>JAJNMX010000011.1:0-644199 GCA_022577645.1 Clavispora santaluciae
TACCTCCCTAAAGAACATCAGTACCTCCCTAAAGAACATCAGTACCTCCCTAAAGAACATCAGTACCTCCCTAAAGAACATCAGTACCTCCCTAAAGAACATCAGTACCTCCCTAAAGAACATCAGTACCTCCCTAAAGAACATCAGTACCTCCCTAAAGAACATCAGTACCTCCCTAAAGAACATCAGTACCTCCCTAAAGAACATCAGTACCTCCCTAAAGAACATCAGTACCTCCCTAAAGAACATCAGTACCTCCCTAAAGAACATCAGTACCTCCCTAAAGAACATCAGTACCTCCCTAAAGAACATCAGTACCTCCCTAAAGAACATCAGTACCTCCCTAAAGAACATCAGTACCTCCCTAAAGAACATCACTAAAGAACATCAGTACCTCCCTAAAGAACATCAGTACCTCCCTAAAGAACATCAGTACCTCCCTAAAGAACTAAAGAACATTAGTGAGCTGTCTGTCCTCCTGATATTTTATGCAAGAATGACAGGTCTGTCCCCCACTGCCAATATGCGACGAAAACCATGTATTTGTTCAGCATTGTACCTCAACTATAAAGTTTTCATCTCCTATTCTGTGATCAATACCTCAATCACATATAAAATATTGGCATTGGCGACTCTAAAATATGTTTTGATTAAAGGGCCGTTGACGTAAGGGAAGATAATTGTGGTGCTGCATATAACTTGCATTGCCGCAAAATATCTGTCAGACTAGTTCACAAATGAAAAAGACGAGGTCTTTGAAACAGTCGGTAACTCGGCATATGAGTTTTCTTTTTCTTCTTCCTCTCCCTCAAGCTCCCTCTCCCTCGCTTTCTTCTCAATATTTCAAACCACTACAGAGAAGTTGAAAATTATTTAAAATATAGATCATATTGCCTACTGCGACTTATTTCTAAGATCATATTCCCATCGGAAAAAAAAAAGGAAAAAAAAAAACAAATTATAAAGTACTCTTACTTCTAGTGCCTCTACACGGAGCTAGTAAACTTGATTGTGAAAATAAATCTAACACCCAGGATTTCTCTGCACTCCCACCCTAGAAAAAATCTGATGTTTTCTCAACAACCAGAGGATTCATGCATTGGAAAAGTCAGCATGCCTCATTCAACTGGTAGAAGAATCAGTAAATCCATTGGTGAAGGGATGAAAATTTCTCAAAGAGCGCAATATTCTCTGATGTAATGCTTGTGGTGTGAATATAAAACAGCGAAAGTATTATTCTTTACTTTTGTGCAGTGTATTACATGCATTTACGGGACATTTCCTTATCGTGACACCCCTTCTATGTAGACGCTGCATCGTTGCTGTTTCAATTGATATGCATAACTATCTGAGTATATTTCGTTCTATAATTGTCTCTGTACGTATTCAAGACGTACAAATCTGTCTATTTGGCGATAAAATGGGAAACGAGCAGCCAAATATGCACCAGGCATATAACCAATTCAGGGCTCAATTTACATATGCAAGATTTAGTACTGCGTACAATACTTGCGCTATTGCTCTTGAAGTTGCCCATGGAAAGCAGACCCACGTCACAAACTTCGGAGAAACAAAATGCCACCGTACAGAAATAGCCTTCAGATTATAAATATTCCATTGAATAAAAGATGTACTTAACTAAGAAAAAGAAGAAGAAAAAGAGTAGAATAGATAGCTGGGATATAATATCTGTTTATTTTCTGCAAAGTGCCTTACATCAAAGTTCTGGATTTAAAATGTGCTAGCCAAGACGAGAAAACTGGCAAATCCTATTTAATCTTATATTAACACGAGCGGCAGGTGGCTTCGGCATCTTTCTGCATTATATAAAATATACGAGCTATTCGGCATTTGAATCCCGTTGATACAGTCATGCGTTTTTAGCACGGATGTAGATGATAATAATGCTTCTTCGCCAGATTTATCACTAAGAATAAGTAGAGGGCCATTAAACCACTGTAGCAAATAGGTTACGATTTTCCGAAAAAAATCCGTTTGATAGAGAAGAAATCTTGGTTACAACGCGATGTTGAATATATGCCTGTATTAGACGAGCGTATAGCTCAACACATAATCTCATGCAATGGTTAGGTGCTGATCACAAGAAACTGAAAATAACAACAAGCTTTTAAAATGAGCCGCCCACCCTTATAGGACAAACATTTTCCCAAACTTCGCTTTCAAACTTTTTTTTAAGATTAATCTAAGATGAAGCAATTTAGTGTGATTAGTTCAGGTTTGGCATTGGCCATAGCTTTAACTACAGCGCACGGACTTGCACTAGGCGAAATAATCCTGGATGTGCCACACTTATTCCGGAGAGCTAGTGAAGCTGAGGGCTGTGTTTCAGCAACTGTCAACAGCATTGGATTCGATGTTACACTCTACGCCTATCCTTTAGATGCGGCAAATAGTGTGAAATTGTATAAAACTGCCGATTTCTTTAGTGGCGGATATAAAGATCATGGTGGAGCGCTTGATTCCGTTTCGGGTATTACAAATATTGCGGTGCTGGGAAAAACCGGATATATCCCATCTACTGGTAAATACCCCATTGCATATGGGACCCTCTATGGCATGAATACAACTGTCTCCAATTTCACGCTCGAGTATGTGGGTTATTACTATGCTGCGACGTCAGGTACTTATAAGTTTACTTTAACTGCCGACGACTATGCCACGATGCAATTAGGAACTCAAGGCTACTGCTGCAATGAAGAATTCCAAGTTACAAACATATTTTCTATCAACGCATTAACAATAAATGGTGGCGCAGGTAACACCCAAGCTGATATAATTTTGACTGCAAATACGTACTATCCGTTGAAAATTGTGTTCACTAACGTACGTGGACACTATGCAATTTCTTTGGCAGTTGTTCCCCCCGGGTCTACCACCTCGGTTACACAATTCAGCATGGTTGAACAGGTCCTGTTTGAAACTCCTAGCTGTGAACTAACAACTGTCACTCACACGACCTACACAAACAGTGAGTATAGCACGCCAGGAACATACACTCCATCAGAGTGTAGTACTGCTTTGACTTGCAGTCTTCAAATAGTAGAGTCTCAGACAACTACTACTACTACCGAGTTCACTAACTCCGAGTTTAGTGTTCCAGGAACTTACACTCCATCGGATTGCACGGATGTTGAAACCTGCACTGTTACTGTGATCGCACCACATACCACTACTACGACTACCGAGTTCACTAACAGCGAATACTCTGTTCCAGGCACTTACACTCCATCGGATTGCGCGGATGTTGAAACCTGTACTGTTACTGTGATCGAACCACATACCACTACTACTACTACCGAGTTCACTAACTCCGAGTTTAGTGTTCCAGGAACTTACACTCCATCGGACTGTGAGGACGTCGAAACCTGTACTGTTACTGTGATCGAACCACATACCACTACTACGACTACCGAGTTCACTAACAGTGAATACTCTGTCCCAGGCACTTACACTCCATCGGACTGTGAGGACGTCGAAACATGTACCGTCACTGTGATCGAACCACATACTACTACTACGACTACCGAGTTCACTAACTCCGAGTTTAGTGTTCCAGGAACTTACACTCCATCGGATTGCGCGGATGTTGAAACCTGCACTGTTACTGTGATCGCACCACATACCACTACTACTACTACCGAGTTCACTAACTCCGAGTTTAGTGTTCCAGGAACTTACACTCCATCGGACTGTGAGGACGTCGAAACCTGTACTGTTACTGTGATCGAACCACATACCACTACTACTACTACCGAGTTCACTAACAGTGAATACTCTGTCCCAGGCACTTACACTCCATCGGACTGTGAGGACGTCGAAACATGTACTGTCACTGTGATCGAACCACACACCACTACTACGACTACCGAGTTCACTAACTCCGAGTTTAGTGTTCCAGGAACTTACACTCCATCGGACTGTGAGGACGTCGAAACATGTACCGTCACTGTGATCGAACCACACACTACTACTACCGTGACTGTACCTACCAACAGCGAACACTCTGTTCCAGGCACTTACACTCCATCGGACTGTGAGGACGTCGAAACCTGCACTGTTACTGTGATCGCACCACATACCACTACTACGACTACCGAGTTCACTAACAGTGAATACTCTGTCCCAGGCACTTACACTCCATCGGACTGTGAGGACGTCGAAACATGTACTGTCACTGTGATCGAACCACATACTACTACTACGACTACCGAGTTCACTAACAGCGAATACTCTGTTCCAGGCACTTACACTCCATCGGACTGTGAGGACGTCGAAACCTGCACTGTTACTGTGGTCGCACCACATACCACTACTACTACTACCGAGTTCACTAACTCCGAGTTTAGTGTTCCAGGAACTTACACTCCATCGGACTGTGAGGACGTCGAAACCTGTACTGTTACTGTGATCGAACCACATACCACTACTACGACTACCGAGTTCACTAACAGTGAATACTCTGTCCCAGGCACTTACACTCCATCGGACTGTGAGGACGTCGAAACATGTACTGTCACTGTGATCGAACCACACACCACTACTACGACTACCGAGTTCACTAACTCCGAGTTTAGTGTTCCAGGAACTTACACTCCATCGGACTGTGAGGACGTCGAAACATGTACCGTCACTGTGATCGAACCACACACTACTACTACCGTGACTGTACCTACCAACAGCGAACACTCTGTTCCAGGCACTTACACTCCATCGGACTGTGAGGACGTCGAAACCTGCACTGTTACTGTGGTCGCACCACATACCACTACTACTACTACCGAGTTCACTAACTCCGAGTTTAGTGTTCCAGGAACTTACACTCCATCGGACTGTGAGGACGTCGAAACCTGTACTGTTACTGTGATCGAACCACATACCACTACTACGACTACCGAGTTCACTAACAGTGAATACTCTGTCCCAGGCACTTACACTCCATCGGACTGTGAGGACGTCGAAACATGTACCGTCACTGTGATCGAACCACATACTACTACTACGACTACCGAGTTCACTAACAGCGAATACTCTGTTCCAGGCACTTACACTCCATCGGACTGTGAGGACGTCGAAACCTGTACTGTTACTGTGATCGAACCACACACTACTACTACCGTGACTGTACCTACCAACAGCGAACACTCTGTTCCAGGCACTTACACTCCATCGGACTGTGAGGACGTCGAAACCTGCACTGTTACTGTGATCGCACCACATACCACTACTACTACTACCGAGTTCACTAACTCCGAGTTTAGTGTTCCAGGAACTTACACTCCATCGGACTGTGAGGACGTCGAAACCTGTACTGTTACTGTGATCGAACCACATACCACTACTACGACTACCGAGTTCACTAACAGTGAATACTCTGTCCCAGGCACTTACACTCCATCGGACTGTGAGGACGTCGAAACATGTACTGTCACTGTGATCGAACCACATACTACTACTACGACTACCGAGTTCACTAACAGCGAATACTCTGTTCCAGGCACTTACACTCCATCGGACTGTGAGGACGTCGAAACCTGTACTGTTACTGTGATCGAACCACATACCACTACTACGACTACCGAGTTCACTAACAGTGAATACTCTGTCCCAGGCACTTACACTCCATCGGACTGTGAGGACGTCGAAACGTGTACCGTCACTGTGATCGAACCACATACCACTACTACTACTACCGATTTCACTAACTCCGAGTTTAGTGTTCCAGGCACTTACACTCCATCGGACTGTGAGGACGTCGAAACGTGTACCGTCACTGTGATCGAACCACATACCACTACTACTACTACCGATTTCACTAACTCCGAGTTTAGTGTTCCAGGAACTTACACTCCATCGGACTGTGAGGACGTCGAAACATGTACCGTCACTGTGATCGAACCACATACCACTACTACTACTACCGAGTTCACTAACAGTGAATACTCTGTCCCAGGCACTTACACTCCATCGGACTGTGAGGACGTCGAAACATGTACCGTCACTGTGATCGAACCACACACTACTACTACCGTGACTGTACCTACCAACAGCGAACACTCTGTTCCAGGCACTTACACTCCATCGGACTGTGATGAAGTGGAGGTCTGTACTGTTGATGTAGTGACGTCGCATATCTCTTCGTGGATTCCATGGTATCCTAATGTCACTACCTCCACGGTCACAGAAACAGGAACTTCTGTCACTGTTACAACTGTGAGTCCATGTCTGGAAGGCAACTGCCAAATTTCGATTTCCACAGGTTTAATTTCAATTGTGACTACAACCCTTGAGAAAACAACGTCCACATACACTCCATTTGGCCCATTTTCTTCTGAATCAAAGAAGCCTCGTGCGTCTCAAACAGTGTCTACATACGCTAATATTGGTACATTTTCTTCTGAATCAATCAAGACCAGTGCACCTGATACGGTTTCCACATACACTACAATTGTTCCACTTTCTTCTGAATCAATCAAACCTCGTACGTCTCAAACAGCATCTACATACACTAATATTGGTCCATTTCTTTCTGAATCAACCAAGACTAGTGCATCTAGTACACCCAAGGGACCCTCTGGCACAGGTTTGGCTGAATCTTCAACTAAATCTGATTTAGAGGTCTCCCTGAGCGCATCCATTATTTCAGTATCAAGTCAAACCCATATCGAGGGAGTTGGATCAAAGAGCACTATTGGAACTTACTTAGCAGCGTTATTATTGGCATACGTCATTTAGTCTAAGCTAGCATTGAGCAATTTTTGATTGTTTTTCAAACATTTATTATTATTTCTTTTCGATGAAGCATTTTAACTCCACTATGACACTATTTTTACATGAATGTTGATATTATTTGCTGCCTTCTATTTAAAGTATTTTTTCCTTCAATTTTAATATTTTATATTTCTATGTGTTTTTCGTAATTGTAGTGACAGTGTTGTGTACCAAGCTTGGGGAGTATGTCGTATATACTCTTAGGTAAAGATATGCCAATGTCGTTTAATATCCCACATTGCCAAATGTTTGATAAGAAGGCTATTGGCTAATAACCCCGCTGATAGCGTGGTATGTTCGGCAATCTCCGTCCATGCGAGAAAGATGTGTCCTTCTCATGAAAGGACTGATGCAAAACACTTTTTAGGAAATGCATATTATCGCAACAGACAGTTAACCTGTTTATAAACGAGCAGACAACATTAATGGCTTTTCTCTTTAAGAAAAATTAGCTTCGCATAATTTTCCGACTCTTGCTGAAATCTAAATCTATACACAAAGGATTTTAATATACAAATTATTTCAATATTCTTAACCGTCAGTCCATCGATATTTGTTGTATCTCGAGCGTTAGTAATAACAATATGGTTGGTTTATACCGAAATATGTTCTCTTATGGGCTAATCACGTAGTAAGTTACGTCTGAAAAATTCTAAAGCCAATTCGCTTGTAACACTATCAGTCTTTTCCTTTTGATTAATCTCAATAGAACTCTTCAATGAATAGTGGAGCTGTCGATTAAAGCACAAATTCTTATTAAGCATTCTTGGGAGATCCTTTACGTTCAATTATCTTAAAGGCATTTCGCACTTGTCTCATTAGTGTAAAGTATATTACTCTAAAGAAACTCTGAGCTTCCACATATTATTACCATCTGCTGGATTCAAAATCCGAAGAGAAAGAGGCACCTGAAAGCAAGGGATGGCTACAGAACGTCAGTATCTCGTTATTGGCGGCATAAAACATAGTGGATTGCCCTTAACACTGAAATCGAATTTAATTTCAGCAACATACCTATATAATGGGTCATTTATTATTAGATTGATGTTTTTAGAAGAGCACAGAAGTATTGAAAATGGAAATACCATTCAACGATAATGTAACTTACTGAAATATTTCTTACCGAAAGAAAAATAAAGAAGGAAACTCAAATTGAGGCATATTTATAAATAATCTAAATCCGGGATCGAGATTAAGGTTCAAACAACCTGGAGAATCTATATGGAATGGGTATATTTCTAGTTGGAATGTACTTTCATGTACAGTGCAGAATAGCCTACACGATTAACTGCTGTATCTCCCCTCCCATTGGCGAAAAGCTTAGCAATGAGAAGAAAAGCATAGCAGGCTATCTGCAAGACAATTAACTACGAATGCTCCATCCAGATAGGGAAAGCTGAGATTTAGGGCCGAGAGGCAGGACCTTCATACACTTAACCAGATTGGTCCCCTGCATATCCCAAAATCAAACATCAGAGTGTTTAGCCTCGAATTAGATCGAGCCTATTGAAACGCCACCGAATAAATATTGAACCAACCCCTTATCAATAAATGAGAAGAATAAGAGTAAATTAGAAAGCTGCGATGGCTCAAAATAAATGTTTCCTTTCTTAAATGTTTCTTGCGTCAAAGCCCTGCATTCAAAAAGGAGTAGGGTCAAATCAACCCAAACACGCCTGGCAACATATATGCAATCTATGCGAGGATTGGTCTACATCTCGGGAATTCAACTCTCCATCTGATCTTCTTTTTGCCATCATAATAAATACCCCATTAGTTATGCAGAGCATTTTCCACATGTTCAATAGAAATATAACCTTTCAACATCTGTTTTGAGATTAACGTTTCAATTGATGTCGATATTCCCACCAGGGAAAAGGACTTTATGCTATTTACATACCGCCCTATCGGGGAATGGATAAGAGAATGTGCATCAGCGTTTTGTGCATCAAATTATTTTCTAAACTATTTCCGCAGTCCAAACAGCAGGTCCGAACCCAACAAAATAAGTACGCTTACATACATAAGTCCTGCATGTAGAACTTGATGAGGTAAAGGGGTTGTACTTTATGCATTACTTTTGACGTACTTGCACACAAATTACATCAATAGCCAATAAGACCATGCTAATTTCTCATTATCCCTATATTGCCTTTAAAAACATTTCATATGAAGATATTGGCTCCTTTTTGGTAATGTCTCAACCTGGTTGCTCGTTTCCTAAATGAATATTAGATTGGTAGAATCGTAAGTCCTGCATTTGATGACAGTTATCATTCTTGCATAATAATTTTTCAAATATCGTATGCGTAGTGATCGTAATGGTGCAGTGTCTGCATAGAGTGCGTGTAACGTCAAGATATCGTATATGTATGCCTCTTGTAAGGCATATAGTACGCAATATAAAAATGAAATAAAATATTATGTTGATTTATACTCATACCAAATAGTTCTAGATCGGATAGTATATGTTTTCATCCCTTCATCAAGGAATTTACTGACTATTCTAACATAATGAGTATTGCTATTTTCAATACTGTATTTCTTTTGTTTATGAGAACCATCTGTATTTTCATGGCAGCAAGTACGGAGACTACAGTGAGTTGATTCATTTTCACATTCAGGGTCTACTAGCTTCGTATATAACCATTTGGATAGTTATAAGAGAGGGTAGTTTGCAGCTTGATTGTTTGTCGAGAGGAGCATAATTATAGAATTATGCTAGAGTAACCAAGATTAACTACACTCTAAATAATTTTTGTATTCTCCATTTTAAGTTGACTAAAGCATCTGAGCGACGCCGAGTAGCTCTTTTGATATTCTAAAAAGTATATTCTCTACATCATCCAAAAGGGCAGAATGTGCTTTTCCTAACCTTTGGTACTTATCTAATGTAAGCTTTCCTATTAGTTTTTCCTAGTAGAAATACCATTCTGATCAAACTGGGAATTATAAGCAGTTTTGTACTACACTGTATTATTCAGAATATCATTTTTGTGAGGACAAAAATAATAATTGGGATCTTGTATGCCGAAACAAGAGCTCTGAAATTTTTGCGCGAGTCTACAAAATTACGATTTGATATTGCGTGGGCTTCCAAGTTAGACAATAATTTCATTTTGAATACCTATAATTTATCATCACTCAAGTACGGGGCGTCTAATGGTGAAGATTTTTACCTTTTAAGCGACCAATAATAATTCGGTTCCAATCTAACTCATTATTAAAGAAATTATAAAAGAATATCAACATAAGAAATTAAACAATGACGAATTCAATCAGAGATTATATACAATCACATCCTTTTCATTTAGTAGGTCCATCACCATTTCCATACCTACATAGACAATGTCTCAGGCATATAATATACATTCATTAAAATTCATTGGAACAATAATTATACTGCGTCACTAAATTGGCATGACTTACACCAATATAGTGTGCGTGATTTTCACTCTAAGGTGTCTCAATAATGAGCTGAGTACCTTTATCTATGTCATATTTTGCTCTATTCATGATAAACTCCATCACAGTGACTCGTCTGCTAACTAAATGGTAGGTCAATTGCAAAGGCACACAACCTAAATGCTTTCGAGTCCACCACTTTTGTTAATTCCCATCCCGCCGTTTGGAGATCACAGTTTATCCACGGTATTCTGCATGAAAAAAAAAAAAAAAAACAAAAAAAAAAACAAACAAAAAACAACCAAACAAAATAAAAAACTATTCAAACCGCACACTGTTGGATAAATGGTAGCGGAAAATGAATTTACACACTTAAACATATATCCCATAGCTGAACAGTTTACATCAAGGGGTGTGCCTGCACTGGAAAAATAATGAGGAGCCTACTACAAGTAATTCAAATCAGAAAAAGTAAAAAAATAAAAGTATTTGCGACAAGAAACAGTACCAGGAAAAGCCAATATTATTATGATCTAAATTTCGGCGAAAACACCCAAAATAGAGCGCCCCGCTACAATCAATGGCAATGCACCTGTTTGGAGAACGCAAATTGTACTACATTTTATCCAGGAATGGAATTCTGCATGAAAAAATAACCCAAACCACTCCCGGTGCCGGATAACTCTTTGAAATGGGAACAACGCACTTATTTATTTAACAACTGATCAGTTTTAATCATGAGGTGTACCTGCACTGAAAATAGAACGCGGATCCTACAATAAATAATCCAAATAAGATGAGGAAAACAATTGAAAGTAGTTGTTTAACCAATAGTTAGGAAAAGCCAAGGATATCACCGAAATGCTCTAAGCCTTCTTTCATATACAGGATCCGATAATGTTGAGAAGTAAGATTCATGCTCCTCTATGCACTTCTCTAACTGTGGTCAGTTTCATGGAACTCAATCCAGTCAACTGAAACACCATATGAAACGATCACCCATGTTGAGAAGTTTCATATGTTACTACTGCTAAGCCTTCATTTCAGTAGTATTTCTAAAGTATATATAAAGCCTAATCATCTCTAGAGTGTTTTCTCTCTAAGGACAAAACACCTCTCTCTACACTGGCTACATCTCTTGAATAAACTATGTCATCTATCAATGGTATCTTCGAGGATGCTAACTCTGATGTCTCATCCCCTCAGTATCCCCAAGCTGATTCAACCCTTATCTACACACACGTTGGACTGTATGATGTCGACCATGCAGTACCAGACATACAACAGATAATGTGAAATCATGCGTGTAATAGCCTCAGCTTTATACACACCCTTCTTTCTTGCTCTAGTATCAAAGATCAGTTCAGTGGGTTCATTAGAAGACACCCCAGAAGTATCGGTGTGTGAAACACCACCTTTCTTATTGACTGATGGGTTGGACATTTAATAAGTAAAGTATAGTAGGGATGGATATATATATATATATATATATATATATCAGAGAGAGAGGGTGATCCTTAGAGAGGAATCTATCTCAGGGAGAAAAGGGATCTTCTAAACCTTTGGAATATAAGAAGAAACCTTCTTTAAACACATATGAAACCTAATGTGTATACCACAGTTTCATATGGTGTGTCAGTGTGATCAACCTGGACTAAGAAGGTTGACATGAAACACTGTAACAGATAATCAATACTTGCATATAGACAATTTATGTGATTCTCAATAGATAGCGTTGCGATAATATGCACTTCCTAAAAGCCGTTCGCTTCAGTTTATGAGATGCACACATCTCTCTCGCAGGTACGACTAGAACCATTTACGTCATCCCATGGTTATTTAGTCCAACATAGGCATATATCGACGCTGCAGACACTGGACTTAATTATATTATCTCCAATGTCAAGTCTAATGTACCAGACCAAAGGAGTGTATACGACATACGCTCTGTGAAGCTTGGTACACAACAAGATCGAGAACTGAGCAAATCCTCAATCCCAATTTTGTGATACAAAAGTGACACAGGAATAACTAATATGTCCCATTTAAGAAACGGATTATTGTCCTGCTTGATAAGGGCAATAAATTTCGCGTTGAATTCAGTGTTATTTCATTTCTTCACACTTTGATAACTAATTTTATGATTTTGTCGCAGATGTGGAAAAACTCCAGTACCTCTCAGAAGCTTCAGCTTCTGTTCTAAAAATTTCCTAAAACAGAAATGAGCGTGCGATATCATTAAGTTCTAGGAAAATGCTCAAAAAAGACAAAAAATTACAGGTACTAATTACTTTCCATATTTAATTTTTCATTTATGTGATACACTTTAGAAGGGAATTTGTAAATCAAAAGCATGGACTAAAAATGGCATGTATGTATAAAGCCAGATTCATTGCCACGGCACAGAAATGTTGGCCAAATTAAAAGCAAGCGAGTCAGCATGTGAAGTTTTATATACAATATTTTTTCACCCTGGATTAGATGCATTCAAAAGAGGGAGACACACATTTCCGAAGAAAGATCAACTGTTTGCTCTGGAGTGCGGGGGAAAAATCATAACCGCGAGAAACGATCTATTTGCAATCAATATCAACACTGGTAGCATTACAATAATAACAAAAAAACCAACGACAAACAACCACAAAATAAAAATTGGGATTCATATTATATATTTGAGGGCAGTAGATATAACTAAGAGAAACATGTAGAAAGTTAATACTATAAATGTCGAATATGGAGGATGCATGTGACAGATGCAAGCTCTTCCCCTCCACTAAACTAAAGTCAGCGCAACCTTCTTCATGTGAATATCCTTAAACTTATATATTGACAAATGAATCAGAACTCTCACATTTTTACCTACATATTCAACAATTTAATCATGTTCGTACGCCAATTTGAATCTGCTTGGGCAGATATTTCATACTACTTAAGCGATAATGTGTTCCTCTACTATTTGGAATTAGCAGTGATTGTACTTTCTTTGTACACACTATACCGCAAAGCAAGGAAATGGTATTTGTGCAAAAAATTTGGGGCTGGACTTGCTCCAGTATACCCTCCCAATCAATTTACTTGGCTCAATAGTGTCCCCATCAAGAAGGTAATCGTGAGTAAGAGAGAGGGACGTCTACTTGAAGAGCTTTGGTGCCGCTTTAACGATGAAAATGAGAACTCTACAGTAAAGGTTTTTGGTTCTGAGATGTTCGTGACAATTGATCCCGAAAACTTGAAAGCATTATTGGCCACCCAGTTCAACGATTTTGAGTTGGGAATTCGCCATGCACACTTTAAGCCTTTGCTTGGAGATGGAATTTTTACTTTAGACTATGACGGATGGAAGCATTCAAGAGCTCTCTTAAGACCAAATTTCTCTCGCGAGAAGTTAAGCCATCTTCACTCCTTGGAATCTCATCTTCATATTCTTTTCAAGCATATCGATAAGCATAAAGGAAAGCCATTCGACCTCCAAGAGCTCTTCTACAAGTTTACTGTTGATACCGCTACCGAATTTCTCTTTGGTCATTCTGCAAACACACTTTCTGACGAAAGCATTGGTATAATAAAAGAAGAAGCATTCGAAGGAGAGAGTCAATTTTATTCATGCTTCAATTCAGCTCAAACTATTTGTGCTACCAGAGCTTGGACTCAGAAGGGATACCTCTTCACCGTTCCATTCCTTTGGAAGGAATTTCGCCTGTGCAACAGGGTGGTCCATAATTTTGCGGACTATTATGTCAAAATGGCGCTACAAATGTCACCAGAAGAGCTCGAGAAAGCGAGCGATGATGGCTATACTTTCTTGTATGAGTTGGCCAGAGAAACCAGAGATCCTAAGATATTACGGGACCAAGCGTTGAATATCATGATAGCTGGAAGGGACACCACGGCTGGCTTGATGTCTTTTACATTTTTCGAGTTGTCAAAGAGACCACATGTATGGGATAAACTCAAGGAAGAGATTTATGAGAGATTTGGGTCAGGCAATAATGTGCGCCTTGATGATATTACATTCGAGTCGTTGAAGAGATGCACCTACTTGAAAAATGTTATTAGTGAAGTCTTAAGGTTGTACCCTAGTGTACCGGTCAACTACCGTCAAGCTAACAAAGACACTACCTTACCAAGAGGTGGCGGTGCTGATGGAAGTAAACCCGTATTAATAGAGAAGGGAACTCCTATTGGATATATCATCTCAGCAACACACAGGTCCAAAAGATATTATGGAAAGGATGCGGATGTATTTAGACCAGAGAGGTGGGAAGACAAGAGCCTCAAACCTGGTTGGGCTTATTTGCCTTTTAACGGAGGTCCCCGAATTTGCCTTGGCCAGCAATTCGCGCTTACTGAAGCCAGCTATGTCATCGCGAGAACTATTCAAGAATTCCCAAACATTTTTGACCATGATTTGGAACCTGACACATATCCTCCAAGAATGATTTCCCAGTTAACCAACTCACTTGCAATAGGCTGCAACATTTCTTTGACAAAGTGATTACCCGTAACATTTTAAAGATCACATTAATGAGTTTTTATTTTGATTTTCACCCAATATATATTATGCTTTAGTAAGTGTATCAAGAAACAGGGAAGGTTCAGGTCAACATACAACGGGATCCATATGATAATGTAAAGCGAAACACGCCTGAAAAAAAGGCCATCTTTACCAGACAAATTAGTTATTAACTAAAAGCCCTTCTTCAGTAGTAGCGAATTCCACGTTTAGTTCTTCGACCGAGAGGAAGTCAAAACAAATGAGCATTTCAGTTCAGGGGCTCACTTTGCAACGTCGTCATGGGAATATTGTGGTTATGGTTCACTTCTCCGAGCTCTTGTTGCTCTAACATATTATCGAAAAAGGTGTCCTTCAATTCTCTCCACCGAGTGGAATAAGTAGAAAGAGTAATCAAGCACGCACCACTTAACACTTGCAAGCACCACCACAAAATAGAGGTTGGAAATTTTCCCGTGTAAAACCAGTCGACAATAAGATTCAAAATATGAACCGTCACGGCGAAATCCCAAGCAAGTTTGGACCGCCCCACAATTATGGTCACGAAAGCGACACATAGAAGGGAATCAAAGACCCAAAGGGCAAACAATGTGAGACCCATAGCATTATCAGCTTCTATCAATTCCCATGAAAATATCCAGTCTACACTGAAGTCATAGCCATTTAGCAGTGCCACGAGCCAGAAAACCACTAGTGCTGTGAGGTAGTAAAAGCATTGCAATAAGAGGATTTGGAATGCGATCTTCAGGGGGTTTGTAGAAGTGGTTTCTCCTCCTAAAAACTTGTATTCGCTGAATAGCATTGATGATAGATGTGAAATGAAGAAACCTGGGTGGCGGGGAAAGTAGATGTTCCAGACTCAGTGAAAGGTGCAGCATGATCACGATCTCAAAAAGTATGATCACGTGAAACTACTGATAATGGTCACGTGCACAAATTGTACAAGGTCCACACTATTCTCTAGTGGAAAAATACATTTGATCTAACAGAGTTCCTCGAACTCTATATATAAATTTCCATCAGAACAACAATGTTTCGCGAATGACCCAATACAGACTAACTAGGTTCAGTTACCAGGCGCCTCCCAGCCAAAAGAGGCGTGAATACTGGTGCATTATCGATAACCCGAATATCATTCAAATATATGCAATCTATTTTCTCTTATTCTTGCCTCCCTTGTTGTTTCTCGCCTTTCCTTGTGTTTTCGTACGATCAACCTTCGTCTTTTTATACAGGCGGCCACCGTCGCTCCGAGCCTCGTTCATTTTTCTTTTCTTGGAGTTAGGCTTGTGCTTGTCCTTTGTCAATTGCTGCATTACCAATGACTGGCGCTTCTTCTTCTCTTGCTCCGATTCAAACCATGTTCTTCTTGGTCTGGAGCGGATGTCCTTACCATGCTTTATGAGATTATCGGCCTTGAGTAATTCCATCTCGGCCGCCAACACTTCCTTAGCAGCTTTTTCTTCGTCCAAAACCTCTTGAACCACTTCATTCTTTTCCTCCACAACCTTGTGGTAAGATTCTACAGCAGGCCAGTCGACATTTCTTGAAACGGCCTTCTGCTGCGAATCAGACGATTCTAAGGATTTGATTGCGGCTTTTACAATGTTTCTGTCAGCCGCTGCCTCTCCCACAAATGTGATCGATCTACCCTCTCTTCCAGCTCTAGCAGTTCTACCAACTCTGTGCAAGTAAATCTCATGGGTCTTGGGCATGTCGTAGTTGATAACCATCTCAATCTTAGGAATATCCAAACCTCTAGCAGCCAAGTCTGTACAAATTAACACTGGGACAGTCAAATTCTTGAAATCATTCACATTGTTAAGACGCTGCTCTTGGGATAAAGAGCCATGCAATTCAGAAACCTTCATACCCAACAAACCCAACACGATTCTCAACTTGTGGGCAGTTTCCTTACGGGCAACAAACACAACAATACGGCTTTGTTGGGAAGGATCCACCAACTTGAGCAAGTGGTACAACAATGCCGGTTTCATCTCATCCTTTTTACGGATACGAACAAACTCTTGCACCAACTTCGTGGCTGCAGCTTTGGGAGGATCAATCATGATACGCACTGGTTTGTTCAAGGACAACTGAATCAAATCTTGAATCTTTGTATTCATTGTGGCCGAAAACAACATTGTTTGACGCTTGTGCTTTGGGATTAACGATAAGATTTCTGTAAGCTCGACCTGGAAACCTTCTTCCAACATACGATCGGCTTCGTCCATCACCAAAATTTCCAAGGAGTCCAACGAGAATGAAGCAGAGTTTCTGATATGGTCGATCAATCTACCAGGTGTAGCCACCACAATATCAGGCCTCGTCTTTAATTGCTGCTCTTGCTGTCTTAAATTTAAACCACCGACAGCCAAACCAAAAGTCAAGTTATTGACGTATCTTCCAATCTTCTTACCTACGTCACAAACCTGGATAGCCAATTCTCTTGTAGGGGTCAAGATAACAACTCTGGTCGATGCAATCTTTGCAGGCTTATAGAGGAGTCTTTCGATGATGGGGATCATATAGGCAGCAGTCTTACCAGAACCAGTCACAGCACCGGCCACAATATCTTTACCCAAAAGAGCGATTGGGATCGATGATGATTGAATAGGAGAAGGCTTGGCATATCCCAAACTCGCCAATCCTTTCAAAACAGGACGTGCGAGATCAAGGCTTTGGAAAGTTACGTCCGATTGGTTTTTGTCTTTACTTTCCGCAGACTCAAAAAAGTCAGCAATCGCCTCAGCAGAGTCCTCATCCTTCTCCTCATCATTCTCGTCGTCATTAGCACCAGATTCGATTTCGTCATCTTCTTCCGCTTCATTTTCCTCTTCCTCTTCATCTTCAGAGATGCCTTGATTTGCACCCATCCCGAATCCATCTAATGCCAACTCATCATCATCTGCATCTTCTTCTGCATTTTCTTCTGCATCTTCTTCTGCATCTTCATTCTCGCTTTTTTCACTTTCGTCACCTTCATCTTGACCTTCAATAAGACCAGATAAACCACCTTTTCTTCTTAAGATCTCATCCAAATTTACCTCCTTTTTCTTGATAGCAGGTGCATCTTCTGTAACACGGAATTCCCAACCGTCCATTGTATTCGAAGCCTCGAAGCCATCTAAAGAAAACTGGAAATTTGGGTTGATATCGTCATCCTCTTTGTCTTGTTCGGCCTCCTTCTTTGTATGTTCAATTTCGGGCTCAGAGTCGGTATCTTCGATAGGTGCTTCCACCTCCGAGTCACTATCTATGGTTAAAAGCATATCTTCTTTCACCGCTTTCGACTTTCCCTTTCCCTTAGCCATGGTTATGATTGAGCTTATGCGTAGTGGACCGATGAGCTCTTTTTTTCTCTGAGAATAACTGAGATGAGTGGAGTGTATACAACAATTAGACTATTGGATATCATAATGGTCATTTATTTAGAGAGAAATAAGAGCCAAAATTACAATGACTTGGTCTTATAAATTTACTACTGATAATGAAACCCGCTCAGAACCGCAGTCAATTCGGTCAAGTCATACAAATCATCATCATCTTCTTCGTCATCTGCGTCTATAGTCACATGAGTGAATTGCTTGTCACCAAGAACAAGTAACTGGGTGTTCCTTCTAATCTCCTCCAAGGCTTTTATTTGCGCCGATGTCTCCAAGGATAAATCTTTGCTATCGGTAATTCCCTTTAACATTTTCAACCCATCCAACCATACAGCTTTGCTATCTTCTGAATCTGTGTAGAAGCTCAATAGCGTCTTGTGATTCTTATCCAAAAGAGTGATTTTCTCGTAAGAAATTGTTCCCCTCACTGAGATTAACATCGAATTTTTTTGCTGATCCTCTTCGCCAACCAGGCCCCCAATCTTGATCGATTTGAAGTTTGCAATGCTATTCAAATCAATAGACTGAGACTCCATTTCTTCATATGAAGGTTTAATGCTTCTGATCTCGTCAAATCCCTTGTAAAAGAGATATTTTCTGTTCGGACTCAAGAGAATAAAGTAGTAATTATTTCCCACATTCTTCTTCAGCCTTTTGAATAGGTAATCAGCATGAGTTTCAGTATGGACCCAAGAACCCTTGAGTAATTGTATAACTCTTTGTTCACAAACAAAGTCAGTCACCTCTTGCGACAAATTTCTGTCAAATTCATAGAAACGTGGGGCCCACTTCAAGGCATTGGCACTCTTTATGTCAGCAAATTGACCATGTCTAATTTGATCAGGAGTTCTAACGGTAAAATCAATTAGGCATTCCTCAATATTATTGTTTAAAGATAAAGTATGCTCTAAGTAGCTGATATTAGACAGCAACATCTGGATAATACCGTCAATATCTTCGGGGTTCTCCAGCTTAGATTTGGTTTCTTGCCATAAGAGTAAGCAGTTATTCATGGAATAGAAAATCATTAACTCCCAAGAAAGAATATGAACGTTGATTCTGGGAAATTTTCTTTTGTTTTCGAATGTCTTTATCCAAATATCTGTACACTTCATGATGAAGAGATACAACGGGAACGTTCTGTTATGGTCGCTCATGATCAATTCTTCGTGAAACTTCTTTTTGAAAGTCATATTTGGGTCTTTCAAAAAGACTTTCAAATCCATGGCAAGCAAAATGCTGAAGTTATCCACCACGAACTTCCGAGGATTCTCTGTAAAACCCGCCTTTACATATTCCTCCGTGGAAGCGGGTCTGCCAAATTCGTTCAAAGAAACATCCAAAAAGATGAATAAGTTGTTCAACATCACCTTGTGTGATTCCAAGGACATGTCGAACCTTGTTTCTGAAAGGTAGCCATTCAAGTTGAAGTAACTCTCCTCTAATGCCGCTATAGCCTCTAAAATCATCGAATCAGTCGTTTCAATCAAGTTACCAATCGTGGAGAAGAACTTAACGTGCTTTAGACGTCCAGTCAATGTGATGATTCTGTCATAGCCAGCACGCAAAGCAATATTGATAAGCTCTGTTACCAACCTGATTGAGTTGTACAAAATTTTGGTATCAGACAAGTACAATTTCTCGGTGATCACATCAATGGCGTCTAAATAGACAATAAGACTCTTATAAAGAGGAAGATGGATGTCGATTGAATCACCCCCAAAGTTAGGGGGATAAGGACTCTTAAGAATGGTGAGCATAGCAATCTTCAAGATAGCTTTATAAGTCTCGGTCGACATTTTTGTGGAGACAATAGAAAATAAGGAAAGAAATAATGTCTCGTCCAATATCTCCGTGAATTGGGGGGACGTTGCCTCTGATCCCGGTGTCGAAATACAATCAAGAAGCTTAGCAAGAACCACAATCGAATTCACCTTTTCTTGCTTATCTTTTCCAAGAATATTTGACTTCAATGTCACCAGGTAACCCAAGGCGGTCTCGGCATCGAGCTTGGCCTTGGAAAGGTTGGTCTTACTCAACAACTCATTGAGTTTATGGTTGATAGTGCGAGATGATTCCGACATTCTGAACCAAAAAACTGCAGGGTTGATTGAGTCCGTCGATATGAAGAAAAAGTCGGGCTAGAAAAAAAAAAAAACAACAAAGGAACCAAGATGTAGACCCTGCAAGCGATTTAAAGTGGACGGAGAAAACTTTTGGGAGACGCAGAAGAACGAAGATTGGATTTGGCGAAGCAAGGAACCGGACGTTGTGCAGTACACGCAGAGACTGTGCATTAACGTATGTGATGAATTCAACAAACTACCGCCTCAGGAAACGAAGGACCGCGACGAAAAAAGTCACTACCCCACGACATGCACACTTTGCATATGTTACGCCTCGTGTGCTTAAAATCGATTGTCTTCTATAGATGTTGATATCTCTCCTAAGAACAGCGAGCAGAAAAACAAAGGGAAGCGGGTCAGATTACATAAGTCGGAACTCTGCAGGAAACGAGGATGGAGTAATGCATCGAGCAGCAATAGGAAATTAGTTCCTCAAGCTAAGAAAGTATAATCGAACGCTTATACACAAGATACGAGCACTTTGGGGTGCCAATTACTCGTTTATATGCATGTATGCATCCTGAGTTATATGTGTGGTGCTGGCCTCTAGATGTTGTGCGGTGTCAGTGTTGCTGAAACGATTTCCCACCATCTAACCCGTGAGTCTCATAAGCCAGGCCAAAATGCAGACTTGTCCAAGATTTATTTTCTCGCCTTTCGCCTTTGTTTCGCGGGTGAAAATCACATCATCTACAGATTTACCAACCGGGACTTTAATTCATGCACATCGTCTTACTCTCCTTTTCTGCCCAGAAGAAGAAGGTATCCCAATCGGCGAAACGTGCATCTATCTTGGTAACAATTTCCTTCTCTAATATGTCGCTGCCGGCTGTATCTAATGTCCCTAAGGCAACATGATATACTCAAATACCACTTCAAGTGGGAAAAAAGACCCATGGGTCTACTTTAGACCAGTGAATGGAGTATTAGCATTGTCCGGTTATGGAAACAAAAACGGCAAGCTTGGCTCAATGGGGCCCTTTGTAGGGTACCCCAGCCGGATTTTTCATCACACGTGACTACTGTCACGTGCAGGGACCTGGTGGCCAAATTCACACCTGTTCTCAACAGCTGAATTACTTAACCCCATTCACAGTCGCCATGAATCTTGCCGGAGTAAGTTACTTGTGCCGCAATTAAAGCAACCATTTCTAACAATTAGTCATTGTCGTTTTTGGATAATCCCGCGTTTGACTGGAAGTCGATCGTCACTTCCCTCTTGGTGGGCAAATACGCTTTCGAGACCTACATCAACTACAGGCAGTACCAGGTGTACCAAAGAACCCAGCCTCCTGCTTCCATCAGAAAGGAAATCACTCAGGAAACCTTTTTGAAATCTCAGGAGTACTCTAGAGCCACTAAGCGCTTTGGATTTTTCTCCGACGCGTTCGAATTGGTCAAGGATCTTGTGTCTATTCGCCTCGACTTGTTGCCTCGCCTTTGGTCATGGGCAGGCTCATTATCCATCCACTTGGCTAATGTTTCTGTTGTGGGTCGCTTTTTTGGGCCCGGTATAATGTCTCAATCTCTTGTCTTCTTTGCTGTCACCACCCTCATCTCTACTATTGAGTCGCTCCCATTTTCGTATTACAAAACGTTTGTGTTAGAGGAGAAATTTGGCTTCAATAAGATGACTTTCAAGATTTGGGTTACTGACCTTGTCAAGGGTGTTATTCTTCTGGTTACTTTGGGCACTCCCGTGGTGTACGGCTTCTTGAAGATTATCGACAAGTTCGGCTCATCTTTTGTGTCTTACGCCTGTGTCTTTGTTTTGGTGATTCAACTCATTTTCATGACCATTGCTCCAACCTTGATTATGCCTCTCTTTTACAAACTCACTCCTCTCGAGGATGGTGAATTGAAGACAGAAATCGAGGCATTGGCCACGAGAAACGAATTCCCGCTCTCTCAATTATTTGTCATGGATGGCTCTACCAGAAGTGCCCACTCGAATGCCTTTTTCGTCGGGTTGCCCTGGAGTAAGAAGATTGTTCTTTTTGACACATTGATTGAACACAATACCACCGAAGAAACTGTTGCTGTTTTGGCTCACGAGATTGGCCATTGGAGATTGAACCACTTACCACAAATGCTTCTTGTAAGCCAAGCTTCAGTTGCTATTACATTTGTGCTTTTCTCTGCTTTCTTGACTAACAAATCTTTGTTCCATTCTTTCGGCTTCACTAGCACTTACCCTGCGTTCATTGCATTCGCTTTGTTCAACTACGTGAGTACTCCAGTCAACTGTGTTATGCAATTTGCCAACAACCTATTGGTTAGAAAGAATGAGTACCAGGCAGACGAATATGCCAAGAAGCAGGGATACACAGAGCAATTGGCGTCTTCTCTCATCAAGCTCTCCACCAAGAATTTGAGTTCGTTGAACACCGATTGGTTGTATTCTGCATACAATGACAACCATCCAATCTTGGCAGACAGATTGAGTGCTCTCGGCTACGTCTCAAAAGAAAAGGTGGGAAATGTCAAGGTGGATATCGACCAAAAACAGGAGTAAGCTCGTGACTAAACGTATGCATATGTATTTCATGGTTTAAATGCTTCCCAAATACCTGTAAGCTCCTGAGATCAATTCCAGGTTTGTTTTCTATACCCATCCCATCAATGATACTTTTTCTTGTATTCATCGTAGGATAATCGCATCTGGACGTAGCCCAAGTGGATCTTGCCAATGAAATGGTCCGCTAGTCTCCGATCGCTATCCAATCGAGATAAATATGCACCGCAAACCTCACATACCTGCAACTTTTGCTGGGAGAACTGGCCCACATTCTCGGTAATATTTTGCGCCTGCTCTGCAAGCTTCTCTCTATCCTTCAATAGTGCCTCCAACTTAATTTCTTCCTCCAACGCCTTTTGGATCTCGCTGCGTTTGCCCAAATACTTGATCTCTTGCGTCATGAGCCCTATCTTGCCATCAAGTGCATCCAATTTTTTTGTCACCTCGGCGATCTTGGCCTTTTCTTCCGGCGTATGTTCTAACCGTCGAAGAGCAGTGGCCGTGGCGAAATCAATCTCGTTGACATACTTCTGTAGTGTTTTATAGTACTCGTACTCAATTTTGGGGAAGGATTCTCCTTTCTGCTTCGTGTGATATTCGTATTCGATCTTGTGCTTCTCGAGATGGAGCATGGGACACTTGCCTATATTGAGCTTTGTTCCGGCGAAAAGGTCATGAGGACAGCTCCCCACCAAAAACGCCTTGCAAACCCTGCTGCTGGTGAAGTCCACATCTTTGCGCCTCATTTGGGGCGATATGAGCGCTTCTTTGCCCATGAGCTGCTCCAAAAGCCTTCGCTGGTCATCTGCCATGGTGATAGTGGTTGATTCTAGCAGGTAATGGACTCACGATACTAGTGCGCGAAGTGAGTCGCGCATCACACCCGTACATCTTACTACTGTAGCGCTCGTGCGACTGTGCGCGCCCGGGTCAACTTGGCTTAATTGTTCAGCCGTCGCTGGACCCAAGTGCTGTGGCCGCATGGAAATGTGGGGAATCGTACTGTTTCCATATTTTTTCTCCTTTCTTTTCTTTTTCTTGCACCTCCGAGGTAGAATATTCTATCGTTTGGAAATCTTAGCCTGTTCCACCTCGATTTGGGGCTCCGGACGCTAACGCCGAATAGGCAATCTGTAGTATCGTCCCCCACGTATCCCCTATTTTTAACCCATGGTATTCTTTCGCTCTATCTTTTTTTACGGCAATGAAGTAATCTTTACAGTTCAGCTCCAGCATTTCGCTCTACTCGATTCGGTTTCTGGTGCAACCATTTGGGCATTTCAGCCACCACCAACTTGGCCAAAGCCGCTCCTATGGATACATTATGACACACGCATTCCTGTACCAGAATGGCGCATATATCTTCTAAGCTTATTAGGCGGGCAGGCTTCTCCGCGTCAGAAAAAAAGAACCTCCACGAACACTTCTACGCACCACATAACCCCCGCATCATCCTAAACACGGGACAAAAGTATATACCTTGAATCCGGCTACCATGAAGAAATACCAGCTTATGGGAAGAAAGAAGGTGGTGACTTCAGTCCCCAAGGTCAAGTACCCGCCGCTCCACTTGCACTCTCTTCCGTACGAGATCCTAGTACAAATCTTTGACTATCTTTCCGGCGATATCCACTGCATTCTCGCGCTTGCGTTGGTGTGTCGCAAATTCAACAGCATAATCAGCAAAACCTTACTATACCACACCCTTTTGTTTCACACCCCGACCCAGTTTCTCCGGTTTGCCCAGGCTCATTTGAGTCAGAGATCCTCCCTCTCTTTACGATCAAACGGGCCGAGCTCCCGCATCAACTATGTCCAACTGATCAACTTCATCAACCCTCCTACAAACGATGTGGCTTCGAAGCTGACCATCGCAGGCACGTACAACTTCGACTGTCTGAGCGAAGGGGTTTCAGTGTATCAAAGTTTCGTTGCCGAGCTCAAAAATCTTTTGCATGAGGCGTACGGCTTGAAAGAAATCCGCATGTCAGAATTAGCGCCCCAGTTTTCGTTTCCGCCGCCCGAACCCGCATCTGCATTCTCAAACATCAAGGTCCACTTTCGGTCACCAAAACCCATGCGGACGCTCACGAAACTCGTGCTTAGCACTCAGTCAGGGTGGAATATTCCGTTCAGATTAAACCACATTCTGCCCTTCTTAGAGGTCTTTGATGAGATCTCCGAACTAAAGCTCAATAACTTTGTTCTCAACGAGTCCAAACTTGTCACAGAATCACCCCCGAAGCCAGTCATCGTGGATTGCTTGGTTCTGACGTCTTGCATCTATACTGATTCCCGTAGACCGGGTCAAAAACACGAATGCTCGGACTTGTTTGTCAAAACCACCTCCTTGCTGTTAGAGAAGATCCGCAATGGGGCGGACTTGTCACTTATTGACTTCATAAAGGTAAATGATCACTTGAGACGCCTTAGCATTGACGTGAGCTCGCCCATATTCTATGTGTGCGATCTGAATGACTTCTCCGTCAAATTTGACTTCACCAAGTTCAACAACTTCTTTGAATTGGTATGCTCGGGCCAAAAGGGATACCGGGGCTTGAAAGAAGTGGTGCTAACAAGCTTTGATTTATTCAGCAGTTATAGCCACGAACACGAAAAGTCCAATTTGGCTTGCATTCAAGAGGAAG
Organism: Clavispora santaluciae; assembly: GCA_022577645.1. Lineage (NCBI taxonomy): Eukaryota > Fungi > Ascomycota > Pichiomycetes > Serinales > Metschnikowiaceae > Clavispora > Clavispora santaluciae. The sequence continues at coordinate 25,386 of JAJNMX010000011.1, forward strand.
ACGAGGATGGAGCCGAGGATGAAGCAAGTGCAAGTGATCCTTGGGCCAGGAAACCAAAAAACACATTTGATAACTTTTTGGAGTCTTTGTCGAAGGTTGAGTTTCTTACTATAGTGGTGAAGGAAGCACCTAAAGTGATGCATACTTGCAAGAACTGTGGATTCCGCGTGGAGGAGGAATCAAAAGCCATCTCTAGTCTACTTCCTTATGAATGGACAATCATTTTGGCGCCAATCCTACGGAATCCACTATGCTCCGTTGTGATCTATGATCACACCCTACAAGTTCTTTTCTCGAGGACAGTTGTGAAGTGAACATGTTCTTCTGCTTTCGAATGAGGTACTTAGATCTTATAATGAACTATCTTGGGTTATCATCATATTGCGCCGTGCGCAATAGACAACCAGATCATTCCAATCGAAAAAATCATAGCAAATGACTGCCCAAGGAGGTTTCGACCTGCTAAAGAGAGTTAGTATCATAGAGAACAGTGTATTGGAAATGAGTATGCGTACTATTGACCGCCGTAGTTGAGTAATTGACTTCAGGAACGGCCCAACTGCCATTGGTAACTTCTTTTGATCTTACTGTGGGGAAATCAATGTATGGATTTCCCTGGATATCGAGTATTTTATATGGCGACACAATATCAAGTGCACTTAACTCAATGTATTTCCCCTTTCTTACCTTCACTCCGGTGCGAATCAAATCTCCTGCCAATGAAGGAGGCATGCCCCTGGATATGTCCAAATTAGAGTACTTATCTTTACATCGAGGACTGGCTCTGGTTTGTCTTTTTATTTTTTCGAGAGAATTCAACTGTAGACTCTGTGACACTTTTGTGAGACTTGGAAGAGAAGATAACTGGCTCTTTAGCTGAATAAAGTCACGCATTAGCTGAACATCTTTATTGGGTAAGAGCTGGACAAGACCATAGTTATTTGGTTCTTGAGTGAATTCATACACGAGACCGCCACTAAAAGCGACATTCATTTCATCTGAATAAATGGATTGAATTTCATCAAACCTTCTCGGCTGAACCTCGTTACAGCCATACCTAATTTGTTAGTAAGTCGAAAATAAAATAGAAGAAATTCACTTACTCCGAGAGAAATACTGGCTTGGAATATTCCAAATAATCTTCTACCAAGGAATTGTAACCACTTGTATAGAACGATTGTTTTCCACACCATTGATATGAATTTACTCCATAAAAGTCAACAGCTTCAGAAGGGTCATTATCTACGCATTCCAAATATTTCGAGAGAGAAACTCGATATGCGAGATCATCAGCTGCAGAATACCCAACTGGAATTTGCCGATGGAGATTATTCAGAATATAGCGCTTGATATCTCGGACCATTGCTTTGACATACACAGGAGAGTTTCTCGAGGATAATTTATCATTGACAATCTCGTTCCCGGCGAAAAAAGCTAGTGTGTTGTTGTATCCAGCAAACTGCTCAACCACTTTGAACACATTCTTCAAGTATTCTTCATTGTAAGTTGTCCAAGGCTCGTATCGGTTGAGATGAAAATTGGGCAATGCAGAGTTCACGTCTAAAACCAAATATATTCCAGCCGTTGCTAGCAATGTCATACATGCATCGTGCACAAGATGAGAATTAACAGAGTAAACCCGAATAGTCTATAGCTAATTAGATATTGTCAAACAGAACGATGAGTGAAGACTTACGTTAATTCCTAGTTCTTGCAAGAGAGTAATATCACGAGCACATGATTTAGTATCTGAGAGGGGATCGAAACCTTCAGTGAATCCAGAAGATCCTCCTGGCTGATAATCTACGCCTTTGATATAAAACTGATGGTTAGTTACATATACCGATGGTTATACCAGATAGAAAACGCGTACTGGCTTACGAGTTATGCTGTCCACGAAGCTTTTCCCTTCAACAATGATAGGATGTACGTAGGCATCGACCGAAGCAATTAGATATATTAATAGGAGGAAATTCATGTTAGTGAATTATGCCAAACCACAAATACGATTTAATAACTGGGTGCGAAATTCTCAATTCTGTGAAAAAATTACAAATGAACCCATTGTGGTCTGACCCACACGTAAAATACAAGAAGCCCCAAAAGATGGATTCACACTTTACACTAGCTTGGCCAAAATTATTTATAATTGAATCAAACTACAATTTTGCCACAACTATTTTATTGGATATAAATTATACTTAGGGATTTATCATAGTTTATCGCCCCATTTCATTATTCATAGCACTGCCTGTGTGGCGTAATGGTTAGCGCATTTGACTTCTAATCAAAAGATTCCGGGTTCGAGTCCCGGCATGGGTTCTACGCGGTTTTAGCTCAGTTGGGAGAGCGTCAGACTGAAGATCTGAAGGTCCTGTGTTCGATCCACAGAAATCGCATTTCTTTTTAAATTCCATTTCTTTTTATATTTCTATCGCTCTTTCTCATTACGGCAAAAGCAATTCTACGATCCTTAATTTTTTCAAAAATATTTATTAAATGTGATTAAATTATCCGAGGTGAGGTATCAAACCTCGATGTATTTCGATACAGAAACCATCCCGCGATCTCCATTGGCCCAACTGACGTAACTTGGCGAATAATGCAATAACTCCTCAAATGCCGGAACACGCTCCTCAACGACAGGATTTCCTGACTCATCATTCTCTGCAATTTGGCCTATGTCTCCCCAGTAGCATTCAATGTTCACTCCCAACTTCTTGGTTCTGATCTTTTCAGCCCAAGAGCTATCAGATTCAACAATCTCGGGAACCCATTGGAAGCCAATGTGGTATGGCTTGTCCCAGTCGAGCTTGTTTAACTGAACTAGCTTGATCCCATCGCGGTCCTTAAAAATAAAGTTGCCATGGGAATCCTTGGAAAAGCCCTCGGGAGTACCAGCACTGACGTAGGAAGAGGTTTTGTTGGAATATTCATCATCGTTGTAAACAATAAAAGTTTTAACAGATGAACGTTCGGAATATCCAAAGGTAGAGTCGGCCAATTTTACCACCGTGTCACTCATGTTGAAGCTGATTTTACAGTTTCTGTTTTTTGGGGCAATGATTTTGAGTTCCCCGGACAAAAATCCGAATGGAGAGTCGGTAACAGAAGAAGAATCTTTCAAGACATTGATCGACAAGTAGTCGGAAACATTCTCGACACCTGGAACAAGATGAGGGATCAATGGGGACTCGTAGGAAAAGGTCAGCATACCATCGCCGATAGATTGTACACTTAATTCTTGATTAGACAGCTTGAAAGATGGCATATCTTCCAACACATCTCTGACCAACCCGATCAGACGAGCATTAACATTGACGACGTTAGTGGCGGGAACGGAGTCCAATGAGATCTTTTCCAAAAAGCGCAATTTCAATGGGTTTGCATTATCAAAAGGCTCAGTGATTTTGATCATAAGAGCACCGTACAGCAAAACAACCACCAATGCCAAGACAATAATCCTATTCAACTTGAAGACAAAGGGTAAGAAGGGCACAGACCAAACCACCACGAAAAGCTGAATCAACTTGTAGATGAAGTCTTGGGAGGCCAATGACTCCTGAATTGACTTCGACACACCACTCAATATAAGAGACCCGGAATTGAAAATGAGAAACGACGACACTGGGACCAATACGACAAACTGCACAAGCCAATCGTAACTGAAGGACTTTGTTTCATGGATCTCACATTCATCAGCAGAGTTGGATTGCAACGACAAGGAAGAGGACGAGGGAGCGGAAGAGGCGCTGTCATGGGCACCGTAGTTGATACTGTCATCAACCAACAACGGGCGAGACTCTTCAAGAAGGAGAGTAGGCTTCTTGGAGGACTTGAGCGACCAACCCAACAATCCAAACAAGCATGCGGCGGCCTGGAGTGAATACAAAACAGGAATATAAAGCTCGCCTGTGTGGTCGTCGCCCATCTTGTTGTGGGAGAGCTTGATGGTTGACCATACCAAAACCGCCCAGGTGAGCACTGAAGACTGAAGAATGACAATCAATTTCTCGTCGTGCTGGTGGCCCTTGAGCGGCTTTAAGATTGCATTGAGCCCGTTCAAGATGACATAGTTCAACAAGAGGAATAAGGAGAAGAGGGTTGCCAAAAGCACGCCCACGGAGCTGTTGGCCAAGAGGGGGTTGGAAGGTACAACCACCACATCAGCGACGAAGTTCAAGAGGAGGATCGACGACAAGAACGAGAGCGGGAACTTGGACGCGTTGACAAGGTTGAAGCCCCAGCCCTTGTTGCAACGGAAAATGAGAAACAACAAAAGCAACAGCACCACGGGCACCGCCACCAACAAGAAGATGTTGGCAGACACCACCTGGGACACGGAAAACGCGACAAAGTAGTTCATGAACGAGGTGTACAAGGCCAACTCGCCGGTGGAGACGGAGCCGGCAAAGTGCTCGTCGTCCAAGTCAATCTGCTGCGACACCACGTGGTGGACGAAATCCAACGACGAGGACAACATGTGCCACAAGGACTTCTGGTCCACGTTGCGGATGTTGTCGCCCGTGGTGTGGTACACGTCACGCGGCTTGTAGAACGCCAAGTCGAGGCCACGGAGGCCGGCCTTGATGTAGACCAGATAGTCTGTTTCGCTGTGGATGAGGCGGTTGTTGAAGCCCTCCTGGAACAAAGAGGTGGCGTAGGGGAAGCGGACCGCGGCAAAGTGGCGCACAATGCCCACGTCGGTGCCGCGGAACAAGATGGCCTTCCCGCCGGCGCCGGTGCCCTCCAAGTTCAAAAAGTAGGCGATTTGCAGGAACCACGGGTGGTGCAAGAACGCGGTGGCGCCGTACAAGCCAAACTCCTCGTTGTTGTTGAAGTTGAGGATGAGCGTGCGCTCGGGCTGGCGCACGTCCGCGCTGGTGTAGTAGGCAAGCAAGCCAAGCAAGGACGCCACGCCCATGCCGTCGTCGGTCACGCCCTGGGCCGTGGGCACGGAGTCGTAGTGTGCGCTGACCAAAAGCGCCGGCAAGGCGGCGTTGGAGCCGTTGATGCGCACCACCAAGTTGTTGCTCTCGTAGTACAGCACCGAGTCGTACGTCAAGTACTTGACGGCAAACATGACGTTGCCGGCGCCGTTGGGCTCGGCGTCGTACTCGGCGTACGGCTTTTTCGCCACCTGCAGCGCGATCTGCTGCTCGAGGTAGTCGTGGATCTTGTCGCTGCCGCGCGAGGCGTACGTGTGCTCGGTGCTGGCGAGGTGCTGGAGCGAGGCCCACAGCAGGCGCAACACGTGCTGCTCCAACGCGTCCGTGGGCATCGACACGGAGAAGCGCAACAGGTTGTCCACCGCGGAGAGCGCCACGGTGGCTGCAAAAACAGCCGCCACCAACACCGTCAATGTTGTCTTTCTGTACCCGAAAACCGCCCGGAACAGGCGTACAAACCAGTTGGGGTGGGGGGCGGCGGGCAGGCCGGCGCGGGGCGACAGGCCGGCGCGGGGTTTGGCGGCGCGGAGGGAGTCGGAACCGCTCGCATCGAGAGAGGCCGGAGCCGCACTGGTCAGGGCCATGGGGAGGAGCAGTGGGGTGGTAGTGGAGGAGGCAGGGCACTTTAGGTGGGGGCCGTGCACCCGTGCACCACGCGCTGGTGCTGCGGTGCAGGAGAGCAACGGCGCAGCACGTCCTGCTTGGTAAGATAAGGTAATAAGGTAATGAGGATAATGAGGTAATGAGGATAATGAGGTAATAAGGATAATAAGGTAATAAGGAGGTAATAAGGTAATAAGGAGGTAATAAGGTAATAAGGTAATAAGGTAATAAGGGAGGTATAAGGGAGGTATAAGGGAGGTATAAGGGAGGTATAAGGGAGGTGATACCAAGATGATATTGATGGTACTGGGTACTGGTACGGTGTGGTGATGTACTGTACTGATAATCTGTGTCTAGGTTTCCGCCGTGGCACTTGGGTATGGTTGCTGGTGGAACGGCGCTTCTATTCCGCTGCCCACTACGTTACACCACTCACGCAAATGTACCACCAAAAATCAGTAGTAAAACTTCAGTACCACCATCAGTAGTAAAACATCAGTAGTAAAACATCAGTAGTAAAACATCAGTAGTAAAACATCAGTACCACAGTACCACCTAACATCAGTACAGAAACATTTACACAATCATTCAGTCATGGATCAGTCAATTAGTCAGTGTCAACAGTCAATTTCAACAGTCAATGTAACAGCCAATGTAACAGCCAATGTAACAGCCAATGTAACAGCCAATGTAACAGCCAATGTAACAGCCAATGTAACAGCCAATTTCAACAGTCAACAGATCCCATCCCGCGGCGTGCATAGGTGCAGTGTCAACGGCCAATTTGCATCCGCATCGCATCACTTCAGCACACTCTGCATCCCCCGCCGCGGTTCCGTACACGTGGCACCGACCCATATACCCGCAGTAGTTTCCCTGACCCACCCGCCTCTTTGCTTTGTGTCCGTTGTCTTGGCCATTGTGGGGCCGCGGCGCTCGCAACTGCACCCGTACACCACCGAGCCCAACGTCCATCTGAGCCCACCGTACGCCTTTGCCTGCTCCACCCAATGACGTTTGCTCCCTTACAAAACGACCTCATCTTGAGAGCCGCACGCGGCGAAAAGGTCGAGAGACCACCCATTTGGATCATGGTATGTCACTTTCGCCTCCACTGGGCCCCGACCCGCTACTAACCCCGCCAGAGACAAGCAGGCCGCTACTTGCCCGAGTACCACGAGGTCAAGGCCGGAAGAGACTTTTTCGAGACGTGCCACGATGCCGAGACCGCGGCCGCCATCACCATCCAGCCCATTGACCACTTTGACGGCCTCATCGACGCCGCCATCATCTTCAGCGACATTTTGGTGATTCCCCAGGCCATGGGGTTTGAGGTGGAGATGGTCGAAGGCAAGGGCCCGGTTTTCGTGGACCCGTTGCGGTCGCCAGACGACTTGTCGCGCGTGATCTTGAAGCCCGACATCTTGAAGTCGCTCGACTGGGCGTTCAAGGCCATCACCTTGACCCGCACCAAGTTGAATGGCAGAGTGCCGTTGCTTGGGTTCTGCGGAGCGCCATGGACGTTGCTTGTGTACATGACCGAGGGCCAGGGGTCCAAGATGTTCCGTTTCGCCAAGCAGTGGATATACGAGTACACCGACGCCGCCCACACGTTGCTCCAAGCCACCACCGATGCGTGCGTGGAGTTTTTGGCGCAGCAGGTGGTGGCCGGCGCCCAGATGCTCCAGGTGTTCGAGTCCTGGGCGGGAGAGTTGGGCCCCCACGAGTTTGCCGAGTTCTGCTTGCCCTACTTGAAGCAGATTGCGCACAAGGTGCCGTTGCGGTTGAAGGAATTGGGGGTGGAGGAGAACATCCCCCTCACGGTGTTTGCCAAGGGCGCGTGGTATGCGTTGGACGACTTGTGCGAGGCGGGATACGACACGGTCTCGTTGGACTGGCTCTACAAGCCCGAGGATGCGGTGAAGGTGGTGAATGGCCGCAGAATCACGTTGCAGGGAAACTTGGACCCGGGCATCATGTACGGCTCGGACGAGGTTATCTCGCAGAAGGTGGAGCAGATGATCAAGGGTTTTGGCGGCGGCAAGCAGAACTACATCATCAACTTTGGCCACGGCACCCACCCGTTCATGAAGCCGGAGAAGATCAACCACTTTTTAAAGGAATGCCACCGGTTCGGGTCCCAGTAGGAACCGCGGCCTATGTTTCTGAAATAGAAGTTTATGTATGCCACAATTGCCGAGCCGTGTGTGGCTCCCGTAGTAGCTACTGAATACAGCGGTGCAGATCGATACCATTATTGGCTTGTACAGCAGGTCATATCGTAAGTACTCAGTTGTGTGCGTTGTGTATGAGTGTATGAGTGTATGAGTGTATGAGTGTATGAGTGTATGAGTGTATGAGTGTATGAGTGTATGAGTGTATGAGTGTATGAGTGTATGAGTGTATGAGTGTATGAGTGTATGAGTGTATGAGTGTATGAGTGTATGAGTGTATGAGTGTATGAGTGTATGAGTGTATGAGTGTATGAGTATGCGTATAATTTATATTGAATGTAGTAAAGATACATTGACCTTAACCTATATGACGATCCTGAATAAATCATATAGATATATTAAGTACTGGATTAATCTTCTGAATATACCAACTATGGCACTACGTAGAATCGCTAATTATAAAACCGCTGAGAAGCCTATGCGCGCGAGGTTTACTCCAGATTAGGCATGAGGTTTACTCCAGATTGGCACAAAACTAGAGATCCACAAAAAGGTTCCCACGTTTTCAAGTACCTTCTTATATTCAAAGGCATATAAGTCATTTAGAGGCCTTAGGATATATCTCCGATATAACAATGTCCCCTCCAGTCGCTTCGGCCCTCATCACTCTGAAACTCTGGATTTCTGATCCAATAGAATGGAGAGTTGAAACTATTGATTGATGAGTCGGTGTAAGATCAAAGAATCTGACTCATTTGAGGAAGAGCCACTGAAACAAAATCCACTTATCCAGGCTTCAGTGACGTTATTGACGCGGCTATGAATTTTTTTGTCTCGAGTGTATGGAAAATGGCAAATCCCCATGTTTTGCAATCGTCTGCATGGGAAGCCACTGATACGACAATTGGGTTTGCGAGGAATACGCAATCGTCTGTATGGGAAGCCACTGATACGACAATTGGGTTTGCGAGGAATACGCAACAGAGGGATGATACACTGTCATTCGTGTCTGAGATCAGGAAAAGGGTACTCCTGTCCAAGAAAGCTACTTAGATGAATTACCCAACAAATACTATAGAAACCGCAAGCCACCAAATATGATCAAGGACGGTGAAGGCAAACCCGGCTCTTCGTGGGCCGCCACGGCATTTCTCAGTAGGGAGAAATTCTGCATGATGTGACCAATGGCCAGAGAGGTAGCCGGAATTACCATTTATTAGTCCTGTACCATGAGCACCATGGAGGCGCGATGTTCCATACATGAGTAGGTTGAGAATGCCGTTGAGTCGGCCACAAGCCCCAGCCCCACAAGCCCACAAGACCACACAAGCCCACAATCCCACCGATCCATGCCTCATTGAACCCATTAACCCATTAACCCATTAACCCATTAAGAGAAAGCAAAATTAAATAGCACGCCCATTTTGCCCGCGTCTTGTCGTTCTTTCCTGCATGGACCACTGTCGCCACTAGCACCTACTTAATCACCCAGCACCTACTTTCACCCAGCACCTACTTTCACCCAGCACCTACTTTCACCCAGCACCTACTTTCACCCAGGCACCCATGACAAAACAAATGTCGCCGCGAGAACAGCCGTACATATACGCTCTCCGAGAAACGCTCGTGGCGTCGCTATCGCCCGCCCACGACCACATTGCCGTCAAAGAACCCACGCCCGAACCCACCACACCCGCCACCACCACACCCGCCACCACGCTCGGCGGGTGCAACACGTGCCGCGTCACCTTCGCCGAAGACACCGCCGCGCCCGACCGCGTGGCCCACTTCAAGTCCGACGTGCACCGCCTCAACGTGCGGCTCGCGGCCCGCGGCCAGCCGCCGGTCTCCGAGGCCGAGTTTGACGCCCTCGTGGAGACCCAGTCGGTGGAGAGCATATCTGGGTCGGACACGTCGGACACGGACGACGACGAGTTGGCAGACGCGCTCCAGACGTTGGCGGTGGCCGCCGGGCCCGCGGACGCCGCGGACGCCACCGACGCCGCCGACGCCGCGGCGCCGTCGCCGCACTCGCCGTACGTGTTTCTCCGGTCCGCGGAGTTGGGCGCGCTGTGGGTGTACGGCGCGTACAAGGCGCTCTTTGAGCCCGGGGCCACGGGCGGCGCCGCGGTCGACGCGCTCCGCGGCTTCAGCCGCGAGCCGGTGCGGCTGGGGGTGTCGGTGTTGCTCATGATTGGCGGCGGCCACTTTGCCGGCGCGGTGATTGGCCACCAGCAGCGCAGCGTGCACGGCAACGCCAAGGGCCGCGAGCTGCGGCAGGAGCAGATGGTGCATGTGATCCAGTCCAAGACGTTCCACCGCTACACCACGCGGCGCAAGCAGGGCGGGTCGCAGAGCGCGTCGGACAACGCGCGCGGCAAGGCCAACTCCGCGGGCTCCAGCATCCGGCGCTACAACGAGCAGGCGTTGCAGAAGGAGGTGCGCGAGCTCTTGGCGGCGTGGCGGCCGTACCTCGCCCAGGCGCAGCACGTGTTTGTCCGCGCCAGCGGCGCCGCGTCCCGCAAGATCTTGGTGGGCTACGACGGCGCGGAGTTGGCCGCGGGCGACGCGCGCCTCCGCACGTTCCCGTTCACCACCAAGCGCGCCACCTTGTCGGAGGTGAAGAAGGCGTGGGTGCGGCTCACGTACTTGGCGGTGTTGCCGGTGCCGGAGGCCGGTGCGGCGCGCCCGGCCGCGGCGGCGCCACGTGCCGCAGCGGCGGCGCCAGCAGCAGCGGCGGCGCCGCGGCCCGCGTCCGACGTCCACACGGACGAGGTGATGGCGCTCGTGAAGAAGTCGCGCGCGCCGCTCTTGGCGGCGTACCTCAAGAAGCACGGGCTCGACGCCAACTTTGGGTTCACGCCTGCGCTCAAGCACGCCAACACGCCGACGGCGTTGCACTACGCCGCGGCGCAGGGGTTGCACCAGATGGTGCGGGTGTTGCTAGTGAACATGCGCGCGGACCCGACGGTGGAGAATGCGTTTGGCAAGACCGCGGCGCAGGTGAGCTCGACCGCCGCGGCGCGCAGCGCGTTCCAGGTGGCGCGCAGCGTGCTCGGCAACGACTACTGCGACTGGGCGCGGGCGCACGTGGGGGAGGCGAAAACGGCGGAGGAGGTGGCGCGCGACGAGGCGTTGCAGCAGCAGGCGGTGGCGGAGCACAGCCGCCGGTTGATTGCGGAGGAGTTGGCGAAGAAGACGGAGCTCGAGTTGCGGCAGCCGGCGTTTTCGTCGCGCGGCGCGGTGGGCGGCGCGGCCGCGCCCGCGGGGCTCACGGACGCGCAGAAGATGCGGTTTATGCGCGAGCAGCGGGCGCGCGCGGCCGAGGCGCGCATGAAGCAGAAGTGACCGACGTGGATGGTGGACGCGACCGTCCTCCTGTGACCTGTCATTCGTGGATCGTGGATCGTGGATCGTGGATCGTGGATCGTGGATCGTGGATCGTGGATCGTGGATCGTGGATCGTGGATCGTGGATCGTGGATCGTGGATCGTGGATCGTGACATCGTGACATTCGTGATATTCGTGACATTCCTGTCATTCCTGTCACTTCTGTCACTTCTGTCACTTCTGTCACTTCTGTCATTCGTGACATTTGTGACATTCCTTCATTCCTACATTCCTGTCTGCCTTGCGCGGTTTCACACTACGTCAAAATTATATCAAGAGGAGAAATTATAGACTAGGTAAGAAAAGGCCGTACATAAGTGGTCATTTGCGCCGCCACCATTATTGATACCACGGCACGTCTGCCCAACTTGACAATGTTAAACGCTTGACGCTAAACTTGACGTAGAACGCTAATCCACTTGCACGTTTGCTTACAACTCTCTTTTGCATCCGGATTCAAATTTCATTGGAAACGCGGACCATTGCACAGTATAGATTGCCCTACAGCTGGCCAGCTCACCAGTTAACCGCGCAGAAGCTTCGCACCAATGTGTCATGCGTGGATCCCAGTAGCATGCACTCCAGCTGGTAACTGCGAACACCGGTGGCGATGAAAGAACACCAGTACGACTTGCTCCATTCAATATATGTCCATATGTGCTCATGTGCTCCATATGTCCATATGTGCCCAGAATCCAGAATTTCCAGTCCAGGTGCGGTTATGCATCGACATTGGTGGAATATGCTAGAATCGGTGCTCATCGACAATGCCCGCATCCACGCACTGTGTGCACTCCGCAGTAGAGTCTTTGTCAGCGCAAGCCGCCACTGTGGCTACGCCCCCAAACGGCGATATCGCTGTTCCGGGGAAACGGCGATACCGCTGATTTGGTTAAGAGCACGTTTGACCAGTGCGGCTATATCCCCGCGGTGGCCGCGCGGCCCGCGAGGTGTGCAGGACCAGACGGACTTAATCCCCAGGCGGCGCCACAGAGACGGGAAAAACGGGAATACGGCGATAGGCGCGGCGCTACCCACCCCGGGTTTGCCACCACCGCCACCGCCGCCCGCCGCGTCTGCCGTGCCCGAACTCGGCCACGCCGTTACCTCCACGCTTATCTCCGCGCCCCCAGCGCTTTTTCCCGATTTCTCCGGAAATCCTGGCACCCCCGCCGCCGCACCAATCCCGCGCTCATCGCCGCAACCGCATGTGCCGCGGGAAAACGGCGCTACCGCATCTTACGTCCGCGCACATATAAAGCAGAGCTGGCTTCGTCCCCTCTCGTCTCTTCACCCAATTCACCATGGCCGAAAATCCTGCCCAAGAAAAAGTCAAGGACAACAGCTACTTCGAGAGCGACGCCGGCGACGGCACCAAGAGAGAGGACATGTACCTCCACGGCAAAGAGCTCGTGCTCTGCTTCATTTCTGTGTTTTCGTGTTTCTTCTTGTTTGCGTTGGACCAGACCATTGTGGCCACCTTGTTGACCACCGTGGGCAACAAGTTCAATTCGTTTGACAAGATCGGCTGGTTGAGCGCCGGTTTTCTCATTTCCATGTCGGTGTTGGTGGCGGTGTGGGGCAAGCTCTCCATCATCTTTGGCCGCAAGTACGCCATGATGGTTGCAATTGTGCTCTTTGAGGCGGGCTCGCTCATGTGCGCGCTTGCAAACAACATGAACGTGCTCATTGGCGGCAGAGTGTTGGGCGGCATTGGCGGCGGCGGTGTCCAGTCCGTGACCTTCATCATCATCACCGAGGTGCTTCCCATGAACAAGAGACCCTTGGGCATGGCGTTGGTGGCCACGGTGTTTGCCGTGGCCTCGGTGTTGGGCCCCTTGATCGGAGGCGCCTTCACCTCCAACGTCTCCTGGAGATGGTGCTTCTACATCAACTTGCCCATCGGCGGCGTGGCGTTTGCCTTGTTCGCGTACACCTTCAACCCGCCCGCGTCCAAGGGCAGCATCAGAGACAAACTCAAGTTGATTGACTACCCCGGCGTGGCTCTCCTTGCCGGCGGCTTGGTGGTGTTCCTTCTTGCCATCACCTTCGGCGCCAGCGGCCAGTATGCGTGGGACTCTGCCGCCGTCATCGCGTGCTTTGTCGTGGGCGGCGCCACCACCCTCATCTTTGGCGTGTGGAACTTTGCCTTCTCCAAGAACCCCATGTTCCCGTGGGAGGTGGTCAAGGTCTTCCCGGTGCAGGCAGCCTCCTGGGCTCTCTTTGGTGGCTTTGGCTATTTCATGTCCGCGGTCTTGTACCTTTCGGTGTACTTTCAGGTCATCCACGACGCCAGTGCCTGGCGCTCGGGCGTGGACTTGCTTCCGCTCATCATTTCAACCGTGCTCACGTCCTTTTCCACCGGTATTCTTGTGAAGAAGACCACGTTCGTCAAGCCCTTCGCCGTGTTTGGCGGCATCATGGGCTTGGTTGGCTGCGGCTTGCTTCTCCTTCTCGAAGTCGACTCTTCCTCCTCGAAAAAGATTGGCCTCTTGATCCCAACCGGAATCGGTATCGGAGCCCTCATGCAGTCTTGTATCATTGGCGGCCAGTTGGAGGCCCCCAAGGGCCCCGGTGGTGTGATCATGGCCACCACCTTGATCAACTTCTTCAGATCCTTCGGCGGCGCCTTGTCTTCCAATTTGGCTGATGCCACATACTCCGCGTCCTTCCTCAACCACGTGGCCAAGTCCTTCGACAAGCAATCCGCCGCGATCACCAGCGAATTGGCAAATGTTGACATTGAGGCCTTGGTCAACTCCACTGCTGGCATGGCTGCGTTGTCTCTGGCCGCTCGTAAATATATCAAACTGCAGCTTATGTTGGCCATCAGAGACACCTTCCACATGAACATGGGCTTTTCCGCTCTTGCATTGATCACCGCGGTTTTTATCACCAACAAGCGGTTGCCGAAGACAGTGTCCTCGCAACAAAGAGACGACGACAAGAAAGCCGAGGATTCTGGTCTGGGCGACTCTGAAACTTCGGCCGACTCTGAGAAGCCCGAAGATTTCGAAGATCCTGAGGTTGCCGCCACCGCCCAAGATGACGTGGATGACAGAAAATCGGTTGAAAATTCCGGCACTGTGGCCTAGAAGAATCCACAACTGCCATGGCTAAGCAATGCCTATAATATTCTTCATTGGTGAATTTTAATTTTAAACAGAAAACATGAAAGGAATAAAAAAATAAATCCTAAATATAGTACATAAACAAGGAAAATAACAAGTATATTATGATGATGCTGTAGATAAGAAGCTGACTCCAGTCACATGTAGACATTGTATGGCAATGCCAAGAAATGCATACATTTTATATTTGGAGAAATGCATACATTTTATATTTGAAGAAATGCATATTTGAAGAAATGCATACATTTTATATTGAAGAAATGCATACATTTTAAATTTATCTTGAGCCCCCAAATACCCTTGGGCTCACCAACCAGAGGTGTTTTCAAATTTTGGGTTGGTTGACATGTGTGAAAATATAGGTGATTGCCTCTTGTGCTTTCATTTTCATCATGATAGCATTAAGAATAGAGTCGCCTGTATCCAATTCTGACGCAAACACCTTGGGATCAAAATGCCTATAGTTGGAGAGGGCCGACCGAATCGCCTGCTTTTTTGCAGCGCTGGTATTATCCATCTCTCTAAACTCCAATGCGCTCATCCACCCCGAGGATGGGAGATCCTCATCTTCTTGAGTATCATTCGCTTCTGGCTGCGACAAATCAATATGTTCCCCCGAACCATCGCAGTCACAGTCAATCAAATCGTGCGTATTGCAACTTGTGTCGACAATAGTAAATAAATCCTTGAGATCGTCGTAATCAAAAATGTTCAGTGTAGATTCCTGCTTTTCATCCAAAAACATATCACTCAAATTGTTTTTCATCAATTGGCGCTGAAAGATTTTCTCGTCAATTGCTCCAGTGGTGAAGAGCCGATAAATAAATACAGGTTTTTTCTGACCATATCGATGTACTCGTGCCATCGCTTGAAGATCTACCAGAGGATTCCAGTCATTGTCGAAGAGAATCAACCGAGATGCGCCTACCAAATTTAGGCCCACACCCCCTGCTTTGGCCGAAAGTAGAAAAACCTTGTATGCGGGGTAGTTGTTGAACTCAAGGACTAGCTTATCTCTGGATTTACCGGGAGTCGAGCCGTCAAGACGGCAATACTGATGATTCAATTTCAGAAGCACTGTTTCAAGGAAGTCCAATGTTTGCGCATAATTGGAAACCAATACCACCTTCTCTCCAGCGGCATGAAATTCAATTAGCAAAGGAATAAGAACATTTATCTTGCTCCCGCTCGTGTTTGTCGAAAGCGACAGCGGAGTCACCTCAGTTCCGCTCATAAACGAGGAGAATAACAGGTCCTCCTTTAGCAAAGAAGGAGAATTACAGATTTTACGGAATAAAAGGATCATCGAGAGCACATCTTTTGTCTCAGACTTGAGCACACTGTCAAAACGGGACGAGGTCATCACTGCGTTGAAAAGCGACTTCTGAAGTTTTGTAGGGGCGCAAAATATAATCACGTCTGTTTTTGCCGGGAGAAACCTGCTAATCACGTCCTTTGTCCTGCGAAGAATGAAGGATTTGGTCAACTTTATTAACTCGGCGGATTTTTTCTCTCCATCTTTGATAGTAGCAGGATCTCGGCAATTGACATCGCGAGCACGCAAGATTGGGCGGAGGAATTTCTTCTGGAAGTCCGCCACAGACCCCAAAATGCCGGGGTTAATGAAGTTTATGATGGTAAAGAATTCATTCAAGTCGTTTTGAATTGGTGTTCCGGTAAGAATAAGCCTCCGTTGCACATCTAGCCCCAGCAAAACCTTGAAGATCTGGTTTGCACTGCTCTTGAGTCGATGACCCTCGTCACAAACCAAAAGATCTAGGGTTAGAGAGGATAGTTCCTTAGAGCACGACAATGCCTTCTCATAGCTTAGGATGAGTACCTGGTACACATTATTCTTGCCAAAGTTGATGACATCATCTTTTTCTCTTGAAGGAGACATTTGCTTATTGTTCAAGCAAAGAACACCAACACGGTCACGCCCCAACCACTTTTTGAACTCACGTCGCCAATTGTCTATAAGCGAAACTGGGCAGCAAATGACGACTTTTGACGCGATCTTTTTGGAGCCGGGAAATGGGCTCTGCTTGAGCATAGTCCAGATAACGGAGATGGCCATCAACGTCTTTCCTAGGCCCATTTCGTCGGCCAAAAGGGCGCCGGAATGATTCTGTTGCGTCAACCCCAAGAGGCAGGCGTATATAAACGCCACGCCCTCTCTCTGGTGTGGCTTGAGGTGCTGTGTAAGGAGAGAGTCAACCTCGACTGTTTTCGCACCGGGAACATCAGGCCCGGGGAGAAGTAGGCGCTGAGGATCTGGCAGAAGCCCGGGCGCTTGAAGCAAGGGGGACAGCGGCGGGTCGGCATGCGACGGCAACAGAGATAGCTGGTCGGCATGCGACGGCAACAGGGACGGCTGGTCATGAGACAAGCGCAGCAGGGACAGCGGCTCGGGGGCCCTCGCGGGCAGAGAGGACCCGGGCGCAGCCGGGCCAAGCAGGATCAAGTCGTCCTTTGTGGTTTCGCAGTCGACCTCGGCCTCGTACGAGCCGAAGCGCAAGAGCCCGGCGGTTTCGGTGGACTTGGACCGGCCCACCGGGCGGTACGTGCCTTTGTGCTCAATCTTCAACACCGACCCGGTCTCGGTGACAAGAATGTACCCGTCACCTTCCCACAGCTTGTGCTTCCGGTTCGAGCGTTTTCTCCACTGGGCAGTGAAGTACCGCGCTCCGGCCTGTCTGAGGGGGGCGGAACCTGGGGAACCTGGCGGGGCGGAACCTGGGGAACCTGGCGCGACCGAACCTGGCGGCGCCCGCAAGTGGGCACGTCTGGGTTGGGGAGTTCCGGAGGGAACAGACTTCTGCGGCAGCGGTTGGATGTCGACGTCTTCCACGCCCGCGTGGTGTTTCTTCCGCTGGGGCGGAGCGGGCGCCCGTCTCTTGGGGACTCGGGTTCCTAGGCGGCGAGGGTCGGCAGACTCGGGGACGAAAAGCGCATTCGGCGGCGAATTTTGGGGCGGCGAATTTTGGGGCGGCGAATTTTGGGGCCGCGGGTTTTCTCCCACCGGCCGGGGCGGCTTGAAGGGGGCATTTCGATACATGAGACGCGTGCGAAGAAAAGTGGAATAGGTGCGCGGGCCGCATCTACGATGGAGGAGCTCAGTCCATCTACAGAAGCGCCAAATTTGGTATCGTACAATTAGGTCCCAGTCTAGTATACACGGCGCCGCAGCATTAAAGGTCCACATCGGTTCCTGTCAAGTAGTAGTATCCTCTGCCAAAGATGAACGGCAAGTATGTGGGCACGGTGTAGAGCGCATACACGGTGAAGCTGACAAAGGACACGAGGAATGCATGCAACCAGATGCGCTCCACAGGGGTCAACATGTAGAAGGGGAAGTGGTGGTAGTAGAAGCCCCACACCTTTTTGGGCAAGGATCTGTTGTCGGATACGGCCGGTTGGGACATGGGGGGAGAGTGTTGGTGGAGACGGGAAAAAAGGGGACCGCGGCCGCGCACGTGACCCGCGGATATGGTTGAGATGTATGGATGTTATCCATGCCTGTAAGCTCTTCAGACAAGTCCTTTTAAGAAACAAGATAGCCTGAGCTAGACTCCAATTCAATTGCCAATAGTTGTACAGCGCTGTACGCTAGATTTAACAGTATGCGTCTCGCACGGAGGCGGTCGATAGACTTGATATATGTGGGATGAGACTAGAGAGTGTATTTAAGCGGGCAAGATGCAGCGGTGTTATCAGGTCCAGGAGAGGCACCAGGATACTGTGATGTGCTGTGTGTGACTGACATGTGATAGTGATGACTGATATGACGACTAGCATGACATCACTTCACTAATCACTAATATGATACTAGGAGGGATACCAGGAGGGATACCAGGGGATACCAGGACAGGTGATTTGCTTCTGCAGGATCTCAGCGAGATGTGAGGCAGCGGCCGTTTTGCACTCGCCGATTTAGCGGCCTTGGAGCGCACCACTGCCGATTGGTTTGCCAGTGGTTGAATTTTCACTTTGGCTTTCCCTGGCTTCCTGGTGGCCTGGCTTCCTGGTGGCCTGGCTTCCTGGTGGCCTGGCTTCCTGGTGGCCTGGCGGTGCCGGCGTGGGTATGTGCCGGCGGGGTGCCGGCGGGGGTATATGCCGGCGTGGGTCCTGTCTCCTCGCAAAGCCCATCTCAGCAAACGCAAACACCACCATGGAGTCCCCCGACATTGCGCTGCTCAAACAGGCGTTGATTGCGCAGAACCCCGCGGTGGTGGACGAGCGCTTTTGCAGCCACTTGCGCTTGCTCCTGGACCGCTTGGCCCACGCCCCCGCATTGGACAACCACACCGTGCTCGTGGTGGACACGCTCACCGTGTGGCTCCTCCGCGCCGCCCGCCTGGCCGCCGCCCGCCCCGCGCCCGACACCGCGCTCGCGCACCTCGACCCCGCGCCCCTCACCGCCTGCTTCCACTTTGCGTGCGACCACGCGCATGCGTCGGGCAAGCTCGCCAACGCGGTGGCGGCGATGCTCGCGCGGCTCGTGGCGTTTGCCGCGGCCCATTTCCCCGCGCTCATGGAGCCGTGGCTCCGCGGCGCGTTGGCGCGCCCGCCCGCGCACAAAAGCTACTTTGCCGTGGTGGAGGCATTGATGCGCGCGCTGCCGCCCGCGCGCGCCGCGGTGGTGCGCTCCGACTTTGGCGCGCAGTGCATCGACGCCATGGCGCGCACCGCGGTGGCGCACGCCGCGGCGCGCGCGGCGGGCGCGGTGTGGCCCGCGCTGGACCCGCACCGCGCGGTGGCGTACTGGGCGCCGCTCGTGGCGCGCGGCTTGGCCCGGCCCGCCACCCGCACCAACACCGCCGCGCTCGTGCTACCGGCGGTGTTCCGCGCGTGGCCGCGCCGCTTCGCCGCGTGGGCCCGCGCCGCAGACACCAGCGTGCCCCAGGTGTTGGTGGCGGTGCTCCGCGCGGGCCACGCGCTCGACCCGCGCTTCGACCCGGTGGCCGAGGGCTTGCTCGACCCGGCGCGCCTCGCGCGCTTCCTCGGCCACGCGGACGCGCAGGTGCGGCTTGCGGCGCTCGCGGTGGCCGTGGCCGGCGTGCGTGCGTCGGCGCCGCCGCCGCCCGCGGCGCTCGCGGTGGTGGGCGACCCGGCGGTGCTCCACGTGCTCTTGCGCTACTGCGAGAGCCCGGAGGTGCGGTCCACGCTCGTGGCGACGCTCCGCAAGCCGTTGGGGGCGTTCAAGGAGTACGCCGCGCGGGAACGGGCGGACGCCGCTGCCGCCGCTGCCGCCGCCGCCGCGCTCGGCCGCTTCCGCGCCGCCGTGTTCCGCCTCCTCATCCCGGACTCGAGCTACTCGCAGCTCGTGCTCGCGTTTGACTTTCTCGAGATTCTCGTCGACGGCGGCTTTCTCGAGACGCTCGAGACGCTCGAGACTCTCGATGGCGAGACTCTCGAGGATGGCGAGCGTGGCGCCGGCTTCTCCGCCGCGCTCGTGGACCGCCTCCTCCGCTTCTGCTCCAGCAACTACGACGACATCCGGCGCCGCGCCAGCGCGCTCCTCGCACAGGCGCCGTTCGCCACGTTCCACGCCACGTTCCACGCGCTGCCGCCGCAGATGCTCCACAACTCCATCACGCTCCTCAGCTCGCGCAAGGGCCGCCAGAGCGACGCCGCGGCGCAGCTTTTCCTGGCCGCCGTCAACGTCTACCAGCTCCACGGCGACGACTCGGGCTTCTTCGACATCACCAACCGCCTCGTGCACAGCATGAACGCGCAGATTGCCGCGGGCGGCGCGTCCCACGGCTACTTCTCCACGCTCGCGCTCATCTTCCGCTCGTTGCAGCCGGAGGCGCTCCGCCGCCACCACGCCTACTTCCGCTCCATCATCGCGTCGTTGCTCGAGACCATCCGCCACCTCTGGGACACGTGCCACTACCGCATGTCGTTGCCCGCCGCCGCGCCCGACGCAGACCTGTGGCGCCTCATCAAGGAGTCCAGCATTCTTCTACGCGTCATCATCGCGTTGAACCACGCCAACGACTGGGCCTTTTTCGACCACCACCACTTTCTCGCCCTGTGCGACATGATCATCAGCCAGCTCACCCATGTCACCCACCGCGGCGCGTTTCTGGCCATCTTCCCCACGTTTGTCGAGGCGTGCAAGGTGTGCTTGGCCTCGCCCTTGGCGGAAAAGCCCCACTTGTGGCTTTTGGCCAACATCAACCTTCTCGAAACAAAGGAGCAGCTCGTCTCCCGCCGCTCCGGAGGCTTGCCGTACCTCATCACAGGAATCTTGGAAGCCGTGTCTCCGAACGAGAAGAAGCTCGCCGAATACTTGCGTGTCTCCTTCCGTGAGCTCATGCGCATTGCCTCCGTCGACTACGTCATGAACGACAGCGAGAAAATGGACATTTCCCAGGTCCATGCTTTCAATTGCATGAAACACATATTTATGGACTCCACTTTGGGCACGCTGGCCCTCCCATTCACCAATGATGCGTTGAAGCTCTGCTTGAACAATTTGGACCACCATTCGTGGGCCATCAAAAACAGTGCCGTCATGTTGTTCACCTCTCTCCAGAGCAAACTCTTTGGCTCGAGTACGCTGGGAGACGCGTTGGCCAGCACCAATGCATCGTTTTTTTTCAAAAAATTCCCCGGAATCAAACAAATCTTGTCAGAGAAGCTCGACGCTGCCCAGGCGTCGGATTCCGTGAATTTGCTAATTCCCATCCTCGCCATCCTAACCCGCTTGCTGACGTCTTCAGCTTCCGACAACAATCTAGACATTTTTGTGGAGGCCCTAAGAGGAAAATTGTTGCAGCATCGTGTGTGGAAAGTACGCGAAATGAGTGCCATTCTGTTGAGTCGCATGATACACGAGTCACACATTTTGGAATTTGCGTCCAACTTGCTTTCCCTTGCCGCGAACGCTCCAACCAACAATGCATGCCATGGATACATGTTATGTGTCAAGGAATGTTTGGAGAGGATCTCGCCGCATAATTATGACTTGAGCAATATTTCAAGTGTCGCTAGCTTACAATTGCAATTTGCATTGTCACAAAGGCATTTGCCTTGGCCCGTCTTGTCTGCTTACTTGCTGGTTGTCGATTCTGTAATTGACAGTAGCCTTGCAGGTGCGTTAGAGAATTATGTCCTCACCGACGTGAGAGGGTTGAATGCAGCACACTTCCCCGATGGATCAAAGCAGTTGTTTTTGGCAAGATCAAGTGCTTACGTTTTACGCTTTTTTGTCAATGAAGCTGAAATAGATCACGACAGGGTGTTGCAATTCACCAGAGCCTGCTTACTGGCTTCCGTTTTGCACGAGGTCCAAATGAGCTGCGCTACTTTTTGGACCCAACATCCGTCTTGGATGCAAGACAAGGAGGAAATCAAATCTCTCCTCGTGGACCTTGTTAATGGTCCAGACACTTGGTCGCAGGTGAAATCAATCTTCATGCAACTTATCATCGCCCTAGGGTGCTCAACTCCTAATGTGATTATTCCCGAGCCAACATGGACTGACGAAATGATAGAAAGGTGGATGGTCATCACAGCAGACACCGAAGATGGTGCAGGTATATCTTGGCTAGTTCAATCCATCTTAGCCTACACGGATGACCTGCAGCCAGAGGAGAAGGTCCAGCTCGCAGTCGAAGCCGCCAATAGATTCCTCACTTACAACAAAGATGTGGTGTCTGCTGATGTTGCCAAGGTTCAGTTTTCTCTTTTCCGAAAGCTTTCTGACGACAGCGATAATATCAGAACGCTCAGTGCCAAATTCCTTGGACAAATTCTCGGAGAGTCCGACTTATGCCCGGCTCTTGTGGGCCAAATGTTCCTCTCTCACTTTACAGAAAAGTTTGGCCAAGTGGCTATTTCGATTTTGACCGAACACACATTTACCCTCACCAACAACTTGAATGATGCTGTTGCAGAAATGCACAATGATTTGTTCGATATCGAGCGCACCAACTTATTTATAAACGAAGTCGCTTTCCATGAATCGCTTGTCCATGCAATCTTACCTTGCCTTGATTTTGAATCGCGGGAGAGCCAAACTTTTGAACAGTGTGCTGTTCAAGAGATCCAGAACCTCGCTCACTTTGTGTCAACGCATCCTTCCTTGGTACAAACTTGGTCCTTCAATGTTCATGTCGACACAGCGATAAGAAAGGTAATAAATTACCGATGCTTGAGCGAACGATTCATCAGAGTTGAATCCGAACTTGACGATTTACATTCCCTCTTAACATCTTTAGGGTACCGCTTACTGATGAATTAGACAACTATTCTCTGCATAACGAACAAGTTCGAAAAAAAAAAAAAAATTGATTCACCACCCCCCGTACATAGATTGGTGCATAATTTCTACAATTTAATTAATTTAGCATATATAGACGGATGCGAGATGGTGCTGACGCATGAAATCCGAAATGATGTATCGCAGTGTTGGAGCCAGTGTGCCCTGGTTTGCATCCATTAATAACAGGGCCGGGTAACACCGCGCGCTACTATAAAAGCGCCCACCTGTCTCCTATTCTCATCTCACCTCAACCTGTTTTTCAACTGGTATGTAATAACACCTATGTGTATGATGATGAATTATTATCAACGAATTTCTTCACCTGAATCACCGTGTGGATTAACTATAATATCAGAGCTTTTTAACCCTGACATACACTATTCTTTCTTTTTAAACATTTTTACTAACATAAGAAGACGTTCTTTGTCATTGAATTCCCCTAATTCTCGTAGGAGCACTGTATTCCGGTGTTGACACAGGCCTGGCCAACTTTCTCGACTGTGTTCACCCTTGGACCAGACTTTGGTGACCGCTGTTGTGTCTACTGTATTTTAAAGGCGGTGTTGTTCGTGCCCTGCCCTAGAGCATCGGTTCTCCGGTATAGTGACATTAACTCATCTTGAATCGCCACACCATCTCATGGCCGACTCCCCCACAGTGTGCAACCTGTGCTTAGGCGACAATGACCATGTTAGGATGGTCCGCCAACAAGCAGGCGAAGAGTGCAAACTCTGCACGCGACCTTTCACCGTTTTCCGGTGGAACATTCTGCAAGAACAGAAACAGCTGAAGAAAACCATCGTGTGCAAAACCTGCGCCCAAGGCCGTAACTGTTGCCAGTCATGTATGATGGATGTGACCTACGGCATCCCGCTACAGTTACGAGATGCGGCTTTGAAAATGGCTGGCGTTCCCAACGAGTTTGGCGCCGCATCATCGACCCTGAACCGCGAAGTGAAGGCAATAATGGCAGACAAGCTAGAGGCGAAGCAAAAAGGCGAAGCACTACAGCTTGAACAACAGCGCGAGAAGGCAAAAGCTGTGCTTGAGACACTCGCAGCCAAGCTTTCAAATGGGTCTTTCCAGCCCAAAGCGGCCAAACAGAAGCCCAGCGAGGTTCCCAACCGCGAGGTTTCCAAAATCGTGACGCAGCTCCCCTTCAGCGGCACATTGACTGTCCCGGAGGATTCCTCGGTCAAGTCTTTTTTCATCTTCGGGTTCACGCCGGATATGCCGCAGTACGTGCTCTCGTCCTACTGCGAGAAGTTTGGCAGTTTGAGCGTGGTCAAGGTGGTGCATCGTGCCCGGTGTGCGTTTGTCACGTTCACAAAGAGATCGTGTGCCGAGTCGTTTGCCCTTCATGTACGCGAGAAGAAGCTCAGTCGCAATGACGCCGTCGCGGCGCTCATGATTATAGACAAGTACCCGGTGAGAATCGCGTGGGGAAACCCTCGGCTGTTGGGCACTACGAATGACCACCATAGCAAAATCGGATTGGTGGCGAACAAGGTCATGCAGCAGTTGGCAGACAAGGACAGCAGCGCTAAGCCCAAGAAGAAATCTCCCGAGCTCAAGCTGTACAAGGCTGCGAGTGAGGATGTGGAGTTGTGAGCAGGACTCGTGT
This sequence comes from Clavispora santaluciae, assembly GCA_022577645.1. Classification (NCBI taxonomy): domain Eukaryota; kingdom Fungi; phylum Ascomycota; class Pichiomycetes; order Serinales; family Metschnikowiaceae; genus Clavispora; species Clavispora santaluciae. The sequence goes on from JAJNMX010000011.1 coordinate 49,532, forward strand.
GGGATTTGGGGATTCTGGTGTCGTGCCAGCGACCAGCCCCAGGAATGGAGTCCACCCGACCCCCAGAAACTCCAGCCTTCCTCGCAGACACTTGCAGTGGCGTTCTAACGGCTAAGTTGTCACAGGCACACGGGCCACTGTGCACTCCGGAACCACATTTGACAGGATTCAACGGCACCGGCCGACAGTAGCAGGAGCCAGTGTTTATTTATACGTGACCAATACACCCCAAGGACTGTTAGATACAATGCCCATAGACCCTCACGTGCACGCCAAACTGACCCAGTTGTGGGTGCATCCGTTTGTGTGATGCGAAGTCCAATGTGCGCACTTTAAACTTCAACACAATCCACCCTCCATGAACGAGTATGCGGTTGCGGCACTATTAGGGGCAGTTTTGTTCCCGCTAGTTGCTCTATTCATCCGTCTTCTCTGGATTCTTCCGTGTGCCCGGACGCGGCCCCGGGCGGCCACGCTTCCTCTTTCCGGATCCATAATGATACTTCTTGGCTCGGGAGGCCATACAGGCGAAATGCTCCGCATGTTAGCCCCCGTGGACCTCGGCCGGTGTTCTCGGACGTGGGTTGTGTCGTCAGGTGACACCACATCGCTCGAAAAGGCCCGAGCCTACGAAGAATCGCTCGACTCCGGCAAATGCCAATATGTGCAATTGCCACGGGCACGGAAGGTGGCAGAACCGCTCCTTCTGTCGTTTTGCAGCACCGTCGTCTCGCTTGCGGCCACAGTGCGCCAGGTGTGGCGTTTGGGGGCCCCTGATGTACTTTTAGTCAATGGGCCCGGCACGTGCGTGGTGTTGGCGTATGTCATTTTTGCATTGAAGCTCGTGGGGCTTGCGTCGACAAGAGTCGTTTATGTCGAGTCATTGGCCAGGGTGCGCAGACTCAGCGCTAGCGGAAGGTTGGTTTTGCCTATTGCGGACCGCTTCATAGTGCAGTGGAGGCCGTTGGCAGAGTCGTACCAACGAGCAGAGTACCATGGCATTCTCGTTTGACGAGCAAAGTACAAGTGCGCCAATGCTCGGATAGCAAAGGGCGGCAACTCGAGACAGGATGTGTTAATAGCACTCTGGCAGTGCCAGCGTGGAGCAGAAACAATTCAACCATACACTGCGGTCCAGAGAGTCCAAAATACCGAAGTATGCTTACAGGTACCGTGGCATGCTTACGATGAAACGCTTACTTCCGCAAGCTCGAACTCTCTTCTTTCTGGTATCACGCAGCCTTAAGAGTGTTTGTATTGATAGAATGCACAGGAAATCTCCGTAAGAAATGGGCCACCTAACGGGTTCGGGACTGGCCTATCAAAGCTACTGGAAGTCTGCTGGGCCTGGTCCACTTTGTTGCCGAAACTTTACTTTCTTACCATTCTTACTTCTCTTGTTCTCTTTCTTACTTCTCTTTCTTCTGTTACTTTCATTCCTTCTCTTTTCTTACCTTTCTTTTCTTCTCTTACTTCTCTTTCTTCCTTCTCTTTCTTCCTTCTCTTTCTTCCTTCTCTTTCTTCCTTCTCTTTCTTCCTTCTCTTTCTTCTTTCTCTTTCTTACTTCTCTTCCTTCTCTGTCTTCCCTCCCCTTTGTCATTTCTTGGATGGCTTGGTGCACCATTCCTACATCTACCGTACAATCACTTTTCGCACCCAAACCATTCCATGTCCTTTGATGGAATCGTGGCAGAATTCCCATTTGTGGCCGTGGACAAGTTCAACATTCCCGCCGATGTGTATTTACTAACACACTGTCACACAGATCACCTCGTTGGTCTTTTGAGCCAGTCGTTTGCGGGGGTGGTGTATTGCACTCCACAAACACGTCTTCTCTTAGCATCGGTAACCTCCAACGCGTCTATTCTTGCTCGGGTCTATCCGGTGGACTACAATACCCCCTTCCGGCCCGATCTACCACCAAAAGTACAGCGGATCTATGGAAAAATCACCATCACCTTGATCCAGGCGTACCATTGTCTAGGCGCGTGCATGTATCTCATAGAAGGCGAGACGGGCGGTTCTGTGCTCTTCACAGGCGATTTGAGGGCGGAAAAATGGTGGGTCGATTCTCTTAGTAAGCTGCCTCAACTAGCGCCTTACTTAGCAGGCTTGAAAACTCTTGACAATATCTATTTAGATACCACCTTCGGCTACCGGGGGGAACCATATATCGAAATACCGCCGAACAACCAGGGCATATACACTGCGATCAGACTATTGAAGAGCTACCCAATGGATGATCCTGAAATCTGCTTCCAGTTTCAAGACACGACGTTGGGGTTTGATCAGGCTTGGGCATTTATTGCCAGCTTTTTTGACGCATCTCTCGACGTGATGGGCGAGAAACTCCAGCATATGGTCGACTTGGTTGGAAAGCATGACCCAGAAAATGGTCCTGCTCTCACTCGGGCTATTGCCCACACGTCAAGAGAGCCTAAAGGTCGTCGCCTTCCCCGGTTTGTTGCGGGAAAGGGCGAAGTTTCTCCTGTGACCGTGTCGATAGTCCAGTGCATCGACTTCAATATCATGGACTTTGCGGGACTATTTTGTCCCTTGCCCATTGACTCATTGTCGGATGCTGAGGCTAGAGCAGTGAAGAACCCAGTTCGTGTGACAGCCTTGGGTCACTCTGTTGTAAAACTACGTGACCGAAAGTGGATTTTACCAAAAGACAGCCGCCTCCTTCTACCTCTTCAGATAAAGCTTGTGTTCTCACGACATTCATCATACTCTGAAACCTCATACTTTGTATCGCGCTTCCGACCCCAGCAAGTGTATGGTTGTTGGTCAACCCCAGCCGCTTGGGTCAATGGCTTTTGCATGAAAAGACTATATGGCAGGCACTGCAAGGGAACCTCATTTACATTTGATATCGCTATGGCTAAATCCTTTGGCCTTATACCAAAGCACTGGGTTGGGCGGCCCGTGGCAACTATAGACCGGTGGAATACTGGCGAATGCGAGCAAGAATACGAGGTTGTGGAACAAGCTCTTGAAGCCGCAGCAGACGCAAGATCTGAGAATGCATTAATTAATATCCGAAAAGTGGCAAATGCTCCAGTGTTTCAGAAGCGGCGCATCGTTCATCTTGATGAGCAAGATGGCGAGAATGCCAGACCCGTTGTGCAGAAAGTGTCGTTCAGCCTAGATAACTTTAACGGCCGCAAATCCAAGTCTTTCAAGCAGTTTATCGAAGCGCAACAAAGGCTCTATTACCGGAAGCACAACTTTCCTCAGTACGAACGGAATTTTGGCCATCCCATGTACCAGAATACGTTTGCATCTGGCATTGGAGGAACGAGCGAAGCTGATTCACAGAGCAGCAGAAGCTCTCTTGACTTGGTTCTGATTGGCACCAAAAAGCCCTCTTTCGATTCGTCAATATCTATATCCGAGGAATCGGATTCGTCAATATCTATATCCGTGGAATCGGATTCGTTAAGATCCGATTCTGTTCCTGGAGGAAGTGAATACAATAACGTTACCTTGGGATGTCAGTCTTCTCCGGGGGATTTTCTCGGTTGCGGAGAAACATGTTCTTGTGACAAGAGGGTTAAAAAATGCACTGATCACGATATCTCCAATGGAACCGCCGAGAAAGATGGTTGCTCTGTCGTATTTGGCTCTTTTGACGAGATAGATTCGGATATACGCAAATGGAGATTCTCTTCTGTTTCGTTGGTTTCGTGGGGCGGTACAGAAGATTCGATCCCGTTACACAAGGGCCGTTTGATAGGCTAAACCGTTAACCACATCATCAATAACGAACACAATATGGATCTCTCAGAGAGTACCAGCAGAAAGTATGACCTTTTTTAACAATAGGTGTAAAATAGCGTTTTATTCATGATTCTATATTAAAGTGGCCCTTGAGAACCCGGGTGAAACCCATGCAATTGGCGGTCTAGAATCCGCCTGGAAGCAGCGCTTTTTTTTTCTAATTTGGCGCTCGTTATATATCGTCGCCTCGATTAGTTTTCTCTCCATTGGTGAGAGCATTTGGTACATTTGTAAAATGTGGTCATCGGCTCATCCGCAGAACGAATCTGCAACTGGAAGAAGTATGCTTTGTCATTTCCGCAGCTATCTATTGGACACTGAGCGGTTGTCTGGTCAACATTATCCCATGCTCCATCGCCTCCCAAGACATCATCAACATCTTTTCTGGGTAGCATTTTTCTTTCAAACATCTGGAAACCGGAAATTCTGAATTCATAGGGACAGGTAGGGCAGTAGAGCCTATTGCAGTTATCCTCGCCTTGAGAGATTAAAAGCATGTTAGAACAGTACGGGCAAAAGGAAAGCATGGTCAAAGTTCTTGCTGTTGTGATCCAAATATCACAAACTGATTTAGAGATGATGTCTATCATAATGTGCAGGAACACGACTCTGAACACCACTTCTCTGCATTAATTGGTTTGCAAAATCAGATTTGTTTTTGCCTGCTCTTGAATAAATTAAGGTTTCAAAACATGTACTTTTTTCAAACGAAATCGTTTCAGATCATCTACGAAAACCTGGTACGTGTACAGGTTTTGAATGATTTGTACCACCGTCGAGACAGGTCGACCGGTTCAGAAGTACGGCTATTGAGAAAATCAAGATGAAATCGTTTGGGAAAGAACCGCAAATTCTATCGGAAATGGCTCTTCTGACTTTGCAGGTGTCAATCGGACAAGTAGATTGGGTCTTCTCTACTCCTCTTATATGCACTTCATATCACGTGTAGGAATGCCTAGTGGGGCCGACACACTGCAACCTTGAGTTGAATCTTACTGATCCAGAAGTATTACGTCCAATTCCACCAAACCAACGAGCAACTGACCGACGAAATGGACCCAAAAAGTCTTCTTTCTTCTTTCTTGGGAATTTCATCCAATCGGCGGGGAATTCTACGCCAGTCGTCATCCGAAGACATCACAAGTCGATCTCCCACAAGAACACCCAATGGTAGGGCAGGGTCTCGATCTCCAAAGAAAAGAAAGACACCAGCTCCAACAGAGCCTGTGTCCAACCCGTCATCTAGAACCTATTCTCTCTTAATGGAAGAATTTGAAGATGAGGATGAACTGACGCGGCAAGAAGAGTTGGATGAGGCCCAGGCCATTATTGACGAGTCCAAGGCCTCTGACTTGGGGTATACCGCCTCAGAACCCGCCACCCCCAAAAGGAAAAGGGGCAGACCACGGAAAGAAGAAGTACAGAAAAGAATTGAAGAAATAGACTTGACTCCTCGAAAAAGGGCCAGGCGGGCGGTGGTGGAAAAGAGGGAAGAGGAGAGAAAAAAAGCTAAGCTAGAAGGCTGGAATTCAAGTGACAATGACAGCGACGATGTGTATAATGTGTCGGAGGAAGAAGAGAAACCAAAAAGAGCCAGAACTCCTAGAAAGAGCATTCCTTCACCTAAAAAGAGCATAAAGCAAGAAGAAACTATTGTGGAAGATTCAGAAGCCAATACCGACTACAGCATACGTGGATCTCCTATGTCATCACCCATGAAGGGAGAAAAGCGAAAGAAGAAAGGAAGACCTAGCAAGCAGGAGAACGTCACTAAAAAAGTACACAGCATATTCCAAATGGACGATCTTGAGCTTTTTCAAGATAGCATTAACTCAGAAAAATCAAGCCCGATTAAATCTCCTCGCAAGAATGACTCTGAAGTTTCGATAAACTTTGATAACACTGGCAGAAGTTCTTATTCAACTGTTCCTGTGATAAGCGGGATTCTAACGCAGGAGAAGAAACCCCAAGCCGATAACCAAAGGATCAATAAATTTGAGCCATTGCCAGTACCTGATCTAGACGAGAATGGCAATCTCAAAGATCCCGAATACATCCATAAGTACCTCTCCGACGTGAATGTCGATCTAGATGGAGCTGGCCGACTTACAGATGAAAGAGCATTCTTTTTAGAAGGAAGTGAAGGATATTTCGAGCAGCATAATCTCAGATTCCGCCCTTCTGCGAATTCCTTAGCTCTGAATGCCCCTCCATTAGAATACGAAGAACTTATTCCAATGGTTGAATTGGGCAAATTGGTTTATGGCGCGGAAAGAAGAGAAATTTTCAAATTATATCAACAGATATACCACCAATGGTGCTTTGAGCTAAGCCAGGGCTACAGCATCAATCTTTACGGTATCGGATCCAAAATCGACCTTATGCTCGATTTTGTCGAGAATTACTTGGTTGATTGGTACGAGCACACCTTTCAGACTCAAGAAGAATACCCGGTCATGATGGTGGTGAATGGGTACAATGCATCTACTAAACTCAAAACCGTCATCCATGACATTGTCTCTGCTATTTTCACACCTGAAATGCAAAAGCAAAATAATATTCGAATGCCCAAACACGTTTCTGAGGCGTTCCCCTTCCTAATGAATCACCTAAAGAAAAAGATATCGAAAGAAAATGGTATGGTAAAGCCAGATCTTGTATTAATCGTTCAAAACATCGACGGCGAAGCTTTCCGTGATGAGCGGTCCCAAAATTTCCTTTCCCAACTTTCAGAACTTGCAAATGTTTGGTTTATTACCTCGTCTGACAACATAAATGCCAGCTTGCTCTGGGATCTTTATCGGTTCAAGAATTTTAATTTTCTCTGGCATGATGTGACTACTTTCGATCCTTATAGCACTGAAATGTCATTCAAAGACGTACTTAATATGGGCCGCTCCAAAAAGTTTGTTGGTAGCAAAGGTGCTCGATACGTTTTAACCTCCTTGAATGCGAATTCTCGCAACTTGTATCGTGTATTGCTTCAGATGCAATTGCAGAAATTACGGGATGCCTCGTCCTCAAAAGCAGGGCAGACAGGACTTCGGGGAAATACTAAAAATGGTGTTGAAATGCGTCTTGCTTATGAAAGATGTTTGGCAGAATATGTCACATCTAATGAAATGAGTTTTAGAAGTATTTTAGGAGAGTACGTGGAGCACAAGATGTGTGTCCTTACAAAGAATGCCGGAGGCACCGAAGTCATATTCGTTCCATTCTCTTATGACGAAATGGCGAAAATGCTAAAGGACGAATTTGGTGTGATGTAACCTCAACTTCTCGGAATGCTTAACTCATGCCCAATGCTGAATGCCTCATGTACTCAAAGCCATATTTTGCGTGGTGCAATTTTTACACGAACGTTTTTTAAATTGATATCCAATATCGGAGGGATCACATACTTGGAGCGCTCCAGTTTGTTTGGGTAGCTCTTGATATACTGGTGACACATATCAGGTGATAGGCCAATCATATGTCAGCACTTAATTCATAGTCATGGATAGGAAATAAATTTGAGTCGGGTTAGGTACGCGAAGGAGCAGAAATACATAGCAAATCGGCAATGTGAAGGCTGGCCCATGCATCTATTAATATCACATTCCGAAAAGTTGAAATGGGGAAGGATGCTGAGCCAAATCCAAATTATAAATTCCACCCTGATGAGTATTTTAACCAGGTTGCCTTACATTGAATTTCTGGTGATTATTTTTTTCTGTGTCAATACAAACAGATCACAGATTGCGTGATTTTGCCGATGTACCCGAGAGGTACTTATCATGAGCCCAATCTGGAAATCCTTTCATTTCTGGCAATTATTTACAAAATTGGTGAAGCCAGCTTAAATAATGAATTATCTTAAGCTTCGCTGTATTGCGATGACAATAAGTTTCGTATGTAATTAGTAACTGAAAGGTTTTAGGATGAAGGCATAATTTGGGAAACAGACATCAACTGCTTTACCAGCTTGGAGCCCATTGATAGGAGTGGAGTTGAAGCTTTGTCCCACAATACAAAACAGCGTAAAGTGTTAAAAAAAAACAAGACCAAAAATGGACCGACCACCTTCAAGATACAAGTAGACTGCTGAGTGGAAAAAATATAAGCTAGATAGGCTTTTATCTTGCAGGCAAAATGCATGATCCTGCTCTTCGGCATTACAACCGGAAATGAAACACTTTTCCGCGGGATTGGATCGGATCCGAGATGCCCACCTCATGTGTTTGGGGCACAAATCACCCGAAATATAATTACCTGGGAAGCAGCTAAAGAGACTAATTCCTAACATATATGAGATAATGGCAGTTGGTGACGAAAATTACGAAGCATTGAAGCACTGTACAAAAATAGAAGGAACGATGAGAAATAATGCAAGCGGGCAAAAAACCATAGAGGAGAGCCATTGGAGATTCTATTTACAAGGCTTTTACTTCAAAGTGCGCAGTCGCTGTTTGTGAGTATAATAACTTATATTATTCAAGATTCCTAAAGTACGCAGGAAGTGTGAGAGTAGGTTGCATGGGTACATTTCGGGTTCTGAGCCGCAGCTTACTGAAAGAGACTATCTTGGCTACAGGAACAGTTTGTGCTTTCAGGAAAACATATCAATATGTAAAAAGGGTACAAGTCCAGCCAAGTCTTTTAGTTTGCAACCTGAAAGGGTACATACTGGTCGCGAGGGATTCTTCAACACAAAACCAAATCCTGCACGGTTTCTAGGTTGAGGATTAGGGTAACTAACGAGAGACGGCGATGAGTTGGCAGAAGATGAAATTCCTCTCCTTTTCTCCATTTCGGGACGGGATTAAAGCCATTCTCCGTATTAAAGAATATGCACAAGATACTCCTTTCTTTAGTCTTATGCACCGCTCGCTTGAATACGATCCAAGAGCAAGAGCATGTGTTGCTATTCCTAGGCTTATGTACACTATCTGGGATTGAAAGGTACATGAATTGCATATATGTTGCCTCATGCCATTAGTAAAATCGGTGGGTGCGCTTCTTTGCGGTGAGTACAGTGTTTCGGGATTGCAAACTAGGAAATATCGAATATACACAGGACTTCAACTCGACAGCGCCGTTAGCCTGCAGTAACAGACTGTATTTACGTACATGCAAACCTGCCTCGAGCGTTTCCGCCACTACTGCAACATCCGTGCACTCCATACCGAGATGCGATAAAAGTTGAGCGAGCACCACTACTTGCGCTGGGGATACAATTGGCAATTCACCATCTTGCTTAGTTTAAAATTACATTAGAAGCATGCGTGCTTTCCACCCAGCCAGCGCAATAAATTATTTTAAGAGCATGCAGTCATATTTTGCCTGTTTGGACGGGGCTGACACTTGAGCCGGTTGTATGCAAGAAATACGCTCGTTTGTTTCCAATGCTCGAAAAATTTCGTAATGGCATACAAGTAGATTCAGTAACACACGTTCGATGCACTCTGCTACAGAAACCTTTTATTATCTGACTTTGCGGTGGAGAAGACGGATAAGGCAACTGGGCGGGAAAATCCATTAGCTGGTTGCAAATATTCGGAATGGGCCAGAATTACATGAGCATTCCGCCTAGGGTGCAGCGCCATATTCTCTGCCGAATTTGCACAGCGTTACTAAAGGGCAAATCGCCTAATTTAGCGAGAGCCATACGGCGCAGAATCTACGTACTGGAAAAAGAATCTCCATCCCGACTGCATATACGCATTTACGAGACACTAAAAAAAACAACCGCCTGACGTTCAAATCGGTGATGTGGGTGTCCAAGTTCGACCAGTCCCCGAGATAAACTTCAGACCAGCATGAGTTTGCGCTGTAGATGATTCGGGAGGTAAAAGCCACTAGGCGGCACTTATGTACAGTATTGAGCTTATAAGAAGAGCTTGAGAAATCTCGGGCCACTACACCGTTAGGAATTACTTTAAACCCATAAACAAAAAAGCCGCGGAATCCTCAAGTAGAGAGGCGGGATTTGAAGCGAAATTTAGCTCTGGCCCGCACGCAATTCGGCCCTACGCGAGGTTCCATGTGTATGTTCACACCCACAGTCGTAAATGTCGCATGAGCCTAATCCCGACAGCATGCAGGCGATATGCAACATACATCTTGCCGAATTACGGCGGCAACAGCTCTTAATGGTGCCGTAAAAGTTGGTTGCAAACACGCAGAACTCTATATAAACGCCATAAGGGATTTAAATGCCACCTACGGATCCGGCCCATCCCTCTGCCCCTGTGGTGCAGCCCTGCGTACTGTGGTTGCACCCGCGCGAGTCGCTACTGACGCGAACAGGAGAGTGATCGCGAGAGAAGCGCGGCGCATGAGACTACAGGTAGAGGACTGTAGCGATGCTTAAGCGTGCAGAGAGTGGAGTGTAGCGATGCTTAAACGTCCGTCTCACACCCAAAGTAACCGCCAGGCTTATAGTCTCGTATCCAGTCTCGTATCCATACGCCAGGGCTCACCGGTCAGGGTACAGCATTGGTATGTAGGCGGCCCACACTGCAACCGGAAAGGGCGGTAGCTTGGACCAATAGCGATCCGAGCACCGCTGATATCAGGAAGCCTCGGCCGCTCAATAGGGCAACAACCGTCGGCGCACTGTTTACGGCCAAGAATACGAGCACCCACTTGGACTATAGACATGCCAGTCCTCACACTTTATCCGTAGAAGCAGGACCGGCAGTCCTCACAAGGCTGCCCCAGCGTGGATGCCGGCAATCGGGTGATGCGAGTTTAGCCGCGGCGCGCCCAGGACCCACCCGACCGTTTTGCCCACACCCGTCCGTGCGTTGGAAGCTCTGTATCTGTAGGCACAGGTGCATATCGCAGCCACCGGCGCCCCTGGACCGCCCCAAGTGGGACCGGATATAACTGGAGCCAATGCCGCAACTCCCGGCTCCCACCCGCCAATTTCCACCCAAACCTCGCGCCGATGCTCTGGATCTTCATAGTCCACATATTGGGCTTCGTGTCCTCCATTTCCGCCTCCGGCTGCTCCCCATGGTTTTCGTACTCCACAGGCTTCAGTCTAGTCGTCTACGACTACTCTTTCGGGTCGACCGCCGGCACCTTGGCCGATTTCTTCACCTCCGCCTACGAGGAGTTGGATGAGGCCTTCTCCCTGAGCGGCATCACCAACCCTAGCTACTCCTTCCCTCTGACCAGCAACTCCAGAGTCACGTACGGCACGCTTTACGGCCATTACACCGAGGTGTCGAATTTCGCAGTGGAGTTGAGCGGCTACTTTTACGCCCAGACCGCGGGACTGTACACCTTCACCCTCACCACCACCAACGGCGGCGCGGCCTTGTCCTTTATCACCGTGGGCGGATGCTGCAATAACATTGATTACACCAACCCCAACTATGTCATCAACACCTTGGCCGGCACCACCACCTACACCGTGGCCTTGACGCAGGGCTCGTACTACCAGATGAAGTTGGTGGCCTTCAACGCCAAGGGCCCCACCGCTTTGCTGTTTAGCTACGTGGACCCGTTCGGCGCCACCCACACCGACTTCAGCGCGGTGTCGCAAGTGTACTTTTTCACCCAAAACTGTAAAGCGCCTGTGTTCACCACCACCACCACATACGGCACCGACGCGGCCCACCCCAGCACCGGATACTACACCCCCACCACCTGCTCGCTGGTGTCCACGTGCACGGTTGTGGATGTGGCTAGCATGGCCACCACCACCTCCACCGGTTTCACCGACGCGCTGCACCCGACCCCCGGAACCTACTCCACCTGCTCCAACGTGCCTACATGCACGGTGGTGGTGGCCGAGGCCCAAACCACAACCACCACGTCGCAGTTCACAGATGCCCAGTTCCCCACCCCCACTACATACACCCCGGCCACCTGCCCGCAGGTGAAAACCTGCACCGTGACCGTGGTCAACTCCCAGACCACCACAACCTCCACCCACTTCACCAATGTGCAACACCCGCTGCCTACAACCATCACACCCGCCGCGTGTTCCACCATCTCCACTTGCGTGGTGGAGGTTTATGAGACCCAGGTGACCACCACAACGACTTTGATCACCGATGCGGATTTCCCTACTCCTACTACGTACACTCCAACCGAGTGTCCTACCATCACCACTTGTGTTGTGTCGGTTTTTGAATCTCAAACCACAACCACTACTACTCAATTCACTGATGGTGATTATCCCTCCCCCACTACTTACACGTCCGATGAGTGTAGTTTGATTGAGACATGTACAGTGATTGCAGTTGTGCCACAAACAACTACTACTACTGATTTGATCACAGACGCGGATTTCCCAACACCCACGACTTACACTCCAACAGACTGTCCTTCGATCACTACATGTGTTGTGTCTGTGTTCCATTCGCAAACTACAATCACTACAACTGAATTTACTGACGTCGCTCATCCTTTGCCCACGACTTATACGTCTGATGAGTGTAGTTCAATTGAGACATGCACAGTGATTGCATTTGTTCCACAAACAACAACGACGACGAATTTGATCACAGATGTGGATTTCCCAACTCCAACGACTTACACTCCAACAGACTGTCCTTCGATCACCACCTGTGTTGTTTCGATCTTCCATACACAAACCACCACAACCACTACTCAATTCACTGACAGTGATTTCCCATCACCAACTACGTACACGTCCGATGACTGCAGTGAGATCGAAACATGTACTGTGATTGCGGTCGAAGCACAAACTACGATTACAACCAACTTGATCACAGATGCGGATTTCCCAACACCTACGACTTACACTCCAGAAGGTTGTCCTTATATCACCACCTGTGTTGTTTCCATCTTCCATTCGCAAACTACGACAACTACTACTCAATTTACCGATGGAAAATTTCCATTGCCCACTACTTACACGTCGGATGACTGTAGTGCGATTGAAACTTGTACAGTGATTGCAGTTGAACCACAAACAACAATAACCACGACTTTGATCACAGATGCGGATTTCCCTGCTCCTACTACGTACACTCCAACTGAGTGTTCTACCATCACCACATGTGTTGTTTCTGTGTTTGACTCTCAAACCACAATTACTACTACTCAATTCACTGACGGTGATTATCCCTTCCCCACGACTTACACGTCTGATGAGTGTAGTTTGATTGAGACATGTACAGTGATTGTCGTTGAACCACAAACAACAATAACAACAACTTTAATCACAGATGCCGATTTCCCTACTCCTACTACGTACACTCCGACCGAGTGTCCTACCATCACCACTTGTGTTGTTTCTGTGTTTGAATCTCAAACAACAACGACTAAAACTCAATTCACTGACGGTGATTACCCCTTCCCCACGACTTACACGTCTGATGAGTGTAGTTTGATTGAGACATGTACAGTGATTGCGGTTGTTCCACAAACAACAACAACGACGAATTTGATCACCGACGCGGACTTCCCAACACCTACGACTTACACTCCGACAGACTGTCCTTCTATCACTACATGTGTTGTTTCTGTGTTCCATTCGCAAACTACACTCACTACAACTGAATTTACTGACGTCGCTCATCCTTTACCCACGACTTATACGTCTGATGAGTGTAGTTCAATTGAGACATGTACAGTGATTGCATTTGTTCCACAAACAACAACAACGACGAATTTGATCACCGACGCGGACTTCCCAACACCTACGACTTACACTCCAACAGACTGTCCTTCTATCACCACCTGTGTTGTTTCGATCTTCCATACACAAACCACGACAACCACTACTCAATTCACTGACAGTGATTTCCCATCACCAACTACGTACACGTCCGATGACTGCAGTGAGATCGAAACATGTACTGTGATTGCGGTCGAAGCACAAACTACGACTACAACCAACTTGATCACAGATGCGGATTTCCCAACACCCACGACTTACACTCCAACAGACTGTCCTTCGATCACCACATGTGTTGTGTCTGTGTTCCATTCCCAAACGACTACCTACGTGACTACGTTTACTGATTTGCAACATCCAGATCCAGGAACATTCGTTTCGTCACAGTGTGCATTTATTGAAACTTGTACTGCCATTGTCGCTGTAACACAGACTACCATTACAACTACCTTGTTTACTGATGCGCAGTACCCGCATCCTACTACTCACACTCCGGCTAATTGTCCAGTCGTGACAACTTGTACGGTATCAGTTTTTGAATCTCAAACTACAATTACTGCTACTCAATTCACTGATGATGAGTACCCTGTTCCAACGACTTCTACTCCAGCGAACTGCCATGAAGTTGAAACGTGTACTGTAGTTGTGGCTGAAGCACAGACTACGACAACAACTAACTTGATCACCGACGCGGATTTCCCAACTCCAACGACTTACACTCCAACAGACTGTCCTTCGATCACCACTTGTGTTGTGTCTGTGTTCCATTCGCAAACTACACTAACTACAACTGAATTTACTGACGTCGCTCATCCTTTGCCCACGACTTATACGTCTGATGAGTGTAGTTCAATTGAGACATGCACAGTGATTGCATTTGTTCCACAAACAACAACAACGACGAATTTGATCACCGACGCGGACTTCCCAACACCTACGACTTACACTCCGACAGACTGTCCTTCTATCACTACATGTGTTGTATCTGTGTTCCATTCCCAGACCACCACTTACAGCACAGAATTTACTGATTTAGAGCATCCTACTCCCGGAACGTACGTTTCTCCTGCTTGTGCTTCAATTGAAACATGTACTGCGATTGTTTTTGAAACTCAAACAACAATAACCACGTCCTTATTCACGGATGCGCAATTCCCTGTGCCTACTACGTACACCCCAACTGAGTGTTCTACCATCACCACATGTGTTGTTTCTGTGTTTGACTCTCAAACCACAATTACTACTACTCAATTCACCGATGGAGAGTATCCATCACCTACCACGTACACCTCGGATGAATGTAGTGAGATTGAAACTTGTACTGTGATTGTCGTTGAACCACAAACAACAATAACAACGACTTTGATCACAGATGCGGATTTCCCTACTCATACTACGTACACTCCGACCGAGTGTCCTACCATCACCACTTGTGTTGTTTCTGTGTTTGAATCTCAAACAACAACGACTAAAACTCAATTCACTGACGGTGATTACCCCTTCCCCACGACTTACACGTCTGATGAGTGTAGTTTGATTGAGACATGTACAGTGATTGCGGTTGTGCCACAAACGACAAGCACGACCAACTTGATCACAGATGGAGCGTTCCCTACACCTACGACTTATACCCCAACGGATTGCCCAACCATCACCACATGTGTTGTATCAGTATTCCATTCTCAAACGACTACCGATGTAACTTCCATCACTGATGTGCACCATCCATTCCCGGGAACTTTTGTCTCTCCAGCTTGTGCAACCATCGAGACATGTACTGCGATTGTTTACGAAACTCAAACAACCACCACGACTACATTGATCACCGATCACCAATTCCCTCACCGGACTACGTACACACCTACAAGCTGCCACACTGTGGCTACTTGTACGGTGTCGGTTTTCGAAACTCAGACAACGACCCATACCACTCAGTTTACTGACGCTGAATTCCCCCACCCTACAACGTATACGTCACCAGCGTGTGCGACTATCGAGACATGCACTGTGATTGTAGTGGAGCCGCAAACAACGACCACTATAAACTTGATTACAGACCATGCTTTCCCAACACCTACAACGTACACACCGACCCAGTGTTCTACAATCACTACATGTATTGTGTCTGTATTCCATTCTCAGACCACAACCACAGTAACAGATTTCACTGATGCGCACCATCCATTCCCGGAAACGTACATTTCTCCCCAGTGTCACTTTATCGAAACCTGTACAGCGATTGTTTACGAGGCTCAGACGACAACTACGACCAACTTGATCACAGATGGAGCGTTCCCCACACCTACGACTTATACCCCAACGGATTGCCCAACTATCACCACATGTGTTGTATCAGTATTCCATTCTCAAACGACTACCGATGTAACTTCCATTACTAATGTGCACCATCCATTCCCGGGAACTTTTGTCTCTCCAGCGTGTGAAACCATTGAGACATGTACTGCGATTGTTTACGAAACTCAAACAACCACCACGGCTACATTGATCACCGATCATCAATTTCCTCACCGGACTACGTACACGCCTACAAGCTGCCACACTGTGGCTACTTGTACGGTGTCGGTCTTTGAAACTCAAACAACGACTACATCTACGCAATTCACTGATGCCGAATTTCCTCGACCAACAATTTATACTTCTGGAGCATGCCGTTATATTGAAACGTGTACTGTGCTTGCTGTCGTACCTCAGACCACGACAACCACTACCTTGATAACAGATGCGAGCTTCCCAAGTGCGACGACATACACGCCTACCGAATGCCCTACAGTGACAACGTGTACTGTGTCTGTATTTGAAACACAAACCACTACTACGAGAACAATATTTACTGATGTTCATTTCCCTGAACCAACAGCTTACACTTCGAAGCAATGCGCAACAATCGAGACCTGTACTGTTATATTGGCTGTTCCACAAACCACCACAACCACCACTTTAATTACCAATACCCATTTCCCAGAACCTACTACACATACTCCGAGAAGATGCCGTTTCGAGACTACCTGTACTGTTTCAGTATTTGAATCTCAAACGACGACCACGTCTACTGATATTACCAACACCGACTTCCCTTTGCCAACAACTTACACCTCAGCAGAATGCTCTGAGATTGAAACATGTACAGTGATAGTTTTCGAAGCGCAAGTTACTGTGACATCTACGCAATTCACTGATCCATTTTTCCCTTCTGCAACTACGTATACCCCATCGGATTGTTCCACCATTGTTACATGTGCTGTGACGGTTGTGAACGACCAAACCACTACTACTGCCTACCAAGGGACTGATAGTGAATTCCCCTCCCCAACTACTTACACTTCATCAGATTGCTCTGAAGTTACTACATGCACTATTCTTGTGATCACTGACCCAACTGCAAGCAGTTCGCAATCAGCTAGTTCTACTGAATCAGAATCACCAAGTTCCTCTTCGGAAGTCACTGCTTCATTCAGTTCGTCATTAGATTCATCGTCTAGTTCATCAGCAGATCAATCATCTAGCGCCTCTGAGACTTCTAGTGCTTCTGAGACTTCTAGTGCTTCTGAGTCTTCTAGTGCCTCTGAGACTTCTAGTGCTTCTGAGTCTTCTAGTGCTTCTGAGTCTTCTAGTGCTTCTGAGTCTTCTAGTGCTTCTGAGTCTTCTAGTGCTTCTGAGTCATCTAGTGCTTCTGAGTCTTCTAGTACCTTTGAATCGTCTAGTAGCTCTGATTCTTCTAGTGCTTCTGAGTCTTCGAGTGCTTCTGAGTCTTCAAGTGCTTCTGAGTCTTCTAGTACATCTGAGTCGTCTAATGCCTCAGAATCGTCTAGTGCTTCTGAGACTTCTAGTGCTTCTGAGTCTTCTAGTACATCTGAGTCGTCTAATGCCTCAGAATCGTCTAGTGCTTCTGAGACTTCTAGTGCTTCTGAGTCTTCTAGTACATCTGAGTCGTCTAGTGCCTCAGAATCGTCTAGTGCTTCTGAGACTTCTAGTGCTTCTGAGTCTTCTAGTACATCTGAGTCGTCTAGTGCCTCAGAATCGTCTAGTGCTTCTGAGTCATCTAGTGCTTCTGAGTCTTCTAGCGCCTCCGAGTCATCTAGTACCTTTGAATCGTCTAGTACCTCTGAGACTTCTAGTGCTTCTGAATCTTCTAGCGCCTCCGAGTCTTCTAGCGCCTCCGAGTCATCTAGTACCTTTGAATCGTCTAGTACCTCTGATTCTTCTAGTGCTTCTAGTGCTTCTAGTGCTTCCGAATCGTCCAGTGCCTACTCTGAGTCTTCTAGTGTCTATTCCGAGTCATCCAGCTTAGGATCCACAGTGTCACGTACCTCTGGATCCTCAAGTGCTTACTCCGAGTCGGCAAGTACAACTTCTGAATTTGCTGGTTCTTCTGAAACTTTGTCTAGCTCCTCATTCGAGCCATCCAGTTATGTTTCTGGACGGTCTAGCGCGACTTCAAAGGAATCTTCTAGCATCGGGTCTGCACTGACGCTATCTGCTCCTGAAGTATCTAGTTCTACCAGTGAACTGACTTTTGCTGTGGCACCGGAGTCATCCTCAGTCACATCTGCGTTGTCTCTGGCTTCCTCAATCTCCCAAATAGAGCTGTCTTCTACGGGCTATGTTTCCCTGTCCTTGGAAGTTTCATTGACTCTGTCACCATCTTATCTGGTAACAAGCTCTGTCGCTGGCTCTGTGTCATCTTCTATTGGAAGTTTGCTGGAATTCAGCTCTGAGACTCTTCTGGCTTATAGCTCGAGGTCAAAATCACAGCTCATTTACAGATCTAGCTCAGCGAGCTTACGCCCACTTTATCCAAATCTGACCATTTCTATCAGCACAACCTCTTCAACTTCGTCTACTCCGCAAACTTTAATTTCGGGAGCCTCTACTTCTACTTCCACGGGGGTATCAATTACTTCGACTGAGGCAGGTAAACAAAGTACAGTGACTGGATCATCAGCGATGCCAGCTTCTAGTGTTGCCGAACAAAGTACAGTAACTGGATCGGCAGCGACGCCAGCTTCTAGTGTTGCCGAACAAAGTACAGTAACTGGATCGGCAGCGACGCCAGCTTCTAGTGTTGCCGAACAAAGTACAGTAACTGGATCGGCAGCGACGCCAGCTTCTAGTGTTGCCGAACAAAGTACAGTAACTGGATCGGCAGCGACGCCAGCTTCTAGTGTTGCCGAACAAAGTACAGTAACTGGATCGGCAGCGACGCCAGCTTCTAGTGTTGCCGAACAAAGTACAGTAACTGGATCGGCAGCGAAGCCAGCTTCTAATGTTGCAGGAAAATCCCAAAGCAATCCAGTTTCCACGGTTACCTCCTGCTATGGAGGCGAGTGCCTGACATTTGTGACTACATTGATCAACAACTCAGTAACTGAGGGAGCTGGCTCTAATTCTGGGTTAACTGCTACGGCTTCAACTTTATCTACCGCGGTTGAGACGCTGCAACTGACATCCTCGCCTGCAGTGACAACGAGCCCTGAGTTTGAAGGTGGAGCAAATAAAAATGCTGCAAGGATGTCCATTTTAGTCATCTTGTGCGCATACTTCATTTAATGAGCAAGTGAGGGCTCAACTAAGCCTTCCATTTTCAGGCAATTTAATTTTTTGGTGCTTCCTAGAAGCTTTGGCCTTCTTCGTTCCTTGATCACCGTTCTTTTAGCTTATTGGAATTTATATTTTTTTTTTTCAAGCCTCTGTAGTGCCATGTAGGTGGAAAGAAATTTAGGTTGTCGAGAATTGGGAAACCCTCTCTGGTTCGAGTGGAAGAATCGAGAGTAAGCGAATGCCTAGCACAAGAGAAGACATTATCATAAAAAGAGAATCGCTACAAAGCATGCTTATGGATTACTTGCATACAAAGTCGCCAGACGAAAAAGTGCAAATTCTACATTTTCGACTCTGGTCACTAGCTTCCTAGCACAAACCAAGATGGTGATATCGCAGTACCGCAGACACAAGCCATCCTGCACAATGCCTAGGGTCCAAACCGCTTCTGATACGGTTAATCTAAACAAAAGCGTTTCCTCCAAGTACCTCAACTCTATCTGCACAAGTTCCGCTCTTGACTTGCTAGCAGCAAGTTCCGCTCTTGACTTTTCCAGCAGCAATTCCGTTTGTCTTTGTCTATCAGGGCGTGGTCACAGCTCCTGTGCCACTTATCGCGCACAACCTTTGCCAACATTCTTATACAATGCACTCGCAAGCCAAAGCCGAGACTTGAGTGGCCAAAGGAAGTTGACCCACCAAATCCTCTCTAGTATACGTACAGACCGCACCCAGCCCATATGAGTGTATTCTGCCCCGGCCGCAACACGATCGGCGAGGTCGTGCGCGCCCCATCGGGCTAATTATGCGCTCCACCTACATGATCCACAAACCTCCACCACCATGTCCCCCCTCCCGGAAGGAACAAGCCTCACTGTGGGCACGCACCATGTGACGGTGCAGGACTTCCTCCTGGCCGGCGGGTTTTCCCAAATCTACCGCGTGGCCATGGAACCACCGGAAGACGACTCTTCCATTGGATGTCTCAAACAGGTGATAGTCAAGGACAAGGCGGGGTTGGCCACGCTCCGCAAGGAGGTGGAAGTAATGAAAACATTGCGCGACGCCCGCTGCGTGGTGCGCTATTACGACTCGCATGCCGAGCGTCTAGCCGATGGAACGTACCAGGTGTTGGTGCTCATGGAGTTGTGTCCCAACAAGTCGCTTCTCGAGTACATGAATGCCCGCATCCGCACCAAGTTGAGCGAAACTGAGATCTTGGCCATCATGCGGGACATCTCGCTCGCGCTCTACGAAATGCACCGCCGGCTGCTTGTGCACCGAGACATCAAGATCGAGAACGTATTGATCGGCCGAACCGCGGGCGGGGGCCACGTCCTGGGCCGGTTCAAGCTTGCCGACTTTGGCCTGGTGGCGCGCCCCACACCCGTGCCCACGGACCCCCACCTCTTCCAGGAGCTTGGCCATGATCTTTTGTACCAGACGACGCCGCAGTACCGGGCGCCGGAAATGGTGGACTTGTATCGCGGCGTGGCCATTGACCAGCGTGCAGACATGTGGGCGTTGGGGTGCTTCTTGTACAAGTTGTGCTACTACACCACCCCGTTCGAGGCCCAGGGCGAGGTGGCCATTTTGCATGCGGCGTACGGCTTCCCGCCCGCGCCGTCGTATTCGGGCGACTTGAAGAACCTCATCGTCATCATGCTTCAGGAGAACGCGGCCTACCGCCCCAACATTGTGCAGCTTATCATGTTGTTGGCGCGCATGCGTGGTGAAGACTTTGCGCTGTTGAACGTGGTGGATTTCTACGGAATGGGAGAGTACAACTTCCACGCGTTGCATGAAATGCAACGCCGGGCGCAGCACGCCCGCCAATTGGCGCAGGCGCAGGCAAATGGGGGCCACTCAGAGCTCCTTGATTCGCAAATCTCCGCCAAGCCACTGCGGCACCACAACCTGTCATCGGCCAGTACACCCACGCCGGAGCACGGGAGAAACGCACTGGGTGCCGGAGGTTCGGGCTCCAATATAGTGGCGTCCCGAGCACGCTCGGAGTCGGTGGGCAGCACTCAGCCTCCTTCGCCCTCATCTAGAGCCGCTGATGCTATTCTGCCCCAGACGGCGCAAACAACAGTCCCCGCGCACCCCGACGATGCAGAAGGATCAGACGTGGACCTTGATCTAGGCGCACTTGCGTTGGAAGACGCTGAGGTGCGGTACCCGTCGCTTGACGATCTCGACCTCCCTGTTCTGCTGGCTGTTGCGGAAACAGCTCACGAGAGTGTGAAGTCGCTCGATGGCAAGTTGGGACCGGAAGGCGAAGCAAAGTCGGTTCTATCGGGAAACCCTAGACTGGGAGAGAATTCGGTCAAGGAGGAGCTTCCAAAACAAGTTTTTACTAAAGAGCCAAAACTGTCCGTATACGAAAATGTCGAAGCGTGGCAGCAGCAGGGTAGTTCGACTCTTGATAAAGATGCCGAGCGCTTGGCGGAATCTGTTTTTGTTTCGCGGTCGGCCTCGTCCAAGAGCCGCTCGCATGAGCATGGGTCAATTGTCAATTCCCCAGCATCTCCGGAATCTGCCCACGACATTGGCACCGAATCAAGCTTTCCCGACCTAGGACACGAGGAATTAGACGAATTGAAGATTACTCCGAGTACATCGGCGGTGACTTCGTCCACGGAAGTGGCCAATACTGCGCATGTGGACACTCCCGCAACCCCTAAAGAGTCGGCCATTGCGAAAAAGAGGGAGAGTGGAACTGGCTTTTCGGCCAGACTGTTGGAGCAGGCTCAAGCACGCGAACCTGTTCCGTCCATCCGCATCCCTATAGAGTCGCTCCAACCGGGCATGGGGTCCAGTGGAGATTTGCCCCAATTGTCACATTTATACGACAAGGCGGCGGGGCAAAGCAAGCGAGAAAGCTCCAATCCGTGGAGCAATGATCTTGCGCCGGGGGTGGAATTGAAGCCGCGCCTAAATGTTCCCGCGGCCAACCTTATTGATCTTGACGGCACCACGTCCAATGTGCGGAAATCGCCCAACGTTTCGCCGCTTGTTTCTGCCGTGCCGCAATACGAGGAGGTGTCGCTACTTGACATGGACATGAATGCAAGTACGGCCCAACCCAGCAGGCCAGCGGGTATTCTGAAGGTTCTAGATTTCCAGAACCAGGCGTTTGGCTTACAGGAGGAGGTGATTGACTTTGATTCTGATGACGAAAGCATCAACTTTGGCACGAGCCGAGCGGCGCCGAAACATGTGATCAAGAAGCTCGACCTCCAGAAGCATTCTCTCGGGTTCCCGGAGGAGGTGGTTGACTTTGCCTCCGACGACGAGAACACCAACTCGGAGATGAGCCGGGTGGCGATCCGGGACTCGTTGAAGCGGCCCAAGGGCCGGAAGTCGGGCGACCACCGGCGTAGCGACAGCGCACACTCGAAGCGGCGCCTGTTTTTTGGAGAATAAATTGCATGAATATACATTTTGAATAGCCCAGCCTGCCGTGGCATGGCCAAGAGAGGTGGTGCCGCCGGTTGACGCAGGGCATCTACCTCTGCCATTCTCTGCATACTTACACATGTCGTACTGTAATGCCATGTTGCACGAGATTGGTGATGGCCTTTTGTAGCTCGTGTAGGCAATGTCAGTACTCTTCCTTCCGTACTTCTACCTCTTCCTTCCTTACTTCTCACTTCCCCTTCTTACTTCTCACTTCCCCTTCTTACTTCTCACTTCCCCTTCTTCTTACTTTTTCACTTCCCCTTCCTCGTATTTTCGCACTACGCACGATCTCATCTCACCTCATCCCGCAAACCGAAACACCCCATGGAACTCACAACCGCGTTGGCGGAGCTCGTGCTCCTTCTCCCGCCCGAATCCGCCGCCTCTAAGGTCACGGACCCCACGCCCGCCGTCGCCGCGGTCGCCCGCGTTCTCGCCGGCGACTACGCCTCGCTCCTCCACTTCCCCGACGCCACGGCCGCAGCCGCCGCCTACCCCCACACGCCCTTGGCGGACGTGCTCCACACCATGGCCGTCGCCATCGCGCGCGAGCCGCTCGCGGGCCAGCTCGCGGCCGTGGCGCTCCTCCAGCTCTTCATCCAGGCCAACTTCACCGGCCCGCCGCCCGACGTGACCGCCGCGCTGTGGTTTGCCGCCGACGCCGCCGCGGTGCAGGCGGACGCGGTGGCGCTCTTGGCCCTCGAGGGCAAGGGCGCGTACGAGCTCGTCCACGACCCCGTGCTCCTTGTGTTGGCGCTCCTTGTGTTTGAGGAGCTCCAGGCGGTGCCGCGCGCGGCGTCGTTGGTGCGGGCGGACCTGAGCCCGGTGGAGGAGGCCACGGCGCACGCCACGGCGCGCGCCGCCTTGTTGGGCGCGGGCGCGGGCGCGCAGGCCGAGGCGGCCGAGGCGGCGTCGCTCGCGTGGTGGCGCGCGCGCGCGCTCCAGACCCACGGGTGCGTGCTCGCGGAGCCCGCGGACGCGGTGGCCGCGGTGAGCGGCGCGCTCATGGCGCCCGAGGTGGCGCAGACGTTGGCGGCCGGCGCGGACGCCGCCGTGGCGCGGCGGTTGCAGCTCGTGTTCCAGTTGGAGCGCGCCCGCGCCGGCATCCACGCCCGCACCGAGGCGTTGGCCGAGCCGTTTTTGCACGCGGCCGCGCGCACCGCGCAGTTGCAGTTTGTGCTCTCGGGCGCGCGCGCCAAGCGCACCAAGTTCCAGCAGTTCCACACGGCGCAGTTGATCTTGTTGGCGCGCAGCAGCGACGCCGCCGCGGCGGACGCTGCCGCCGACGCGCCCGCCGCCGGCGACGCGCCCGCCGAGGTGCAGCTCGACTCCGACCTTCTCTTGGAGAAGCCGCACTACGAGTCGTTGCAGGACTTGGACACCGCCGGCGACGGCGCCAAGAAGATCCGCTTGGACTTGCCGCCCGCGGCCGATGACCGCCCGCGGCTCTTGCCCGTGGCCGCCACCGAGGCCGACATCCCGCGCGAGCTCCGCGCGCTCGACCCCAACGCGCAGCCGCCGCTCGCGCCGTTGGACTGCGTCCAGTTGTTGCTCCGCCTCACCACCTTGCGCCAGACGTCGCCCGCCGGCAACGCCATGGTGGAGGAGGAGTTGGCCGCGGTCGTCAACCGCATTGTCTACGCCGCGCCGTCGCGGGCCAACTGGGCCGTTTTCGGCCGCGCCTTGTGGGAGCGGTCCGTGCTCGAGACCGGCAAGTCGCGCACCGTGGAGCGCGGCATTTTGCAAATGACCGCGTTGGTGGAGGAGGTGGGCATCAACATCTCGACCCGCGTGGTGCCGCAGGCAAGCGGCGCGCCGGCCTCGCCCCACGCCACGGCCGCGGCGCGCCTCCGCTACATCCACCAGCTCCCGTTGATGGCCCAGTGGGACATGGACGCGCAGTTGGCGGAGAAGTACATGTCGCTCGGCGTGCTCCGCTCCGCCATCGAAATCTACTTGCGCTTGCACATGGTGCCCGAGGCCGCCTTGTGCTACGCCGCCACCGACGACGAGGCCGAGGCCGAGCGGCTCTTGTCGCAGTGGGTCGCCGCCCACCCGAAGGACGCGCGCGCCATCTCCATCTTGGGCGACATCAAGCAGGACCCGGCCTTGTGGGAGCACGCGTGGGCCACGGGGCGCTACGCCAAGGCCCAGGCGTCGCTCTCGCACTACTACTACTCGCCGCCGCCGTCGTCCGGCCTCACCAAAGACGTGCGGCGCGCCATCGACCACATGTACCGGTGCCTCAGCGCCAGCCCGTTGTCGTACGAGAATTGGTTCTTCTACGGCTGCTGCGGCCTCGAGACCAGCAATTTCGACCTCGCGGCCGAGGCCTTCTCGCGGTGCGTGGCGCTTGACGACACCAACTCGCACGCGTGGTCCAACTTGGCCACCGCGTTGCTCAGACAGGATAAGACCCGCCAGGCCTTCACCGCCTTGAAGCGCGCATTGCAGCAGGGCGAGGGCGCGAAGCGCCTGTGGCGCATCTTCGAGAACTACCTCGTGGTGGCGGCCAAGTTGGGCGAGTGGAACGACGTGCTCCACGCGCTGCGCATGCTCCTCGACATCCGCAAGTCCGAGAACGGCGACGTGCCGGTGGACGTGCCGGTGTTGGAGAAGTTGGCGCAGCTTTTGGTGGAGGAGCCGTACGACCCGGCCGCCAGACCGTCGCACTTCCAGCTGCTGTGCATCGACTTGCTCTGCAACATGCTTCCGTCGGCAATCAACCATCACGCGCGGTGCTGGCGCATCGTGTCGCGCGTGGAGTTGTGGCGCCAGCGGCCGTGGGCCGCGCTCGAGTGCTACGAGAAGGCGTACCGCGCCACGGCGTTGCGGCCCGAGGTGGCGTCGGAGGAGTCGGCGTGGAACGACGCCGTGGAAGCCTGCGTTGAGCTTGTGTCGGCGTACGAGTCGTTGGGCGAGCGTGCGGGCAAGCATGGCGCCGGGGACGTGGTTTGCAAGGATTGGGCGTACAAGTCTCGCACGGCGATCCGGTCGTTGATGTCGAAGGGCCGCAGCATGTGGGAGGACCTGGAGGGCTGGGAGACATTGGTGCAGTTGAAGGAGGATGCAGCCTAGTGGTCCTGACAAATGTCAGACGGCGACGACGACGCTAACATTTATACTAAATGCAATTACAATGGCATGCAATGTAGCGCTAGGTACTGGGTTTTCAGACCGACCGCGGTTACGAGATTATTAGAGCATAGAGGCAGAGGCAGAGGCAGAGCAGAGCAGAGCAGAGCAGAGGCAGAGCAGAGCAGAGGCAGAGGCAGAGACAGAGCAGAGGCAGAGCAGAGCAGAGCAGAGGCAGAGGCAGAGGCAGAGCAGAGCAGAGGCAGAGGCAGAGGCAGAGGCAGAGGCAGATAGTGAGAGTCACCTACTCCATTCAGAGGTCACTCCATCTACAATGTACGTGACTACGCCGGCCGAGGCCGGCCCTGGCCGAGAAATTCCTCCTCGAGGCCCGGGTCTCTCAACGCCAGATACGCGCCAAAATGCGCTTCGGCACCCCTCCACTTGCGGTCCGCGGACGGGTTCCGCAAGTTCCGGCGGGTGTTGGGCTCGCACAGAAACACGTCGTTGGCCGTGTACTTGTCCCGTGCCGCGGGCGCCGGCCAGTAGTCTTGGCGCTGGTATGCCTCCACCCGCAGCCGCACATACGAGCGGTTGCGGCAGGGCAGACTGGGACCGTCAAACAGGGGCTTTTCTGTGTTTGCAGCCATGGGCGGTGCCCTGGGACCGTCAGACAGGGGCGTTTCTGATGAGGGCGGCGCCAACGGCACAAAGCAGTAGAGCATCTGCTGCACCACCACGAGAAACCGAGCCACCGGCCGCGCCGCCGGAACACACGCACAAACGGCGACAACGGTGTCGGCCACGTGGTGCACCAACAACCGGGACATGCTGCTGTGCACGAGGCGCTTCAACAACACCCACGCCATGCACGCCGGCGCCGCCGCCAGCGTCTTGCCCGCCCGCCAATGGCACACGTAGCACGCCAACACCGCGGATTCCGCGGCGCCGCCCACGGCGAGAAGAAACGGCTCGGCGGACCGGAGAAGCTCGACCAGAGACCACCGGAGCGGCGTGGGGCCCATGGCCTCGTGCAACACATACCACGAGAGGTTCAACAGCGCGTAGATGGCCAGGGGCACGAGCTTGACGGCGCAGCTGGGGGTGGCGAGGTGGAGGTACGACGCCACGAGCAACGCGGCGCTCTCCGAGTCAAGAAGCAGCGCGAGGGGCACGGGCTCCTTGGTGGAGGCGGCAAGGATGTGTGCCGCGTGGCGGAAGATGCTCAAGCCGTACGTCACCAGAGTGGCCCATGCGCATGCCCGGTACCAGTGGGGCGAGTGCAAACACACAAGTGCAAACGACACGGCACAGGTGCAGTGGCACGAGATCCACACTTGCTTGAGCATGGGAGTACGTTGGTGCGGGTGGGTGAATGCGCGAAGTTCACAAATGGCCTACCTCTAGGCACCCACTAGCCAGCCCTAGTTTTAGTCCAGTTAGGGGTCACTATACTAGTGGTCACTATACTAGTGGTCACTATACTAGTGGTCACTATACTAGTGGTCACTATAATCACTGCACTGCTCGGAGTCCACTGATGCTTACTCATACTGGTGATAGATCCTAGTTCTTACTCCTAGTTCTTACTCCTAGTTCCTAGTTCCTAGTTCTTACTCCTAGTTCTTACTCCTAGTTCTTACTCCTAGTTCTTACTCCAATTTCTTACTCCTAGCTCTTCCTAGCTCTTCCTAGCTCTTCCTAGCTCTTCCTAGCTCTTCCTAGTTACTAGTTCACTCATAGTACCATACCGACACCAAACCCAGAGCTATTGAGAATCACACTATATACACGTATTGATTATATTGAGAATCACATACGGTGACTATATGCACGTATTGATTATCTATTGATCACTGCAATGTGGCGTTGCCACATTTTGCCACATTTTGCCACATATGTACGAAAGGAAGGTTCCTTCGTTTATTCCAAGGGTATATAAGATCCCTTATTCCTGAGATAAATCCTCTCTAAGGATCATCCTCTCTGATATATATCCATCCCTCTACACGTTACTTATGAAATGTCCAACCCACCAGTCAAAAGGGGGGTTCCACACACTGATACTTCTGAGGTATCTTCTAATGACCCCACTGAACAGTTCTTTGATGCTAAAGCAAGAAGAAAGGGTGTGTACAATGCTGACCAGATTGCACATCAAATTTCACAGGTTATGAGTCCCTGGAATATCAATAAACTTAATCCTTTTGAACTTGACGATGAAGCGCTCTTCAAGGAATGGTATTACTGCTTCAAGAAACTCTTCGGCAGAATCGTTCCCACTGGAGAAGCGTATTGTACCTATCCTCTTGAGGAATACAAGCTTATGCTTTCTGGACTGAAAGAAGAAATTGACGAGGTGGTTACCGCTATGGAATTTCGTTTCCACGAGTGTATGAAACTCTTCTTAGAAAGGACACCTCTCTTGAAAACAAATATGTTTTTCAATCGTCAATACATGGAAAATAAGTTGGAACAACAATTAGGTATGGATTGTTGTGAAGTAACTGTGGCACATTTCGCCCGCCGCTCAGAATTGACCAGTTTGGCACTCCAAGGAAACTTTGAACCTTTGTTGAATCACCTCCTTGCGCGCTCCACCAGCCCAGAAGAAATCTGGCAAATTTTTGGAGCTGTCTTTATGCGAGGAAACACCTTGGACCCAATTCAAAGGTCTAGTGTCACAGAATCTGTCAAAAGAGCACAAATGTCTCTGAGTGATGTTTCCATTCAGATCGCGAAGTGGTACGCCAACTTGAAGTACTAAAAGAAAATTATCTGGCCGACTTCAAGAGATTTCTCACTGACAAATACTTCTAAACGTGAAAATTATCGGAACATGGGAAAAGAACATCAAGCCAAGTATAATGGCAATGATGATAAACAAGCTACCTATAAAAGGGTCCTTACAAACCATATTCAAAGGGAACTTCTAAGGAACAAAAACCTAGAAATGTAAATAAGCCAAAGAACTCACCAGACTGCACATCTCTACACACACGCACCATTTGTACATGAGTCTCACAATGGAACCACCTGGGAACTCCATGCCTGCGTTCTTTAATTCCAACAATTCTCGTCTCCAATCCATCTTGCCCTGACTTGCTCTGACTTGGTCTCTGGTGCGTGTATACTGCCAATCTAATATCGCGTACAGTATCGAAGGTACTGTATAAAACTCCTTTTAATATCATCTGGGTTCCCTGGTGGGACCTCAGAACTTCAGTGGGCTTTAGGGATGTACTGGACATTCTTCAATATATCGTATATCTAGATGGAGTAGATATGTCTCGAGAAATATTGTCTTAGAGACAAAACCTGTGTCATCTTACTTGTAACAAGATTCTTGAAACACATAACCTAATATACACGGTTCCATATGGTAGTGTGATCAACCAGGTTGGTGCACTTGACAGATCAATGTAGACAGTGATTCTCCATACAGTTGCTCACAAAGTTGCACCCCTCAAATCCGGATTTCGCACGGCAATTTCTTGCGTTTCAAGAATTTTAGTATTAAGATTTGGTTTACGTTTGTTTTATTTGGCAATTCGCCATCTTAATGACGAATGCGCCAGAGTAATCAAAAAAGTCGCTATAAAATAAAATAGAATAACAAAAATAAAATAGAATAACAAAGATAAAAGCGAATACACAAACTGAAAATACAAAAGTCGCTGATGAATATATTAGCAAGCCGTCCGATTAGAATACGGGAACAAGAACTCGGCTGGCAAATTTTCGATCACTTCTTCAAGATACTTATAAAGCTGTTTCTCCAAACAAAGATCAAAGCACTTTACTGAATGATCAATGCTGTATTTTTCCAAAGGATATTTGCAGCTTCTGTGATTCTTGTTGATAACGTCTCACGAGAAAGCAATTTCACGCTTCAAGCTACTTGTATCATATACCACATTTGCTCGATTTGAGCTTTGGTGGATAAGGAAGTAAGACATCTGTAACACGAGCTTTGATCAATTCGGCGAGAGTTGCATTCTTGTGGCATTCACTAAGTAAGCGTTATTACAAAGGGATTGTAGGTTACTGCACTACCGAACTCCTTGTCCGAGCCAATCTCTAATCCCAGGCCTCCAATTTTATTCGAAGGTAGTACAGCACGAATTTGAAAGATTGCGTGATTGTGAGTTTTCGAGGACGATGGAGACGAATGGATGACTTTGGGGCGAATTACAAATTTCCCAAGCGAATTGATTAGGAGGCGGATTCCGAAATTGGAGGCGAAAATGTTAACGCGAATTATATATGAAGCTGGCCGCCGCAGATGTAGAAATTCACGAATTTAATATTACCATATGAGGTGGCGAAATCCGGATTTGAGGGGTGCGACTGAGAAACACTGTAATGAAATCATGTGTAATACACCTTCATTCTTGCTCTAGTATCAAAGAGTCAGTGGTTGCATTAGAAGACACCCAAAAGTATCGGTGTGTGAAACCCCCTTTTGACTGACGAGTTGAACATTTAATAAGTAACTTGTAGAGGGATGGATATATATCAGAGAGGATGATCCTTAGAGAGGATTTATCTCAGGAATAAGGGATCTTATATACCCGGAACAAGAAGAAACCGTCTTTAAGCACATAACTTGTCACGGTTCCATATGCCAGTGTGATCGGGACTAAAAAGGTCACACGGCAATAGACAATCAATACGTGCATATAGTCAATGTATGTGATTCTCAATAATCGTGCGTAGTCTACAGCGTGGACCACTGACATCCACCGTAGCAAGACAAAGGACGGAATGGCCGAGTTCCGAGGTGGCCCGGGTGCTCGGGCTGCAGTTCGCTCGTCCCGGCGACCGGGGCCCTGGGCCCGCCAAACCCGGACCTCCTAGCCCCGCCTGTAGCCTGTCCATGCACCTAATTTAACCTGTGCGCCACCCACCTACTTCTTCTTTATGACCCTGGCCCCTCCAGCACGGCGAAGACCAAAAAAGTCCCGCAAGCCCGCACGCGACCTGCGGCTTCCGGAGCTCGCCAAGCTTGTCAAGCGCCATATTCCCGTCACCATCAACGGCATCCCCGTGGCCAAGATCATCGACCTCCACTCACACACAGGCCAAGATGTTCCCGACCCCACGGCTGCGCCAGAAGCCCCGGCCAAACCCAAGCGCAAGCGGCTCACCAAAAAAGAGCGGGCACACATCGCCGCCGACCACGTCGCGCGTGTGCTCTCGCGCGACGCGCTGCAGCCGGTCTACCTCTCGTTCATGCTCAGACTAGCGCTGGACTTTGCGTTCGACTTGTCTCTGCTCAACTTCAACTTGACCGTGCCGCCCGAGTATCCGGCGGCGCCCGCCTCCATCATCGTGTTGAACAGCGACATTCCGCGCGGCTTTGCCATCAACATCGAGCAAGGGTTCAAGCGCATTGCCCGCATGGCGCAAGGCGCAAAGACAACGCCCGCAGCAAAGGGCGGCCCAACGCCCGCGGACTGCGACGACGGCCTCGTGTTGGCCGATGGCGCGGGCCTCCTCTCGCAGGTCCAGACGCTCGAGAACAACTTGGAGAACTTCCTCAAGCAGGAAAAACGCCAGACCATGAAGTTTGTGTCGTTTAAGTCTGCCCTGAAACCCGCGACGCCGGAGCCGGGCCCCACCCCTGCGGCGGCGGCAGCGGCGCCTGCCCCGGCGGCCCAAAACGGCCCTGACCGCCCTGTTTCGCCCGAGACATTGGCCACGCGCGCCGCGGCGCTTGAACACTTGAACGCGCAACTCGCCCACCACATCAAGCTCTTCAACAGGTCGCCGCGGGAGGAGCGGTACAAGGTCAACGTTCCGATCGTGGCGGCTGCAGGCTTGCCTGCGCTCTGGACCTTCAACAACAACTCCGTGGACATGTTCTTGTCGGTGCCGACGGCGTACCCTGAGGAGGCGCCGCGGTTGAATGTGGTGCCCAACTTCAGCACCAATCTTTTGGTGGCGAAGAAGCTGGCGCTCGAGTCGCACCTTGCCCAGTCGGGCCAGACCATGGTGTCGCTAGTGGAGGAGGCAAAG
Source organism: Clavispora santaluciae (assembly GCA_022577645.1). Classification (NCBI taxonomy): domain Eukaryota; kingdom Fungi; phylum Ascomycota; class Pichiomycetes; order Serinales; family Metschnikowiaceae; genus Clavispora; species Clavispora santaluciae. Next base: position 81,075 of record JAJNMX010000011.1, read on the forward strand.
CAGGCGGAACGCCACGTTCGCACAAACATCTCCGCGTGGCTAGAGTCCCACCCGCTGTCGTTGGTGGGCGTGATGAACTGGATATGTTGCAATCTCCCGTGGCTTGTGCGCCTGCCTCTGGAGTACTCTGCGTATGTGGACCGCATGGGATGCTTGGCGATCGCTGCAGCCTAGCCGTTCTAGCATGACAACCTAGTCTAGTGTGGCAGGAAGTTGATCTAGTTGACCTAGCGGCCTAGAAAGTTGATCTAAGTTGACCTAGCAGCCTAGAAAGTTGATCTAAGTTGACCTAGCAGCCTAGAAAGTTGATCTAGAAGTTGATCTAGAAAGTTGATCTAGAAGTTGATCTGGAATGTCATCCTAGAAAGTGACCTAGCAGCCAAGGGTCTAGCAGCCCCGGATCCATTAAGACTAGGTCCTTGCTGCTGGATGGCGTTGGAGCAGTGCCGGTGTCACGTGACCGTACCCGGTGGAGTGACGCCGGCCCCGTGGCACATTTAGAAACACACGCACGTGCGGCCATGTTCTTGTAGCGACTAATATTATCACAGAGGCCTGGCCGGTCTATGCCGCTCCTCTCGTGTTCCAAACACCCAAGTCAGCCGGCACCGGGGAAGCGACATCGCACACCCAGACATCCCGGGGTGGCGCTATCATCTTCCACCACTTGTGTTTATCGCTAACCCAATGGACGAACTGGAGATCAGCTTCCAGTACGCCAATGAGTGCGACTTGGAAATCCACTGCTCTCCATTTGGGCTTAGTGGAGTGTACATACGAGTGCCTGGAACCAACGTCATGGGCATAGGTTCCACCATGGGTTTGATCACGGGGTCTACCAAGGGAACTATACACTATAACGACAGGGACGATATGGAAAATCAGAGATACAAGCTCTTTGTGGATGTGGACGACAATGGCATTCTCCGAATTGACTTCAACAAGATCGTGGCCATGTTTTCTGCGGAAGACCAAGGAGGACTGGAAATGAACCGCGAGGAAAAGACGCCTTCCCTTGTGTTCACAGGAAAATGCCCTGAAGGTCGTCCAGACAAGATTGAGCCGTTCATTGGAATATTTTCTTTTGAGAAGGAAGAGCGGTGATTAGACGTGGGCGATATTCTTCTACCCGCGGCAAGATTTGTGTATTATATAAACGTATTCGGCGGAGCTCTTGACGCACTTGACGGCTTGTAGAAGTTAATTTACCTCAGTGAATGGCAGTAGCAAATAGAACTGGCGCTGGTTCTCACTTGACTTGGTCACTTTACTTGGTCACTTGACTTGGTCACTTGGTCACTTGACTTGGTCACTTGGTCACCTGGCGAGGTCCCTCCCACTCAGAGTTTTCAGTCCTTTCACCATCTTGCGCCTATTTACACTTTGCGCCTATTTACACTTTGCGCCTATTTACACTGTGCGCCTATTTACATTGTGCGGTCCTAATTGCCAGTTTCCGCGCTACACCTGGCAAATGCAAAAGTGCGCCAAAAATCCTAATCACCTTGCATGTCACATCCGCAATAAGTAATGATCGCTTTACGCCCCGGCCATGAATTTGGAATTTCCACCACCTCGGGTTTCCACCCGGACCTCTCACGTGACACTAAACTTCGCCCTCGGCAACGTGCTTGTCCTCGGCTCACCACCAAACATGACCCTGCGGTCCACGTGACTGTTACCGCGAGGATGTACGGGTGTATCATTCTCTGGCCCCGCTGCTACCCCCTCCCCCCCTACCGTATGAAGATGTACGGGTGTACCATTTCCTACGCTATAGCCACATCCACGGTGGTGGCACACAGCGAAGGCAATCAAGGTTGGAAGCGGAAGGAAGCCAGACGGCAAAACTGGGCACCGCACGTTCTTTGGTCATCACAAGCCTCGGCAGTCAGTGCGGGGCGTGTCTGCAGGCGAGAATCTCAAATGCGGAGTGGGTGCAAGTGAATGTGAAGAGTAGCTATAAAAAGGCGCCTGGATCCCCCGTGGTTTTGTTCATACAACTGCTCACACAATTTTTTTGACACTGAGCGGCTTTTTATTGCAAGTTACCTATCTCAAGCATTTCACTTTGCCTATTCCCATCCAGCCTGCGACCATCACTTACCCGAGTCAAAAATGGACAGATTGAATATGATCGGCGGCCAATTGAGCCCCTCCTCAAAAGAGGCATTGTTGCAAAAAAACCCCGACGACGTTGTCATTGTGGGTGCATACAGAACGGCCATGACCAAAGGCGGCCGTGGCGGCTTCAAAGACGTGGGCTCGGACTGGATTCTAGCCAAGTTTTTGGAGGCCTTCTTGAAGAAAACCGGGGTTGATCCCAAGTTGATCGAGGATGTTGCCGTGGGAAACGTGTTGAACCGCGCTGCAGGTGCGTCGGAGCACAGAGGTGCGTGCCTCGCTGCGGGCATCCCCAACACAGCAGCATTCATTGCTCTCAACAGGCAGTGCTCCTCCGGATTGATGGCGATCTCGGACATTGCCAACAAGATCAAGTGCGGCGAAATTGATTGCGGCATTGGTGCGGGAGTGGAGTCTATGTCGTCCAACTATGGCCCCCAGTCTGTGCCTAAGCCAGACGCGGGCTTGGCCGAGCACCCAGAAATGGTCAAGTGTTTGATTCCTATGGGAATCACCAACGAGAATGTGGCTTCGCGCTACAACATCCCCCGGGTGGACCAAGACGCGTTTGCCGCCGCGTCATACTACAAGGCGGAGAAGGCGGTGTCTTCTGGCGCGTTCAAGTCGGAGATTTTGCCCATTGAGTCGTACATCAACGAGGACGAGGATGACGATGACGATGACGGGGCTGAGACGGCAAAAACCAAAACCATTGTGGTGGACACGGATGAGGGACCGCGCAAAGGTGTGACGGCAGAGTCGTTGGCTAAGTTGAAGCCTGCCTTTAGAAAAGATGGCGTGACCCACGCCGGTAATGCGTCGCAGATTTCCGATGGCGCAGCGGCGGTGTTGTTGATGAGAAGATCGCTTGCCGAGGCCAAGGGCTACCCGATTCAAGGAAAGTATGTCTTGTGCAGCTCCGTGGGTGTTCCTCCTGAGATCATGGGCATTGGACCGGCGGTGGCGATCCCTGAGGTGTTGAAGAAGACTGGGTTGAAGGTGGAGGATATTGACGTGTTTGAGGTGAACGAGGCGTTTGCGGCGCAGTGCTTGTACTCTGCGAGAGTGGTGAACATTCCTCAGGAGAAGTTGAACCTCCATGGCGGCGCCATTGCGTTGGGCCACCCATTGGGATGTACCGGCGCACGGCAGTATGCTACGATCTTGCCTTTGTTGAAGAAGGGCCAGATTGGGTTGACTTCCATGTGTATTGGTACAGGTATGGGTGCGGCGTCGGTGGTTATCAAGGAGTAGGTTTGTCGTAATAAATTATTGGCTCTAGGGTGAGTAGGAAGGAGAAGCATATCGATCGATGAAGTGAGAATGGAGATGAGAAGAATGTGAGGAGATTTATCAGATATGAGGGATATCATTAGTCAACCACACATACCAGAGTACACATATTAGGACATATTAGCACTACTTCCAGATATTACCTGATATTACCTGATAATACCAGACATTACCAGATATCAGTACACATATTAGCACATATTAGCACATATTACCAGATATTACCAGATATTACCAGATATTACCAGATAATACCAGACATTACCAGATATCAGTACAGATATCAGTACAGATATTAGTATACATATTACCAGATAATACCAGACATTACCAGACATTACCAGATATTACCAGATATTAGTATACATATTACCAGATAATACCAGACATTACCAAATATTAGTACAGATATCAGTACAGATATTGGTATACATAATACCAGATATTAGTACAGATACCAGTACAGATGTTAGTATACATAGTACCAGATATTACCAGATATTACCAGATATTAGTACAGACATTACCAGACATTACCAGATATTAGTACCGGACCGACATTAGTAGGTGTTAGTGCCAGATGTTAACAGCTGTAACTCCGTAGCAGATATGAACCAGCTGTACCAAAAAAAAGCTGTACCAGTTATCCGTTAACCGTTATCCGTTATCCGTTATCCGCTATCCAGTTGTCCCGATATCCCCAGATTTCAGTACAGATAGCACCAGTTTAACACCTGTCACTTAGCGGACATTAGTACCAGATGAGTGACCAGTGGCCAGTATACCAGTTATGAGTCCAGTTACTACGTGAGTACAGGAATCAGTACCAGTTACTAGTGTCCCCACCCTTATTAGTTCTGCCCGTCCTTATACTCGAGTCGTGGACGTCCGAGTGCGGACAGTGCCGTTGGTTCGTGCATGAAGCCGGCAAATTAGGTTGCGCGTTTTCGGTGGTTCGGCCACCGCCCGCCGCAAGTGAAGGTACATAACCATCGCACCGAAGCGAGTTCCCACTATGGGGGCGAGCGAACTCAGGCACAGGCTGCACCACGAGAGGCGAAGGCAAGGGCCAGACCGCCCGGCGCATTCACGCTGGTGGCGTGCCCCAGCCTCCATATGCTTCAAGTGCAGGCGCACCACAAGCGCGCCATGTGGTCTGGCTAGAGCGGTGGGATAGGGTTGGGGGGGGAGGCCGATGTAGAGTGGGAGGTACTGATGTTCCGGGCTGTTCGGGATGTTCCGGGGCGCTTCTGGGACCATCTGGGGATATTCCGGCGGGACAAAGAGCGGCGGGAGGATTCCGCCCATGTGTGCGGCCCCGCCATGTGGTGCGTGCGGCACCTGCGGCGTTTGTATCTTGTGCGATAAGTGGCAGTGACGATGCACCCCTGCACACACACAGCGAATGTCCGCCAATCCTGCCCAGTTACCGGCCGAGGTTAGACGCTTATGCATGAGGCGTGCGGTTTCAGTAGGCGCAACAGCGGGGTGAAAAGTTGAGCGTTGTTGATCGTTCCTTTCTCACCACTCAACTGGACTCACTGCACTCACTGCACTCACTTCCACTCCACCACTGCACTCACTTCCACTCCACCACTCCACTCCACCACTCCACCACTCCACTCCACCACTCCACCACTCAACTGCACTTAACTGCACCAGTCCACTTCACCAGTCCACTCCACCACTCCAACTACCACTCCACTCCACCACACTAACTACCACTCCACTCCACCAACCACCCCTCCACCCTCCACATGTTCATCCGCATGCGCAAACCGTTGCGCCTCGTGGTGCTCACCTTCGCCCTCCTCCTGGTGTACGGCGCCGTCTACTACCTCCACCACTCCAGCCTACCGCGCGGCGACGTGCTCCTCAACCTCCGCATCTGGTACGACAAAATCGCCGCGGCGCGAGTGGCGCTCGACGACAACCGCGACTTTGCCGCCGCGTTGGCCGCCCTTGTGCACAAAAAGAGCAGCAGCGACGCGCGCGCGCTCGACCTCCTCTGGCCCGCGCCCGCGCCGCCGGTGGAGGTGGAGGTGCCGTCGTACTACACGGACGCGGGCCAGGCGCGCCCGCCGGTGCAGCCGTTCGACCCGCGCCTCACGCTCTGGGCGTACTTGGCGTGGGCGCGCGCGCGCCCGGCCGAGCCCGTGCCGTTCCACTGGTCCGACTGGGTCGACTTGAGCGCGGTGCACAAGTACGTGTTTGCGCGCGACAAGCCCACGTGCGACGAGCTCTTTGCGCTCTCGCCCGACGACGCCGGCGACTCCGAGACCTTGCCCGTGGACCAGTACTGCCACGCCGCCGCCGACACGCCCGCCGGCTTGCGCGTGTCGCGCTTCCCGAAGCTGCACGCGCGCGACAAGGCGCGCCTCTTGGGCCGCCTCCATCTCTTTCTGGGCGCGCCGCCGCCGGCGCAGCTCGTGTTCTTGACCAACACCCACGGCGCGTACCACGTGCCGGTGGCGTCGCGCGCCAACGACATTTCCCACGCCTTGTTGAGCAGCGGCGTGGTGGAGAGCGCGTTGGCCGGCGGCGACGCGGCCCGCGCCGGCAGCGCCGGGCGCGCGCGCGCCAACGTGGTGGCGGCGTACCGCGCGCTCCTCGCGCGCGCGCCGGCACAGCCGCCCGCGCCGCTGCCGCTGCCGCCGCTCGTGCACCTCGACCCGGCGTGGTTCAGCGTGGACGCGGCGCGCGAGGCGCAGCAGTACGCCGCGGGCGGGCCCATGGACCAGGCGTACGCCGCCAGCGTGCGCGCGTCGCTCGCGGCCCGCAACCCGGGCAAGCTGTTCAACGAGGCCAAGTTCCTCGCGCTGGACCACAGCCGGCTCCTCGGCGACCACCACGACTGGCGCTTCTTTGACCAAATCACGCTCCACACCGACCGGCAGGTGGTGGCGTTGCACCGGCTCCTCAAGACCTACTTGCACTTTTGCCGCGTGCACGGGCTTGTGACGTGGATCGCGCACGGGCTGCTCCTCCTGTGGTACTGGAACGGCATGGCCTTCCCGTGGGACGCGGACATTGACGTGCAGATGCCGCTCCGCGACCTCCACCGCTTGGGCCGCCGCTTCAACCAGACCGTGGTGGTGGAGAGCGTGGCCCACGACACCGCCGCCGGCGGCGGCCGCGACATGCCGTTTGGCGGCGTGGGCGCCTTCTTTGTCGACGTGGGCTCCAGCATCACCCACCGCAACAAAGGCAACGGCAACAACAACATCGACGCGCGCTTCATCGACATCCACACCGGCTTGTACGTGGACATCACCGGCTTGGCCGCCAGCACCCAGCGCGCGCCCGCCCGCTACGGCATGGGCCCCACCTACGACGCGGACGCCCACGCCGGCGACGACGCGGTGCGCACCCACAATGTGCGCGCGCACTTGTACAACTGCCGCAACCTCCACTTTGTGCGCTTGGACGAGATCCTGCCGTTGGTGGTGGCTGGCGTGCAGAACCAGGTGAGCTACGTGCCGCGCCAGTTCAGCGCCGCGTTGGACCACGAGTACGGCCTCAAGTCCATGACCTCGCGCCTGTACCGCAACCACCTCTACTTGGACCGCTTGCGCGTGTGGAGCCTGGCCGACACCGTCGAGGACACGTTGCACCAGAAGGTGCTGGCCGCGGACGGCACCGTGCTGCGCCTCTCCCCGGACCAACACTTGGCGCTCTTGGACAACGACTGGATCTTCCGCGAGTACATGGCCTCGCGCAACTTCACCCTCCACCACGAGCGCCAGGTGCGCCGCTTGCTCTGGTCCCGCGACACCGACTACGCGGCCCACGCCCACGCTTTCGAGCGCTCGCCGGCCGCCAACGCGCCCATGTGGGGCGACTGGTTTACTGCCAACGCGGTGCGCAGCCACTGGGACTATGCCGACGAGGTGGAGAAGGTGCGCGAGATGGCGCGGATGTACCGCGACGGCGACCAGTAGCCCTGGAACGGACTCGGGACTCTGACTCCGGACTCGGGACTCTGACTCCGGACTCGGGACTCTGACTCCGGACTCGGGACTTTGTGACTAAAAAGAATTGAGTATACGGCTTTGACTGACGTGTTGCATGTCACGGTTTATAAACTAATTACACGGATACACGGATTTACCATACATTTCCGGTTTGTAAACGTGATTGTATCTACAATACTCGGGCGAATGCTTCTTGAGCCGGTGGCGGTTGCACCCAATTCCAATGCCTCGGTCGCTAAAACATCAGTACCGCCGCGTCCTGCTCCGTCACTGTCACCGGTATTCCGCTGGGTTGCAGTCAGAAATGTTCCGTGGTTCCAGTTCCGGCACACAATAGTGACATCCCCGACCGTGCGCTTGACACCGAAACACCGCGCTGGCTATAGGGGGCAACCTGTCTGTGTGCCGGACCGGAGCACAGTGGGTGCGCGGATGCTCGAGGCTCACACCCGTACCGCTCGCGCCAACCATAAACAGTGGGCTTGCGCGCGGAAAAACACAATGTACCTTCCGTGCCCGCATCGAGGTCTGAGTCACATGGCGCAACTGCCTCGGTGTCTCCATAAACGCAACCAAAACGGGAAATTCAGCCCCATTCCCGGGCCCAATGGCCCGTTCCGGATCATTTCCTCCAAATCCGTCTATTATACGCCTCGGTGGGCCCAGATATTGCTAACCTGCCAACAGCAACCGCACTTTAGGGCGGGGCAGTGCTCGGGGGTATGTGCCGGAGAGAAGCAGATGATCTACATTTGGGCCCAAAGTGGTCAAAAGTGGCTGGAAACGGACTGTGGCTTACATGCACACCAAAGTCCCGAGAATAGCCCTGGCGGGAGACCCACGCCACCCTCATGGCGCTGTCGGCCCGCAAAAAAATGTCGCAACTGCAATGTCGCAAGCACAGCCTCTCCTTTGCCGTCTGCGCCCCGTTGAGCTCCTACAAAAAACCTGAATACGGGGCCGGAGCAGAGCAGATGCCACCGCCTGCATGGGCTCGAATTGCCATTAATATGCGTCGCAAAAAGAAATCACACTCTGCCGGAACATAGGTGCAGGCCGCCTTGGAAGTGGGTATAAATATCTGCCCCTGGCCGCAGCACGGTAGTTTTTTTTGAACCAACCAACTCATATTCAATAATGCAATTCACCACCGTTGTCCTCGCTTTGACCGCTGCCTCCGCTGTTACCGCTGCTAACGCTTCTAACGCTTCCAACGGCTCTAACTCCTCCAACACTTCCTCCTCCTCTGCCGACTCTGGTGCCGTCCAAGTCGTTGGTGCTGGTTTGTTCGGTGCTGCTGCTGCCGCTGGTGTCGCTTTGTTGATCTAAATGTAACCCTGTGCTTTTACAACGCATTGTTTTTACTTCACGGTGTCGGTATTAGAATTGGATTTTGTCATTTAGTCTAGCTGCGTTAATTCTTTGCTCAGGAGCTGCGACTTTTAATTGTATTGTTAGTTTCAATATACTTGTCTTATTGACTTAAGCTGTAGTTTGACGAGCCAGCTTGGCCTGCTTGGCCTAGTTTGACCGAACTTGAACTAGCTTGACCCATCTAGACCTGGCTCAACCTGTGGCTCCGGGCGGTTTTTTTTTGCCGGGCGGCTGCGGTACAATTTTCGGCCGGTGTGGCGAGACGTTCACGTGGGATGCCATTGCAAGCTCGAAGGCAAATTCGCCGTTCCCCCTTCCGTTTTCGCCTACAGAACTTGGGATGCAGTTTTGGTCATCCCTTTGGGTGTAGTTTCCCTTCTCGTCAGACCTGGCCTTTTTGCACTTCTGCTTGCTTCCACCTGCTTGCAACTTGGGTAACTGGGCGGGCCCGGTGGTGTCGCACAGCCACGGGTCCTGCAGACAACGCGATGGGGTCATCCTCTCGCTGCTAGCCCCATTTTCACCGGCAACTTTGCCGGGACTAGCCACTAGCCGGGACTGTCACCTCTCACAAGGCCAGACTCTGGGTTTGCGGTCTAGGGTCTTGGTGGGGGCCGTGGCCGCTGTTGGCCGCAGCCGTGTGTATGCAGTACTCTGTACAGTACGTAGGTGCTCCCATTGGTTCGGGCGGGACAAACAGCGCTACGGCTTGGCCGGAGATGGCGAGTGTTCCGCTTCGGGACCCTGGGGCGGTCCGGTTTGGGCGATTTTTTGTGGGCGGCAAGATTCGAGTCTGCCTTCTCAAGCGCGGGGCGCGGCCCGGTTCGGATCTCATGATGCCCGGCTAATCCTTCATGACCGGCTAATGTTTTCCCGGCAACGCATACTGGCGGATGCCTGCAGTGCCCCATGAGGGAACATTCCGGCGATGGGAAATTCCACGTGTGTGGGAACAAAGGCCAAATTCGGGGGTGTGGAGTCACGGCACGTGCGGCTCTTCCGTACAATGGGCGTGCCGGAATGTGGAGGCCGGGAATGTCTTGTTCCTGTGCTGTGCCATAAAGCCTTTGGGTCAGTAGGCAGCTCTCGGCGCCATTTCGGGCTAGGCTGCTGTTTCCAGCCTGATTGGGTCCCCAGTGCCGCCGCTGACAAACCAGGACCGGGATATTAGTCAAGCGGAGTGCATGCGGCCGGGGACATATCAGCCACCTCCGGCGTTGAAGCCCAACTCCACCAACACCACTCTCCGGCCCAGTTTATCCGCTTGTTGCTGTGCAGAGGAACACTATCGGACAAGAAGACTTTTTCTCATGTTTACCGGACTTGTGGAGACCATGGGCTCTGTGCTCGAGTACACTGTGCTCGACCAAACGCAATCGGGCGGAAACGGGGTCTCGGCGGTGATCCGCGCCCCCGAGATCCTTGCGGACGTGAATCTCGGCGACTCCATCTGCACCGACGGCGTCTGTCTCACCGTCACGGAGTTTGACGCGGACCGCACGTGGTTCAAGGTCGGCATTGCGCCCGAAACGCTCCGGCGCTCCAACTTGGGCAACTTGCGCCCGGGCGCCAAGGTCAACTTGGAGCGGGCCGTCACCAGTGACGTGCGCATGGGCGGACACGTGGTGCAGGGCCATGTGGACACCGTGGCCGCCATCACCCGCAAGGAAGCGGACGGCAACTCCATTGCCTTCACGTTCCAGCTCCGCGACCGCGACAACATCAACTACATTGTGGAGAAGGGCTTTGTGGCGGTGGACGGCACGTCGCTCACGGTCACGGGCGTGGACTACGCCACGGCCGAGTTCTCCATCATGATGGTGGATTACACCCAGGGCAAGGTTGTGATGCCATCGAAGCAGGTGGGAGGAAGCGTGAACATTGAGGTTGACTACACCGGCAAGTTGGTGGAGAAGCAGATTGAGCTTGCGCTTGCGGGGCAGTTGCAGCAGGAGGACTCGGCGTTGGCGAAGTTCATTGCTGCTGCGGTGGAGAAGAAGGTGGAGCAGAAAATGGCCGAGCTTAAATAGGAATAGACGGGACGAGATGTACAGGCTAGGGCAGGCAGAGGTCTGAATGAGTGGATGAGCAGTCCGGAAGACGCCGGTAATGCCGATATTAGTGTGGTTGGGAATGGCCGGCCAATGCGTAATTGCATCTGGCAATCGGACTATCCATTAGATCTTTAATGCTCATTATTTAGATAACCCTTCTAATAGAGGTCAGTCATGCAACTCTTGACCATCTCCGGACCCACAGCTTGAATGGCCGAGGAATGTCTGAAGGTCTGAATGACCAATCAGGCAGGAGATCCAATCAGTCGGATTCACAGAATCACGAAGCCAAGAGTTTACAAATCACGACAAGTGACAAAGCATACGGATTGACCGAAAGAAAAAGAGTTTACTCCGTTAGCGGCATGAAGCGTGATTCACCGCTGGAACCGCCCATCGCAGGTTGTGGGGTCCAGCAATATAAGGCGAGGTGTAAATGGGGTTTGGCATAAAGTACTAGTACAGTGCCCGTGCATACAGGATATTTATCGGACATAAAGAGACTGGGCAGATGAGAAACCGTATAATTCGCTGCCGGCAGCGGTGGCCACAAACACGTCTGTAGCCACAAACACGGTGGGGTGGTGCACCCGTACACCACCGAGATAAAACACCCAGACACCATAGGTGAAAACACCCAGACACCAGTGACAAAACACCCAGACACCACCGATGCAAACACCCAGACACCACGCACCCACCGGCTTGGGCCCCGCACACACCGTGGCAAAAGTCGCGCCTTCGTCACCTCCTCCACTTTCTCTCCACCACAATGGATATCATCTTGGGCGTCAAAGTACAGGGCGCCACGCTCATCGCCACATCCAAAGCGGCCACCCGCGGTATCTCCATCTTGAAAGACACCGACGACAAAACCCGCGCGCTCAACACCCACAACCTCGTGGCCTACACCGGAGAGTCGGGCGACACGGTCCAATTTGCCGAATACATCCAGGCCAACATCCAGCTCTACACCATGCGCGAGAATGGCGTGGAATTGTCGCCCAAGGCCACCGCGTCGTTTGTGCGCAACCAGCTCGCCACGTCGATCCGCTCGCGCAAGCCGTACCAGGTGAGTGTGTTGGTGGGCGGGTACGACACCAAGACGGGGGCGGCGCTGTTAAATTGGATCGACTACCTCGGCACGCAGGTGGAGTTGCCGTATGCCGCGCACGGCTACGCCGCCTTCTACTGCACGTCCTTGTTTGACCGCCACTACCGTGCGGGGATGAGTGTGGACGAGGGCTTGGAGTTGATGCGGCTCGCGTTGGCGGAGTTGGAGCGCCGCATGCCCACGGACTTCAAGGGTGTGTATGTGAAGGTGGTGGACCAGGACGGGATCCGGGCCGTTGACATATAATGAATAGAATGCGATAGCTGGTGTAATCGGAGTAGACTGGACTGGACTAGACTGGACTAGACTAGACTGGACTAGACTGGACTAGACTGGACTAGACTGGACTGGACTAGACTAGACTGGACTGGACTAGACTGGACTAGACTGGACTGGACTAGACTGGACTGGACTAGACTGGACTGGACTAGACTGGACTGGACTAGACTAGACTGGACTAGACTGGACTGGACTGGACTGGACTGGACTGGACTGGACTGGACTGGACTAAAAACTATGAGCACGTGAGCCTGCACTCCCCCGAACTTACCAAGAAAGTAAACTACCTAAAGTGCCCACCAAATCTCACCTGTCGCACCGGACTTGATGTTAGCTGCCCCAGTAGTGTGCACACGGGCACCATCACCGCATCACCTACTCATCGGCCGCACACCCGTGCCTCCGGCGTATAACACTCGCGCGCCCGCCAACTTCAGCGGCATGTCCGGTCTTTTGCACAAACTAGCGGCAGCCGTCCAAACCCATTTGGGGGTTTCGGACGAAGACTTTACGGTTTCTCGGTTTCTCTTGAGTTTGCACAAGCCCGGCGCAGACCAAGCCGCTTTCGCCGGCGCAGTGTCCCAGAATGGTGGAGCCGACTTTGAGCCTGAGTTTGTGTCTGAGGTTTACCGGGCCATACAAAGCACGGCCGAACAGGGTGCAGGGGAAGAGATGGAGCGTGTGTCGACCGTAGGCCCCACAAGCTCAGCCACAGACACAGACACAAAGACAACTACAGACACAGACACAAAGACAACTACAGACACAGACACAACCACAAAGACAACCACAGACGCAAAGACAACCACAAAGACAACTACAGACACAAAGACAACTACAGACACAAAGACAACCTCAAATACAACCACAAAGACAACAGACGCAACCGCCGCCCAGTACCCCGCGCTTCTGCTTCCGAACCGCGCCGCCCCAACCCCCTCCCATATCTCGGTTCCTGCGGCCGCCCCAACCCCCTCCCATATCTCGGCCGCCGCCCCCACAGTCGGGTCCATCTACAAGGGCTTTGTGTCCAACATCGTGCCGTACGGTGTGTTCGTGCGGCTCCACAGCAAAACGTCGCTCACGTCCGGCCTTTGCCACATTCTGAAAATGCTGTTTGACGGCCGCACCCGCATCCGCCACCCCTCGGACGTGGTCACCCCCAACCAGCAGGTGTTTGTCAAAGTGACCGACGTGGCTGCCTCTGGCCGCCGCAAGGTGTCTTTGTCCATGGTGGGTGTGGACCAGCTCACGGGCTTGGACCGCGCCGGCGAGCTCGACCGCGCCGGCGACCGCGGGCGCCCCGGCGATCGCGCGCGCCCGGAAAAGCGCGCGCGCGCCCCGCGCCGGTTGACGTCGCCCGAGCGGTGGGAAATCCGCCAGCTCATTGCTGCGGGCGCGGCGCGCGCCGCGGACTACCCCGAGCTCTACGGTGGCACCACCGACCCCGACCACGCCGACCCCGACCACGCCGCGGTGGTGGACGTGGAGCTCAACCCGCACGAGCCCACCTTCTTGCAGGGCCAGGTGCGCGGCGCGCGCGCGCCCGACCCGAAGCTCATTGTGCGCAACCCGGAGGGCTCCATGTCGCGCGCCGCCATGTCCGGGCTGCGCTTGGCGCACGAGATGAAGGAGGAGCGCGCCCGCGCCGCGCGCGAGTCGCGCCACAGCACCGACGATCCGTTGGCCGCGGCCGCCGCCGCGGCGTTGGCGGCAACAGGCGCGGCGCGCACCGCAGCCAACTCCGCCGCCGCATCGTCGGCCGCCGCCGCCGCGCGCGCCGCGCGCAACAGGCGCGCGGCCGTGCCCATGGCCGACCAGCGCCGCGCCCTCCCCGTGCACGCCATGCGGGCCGAGCTTGTGGCGGCGGTGCGCGCCAACCAGTTTGTGGTGGTGGTGGGCGAGACCGGCTCGGGCAAAACCACCCAGATCGTGCAGTACCTCTACGAGGACGGCGTCAACGTGGTGGACGGCGTGGAGAAGATCATCGGCTGCACCCAGCCCAGAAGAGTCGCGGCAGAGTCCGTGGCCAAGCGCGTGGCGCAGGAGGTGGGGTGTGCCGTGGGCCAGCAGGTGGGGTACACGGTGCGGTTCGACGACACCACGTCCGGCGCCACGCGCATCAAGTACATGACCGACGGTATGCTCGAGCGCGAGGCGTTGCTCGACCCCACGATGCTGAAGTATGCGGTGGTGATGCTCGACGAGGCGCACGAGCGCACCATCGCCACCGACGTGCTCTTTGCGTTGCTCAAGCAGGCGGCGCGCGCCAACCCGGCCCTCCGCGTCATTGTCACCTCCGCCACTCTCGACCTGCAGAAGTTCTCCCACTACTTCAACGACTGCCCGGTGCTACACGTGCCTGGGCGCACGTTCCCGGTGGAGGTGATGTTCTCGCGCGAGCCGGAGCCGGACTACCTCGCCGCGGCTCTCGACTGCGTCATGCAGATCCACGTGGCCGAGGCGCCGGGTGACGTGCTAGTGTTTCTCACCGGACAGGAGGAGATTGACACCTGCTGCGACGCCCTTGCCGCCCGGGCCAAGACCTTGGGCCACGCGGCCGCAGAGCTAGTGATTTTGCCCGTCTACGCGGCGTTGCCTCCGGAGATGCAAGCCCGCATATTCGAGCCGGCGCCCGAGGGCGCCCGCAAGGTTGTGCTAGCCACCAACATTGCGGAAACGTCCATCACCATCGACGGAATTCGGTACGTGGTGGACCCGGGCTACGTCAAGCTCAATGCTTACGACCCGCGCCTCGGCATGGACCTGTTGGTGGTTTCGCCCATCTCGCAGGCCCAGGCCAACCAACGCAGTGGCCGTGCGGGAAGAACCGCGCCGGGCAAGTGCTTTCGCCTCTACACCGAGTCGGCGTATAACTCGGAGATGCTCCCCAACACCGTGCCGGAGATCCAGCGCCAGAACTTGGCCCACACCATCTTGATGCTCAAAGCCATGGGTATCAATGACTTGCTACGGTTCGAGTTCATGGACCCGCCACCTGCGCCCACCATGGTGAATGCTTTGCACGAGCTATACGCCTTGGACGCCCTCGATGACGCGGGCTTTCTCACTACTCTTGGCCGCAAAATGGCCGAGTTCCCCATGGAGCCGGCCCTCGCGAAAACATTGTTGGCGTCGGTGGATCTCGAGTGTGCCGCAGAGGTTCTAAGCGTCGTGGCCATGTTGTCGGTGCAGAATGTGTTTTACCGGCCCAAAGATAAGCAAGCAGCAGCAGACCAGCGCAAGCAGCGCTTTCACAGTGTCCACGGCGATCACCTCACGCTCTTGAATGTGTACCGGTCTTGGGAGCTAAGTGGCCGGTCCCTGACTTGGTGCAAAGACAATTATATCCACGAGAGGAGTATGAGACGCGCGCATGAGGTGCGGAAGCAGCTTGTGACCATCTTAGGCCGTTTTCGGCTTGACATCCAGAGCTGTGACGACACGGCGGCCATCCGTAGAGCGTTCTGCTCTGGTTATTTCCGGAACCTGGCCAAACGTGATCCGCATGAGGGCATATTCAACACCTTGGTGGACCAAACACCGGTGCACTTGCATCCGCTGCTGGCAGTGTACGGCAAAAGTGCCGACTACGTGGTGTACCATACATTGCTCCTCACCACCAAGGAGTACATGCACTGCGTAAGTGTAATCGACCCCAAATGGCTCCTTCAGCTCGCTCCTCGCTTCTTCCAGGCGAGCGACCCTAATAATCCAAGCGAGCAAAGAAAGAAACAGAAGATTGTTCCACTATTCAATCGGTATGCAGAGAGCCAGGATTCGTGGAGATTGACAGCGCAAGTCGAAGAAAAGAAAAAGGCGTTGGGACGGTTGAACCAGTAGCCTCACGAATTTCCGGCTTTCGTTTCCCGTCACCATACGGAAAAACGGAACTTTATAGACTAATCAAAATAAATTGACTAGCCACCCTCATTGGGGAGGGTGTGTGTGTACTTCTGACCCAATGAACCATGGGCCTTTCTACTACTTCATGGTTGGCCTGTTTTCTCCTATGGCATGACAGGGATCTGTTATCGACTGCTAACAATTGATCATGTACTGCAGCTAATGATGGCACTATATCTACTGCCCTCAAAGGGGCAGTACTAGCGGTGACCCACACCTCGGAACCCAACACATCTTTCCATACCCTTGTTGCCATGGGTTGAGTTGTCGCTGTCAATAGCGGTCGGTAATTCTTCCGGCAGCAACTCCCGCTGGGTCCGATGTACGGTTCCTGCACCTAGCACTAGTGTATATTGCGGGGAGACCGTCTGCCTTCACATGAGCCCACCACTAAAATGAACCCTTCATGTCTTTTGTGGTAGAAGCTAT
This sequence comes from Clavispora santaluciae, assembly GCA_022577645.1. Lineage (NCBI taxonomy): Eukaryota > Fungi > Ascomycota > Pichiomycetes > Serinales > Metschnikowiaceae > Clavispora > Clavispora santaluciae. Next base: position 97,622 of record JAJNMX010000011.1, read on the forward strand.
CCGAAAAGCAAGAATATCTGCATCAGACGCTATCTCAGACCATGTGGGCCTCTATTTACCTACGCCAGTCGCTACCAACGCCCGAAGTCTCCGCAGACAATATGGCAGGACCCAAATTGCGTCAGCCGAAGATCGCAGCCATATCATGGAGTGCCAGCCTCTCCATGTAGAGGATGGGTTTTTAATAGACTCTAGTGGCAGAAAACGTGTTTTGAAAGGAATAAATGTGGATGGCGCCATGAAACTCCCTGCCTCGCCTGCCATGGCATCATACGATGGAAACTGTTCTGATCGACACAATATCTTCTTCGATGGGGACAATGTTCTGTTTGTTGGCCGCCCCTTCCCTCTTGAGGAAGCTGAGCAGCATTTTACCCGAATCAAATCGTGGGGTTACAACACTATCAGGTATCTTGTCACGTGGGAAGCCTTGGAGCATGAGGGACCAGGGGTGTACGACACGGACTTTATTCAATACACTGTGGAGATTCTACGCGTTGCACATAGAGTTGGGGGCTTGTATGTGTTTTTAGAGTGTCACCAAGATGTGTGGAGTCGCTTTTGTGGTGGAAGTGGTGCTCCGATGTGGACATTGTACGCCGCGGGCTTGGATCCCACTCGGTTCGATGTAACGGAGGCGGCGATTCTACACAATTCTGAACGTTTTTGCAGAGCACCTTATGATCCGGAATGCTACACGAAAATGCTTTGGACTACCAATTATCGACGCCTTGCTCTGTTCACCATGTTCACGCTATTCTTTGCGGGTGAGACCTACTTCCCTCACTTGAAACTTAACAATATGCATATCCAGTCATATTTGCAACAGCATTTCTTTGGCGCACTTCGTCACCTATGGATGGCTGTTGTGGCTCAGTTGCCTGAAATGATATCTGACGGCACGCTTTTTGGATTTGAGCTGCTTAACGAACCCAATTGTGGCTTGGTGGGGCATCCTCACCTTGATACTATCCCTGATACACAACAGCTACGCCTAGACTCTACTCCAACTGCCTACCAAAGCTTTTTGTTGGGCATGGGCATTCCTGTTGAGGTGGACACTTATCGGATAGCAATTACGGGTCCCCAAAATAGTGGCAGGCGCATTATCGATCCACGTGGCCAGAAAGCTTGGATGCTGAGCGAAGAGCTACAAATTGTGGACAAAAAATACGGTTGGACTCGACTCGGCTGGACAGGAGAATGCATTTTTTTAGCATCGGGAATATGGCTGTGGAGTGCTGCCGAATATGAAAAGGTGCAAGATGGCTCTCAGTTAGCACGAATGGAATTTGGCCGAAGTAAATGTCACTTGAAATATCCTCGGTATTTTTGTGACGTTTCTCCGCGACTCTCGTTTGATACCCCAGATGAGAAGCTCCCAGAAGTGATTGACATTGGTTTTTTCATAAATACTTTCTTTGTGGATTTCTATATACGACACAAACGCATGGTTCGGGATGTGACTCCCGATGCATTTGTGATGATTCAACCTCCGGTTCTCGAGGTTCCCCCCAAGCTAGCAAATGATGATCGAAGAATAATAGATGAAAAGACCATATACTGTCCTCACTATTATGACGGGATGTCTTTGATGTTTAAGACCTGGAATAATCGTTACAATGTGGATACTTTGGGCATCATGAGGGGCCGGTATTATAATCCTGTTTTGGGGATTGTTTTCGGTGAGAGGGCTATACGCAACTGCATCAAACGTCAGTTTGTGGAAATGGTTAGAGAGGGACGCCAGTATCTCGGCAATATTCCTGTTCTCATGTCTGAGACGGGAATGCCGTTTGATATGGATGGCAAGAGAGCATATGAAGTTGGCACTTATCTGTCGCAAACCCCGGCCCTTGATTCAATTGCAGTGGCTTTGGAAGCTCTGGGAATGCACCATACCTTTTGGTGCTATACCAGCGTCAACTCACATAAGTGGGGTGACCGATGGAATAACGAAGACTTTTCATTTTGGTCCCCTGAAGACAGAGACTTGAGCTTCGATGACGAAGAAGATTCAGCCACAAGCTCCTCTAGCAGAAGGGGAAGTGTGACGCCCTCATTGAAATCCTTTCGGTTGTTGAGAGAGACCGATGGCTATCAGCTGGTTGTGAAAGCGAAATTGAATTATAAGAAAAAACGGTTGATAGAAAGCGCATTCAAACTTGCATTTGGAAAAGCTTGCCAAGACGAGGATAGTTCATGTGACGGAACAATATCAATGTCTGCGAGTAGCGAAACCTCAAATTTAATCAGTGTGTCCTCGGATAATCTTCGATACCGGCACTTGAAAGAATGCTACCCTTCTCCCGATGGAGTAAGGGCACCAAGCGCAGTGATTCGCCCTTTCGTGGTGGCCACATGTGGCACGATTAAGTTTTCCGAGTTTGATCTTCGCTCAACTAAGTTCACATTGACTTTGTGTATTGAAGATTCTGATAACATGAGCCCAACGGTGATTTTTGTGCCGAAGTGGCATTATCCCCATCTCGACTATAGTGATATCTATTTGACGTCCGGCTACGTCCAGTACAACGAGACCCTCGAATTCGTGGAATGGATTCATTCCAGCGAAGACGGTAAAGGCTATGGGGAAGAATCCATTGTCATCAAGAATAATAGTGGGCGGATTGAAGATTTAGCCCCAAGTAGTAGTCGGCGCTCGTCGGTGGCGCTGTTGGCATAGTATTTATTTGAGTATCTGACAATATCCTGGTTTCGGTATATATGATAAGCTTAAGGTGCGCATGAAAAGGTGTGATTGTTTAATATATATTAGTTTGCAGTAACATTAACATGATGCGCAACACCAAGCCCGGTGGAGACGTTTCCAACGCTTAAAATTCTAGCGTGTCAGAAGCTCGCTTTGTGGACTCGTGCAATTCGTCCTTGATCAAAGATGCCACAAATTTAGAAAAGTAGTCGATATAGGGCTTCAAGCTAGTCTTTTCATAATCAGGAGTCCGCGTTGGGGTGGAGTCTTCATTCACCAGCTGGCTCGAGTCGCGATTGACTCGCTTGGCCTCCCACACATCGATTTCGGTCTGCAATTGGGCCAAATTCGGGGCTGTGGTAGGGTTAAAGCCATATTCGTCATCTTCAGCATTGTTGGACAAGTTCCGGTCCGGGTCAAATGGGACACACACATTTCCAGTACCCGGGTGGATGCAGAAGGGCGACTTCAACAAATGGATCATTTGCTTCGACACCTCAAGATCCAAGCGGGGATACATGTAGTAGAAAATCACCTCCTTCTTGGCGTCCTTGAGCTGGGCAACCTGGACTTGGTTCTTGAGCACCTTCTGAGCCACAGTGTTGATGTCCTCCCATTTTGCGCGGGAAGTGGAGATCCCCTTGTGGTCTTTCCATTTGGTGCGCAACGCGTTGCGGAGACTCTGCTCCGGAAGAAAAGCAAGAAGCTCTTCCACTGGCTTCCACTCCTCCTCCAGGCTGCTGGCACTGGTGCACCAGGGGTTTTGCTCGTCCAACACCACCTCCGGGAAGCTTTGCTTGAGAATGTCGAACGACCGCTCCACGTGCGGATGGTATGGTTTGCGCAACCCGAGTTGGGTCCTGCCCATTTTCTGGGTTCTAGACCCAAGCACGTCCAAGTACTCCACCACTGCCTTTCGTGCAGACTCGTCCAAAACACGAGCAGCCGGGTCGCTGACCCAGCAATGCGCACCTCTTCTGCCGGAAAACACCCACACCAAGTGGTCAAACCCGAAATCATCCCGCAACGCAACCAGAATGATCTTGGTGGCCACCTGGATAAACTTCCAGCACTTGGTGCAAATGTCTGTCTTGGAGCAGCATGTTCTCACATCGTCGTAGTCGGTCAAATCTATATCAAACACCAACTCTTTGGAGAGCGGCTTCATGGCGCTTTTAGGCAAGTTCTTTCTCTCCTTTGGGTTGACGGCGTAGACCGCGCCCACTTCAAAACGCGTCGGGTTTGCAGAAATCACTGCTTTCTTGAACTCTTCGGATGATGCGTACGAGTTGTACCGCTGGTACGCCCCCAGTCGGAACTCGTACGCAAACTCACGCATTGTGAAGTCTTTGGTGGGTTTGGGGGAGTGGCTCAACCACTGGAAAACGGACTTGAAGGGAAGAAGTCGGTCATAGTAGAAGAGCATATCTGCCGAGGAAGGCTTTCCTGGCTTTCCTCTGGGCTCCTGGATTTCTTCGCTGGTCATTGGGGGAGATGGAGTGTGATGGGTGTACGCGTACGCGTATGGTGGTGGAGGGAGGCACGGGTGTTTGTCTGGGCCGTCGAAACGTGATGGAGTTGGGACCAACCGAGCGGCTTCTTGGAGGTGGATTTTTGCGGAGGCGGGGTTTGACGCGTGTAAAGGCGGTGGGTGTTGGCGGGCTTGAAGGTTTCTATTTAATGTATTTTTCGGTGGAGTGTGACATTCGCATTATGTACCCAAGGGCGCACTGAAAATGCAAACCGGTACGCTTCCGCAGTCATGTTCCCAAGCTAGAGGTCACAGAACGCACCGGACACTCTTCACTGCCGGACACTATTCTGGATTGCGCTATCTTTGGGATTGTATTCACTAGATTGATCCATATTAACTGTTAACTGTCATTGTATTAACTGTCATTGTATTAACTGTTCACTGTATTAACTGTTGGCTGTTCTGTTAACTGTTAACTGCTACCTGTTAACTAGATTAAGTGTTACCAGTTAACTGTTACCTGTTACCTGTTACCTGTTACCTGTTACCTGTTAACTGTTCACTGTATTAATTGATAACTGTTAACTGTTAACTATTACCTGTTAACTGCTACCTGTTAACTATATTAACTGTTACCTGTTAACTATTACCTGTTACCTGTACTCACCGGATTACTCCCATTGCACTCCACAGATTACTCCACCCGGATTATACTCAGGCGCAGGGAATATCAGCCGGTCTACAGATTCAAAAAAGCCAGTCGTTGGGCCCGTCTTCCGACGCCCCGTCCGGCCGCGGGTCGAAGCGAAATATCTTTGCCCCCGCAGAACCGGCGAAATCCACGCCCACCACCGGCCGTAGGGCGTCGCACGCACACAGTAGCCCGTATTGGCGGCACACTCCAAGCACCGCGGGAACGAGATTGGGCGAGCCTTCGAGCGTCACCAAAAGCCGGGTCTGGTTGGTCTCAGCGCATCGAATAAGTCTGTTTTGGAATCGCCACATGGCCTCCGGCTCCGCCAAACCGCCCAAGCACAATACATCGGGGGAGGCGGCGGCTTGGGCGCGCGCTTGCACCTGGTGGGTTCTTTGGCCAATGGTGCGGCATACGCCTTGGAGGTGGCGGCAGTAGTCAGCAGCGTCAAGGTCGCGGCAGGTGCCCGGGATCCAAGCAGAGCGTGTCATGGAGCAAGAAGAAGGGGAGGTTGGGCCAGGGAAGAAGGCGGAGGTGCGTGTGGCCGAGGCACAGTGCATATGGTTGCAACTGTGCATATGGTTGCAACTGTGCATGTGGTGGAAGCACAGTGCATATGATGGAAGCACAGTGCATGAAGCATGATCGGAGCAAGCTGACCAGAATAGTCTTTATGATGTTAATTGTGGTGAATTGTGGTGTTGATTATGGTGAAGTAATTAGTACGATGATTATTAGGCACATCCAGGCATAGGGATCAGGAGCAGGAGCAGGAGCAGGAGCAGGATCAGGAGCAGGAGCAGGATCAGGAGCAGGATCAGCATCAGGATCAGGAGCAGGTTCAGCATCAGGATCAGGAGCAGGATCAGCATCAGCTCAGCATCAGGATCAGGACATATGGATCGTTGCTCCTCATTTTATTAATTTATTGCACCTCATTTCTAATTTTGTTTTTCCGTTGAAACGTGCCATCTTTCCTCCCAGTGAATAGCATGCCTGTCGTCTCGAAAGACCAGCCATGCCATCATTACACACGAGCATACATTGTAGCTACTTACCAGTGACGGCGCTACTCGGTCAAAAACACCAACGACACACCCTCGTCTCCCGCAGTGACCAACTTCTTGCCGTGCTCCAACACCGCAAAGTCAAGCACACCCATGTTGTGGCCCACACCCACAAAGAGCTCCTCGCCGGTACGCGCGTCCCACTTGTAGATCTTGCCGTTCATGCTCAGGCCCACAAGCACCGGGGTGTCGTCCACAAACTCGAGCCGCGTGATGGTGTCGTCCACCTTGATGGTGCGGCGCAACCGCCACAGCAACGTGTCCCACAACATCACGTCGCCCGACACGAGACCCACGGCCAAAAGATTGACCAGCGCGTGGGTGCACCACGTCAAGGCCTCGATGGAGAGGTCGGCAATGTCCTCCACATTGTCGATGGTCTTGACGTGGTGCACGATCTTGCCCGAGTCTAGGTTGACTATAACCAACTGGCCGTCGCGGGCGCCCGCGGCGAACACGTTTTTGTGGGCCTTGGCCGACACCCACGGGCTCTCGATGCCCTTGAAGTCGTCGTGCGGCTGCAATTTGTAGTTGACGGCGCCGGTGAAGCCGTTCCAGTTGACAATCAGGCCGTCCTCCGACACCGTGACCAACTCCAACCGCTCGGGGTCGTCGCCGTGGACAAAGATGCCGTTGTTGCACTCCAACGTGTGCAGAAACCCGGACATCACCTGCTCCAAGCTGCGCCCGGCCTCGTCAATGTGGTAGACCCACACCAGGCCGTCGGGCGCCCCAAACGCAAAGTACGGCATCCGGGGGTGCACCGTGACCCACAACACCTCGTCCACCTCCTCCAAGTCGCCAAACTTGGTCCACTTCTGGCCGCCCTTGGCCGCCTTGTGCACCTGCACGTACCCGTTCATGTCGGCGGAGATGACAAACTTGCCGTCGCCGGTGAAGCCGCCGCTCACCACCGATTCCTTGTGGCCGGCCAACTCGCCCACAAACCGCGGTGGTTGCGTGTGCGTGGTCCACATGTATGCAGTGTTGTCTCCTCCGCCGGTCACCACCATGGGCAACGAGGGGTGCTTGAACACCGTGAACACCGAGTCCTTGTGCTGGTCAAAGTAGGCCCACGAGTTGTTGGACATGTCGATCTCAATGTCGTCCATGTCCATGTCGTCCTGGTCATCCTCGGGTGCAGGTCCTTCCACCAGCACTTCCTCGGCAATGTCGCCGGCTTCAACAAACTCGTCGTCCGAATGTTCTGCGTAGGGGGCTGGTTCAGACATGGGGAAGAAGCGAGATGGGTGTGAGCGCCTTGTATGTGGGCATCGCACACGTGACCGCGCGCACGTGCAATTTGTCAGCCGGGGCCTTCATGGTTTATGCACGAGGGGAGGGGGAGGGAAGAAGGGGGAGGGGGAGAAGGGGGAGGGGGAGAAAGTGGGAGGGGAGAAGGGGGAGGGGGAGAAAGTGGGAGGGGAGAAGGGGGGAGGGGGAGAAAGTGGGAGGGGAGAAGGGGGGAGGGGGAGAAAGTGGGAGGGAAGCGCAGTGGTGAGCAAAGTGCGGAGTGTACTGGTGCGATTAGCCATTGGCATAGTAGGCTCGACTCGAACTTGCAAAACGTTTCAGTTTTCGTCCTCTCATTTACAGAATGACCCAATCGTATATAAAATTATATCCAAAGCGGCTACAGAGCTAGACAATACAATTGTATGGGACATGCCCCACGTAGGCTATCCATACGCTGACTCTTGTAGCCTCACCGGTATCCCGGTTACGGTTTCGTTGCCCCACCAGTTTCGTGCCCCTCCGGCAGTTTGCAGTTCGTTGCCCACCGGTCCAGTTTGCACTTCCGGTGTCTTTTCGTCCGTATCTTCCGGTTTCGTCCAGTTCAAGTATCTTCCGGTTTCGTCCATCTCGGTTCTTCGTGGCCCGGTAATACCACCCACTCCAGGCCCACTCTGCGACCAAATAGCCGAGCATCCAGGTGCTGTCCATTCCTCCGCCATTCTGAAATCTCCTATCGGCCCTGGTTGCCCATATTCACGACGATCTAAACGACGTTCCATCGGCATCTCTCCAAATCGTCTTTACAATCCCATTCCCGTGATCAATTCCAACTGGCTCTGGAGATCTGATTCGGCCTTTTTTGCCGCCTCGGCCTTCTTCTCGTCTCGTTTCAAGTCCTCTCGGAGAGAACTAGCGTCTAAAACATTAATCTCTTTGGGCTTCTCATGCGATTTGGCAAGCTCGGCGTGGATCGACGTCACATTGCCGATATCTTTGTTCAACTTTTCAATGCGAGCCTTGGTATTCTTGGAAACCAGATTGAGCTTTTTCTTCAGAAGCGTCTTCGCCAGCTTCCGCTTTCCGACTCTGCCTGCAGACTTATTTCCTAGGTTAGCCATTATTGTCCTCAATCTTTCGCAGGCGATGCTTCACGCTTCACCGATGGGTCGCGGAGGTCACGTGCACAACCTCCCGCGAGAAAAAAATGGTATTCGATGAGCATCGATACCGATCCATCAAACTCTTTGCCGCCAGAATGGTTTCTACACACAACCGTGACAAGCCCTGGGACACTCCAGACATTGACAAGTGGAAGATTGACGAATTCAAGCCCGAAGATAATGTTTCTGGCCAAGCATTCGCCGAGGAGTCTTCGTTCATGACCCTTTTCCCCAAGTATAGAGAAACGTATTTGCGGTCGATATGGTCGGACGTTACTAATTCTTTGGAAAGCCACCAGATTGCGTGTCAGTTGGACTTGGTTGAGGGCTCTATGACCGTGAAGACAACCAGAAAGACCTACGACCCCGCCATGATTTTGAAAGCTAGAGATTTGATCAAGCTCTTGGCCAGATCGGTTCCATTCCCACAGGCAGTAAAGATTTTGCAGGACGACATTGCCTGTGATGTCATCAAGATTGGTAACTTTGTCAGCAATAAGGACCGTTTCACAAAAAGAAGACAAAGATTGGTTGGACCAAATGGTAACACCTTGAAGGCATTGGAGTTGCTTACCAAGTGTTACATCTTGGTTCAAGGTAACACAGTCAGTGCCATGGGCCCATTTAAGGGTTTGAAAGAGGTCAGAAGAGTAGTGGAGGACTGTATGAAGAATGTTCACCCTATCTACTACATCAAGGAATTGATGATCAAGCAGGAGTTGGCCAAGAACCCTGAATTGGCCAATGAGGACTGGTCCAGATTCTTGCCAATGTTCAAGAAGAGAAATGTTGCCCGTAAGAAGGCTGCCGTGGATGCGAAGAAGAAGAAGAAGGTTTACACGCCATTCCCTCCTGCGCAAACTCCAAGAAAGGTTGATTTGCAGATCGAGAGTGGTGAGTATTTCTTGGGTAAACGTGAGAAGCACTTGAAGGAGTTGCAGGAAAAGAGAGCCAAGCAAGAGGAGGTTACCGAGCAGAGAAAGGCGGAGAGAAACAAGGCGTTTGAGGCCCCAGAGGAAGCGACGTACGAGAACAAGTTGGTCGAGGAGAAGGAAAAGAAGGAGAAGAAGGACAAGAAGGAAAAGAAGGAGAAGAAGGAAAAGAAGGAGAAGAAGGAGAAGAAGGAAAAGAAAGAAAAGAAGGACAAGAAGAGATCGGCTGACGACTCCGAGGAACCCAAGAAAAAGAGAAAGTCCGAGTAATGGCATCATCTAGCATGCACGAGCCGTCTGAGACCTCGTAGCAGTGTATTTTTAGCAAATTGAATTTCGTCCGAGAACTTAAAAGTAGTCCACTAGGCTTTGGAGATGGCGTATTGGTGACTGATCATCCTCCACCACCGCTGAGTAAAGGAGGTGGTGCATATGGCTCTCGGCCGAGCATCTACTTTGGGGTAGATGATGAGGCATCGAAGAGAATGGGCACAACCTGCAGATTTGTTATGATTCTGATGGTATCCTGCAGGACCACCACAAATCCCATCATGTCACACGGCCATCTTGCGATGCATTAGTAGCGGCCAAGGATTTTTGGACCAATGGATACGTCTCTTTAATTCGCTCCATGTCTTGCACCCGCGGCGCCACAGAAAGAATGATCCACAACGGTGCGCCGTTTGGTAAAGTGACAAATGCGGCAATCCCATCTGCAGGAATTTGTAAACAAAGGCCTTGGAGCAGACCCAAATCACCAGCCACAAACCCACAACCACAAACCGACATCTACCTTCTTTGCAACAGACTTCCCAGGATTGCATAATGTCTAAGATCGATGAGCTTCTTGCCACCGTCGACACTTTAACTGCTCAGTCAGACATGATAGTGTCTTCAGTGGCCGAGTCTAATATGCTCATATCGCTGATCCTTCATGTCAACAGCTCCATCGCTACAATCGACAGCCAGATCGATTCCATGACCGGCCTCATCAACAAAAATAACGTGTGCCTAAACGAACTCGAGAAGCTTTACGAAAAATCGTATTATCTCGAAACCAATCTTCATACCAACGAGGTATACATTAGCGAGGCGTCGCTCGACTGCTTATCAAAGGAATACGAGTATGTTTTGAGTAGCGTCACGTTCGAAAGTATGGTGAAGTCGCCACTGCTCACCCCTCGGAGGGGATATTTGCCGCCACAGGTGGCAAATTTGCAGCCTCTAGCGGCGAGGGTAGCGGGTGGATCACAAATTCTGGTTTCGGTGCAGTCAACCCCGAGGGTTTCCGGAAGCTTTATCTCTCGGGACTCGCAGTCCCGGAAGAAGGGGGGCGAGGGATTGCAGCATCTACATCAGCTGGAATTGCAGCCCCAGGAATTGCAGCCCCAGGAATTGCAGCCTCGGGAATTGCAGCCCCAGGAATTGCAGCCTCAGGAATTGCAGCCTCGGGAATTGCAGCCTCGAGAATCTGAATCACAACCTCAAGAGTGTCCGCAAGGACCAGCACTCCAGAGCAAGCTCTCCCTCTCCAATCTAGAATTAAAGCCGCTACGTTGCAAACACGCTCGCGTTCTGAAACAAAAGTCCAGGTACCGTCTTTCGTCCGCGTACACTCTTAACCCGGTCCAAGAAGTACGGCAGACCCTGAGCAGCTCTCATGATACGTACGAATCTAGCGTTATGGATCGGCTCAGCGAAAATGAAACCTCCATGTCTGCAGAAGAAGACAACATGGAACTAGAAAATATCGCAGCTGCAAAAGACCGCCACACTGCGACCAAAGGGGAATTGGCGGCTGAAGCAAAGAATGCATCTGATGCTGTACGGTCCTCATCTGTGCAGCTCAGCTTGGAAAAGAGTCCACATGCACAGAAGCAGCCGTCGGGTTTCGGCGCGCTTGACACACTTGCATTCGACATGGCCCTGCTTGATGACTACAATGTAACTCTTCTGGCATCACCGGGCTCAATCTCTTCTCTGGACATTTCCGGAGGCTCGCCGCCTCGTCTTGATGAAATCGACAACTTCCACCGCTACCTCCGGCAGTCTAGGGTAGATCTCCAAGCTGCAATCCATCATCTTCCGCTTCAGCGGCTGCAGTCACACGAGTCTGTTTTCCTTGATGCGGCAAAATGCTCCAATATTGAACCACTGCCTGGCCCTGCTCCACCTCGGTTCCACAACCCCATTGACCGAATTGTGGCTACGGCTTCAAAGGGAGCGCCGGCACTCCCCTCCACATTTGAAACCGTGCGCCTGAATGACCAATTCATTGTTCCTGGAGAACATGCACATCCTGATTTTAAAACGCTCTCGCGCAAGTTGCTTTGCCCGGCAGATCCGCCAGTGACACCGAAAAAGACTAGCTTCGGGTTGCTTGGCTACCTAAGCTCTCCAACTCGCGGTGCCCAACACGATGAAGTCGAGTGCCAACGCCGAGGTAGCGCGGAGTTACTTGGGAAATCGCTTGCGCTGAGCTTCCGCAAATTTGTGACTATTGCGAGTGACTCCCTGCCGGCTCCACTGGCAAAGCAGTCACCACCAGAAAGAATCAAACAGATGAAGCGCGACATTCGCAACCCTATTGCTGGCCGCAGCGATAGCATCAGCAAACGACTCCCTCCAAAGTTTCTTGAACGGCAGCTCCGAAACGGCGGCCACTCGTCATTGACCATTGGGCCGAATAAAACCAAAATCATCAATCATGGACAGGAGCTGGTTTTCAAGAAGCCGACTGTTCGGCGAATGAGCCTGTCTCTTCTTCGCGAAGCCCTTAGCGAATCTATTTTCTTGTGATCATTGATTCACGAGACCTTAGAAGCTGCTCCTTTTTAGCATACCCTGCTGTTCTGATATTGCTACCCAGCCCCCATTTATTACACCTCTATTGTCATTTTTTTTCCCAAGTTGCTGCTCTAGAAGAGTTTGCTTTTCCCTCCATACCATCTAATCAACCATTGACCTTTGCCAACTCTTCTACTCTTGTCATACTCTTGTCATACTTCTACTCTTGTCATACACCTACACATATTATTATCCGTATTGTTCATGCTCTCCGATTGGGAACCATATATACTAATGCATTAACTGAAACCAGAGCCGGCGCCAAAAAAACTGCTTTCGTTGCGGCTGCGGCCAATCGTCTCTTCGATTTTTCTCACCTTCAAACTCCTCACTGGCTTCTCCACCGCTTTGCTTGTCTTGGACATGTAAGAGATAGACGCTTTGGACCCAGAGGCTACCTTATACTGCTTGCTCACAGTGACTCCACTGAAGGACTTGCTAGATACTTGCACTCCACGCTTCTCGTGAAATGACCGGAAGGAGCTGACCACAGAAGGTCTCTTGAATAAGGGAAAGCTGTCATCATCATCGTCATCGGTCAAATGCTCCTCTTCAACAATGTTAAGGTCTTGCCCATTCTCATCGTCGTCAGTTTGTACTTCTTCGGGGCCCCTCTTACGGTCTTGCGAATCAGAAGACACGCGGCTGTACAAGTTGCTCAAGGACCGGCTCTTGAGGGTGGCCAAATCCTCCACATTGTCATCCACATGTTGGAGTAGCGAGGCGTTTTGAATCTCCATGTACTCGTCCTCAGCGGTCTTAGAGAGGAAGGACAATTGTTTTTGCACAAACGACTCCTCTAAGACAAGGCGGCGGGGCTTATCATTGGAGATGTCAGTGGGGTCATCGTTAGCGTCCTCGTACTGATCAGCGTCGGGATTATCCACAGTTTCGCCTTCCGAGTCATCCAACTTGATTGAGACCGGCTCCTCGTGAATGGACTCGAAAAACGCATTGGCACGGTCGTTTTTCGTCAACCGCTGGAGCTTTTGGTTTTCCAAGAGTCGCTGCTTCTGCTCCTGGAGTTTCTGCCGCCGATACGCCATCAAGAGCTCGTCCTCCTCGTCACTTAACTCAATATCAAACTTTCCGGCGCGGGCTCGCTTGGTGAGGCGGTGATTCTTGATGTCGTCCATCAACTTCTCCAACTCCTTGTGGTCCTTCACTCTGTACTGTTCCATGAACTTGCGCCGAACTTCCTCGTCATTGAGATCAAGATTAAAATTGTTGTCAATCATGCGTTCGTCTTCGGAGTCAGCTTGGTCACTCTCGTCAACGTCTGCACCACCAATACCCTTCCATTCATCTTCGGATTCCTCGGCCTCTCCTTCCACCACTGCGCCGATGCCGCGGCGCTCCAACTCCTTACGGCGCCTGCGAGCACGGAGCTCCTTCTGGCGGATCTTTGCCTCAAAGAGCGCCAACTTCTCTGCTGCCGCTTCGTCTGCTTCGAGCTGAGATGCCTCCAATGCAGCTTCATGCTCAAGGTTGTTAGCTTGAACTTGGAGCCGGCCCTTGCGCACCGCGTCGGGGAAGTCGTCATCGGACTCGTTGTCAGTGTGGGTAGCATCCTGGGTAGCATCCTGGGTAGCATCCGCCTGGGTAGCAGCCTGGGTAGCATCCACCTGGGTAGTAGCCTGGGTAGCATCCACCTGGGTAGAAGCATCCAATTGTGTCAGTGGGCGATTCATTTGCGTGGGAGAAACCTTGTCTGTTTGGGTTGTCTGGGTTTGGGTCGCCTGGGTTTGGGTCGCCTGCGAGACCGGAAGATCCACAAAAGAGGGTGCATCCACCATCGACTCGTCAATGGATGTCTCCGGGCCCGCATCACCGCGCGGAGCCAAGTTGTCGAAGAGCCGGAACCGGCTCCGCTCCGTTGGTACAAGAGAGGCAATGTCGATCGGCAGCAGCGCACGCGCGTCACTCTGGATAGGCATCAAGTCGTTGTCCTCCTCGTCGCGGTCTGCACGTCCTCCGAACATATAGCTGTCGTCATGGCGGGCATCTGCGGGACCAGCGTCGTCTGAGATTTCTGCGCTGATGTCGGGATTCTCGCCGTCCTCGTCGGATTCGACCATGCGACGGACGCGACGCCGCTCTTTGGCGGAGGCTGGGTCTTCGTTGTCACTGTCTTCGCCTGCGTCACTGCGGTCGCTGCCGTCGTCGCTGTCGGGAACGCTGGCGTCGGATTCGTCGCCGGGTGCATATTCTGCATCATTGGCGGCTTCGGCCGCAGCCGCAGCCTCTGCGCGCTCGCGCCGGCGGATGCGCCGCACACGCTCCATCTCGCGCTCAAGCAACGTGCTCATCTCCTCCTCCTCCTGGTCAATCTCCTCTAGAAGAGCCGCGTCGGGGTTTTCTGCGCGCCATTGGCGGAGCTGGCGCGTGTTGGCACGGCGGAGCTGGTCCGCAAGCTGTGCGTCTGCTGCGCGCGCCCGCGGCGGATGGAACCGCAGGGCGCCGCGGCCGTGGTCCGGGCGCCGCGAGTACTTCTTCTTGACCGCGAGGATCTGCTCCTTGGTCATCTGCGGCACTTCCGGGCCGCCGTCGGTATCGGAGTCATCGAGCACGACGCCCTTGTCTTTGTGCTGGTGGAGGAGCTGCGCGTACTCGTCGATGGGAGTGCGCTTCAGCTGAGGCGCGCGCTGGGTGGGGTGGGAAATGAGGTCGAGAACATTGAGGTCGTCGTCCAGGCTATCGCGCGAGTCGTTGTGCGCGGCGGCCGGGGACGGTGGAGTTGCGCTCGAGGCCGCAGGTGCATCTGTGGCAGCCGGCGTGGGTGCAGACTCATTGTCGCTCTCGAATGCCTCCACGAGCCGCAGAAGGGGGTTTGCCGCGCGGCGCGTGAATGCGGGCGCGATCGGAAGGCTGCGCTTCTGGGTGTTGATGATTTTCTCGAGGTCTTCGAGCTCCTTGCGGGTCTTGGCGGGCGCAGAGCCTTGGGTAGACGAATCCACCGCGGGCCCGTCCCGGAACTGCGCCTCCTCCTCCTCTTCGGCTTGCATGCGCTCTTGGCGCTTCTGCTGCACTAGGGCGGCAAGACGCAACGCACGGGCTTCTGGGGCATTGTTGCCGCCAACTTCATCGCCAACTTCATCGCGGCCGTGGCTTGGAACTTCCCCGCCGTGGCTTGGCTCGGTTTCCTCTAACAGCGGCCCAGTTTTCCCCCCAGCCAGTTCGGTTATAACCTGGGTCGGCTGCACGAAATCTGTCTCGTCTAATTCCAACTGAGGGAGCCGGACGGCGCCGGCGATCCTCTGGGTTTCATTGGACGGGGTGAAGAGAATTGAAGTTTCGAAATTCGGAATCACCTGCGTGTCATCCACAGGCGGTCCTAGGAGCCTCTTTTTGACCCGATCGAGTATGGATAAGTCGAGATCTGTCATGGGTGGTGCTAGGAGACGCGACGCAAACACCAGAAACACGCGCGTTTGGATGATGGGGCGCACGTGACTGCAGCCCACCTGTGCCGGCATACGCCCAACGGGCCTGTGGTCGCATCAGATGCACATGTGTCGCATCGCACGTTGGCGACTGCACCTCCCAGTGCATCTCGCGCACACCATTGTCCATAACCCTTGGGGGACACATGCACCCGGCGGTATTTCCGGGGTAGACGCATCGGAATGAGGCACGATTCGAGGGTAGCGCCGCCGCAATGTCGTGCGTGGCGTCGCTGCCATTGGCCGCTGCGGGGGAATAGTGTGCTCCACACCCGCCCTTGGCTTTTTTGACCGCGCTGACTCCTTTAATTGACACCCGTGCCTCCTCGTTTACAATCACATGCTAATCCCACTGGCAAATTTTGGGCCTCCTCCACGCAAAAAGTCCCCAGCTCTACCCGCACCGCCACACACTGAATTCCACACCCACCGGGATTGCCCCCGGGCTCCCAGGCGCTCCGGGGGAGACCGGCAGGAACCACGGGGGCGGGTCGTTTAGATGTTGGTCACGTGGGCTTGCGCAGTGGCTTCCGGCATATGTGCGAACACGGCCCAAAAGAAAAAAATTTCCCGATCGTATAAGTAGCCACACTTTCCCAACGTCGCCCCCAACCGCTTTTTTCTCTTCAAAAAATGCCAGAAACTTTCCTTTTCACTTCTGAGTCTGTCGGCGAGGGTCACCCCGACAAGATTTGCGACCAAGTGTCCGATGCCATTTTGGACGCTTGTTTGGCGGTGGACCCATTGTCCAAGGTTGCGTGTGAGTCTGCGTCCAAGACCGGTATGATCATGGTTTTCGGTGAAATCACCACCAAGGCCAACTTGGACTACCAAAAGATCATCAGAGACACCATCAAGCACATTGGTTACGACCACTCCGACAAGGGCTTCGACTACAAGACCTGTAACGTGCTTGTTGCCATTGAGCAACAATCGCCTGACATTGCCCAAGGTTTGCACTACGAAAAGGCGTTGGAGGAATTGGGTGCCGGTGACCAAGGTATCATGTTCGGTTACGCCACTGACGAAACCGAGGAGAAGTTGCCATTGACCATCTTGTTGGCCCACAAGTTGAACAAGGCCTTGTCTGACGCGAGAAGATCGGGCGAGTTGGCGTGGTTGAGACCAGACACCAAGACCCAGGTCACTGTCGAGTACGCCAAGGATGGCGGTGCCGTGATTCCATTGAGAGTCGACACCGTGGTCATCTCCACCCAACACGCGGAGGAGATTTCCACCGAGGACTTGAGAAGCGAGATCTTGGACAAGATCGTCAAGAAGACCATTCCTGCGTCTTTGTTGGACGACAAGACCATTTACCACATCCAGCCATCCGGCAGATTCGTCATTGGTGGCCCTCAAGGTGACGCTGGTTTGACCGGCAGAAAGATCATTGTCGACACCTACGGTGGTTGGGGTGCCCACGGTGGTGGTGCCTTCTCCGGTAAGGATTTCTCCAAGGTGGACAGATCTGCCGCTTACGCCGCCAGATGGGTTGCCAAGTCTCTTGTGCACGCTGGTTTGGCCAAGAGAGCCTTGGTGCAATTCTCCTACGCCATTGGTGTCGCCGAGCCATTGTCCATTCACGTTGACACTTACGGAACCTCCAAGTACTCCTCGGATGAGTTGGTTGCCATCATCAAGCAAAACTTTGACTTGAGACCAGGTGTGATTGTGAAGGAGTTAGACTTGGCCAGACCAATCTACTTCAAGACCGCCTCCAACGGTCACTTCACCAACCAGGAGAACCCATGGGAACAACCAAAGGAGTTGAAGTACTAAAGTGCCAACAGAAAAAGTATAGCGAATTAATGTGACCACTCACGACCATGTCAGCGCTCAACTCGTCTGACCAAATCTTTCATTTCATTTCATCAATTTTATAAAGGGATAGAGTTTGCATTAATTGGGGTCCTCAACGGACGACTAAGATAATAGAAGATTATACTTCCATGCTGTAGCAGGCCCAGATCGGCCATTTACACCTAAGGACCTCAAGTGGGTGACCAACGCTGCGCGTCTCCATGCACCCCAGTCCCCAAAACCGAATCTACGCCCCGGAAATCTACACCCCGGAACCGAATCTACACCCCGGTGCTGCGAGATGCTACCCTGCATAACCCTACGCTATTACACCCAATAGAAACGGGTCTGCTCCTCTCCTCATTCATCCTGCGTCTATTTACCCTCGGCAGCTCCTAGTGGTACTTGCGGTACATGGTCCACGCACCGGCCACGCCCAACGCCAGACCAAGACAAATGTCGGTGAAGTGGTGACGGTAATCCATGGTGCGCGATAATGCAATGTACGCTGCAAGCGCAAGCACCGACACGCGCACCGCTTGGGTCACCACACCCGGTCCTGGCATGCGTCCCTCGTGCCCTAACCACAAAAACACATAGTACATGGAGGCAAAGGCCACCAGCAGATGGCCCAGGGGCGTCAGTTTCATCCCATCAGATAACCGCTGTGCCCCAAGTGGTGCAGTGCACACATCCACCGACACAAACCCCTTCGTTGTTGCAGCCGCCAGGGCGCCGCAGCGCGCCAAAAAGTCCGGGCGCGGGTTGGCAATCCACACCTTGAGAATGTCGGTCACAATTCCGGTGGTTGCAATCGCAAGCACGAGCCCAAGCAATGCAATGCTGGTCAGCGCGGTCTGCTTCTGGTACCGCCGACGCATCGCCTGGGCCATCAAGATAAGCGCCAGTGGGAGCGCAAAAGATACCACATAGAGCATGGTATCCGACACCCGCTCCTGAACCGCAAATGGGTGTTGGAGCGACGAATCGTCAATGCGAAAGTCGCGGAAAAACGGGGCGAGGTCGTCAAAGTACGCCAAAAGCGCTCCGGTGAGCACCACCGCCGAAATCCAGTCTTGGGTATGCGCGGTTACCATGTCGTGGATCAGAATCTGGCAAAACAGCAAAGATGCAGGCCAGAGAAGAAAAGAGACGAAAGGCGTGGGCAAATGTGTCTGGTTGGGCTGATGGACCAAACAAATAGGACGGCTGTAGCAAATGCGTTGAGGCGTGTTTTCCACACAACGTGTTCAACGTGGGTCCGATTAGGCAGTATGCCGGCACAAATAGCTGGCTCCTATTAGGGTTGGGAAAACCGCTAGTCAGTCAATGGAGGTGGAGTCCTTGTAAAACCGGGGTTTGCTCGTGATTATATATTGGCGCGAGCGTAAATGTGGGACAAGAGGCTGTCGCTGGTGATACGAAAACGGGCGGCTCATTGATTACCTGAATGGGACTGTGCGTCCGTGACAGGATCGGGCGTCCGTATTCGTGGAGCAGGGCACACCCGTGCCGCCTAAACCGGCGTAACATTCCCACGTTCCTGCATGTGCACGGCACAAACGGCCATAATTTCCGCGGTGCTGCACCTGTGCTACCGGCGCCACACCCGGGCCCTGCGCAGCCCCGTAAATCTTTCACCCGTACATCTTTCACCCGTACCCCACCCACACCCGTACCCCACCTACACCCGTGCCTCCTGACACCCGTTCCTCCTGACACCCGTACACCCGCGGTTACGACATTTGCGGGTAAGCATATTGCAGATAACCCGGAACAGGCAAACAGCTGCATCCAGATAAGATAGCAAGAGGCACGGACCCATTTGTCGGTGATTATTTGCCGGGCCACCTATGCATTCTATTGGACAGGCATGCTTTGGCATCTGATCCCACTTAGCAACTTTTCATCCAAAACCTGGCGTTGGTCAGGTTTTCCATTCCACCCCGTCGGAAATAAAAAAAAAAAAACTTGCCCAACATCCACCTCGACTCTAATTACGGCTTTGAATGCACAGCTCGCTAAAAGCACCGCAAACTGCAGATTCCTAATAATAGAGAAGGATCGCTAACTCGCCCCATTTGGAATACCGGCCAAGCGGAGCGAACCATCCCATAGAGGCAACCGCAATAGCCGCACATTTCCGATCACACTTAACGATAACAGTGTCGGGCAGCCCTTCTCTACCGGTCGGCACATTCCTCTTTGGGCAATCATTCACCCGCGCTGCATGATTATCATCACCAATGTCGGCGTGCGAGATAAGCATAGCATAAACGCCGCGCTGATGCACACAGGCCATCATGATAAGCCCCCTCTCCGAAGCGTGATCAGTAGATACGAATGTACATATAAAGTGACACAAGACACTTTCTTTCTTGCGGTAGACAAATTCCAAACCAAAATGTCTAAAAAACTTGAAACCTCGGTGACAGTCGAGCCCGTGGACGAGCTGAAAATCGGAGTCGATTCCAGCTCGGAATTCTCTTACTATGAAGGCACCAAGACCAAAAGAGGCTTGAAAACCAGACACATCCAGTTGATTGGTTTGGGTGGTGCCATCGGTACGGGTCTTTTCGTCGGTTCCGGAGCGGGTTTGGCTGCTTGTGGCCCTGGAGGCTTGCTTGTGGGCTACCTTATCTTGTCCATATTCATCTGGAGCATCATGAACCAGTTGACAGAAATCGCCACCTTGACCCCACTCCATGGTGAGGCGACGTTGTATGGTATGTCCAGAAGGTACGTCAGCAGATCTTTTTCCTTCACCAGTGGTTGGAACATCTTCTATGGTCAGGCCATGATTCCACCTTCGGAGATCACAGCGTGTGCGTTCGTGATTCAGTACTGGAGCGACGCCAATCCTGCAATCTGGATCACCATTTTTTTCGTCGTTACCGTTTTGATTAATATTTTGCCGGTTAATTTCTTTGGTGAGTCCGAGTTCTACGTTGCCATCATCAAGATTTTGTGTATCACTGGTTTGATTCTCATGGGTATTGTGATTTTCTTTGGCGGTGGTCCAAACCAACACGGTGTTCAAGGATTCAAATACTGGGACAACCCCGGTGCATTCACCGAACACTTGGTTCCTGGAAACACCGGAAAGTTTTTGGCCTGTTGGACTGGTATCATCAAGGCCGGGTTTTCTTTCATTTTGACCCCAGAGTTGATCATCTCCTGTACTGCCGAGGCCGAGTACCCTAGAAGAAACTTGCCAATGCTTTGCAAGAGATTTATCTACCGTTTGGCATTCTTCTACATCTTGGGTGTTTTGGTCATTGGAATTCTTGTGGCATACAACGACCCAGGTTTGATGGGTGCTATTGCTTCCGGTGCCTCCAGTGCTAAGGCTTCTCCATTTGTCATTGGAATGACCAATGTGGGAATTCACACCTTGCCTCACATTGTCAACGCCTGTATCCTTACCTCCGCTTACTCTTGTGGTGCATCTATGGTCTACGGCTCCTCCAGAGGTTTGCACTCATTGGCCTTGCACGGCGATGCGCCAAAGATTTTTTCCAAGACCAACAGATGGGGTGTTCCTATCTACGCTGTTGCTGTGAGCTCTGCGTTCTTGCCTTTGGCTTACCTCAACTGCTCGCTGTCGGCTTCTACTGTCTTCAGTTGGCTTACTAACATCGCCACTATCTCAGGTTTCATCTCTTGGATTTTTGTTGCTATCACTTACATCCTGTACCGTAAGGTTATTGACTACCACAACTTGAATGACAGAGTTCCCTTCAGACCACCATTCCAATTGATCGGTGCATACTCGAGTGTGGTGTTTTTTATCGTTTTGACTTTGACCAATGGTTACAGTGTCTTTATTTCTGGTAACTGGAATGTCTCTGACTTTTTCACTGCGTACGTCACTGTCATTATTGTGGTTGTGCTTTACGTTGGAAGCATTCTCATCAGAAGAGAATGGACTTTGCAAATTCCTGTTGAACAAATCAAGATCCATGACATCATTGATATCGCCGACGAAGAAGAAGCTGAGCACAAGTCTCAATTTGACGAAACAATGGCTTCTAGAGACGGGATCTTCTGGAAGATTTTCTACGCGATTTTATAGCTTTTCACCAATAATTCAATTCTAAGATTTTTTCAGACTTATTTGTAGCAGACTAAATTGCTTTGGCCCTGCTCTATTTTCCCGGGGAAGATTATTTTTGGGTATAATTCTATTATTGGGCGTATTACACATTGCAAAGCTGAGTCTAGATACCTCCGTATCACACATTTCCAAGCGGAGTCTAGATACCTCGGTAGTATTAGAAGCGGTACACGTGAAGCCAAAAGTCAAATTAGTCTAAAAAATTCTAAACTCGTAAATTATGCCTATTGATTTTGTGCTTTGTCTAAGGTTATCTGCTGCGTCATTTGTGCTGATAGCGGCTAACCACAGAGGAAACCCATATCCGAGATGCCTAATACGACACAAAGTGCGCCCCGACCGCAATAGGCAACTGCCGACGGCTTATCGCATGTATCCAGGACCACGTCTGCATTCCTGCAACAAGACAACCAGTGCAAATGGGCCATTCCAAAAGACAACCAGTGCAAATGGGCCATTCTGGACTTCTTAGACAAACTAGCCTACAATCGAGTCAAGAATAATTATATTAAATGCGTAATAGAAGAAATGAATTCCAGAGCTTAATTCTTCAAGTCCAGGTCTGAGTATTCAGCTGGTTGGGTGACGTATCTATCGCTACCGAGCTTAGTGGCGTCAATCTCGCCGTGGTACTTCTCACTAATCTCCTCCAAAGTCATTCTGGTAGTCTCAGGAATTAAGAGAGAAGTAAAGACACCAAGCAACATGAACAAGGCGAAAATTTCCATAACGTGAGGCAAGAAGCAGTTGGGGTTTTCCTTGGAACAGCCGTGGTTGATCAAAGTACCAATACAAGTTTGAGCAACAATTGCACCAACCTTACCAGTGGCTGCAGAAATACCGTGAGCGGTAGATCTGTATCTGGTTGGGAAACACTCGCCGGGAACAATAAAGGTAGTGGTGTTAGGGCCAAAGTTCTCAAAGAATTGACACAAGACGTACAACGCCAACTTACCGTGGTCACCAAGCTTGTGGTTAGCAAAACCAAGAATGCAGAACAAAACGGTCAAGATCACGAAACCAGCCAATTGAATGGGCTTTCTTCCGATGGTGTCAACAGTAGCCGCAGTAGCCCAATACCCTGGCAAAGAACCGGCACAAATCAAGATCAAGTTACCGATGGCAGTGTTGCGCAAACCGTGGTAAACGTTCTTGGACGAGGCGTAACCAATAGTCTTCAAAATCACCGCAGTGTTCAATCCCAAACCATAAAAGGCAACGTCCAAGAAGAACCAAGAACCAGCAGTACCAATCAAAATCTTTCCGTACTTCCATTGGCCAAAGTGGCTCCAGAAGTCCTTGAAAGAAGCCTTTGGAGGAGCAATGTCGTGGGCAGTAGCATCCAAAGCAGCCTCAGCGTTGGCAACCTTAGCCAAGTCGTCGTGCTCGTTGACATCCAAAGCGTAACGGGGAGACTCGGCAATGGTCAATCTGTAGTACAAGGCAATGCAGCCAGGGACACAGCCAAAACCGACCAAGATTCTCCACATTTGGTCGTTAGCCTTAATACACCTGCCGACACACTCGGCGGCGGAGTTTGCGTACTCCAAGTCAGACTTGTACGCAGAAACCACAATCAAGGCAACAATACCAGCAAACAATTGGCCCAAACCTTGGTTGGAAAAAACCGCAGCCATGATGGCACCTCTCCACTTGGTGGTGGAGAACTCGGAGGAAATAATGGAGGACAAGGGGTAGTCACCACCAATACCAATACCCATGACAATTCTCAAGGTGGTGAAGATGGCAGCGAAATTAATAGCAGGCGAAGAGCCAACAGAACATTGGATGATGGTAGCGGCGATCATGACAATCAATTCAAGACCGTAGATCTTCTTTCTGCCGACAATATCGGCCATGGCACCGAAAGACACCTGACCAATGACAGTACCAACCGAAGTGGAGACCTTGATCAAGGTGCTGGTCGATGATGGCATAGAACCACCCCAGTAGACGTAGCCCAACATGGAGGTGGCCAAGTTGATGGCGAAAATATCGTAAGAGTCTGTCATGAAACCGACACCGGCAATCATGATCATCTTGGCTTGGGTCCAGCCAAAACCAGCATTGTCAATTTCTTCCAATGCCAATCTTCTTCTCTCCAATGGGTCCTCAATATGAGCGAACTTGCCAATGTAATCTTTGAAAGCGGTCTTACCGCCAGAAGTGGAAACTTCGTGTGGGGCGTGGATATCGGTCATTAGAAATTCTTTGCTGAGGAGAAGGTGAGGGAAGCAAGGCACCCAACCTTATATAGCTGCAAGTGCAATTTACGCGGTTGCAGATGCAAGCCGATCTCTCGGGTGCGGAAATAGGAAATTGAAACACGGGTTGCGTCTGCGTGGGCTCCATAATATTTCCCCCCGGGTGTGGAACTCCATACCTTGGGGCTTTGCATTTACTTGTATTTGTGTTGCTACGGCATCAGTATTTTCTCCGTCCCAAGATTTATCTGGGCGACTATTTGATCTTCCGGGGCCAAATTGATTACTGAAACCCGGGTTGAAGGTCACACAGTAGTGTGACCTTTTGCCAGTCTTGGCTCATAATACCACGTGGGGTCCCTCGAGCACGCGCACACTATTTTGCACCCACGTTTTTTGGTGAGCGCACCAGGTAAATTAACGCACGTGTGTGCTGCGTGCAGTCGGGGCTCGGTTCTATCTGCCGGTGTGACCTGGATATAACTGTACGGCTGCAACTTCGGCGGCGGTCGCCGATGCTACTGCTAAGAATTGGCTTGAAACGGTATATGCGCACGTTAAAATGACACATGGAATGATTGGTGCGTGTTATTAAAATTTCAAAGTGTTCAATACTCCATGTGTACTGATACATGTGTACTGATACATGTGATTTGATGTTTTCCTTCGCATTGATGTGAAAAGGACCCCATATAGGCTCCCTGGTGTACTTTGGCCTGTTTGATGGTATTACTAGAATCTGTACTGCTTTTCCCAATTCTATCTTATTCTGTTGCGGCTGAATTTTTGAAACGATTTTCGCGTACGGCTACAATTTCGCAAAACTTGACGCAATAAATCCACATAAAGTTCGCCTCGATGTCCACGTTTCTTTTCTTTTTCTATTTTTTTTTTTTTCTCAGGGCTGAATTTCCCTCTAGGCACTGTCGTTTCTTTTTCACTCCGCCTAATGCTGGCGACATGTGTAGGGAAATAGTCTATGCGCACTATCATCCACAATCTGTAATAAACAGTCATTGGGAATGACACGCTGGGAGTCCGAATTAGTAGTATTAGTATATATTGTTCCATATTCCTCTATGGTTTGTTCTATATTAGGGTAGAGATTATGTGAGCTTCACTCCGCCACCGGAACTTAATCTTGCTCTTGTGTATCGTTCTTTTCCCCGTTGCACACAATTTCCGTAATCTCAACTCCTTGTGGTGAGACTTTCTTTTTCAAGAATAAGAACCTTTTCTCGAAGTGAAGCAAGCTCCCTCTCTTGTGCTTTGATTTGTAAATCCTTTTCATTGTTCTCTTGGCTCAAGAATTCAACACGGCCGCGATATTGCCCAACCATATTTTGGAAGTTGAAGTTTTCATCGTTGTACCGTTTCATTTGTGTACTCTTCTCTTGATTATCGTACTCAAGAGAGGCAATTTGCTTTTGAAGCTTTTGCTCTCGTATATCTCCTTCATAGAGGCGATGCTTCAAACTGTCAGCCTCGGCGCTGAGCTTCTTAATGTTCTGCTCCAAATAGTTGAGCTGTTCATTTGAGTACAACGTCTCCTCCAATGCCTCAACTTTCTTTTTGAGCTCTTCGTTGATTGTTTTCAAGCTCTCGTTTTCTTCCACGATCACCAAGTTCTCAGTCCGTGCCTCTTTATAATTACCATCGCTGGAGTTCCATCTTTGTTGAATCTCGCTGAGTTCAATGCGGTTTTCCTCCTTCTCCTTTTCAAGCGAGATCGTGTGTTCACGCATAAGCTCAATCTTAGAGTTGGCTCTTTCAATCTCTCCTTCAAGGCGGGACACCTCTGTTTCAAGTCTCTCCTTATTTTGCTCAAGCTGATCATTCTTGTAATTCAACACCTCTAACTGCTGCCTGTTATCATCGATAAGCTCTTTAAGCGCAGCAATTTGGCGATTATTCAGATCAATCCTGCGCTCTAGGATCTGCCGATCATTTTGCAACGCATCCACTTCGGAAATCAATCCTTCATTCTTTGTAGTCAACTTCTCATTTTCATCCGTGACTTCCGTATTCTCTGCAAGAACCTCGTCCCTAACACGGCTCAATTCTTCATTCTCTATAGCGAGCCGTCTGTTCTCCTTGATTAATTCGGTTTCTTTCTCTTGCTTAAATTTAAGATCATCGCGCAAGACCCGAATCTCACGCTTATGGCCCTCGATGGCATTCCGTTTCTCACCGTATGTGTCATTAAGATATTGGAGCTCTTCCTCTAAGTCTTTGCCCTTGTTTTTGAGTGTTTCTTCTCTATGTTGCAGGTCAGCCAATTCGACTTCCAAATCATGCTTATTTTGACGCAAGGTTCTGATGACCTTCTCGCTGGCACGCATCTCTTCCTTTACGAGCTTCAATTCGGTGGCCTTGATTTCAAGCTCCTTGCGGAATTGCTCCTCGTGCCTTTTGCTAATCAAAACAGCCGACTCGGCTAACTCAAGCTTCTCATAGTACTCTTCGCTCCTGCTTCTGAACTTTGAGCTGACTTGCTCCACTTCTTCCACCTTCTTCTTTAATGTCTCATTAGACACTTTCAACCGCGCGAGCTCGCTTTCATAATCCTTGACAGATAACTTGACATTCAGTCTCTTTAATTCATAAAGCTCATCCTCGCTTTCACGAAGCAATGACTTTAATCTCAATATTTCTGTCTTCGACTTATTCAATTCTTCGCGAGTTGTTCTCAAAGTGCCGCTCATATCGCGATAAATTTTAGCAAAGTCACCTGAGCCGTTTGCCAAGCTGGGAATATTGAAGCTTGAGCTGCGAGGTAATTCATCACTTGAGGAGGAGATTAATTCATTCAGGATCCCACCATCCATGACATTACCTAACCTTTGCTCAAGCTCAATTACCCGCTTTTGAGATTCTTTGAACTTGGTCTCGTAGTCGCTAACACTATTTATACCTCTCATAGTTTGCAATTTATTCAACTTTTTCTGAAGCTCAATGGCGTAGCTCTCTGCACGTGCCACGTTTGATTCTTCAACTTGCAAACGAGATTTTAATGTCTTGACCTCTTCTGTAAGCTTAGAATCTCCAAGTTGGTTGAATCTAAGATCCTCACCATAGGCTAGCGATCTTCTAAGTTCGCTTCTCTTCAGAGGACTTTCAAAGTTGTCGCTCACCTTCTTGCGCAACACGCACACTTCTTCTGACAATTTGTGGTTTTCAAAGCGTTCCTTGCGAACTGCAGCAGTAGCTTCATTCAAACGCAACTTTAAGTTTGAGTACTCTTCCATGATCTTTGAATCCATTTTGGAAATCGGTGGCGGTAAGTTTTCCTTGTCAAGAAGTTTTGACTCCAACTCTTGAACTTTCTTTTTCAATTCCACGATTTGGTCCAAATTCTCCGCTTTTACTTCAGTTAGATAAGCTGATTCATGCTTTAAGTTTTCGAACGCATCAGAAAGTTGCTTGTATTCCTTCAGTTTAAGCGAAAGTTGGTCCTTTGTGGACTGGATATCCTTTAATTGCTGTGCGTTCTGCTTCTTCTGCTCGCTCAATAATTCTTCTAACTTATTGGATTCGCTC
Source organism: Clavispora santaluciae (assembly GCA_022577645.1). Taxonomy (NCBI): domain Eukaryota; kingdom Fungi; phylum Ascomycota; class Pichiomycetes; order Serinales; family Metschnikowiaceae; genus Clavispora; species Clavispora santaluciae. The sequence continues at coordinate 124,852 of JAJNMX010000011.1, forward strand.
AATTGTTTGTTCAATTTCTCAATTTCCTCTTGGGCAATCTGGTGAAGCTTGTACATTTCTTGTAATTTTGTATCTTTCTTTTTGAACTCTGACTCCAAATAAGCACTCCTATCGATCGCTTTTTGCATGCTCAATTTTAAGGAAGACGCTTCTTGTAGCTGGCTCTCAGAGAGTGATTTCCTCTCTTTCTCAAATTTGGTTCGGAGTGCATCCGTCTCTTCCTGAAGTTTACTTTGGCTTGAATTTAAGTCGCTAATTTGATCATGAAGTATCGATTTCTCTGATTTAAGTTCATCCACAGTAGATTGTAGTAATTTGCTCGATTTTTCACGCTCAGCAATATTTGCTTCATGATCAGAAATTTTAGAGATTAACAAATCCATCTTGCTTTGAAGATCCGCTCTATGACTATTGAGCTCTTTCATCTCATTATCCTTCAAATTATGCTTATTTGTGAATTCTTCTTGTAACTTCTTCTTTTCATTCTTCAACTGATCAATTTGATCATTCAATTTTCCGCATTCATCCTTCAAACATTGTGTCTCGTTTTCCTTATCCTTAATTGAAGCCTCAAATTGCTTGACCTGGTCATCTTTTTCAGCAATTGCAGATTTAAGTTCGGCGATGTTAGCATCAGTAAGTTTTGCTGCCTCCTTGTGTTCATTCAAATCACGTAGTATATCTTCATGGGATGTTAATTTGCTCTCAAATTCTTTGATAGTAATCTTTGCTTGGTTTAACTCGTCAACGGTTGCTGAGTGGGTTTGGGAAATGCTGGCCACTTTTTCTTCCATCTGGACGCTCTTCTTGCCTTTTTCATTTGCCTCGTGAAGCTTAATTTCAAGATCTGCAACCTTCATCTGAGATTGTTCATACTCTGAGGACAATTTCTGCAATTCTTTGTCAGAATTCACAAGCTTTCTCTCCAATTCTTCCACCTTAGACGTGAGTTCTGCCTTCTCCTTTGAGAGTTTCTCACTCACGATTTTGGTTTCTCCTAGCTGTCTGTTAAGTTCTTCAATCTTGTTTGAAGTGTTCTTTTCCTTCTTCAGAAGATCATGAAGCTTTTCTGACGTCTCCGTCATTAAGGTAGCATTTTTGATTATATCGGATTCCAATTGGTTTAATCTTTCCTTCAAGGACTGATTTTCTTGGGTCAATGTCGACTTCTCTGTTTCTGCATCCTTCAATTTTCCATTAAGCTTTTTCAAGCTTTCATTCATTTCACTGGAGTCCAAGACTTTGACAGAATCTTCTAGCATTGGTTTTAAGTTCAAAAAAAGTTTGAGCCATGGGCTCTTGTTGTCATTGACTAGCTTATCCAAGCGTTCAAAGTTTCTTGCCACGACTTGGGAAGCCTGGATCACAGCAATTTGCTTCTTTATCTTTGTTCTTGCGATCTGGCCTCTAAGAATACTTTGGAAGTTAGTCATTATTTGCTTCAAACTGAGATCACGCAATTCTTCCAATTTTCCGAGAATGCCATTTTTGAAAAACAACTTCGAGATACCAATCTTGTAACAGTCAGTATCAAGCTTTATATGCTTTAAAATGAGCTCACTGTTAGATTTAACACTCTTCGTAAACGTGTCCACTGCATTCAAAATGGAGTACCGGACGAAAAACTCTTCAAAGGTCATTTTATTAGGGTACCCGGCACGAGCAATTCTGATACCTTCCAAAACACCATTGCATCTAAGCTGATGAAGGACAAGCTCTTTATCAAATTTATTGGGTTTTTTACCCAAGTTGGGCAAGATGCACCGCACAAAATGAGGCTCTGTGCTGCTGAGTTGCTGCATAAGAAACAACAATTGCTCTTTGTGCTTTTGGGATACAGTCTTCAATTTAGGTTTCTGGCGCTCATTTCCGGTTGATGAGGAACGAGCAAACAATTCAGCTATGAATTCGTTAGTTGAGGAGGCTAAAATCTGTAAAAGATTTTCGCTTACAGGGTCTGTATTCTTCTGGAGCCAGTTGTCGATATTGTACTCCACCAAGCCCGCATAATGATCGATAATAAACCCTTTCCGTATTTTGTTGGGTCGGAACTTTTTACTTTCTCCATTACCCCATGTATCAAGCAACTTATTCATAAACGTCTCTTCAGATGCCTTGGGCAATATACATTGCTCGTCTAAAATTTCCAAAACACCCATGGGTTGCTTCGTTTCTATCAAATCGATAGTTGGTTGAAGATCTAAGCCAAAATCAATAAATTCCCATTGAATGTCTTCTCTCATGTACTCGCTTTGCTCCAAGATGAAGGAGTGGTGGTTAAAGAATTGTTGTAACTTCTCGTTAGTGAAGTTAATGCAAAGTTGCTCAAAAGAATTGGTTTCAAAGATCTCAAAACCTGCGATATCCAACACTCCAATGAAATTTTCCTCATTTGCTTCGCCACCAAGCAAGCTTTTATTAATTTTCGAGATGATAAACTGGAAAATTCGTTCATACAAGTGCTTTGCAAATGCGTCGATTGTGCTTTTCACCTCGACGGCTTTCTGCAGCTTCTGCATAAATTCCCTGCCGGCCTTAACTTTTGGCCGAAGTAAATTACGAGAAAATTCTTCTTCCAGAACTCCCAACATTGATGAAATCAAGTCAATGTGCGAATCGGGAGTAAAATTTGCCTGCTCAGACTTCCAAGAGGTGAATTCAATATTTCCTAGATGGAGAATAATCGCCAAGAATGTAAAAATAGCCTCCATTTCTTCCGTGGAAAACCCAATGGTCTCGAATGCCTCTTTGAGAATGCGGAATTCGCGAGCATCATCGATATTGGGGATGGAAGCGGGTGAAGCACTCAAGTACTTGTAGTCCTTAGCCGAAAGGTTCAAGTTATATTTCTCTGCGAGAACCTTCTCGTCTTCGCCTCTAAGAAATTGGTAGAAAGCGTGGTAATTTCTTTCGTCCTTCAGTTGGTGCAGAACTCTCGATTTTTCCAAAAGATAGTATTCGATGGTTGCGCCGGAAATAAGTCCCTGCTTTGAGAAGAAGATCTTTACAAACTTTCCGAATCTCGATGAGTTGTTGTTTTTGATGGTCTTCGCATTGCCAAAGCTCTCTAATATTGGATTTGCCTGTAAGATCTTGTTATGGATATCATCGGTAGAACCATTTTCAGGCGTCAGCAGAATAGAGGAGAGGTACTGGATCACCTTCTTGGTGTTTTCTGTCTTTCCTGCGCCACTCTCGCCTGTGACTAAGATGGACTGATCTTTTTTGTTGGCGACAAGATTGCGGTATGTGTTCTCGGCAATTGCGAAAATGTGGGGAGGCAAGCGCTCCTCTGCCGATTCCAGAGCCACATGAAATTTTTTGAGCGTTGCCGGTTCGTAGATGGGCAACTTTTTGTAGGGGTTGATCGCAACCAAGAAAAGCCCAGAGTAGGTGTAGATCATGTCGTCGGCATAACGCAAATACAAGTTGTAGATGACACTGGGCTCATTCAAGTGGGTCAACTCGGCCATGTCGTTGCACTTGTTGAACTTGGGCGGGTTGCAGCTTTCCAACTGCTTCTGGTCCATTTCTTTGATAATGTCTTGGGCGCCGTCCTTGACGATGACCCGGACAAAATTGTTGGGCAAGTAGTCTGTGATGCATCCCCGCACAAAGAGTTCGTCCTTATCGGGTATCCAGACCCAATTTTTCGTGGAAAAGTCGTCGTCAGACATGATGGGGAACAAGTGTTGTTGGGCGGACGGAAAGGTGTTGTGGTCACGTGGTGATTTCCATGTGCGCGTGGGAGGTAAACAAACAAAGCACGGCGTCTAGACAGGTCAGGGTCTGGGGTGAGAATGCAGGTTTTCCGGCGGCGGGCGCCATCTGCGAGCGGCTGAAGTAGTTTGGAGTGAGAGCTGGGGCGGCCAAGAGGGCGGTGTTGTTGGGGGGAAGAGCCTAGACCGGGATTGTTATTTATCTGCAGTACCGCCCAATCGACGGCGTGCCAAGGGCAGCGATTGATGCAGCGTAATTATAATTGGGTCTGGTGAACACAATGTGGGGTCCCTGGTAACTACAATGGGAGGCAGAGGTGCGGATCCGGACCAGGCCGACACAACATACTAGGTATATGCAGTGGCGGAGCTGGTGGAACCGGTCACTACGAGATTGGAAGACTGTAAGTACCACTCACGAGATTAAGAGTGTATGACAATTAAGAGTGACCTCACAAGAATGTAAATGATCTCACAAGATTGATAAGAGTGTATGACCTCACAAGATCGGCCATACAACGTACATTACACGATTGGTAGACTGCAAATGAGCGTACCGCTCACAAAGAGCCATACACCACGAGATTGATTAAAGAGTGACTGTAAATGAGCGAAAGCGGGAGGCCTCACGCCTTGCCCCGCAGCGGCACCGGCAGCGCCCACACCAGCTCCGCCTCCGGCGAGTAGAAGTGGGGCTCCGCGCGCAACACCGGCGTGGTGTAGGCCAGGCCCGCCTGCGAAAACACCAGCGACAGCGTCGCCAGCGGAGGGGTCAACGGGAGCGTGGGCGGCACGGCCGCGTCGGGCGCGAGCAGCAACAACGCGTCGGCGGCACGCACCAAGTCCAGGGGCGACGCGGCCGGGTCCAACGCCGTCTGCGTGGCGTGCGGGCGGCGGTGGGAGAAGTTGGCCACCACGGGGAGCACGCCGAGCGCGTCGTACTTGCGCAGGAGCACGTCCGAGAGGGACGCGGTCTGGCGGAAGAGCATGACGGCCACGTCGCGGAGCGTGGCGACCGCGTCGGCGTCGAAGCCCAGGAGGAACGGCCCGGTGACGGGCGGCGCGGTGTTTTCGTCGGCCGCGCCCTGTTCGTGCGCCGCGCCCTGCTCGTGCGCCGCGCCGCTGCCCTGGCCCGCCAGGGAGATCAACGTGCGCAAGTACGCGGCGGCCGCGGGCACGCCCAACATCAGGCACGCCAAGAGATTGGCGGCCACCGCCACCAAGGACGTGGGCACGCCGAGGAAAAAGCGGTCGTACAAGGACAACTCGCAGAAGAAGCGGCCCACGGCGGTGACGGCCAGCACCTTCAGCGGGAGCCCTGCGGCGCGCGAGTACTTGCAGGGCGTGACCTGGTCCAGCACGCCGGAGTCGGCAATGGCCATCTGCAAGCAGTCCTCCAAGCAGGGGTGCGAGAGCAGCCACTCGAGCGTAGACAAGATGTGGAACTCCATCTGGAGGAACATCTCCTCGTCGTAGGCGTGGCGGCACATGACGGCCAACTCTCGGAGCGTGGGCACGCGCAGCTTCTTGTCCTCGTACTTGGCGGCGATCCAGAGCGCGGTGCAGCCCACGAGCTGGTAGTGGCGCTTGAACACGATGCGCTTGGCGCAGTAGCGGTCGATGATGTTGACGCAGAGGAACAACGTGGCCGGCTGCATGCGGAACAGCTGGTGCAACTCCACGAGGAAGTCGAGGAGGTACGGCCGCATGTACCACTGCACCTCGGGCTGCATGTCGATCATCAGGGGGTTAACCGCCAGCTGCGGCTCGAGCACCGCGAGCCACAGCCGGATTTCGTCGTGGTACTCGCGGATGAGCTTGGTGTTGGCGTGTGTCTCGAGCACTTCGAGCACGTGCGGGTATGGTCTTGGTTTCATGCAGAGTGTGGAGTGAGCCAGTGGTGGGACTAGTGAGTGGGACTGGGCCCAGTGGTGGGACTAGTGGGTGAGACTAGTGGGACTGGTGGGACTAGTGGGACTAGTGGGACTAGTGGGGCTAGCGGCTATGACTGAGCCAGTGGGTGGACTAGTGGAACAGGGTGGGACTGGTGGGTGAGACTGAGCCAGTGGGTGGACTTGAGCCAGGCTGAGGTGCGGCAGGCACAAAACAATCGAAGGTTTTCAAACACAAACCAAAATGGAACCAAAGAGTCGAGGAACCAAGTCTAGTGGTGAGAAATCCAGAGCGGAGACCAGGCTTATAAGCGAAAGCGCGCGCGACGCGGTTCGCAGGAGGTCCTGCACCCGGGCGCGCCGTTGTCTGGTCGCGAGTAGCCAGGGACGGTCTGTGCCGGAGGCGGGAGGCACGGGTGTGCCTGTGGTGGTTGAGGGAGACGGGTGTTGGGGGTGGGAGGTTAGGGTGGGAGGTGAGAGGGTGGGAGGTGAGAGGGGGAGGTGAGAGAGGGAGGTGAGAGGGGGAGGTGAGAGGGGGAGGTGAGAGGGGGAGGTGAGAGGGGGAGGTGAGAGGGGGAGGTGGAGGGGGAGTCGCAGTCAAGTAAGCGCGGTCCCAATCGAGCGCGCCCCAAGTCGCGAGTCGCGCCGCACAAATGGGCCGCACCCTCGGCCATCTGGGGCGGGGTGGGGCACGGCTGCCGCGCACTCGCCCGAGTTCCGCGCCGGCCGGTGCCTGCACCCGTCCACTGGCTCGGCTACTGGTACTGGGCACGATGGTCATAGCAGGTCAGTCAGGTCAATCAGGTCACTAGTTACTGGGTAGTTACTGGGTAGTCGCTGTCTAGTTACTGGGTAGTTACTGGCTAGTTACTGGGCACTGGGCTGGGGTAGTCACTGTCTAGTTAGTGGGTAGTTACTGGGCACTGGGCACTGGTGGTCGGAGGTGGCCGGACTCTGAGGTCAGGTCCATTGCCGAATCATACAGCTCCGCTCTGGGAACTCTCCTGACCTGTCATCTGCTCTCGGGTACCTCTGATATGTCCGGACAATGGCCGATTCGCGGTGGAGCGCGACCGCCGCACCGTCCGCGCAGGACGTACCTTGTGCTGTTTGTGTTCGCGCACAGAAAGTGTCTTGGGTATTCTAGCCGCGTCAACCTCTCACTCACTCTACAAACTCTCACTACTTACTCTCACTACTTACTCTCACTACTTACTCTCACTCTACGACTCTCAATCTCTCACTCTACTCACTACTAACTCTCACTCTCTCCTCTCTCACTCTCTCCTCTCTCACTCTCTCACTCTCTCACTCTCTCACTCTCTCACTCTCTCACTCTCTCACTCTCTCACTCTACTCACTCTACTCACTCTCTCACTCTACTCACTACTAACTCTACTCTCACTCTCTCACTACTAACTCTCCCACTACTAACTCCCACTCTACTAACTCCCACTCTACTAACTCCCACTCTCCCTCTACTCACTCTCTCCTACCTTCTCCGTGTCTTGTTTATTCGCTCTATTATTACACTAGAACGCGCCGCGGCCGCGCCCTCCAGATTGGTCGTCCAGGTTCTTGATGGTCTCGTCCACAGAAAGCAACAACGTAGCTGCCTCCGTGGCCGACAGAAGCGCATTGATCTTCACAAGAGCTGGCTCCCAGATGAAGCTCTCCATGTTGTCGCCCACAGACTCCTTGTGGAAATCAATGCCGTTCCACATCTCTCCCTTGGCGTGCGTGCTTCTCAACACATTCAAAAGCTCAATCCCGTCCAACCCGGCATTGTCACACAACTGGCGCGGAATCACCTCCAACGCCCGCGCAAACGCGCCAATGATCAACTGCTGCTTGCCCGCCACCTGCTTCGAGTACTCCCTGAGGTACTTGGACAACTCCATCTCAATCGCACCTCCTCCCGCCACCACCGAGCTGTGCTTGATGGCACGCTTGACGATCATGATCGCGTCGTGCAAAGATCTCTCCACCTCCGCAATCACCTGCTCCGCGCCTCCGCGCAACACCAACGTACATGTTTTGGTCTCGGGGCAGCCCTTGAACAAGTTGTACCGGTCTCCGCCAATCTGCACCTCCTCGAACGTGGCGCACGTGCCCAAGTTCTCCGGCGTCAAGCTGGTCACGGTGGACTGGATCGAGCCGCCCACAGCCTTGATCACGCGGTCCATGTCCTCCGCCGCCACCCGGCCGGCGCAGAAAATGTTGCGGTCCGCAAAGTACTGCGTGGCCAAGTCGCCAATGGGCAACTTGGAGAGCACAATCTGTGCTCCCGCGGCGTTGATGGCCTCCAACTTGTTGAAGATGATCTTCCACTCCGCGTCCACAATGTCCTGGTAGTCCTTGACTTGCTCCACCCGCACCTCCGCGTTGTCCTTTTCTGCCTTGAGCTCCAACTCCACATTCAAGCACAAGATCTTGGGGTTGGAAAACTGCTTGGGCTGCTGCTCAAAGCCGGCGTACGAAAACGTCTTTTTGAACGCGACACCGTCCACAAAGAGCGAGTCCTCCATGGCTCCGCCGGGCACCTTCTTGATTCCGATCATGTTCTCGTCCAAATCGTCATCCAACGACATCACCGCGTCCACCACCATCTTGGTGAAAAACCCGGAGTTCTTGCTGATCAACTTGGACGACATGGCCGTGGTCGCACACCGCTCCAAGAGCTGGCGGAACTCCACCTGGTTGTCCCGCTTGATTTGCACCTTGATCTCGTTGATCCGCGCCACCGCCAACTCGCACGCCTTGCGCAAGCCCTTGATGATCAAGTGCGATGAGATTCCGTCCTCGATGAAGCCCTTGCTTTCCTTCAAAAACTCGCCCGCCAAAATCGTCACCGACGTGGTTCCGTCGCCCACCTCCGCGTCCTGGGCACGGGAAATGTCCACAAGCATCTTGGCAGCAGGATGCACAATGTCCAAGAGCTTGAGAATGGTGGCGCCGTCGTTCGAGATTGTGGTTTTGCCGTTGGCGGACTTGATCAAGATGTCCGATCCGAACGGGCCCAACGTGGGTTTCAACGTCTCCTGGATGGCAAGACACGCGTTGATGTTGTTGAGAATCTGGCCCTTGCCTTGGGAGGCGTCGGTGCCTTCTTTCAAAACGACAATGGTGGGGGTCTGGTTGGAGAACGCCATTGGGTATGGGAGAGAGAAGCACGGTGGAATTTTCTTCGATATGGTGTTTGTGCCGCGCACGTCCCTCTGGTCCCGGTCCTCTTTGCCGTTGCCCCCAACTGGGGCGGCTATGGATGGGGCTCCGGCGGCCCTTTTGCCTGTTTGTCCGCTGCCGTGCTTTGACTACGCCACCACTTATCCGCTTGTGGTGTTTCACCGCTGGAGTGCGTGCGGTTGCTAGAGTGGGGTTGGGTCGGCGATTTGGGTCGATTTGGGTCGATTTGGGTCGATTTGGGTCGGCGATTTGGGTCGGCGCAATTAGCGAACGACCCCGTGCCAATTCTTCGTCTACGTGTTCTAGTTCTGTCGTTTTTGTCTCTGCTGTGTTTGCTGCTCTTGTTTCTCTGGTGGAGACATCGCGCAGTGCGTAGTCAAGACCAGGCGAAAATAAAAAACCAGGTCTTGTTGCGGCGTTTCCGCAGTTTTTTCGAGGCTTGTCGAAATTTTTCTTTCTCCATTTTCTCTTGGCTCTTCATTGGTGCATCTTCCTTATTCTATTACTTGTCCCGCTTTCTGGGTCTACTTGGCTCACCTACTCCATTTCGTCTCCGCGTTTATCTGCACTCTGGAAAAATTTCACCTTACCACCACTTCCACCATGCTTAGATCCAGCATCGCCAGCATGGGCAACCAGCTCCAGTTCACAAGAAATATTGCGAGAAATGTCGCCATGAAGAATGAGGTCCATCTCTCCGGAAGAAGAGTCATGAGAAAAATCAAAATGGGAAAGGCCAGACCTGCCATCTTCCACCAGTTCGACACTTTGGTGGAACTCTCGGATGGTTCCGTCATTCGCAGACGCTCCCAAGCCCCCAAAGACGAAATCAGAATGATCAACGATCAGAAAAACAGCGCCTTGTGGAACCCTAGCAGATCAGACTTGATCACCGCCGACCCTAATGCTACGGGTAAGATCAACAAGTTTAAGAAGAGATTTTCTCAGTTCCAGGAAGAAGAGGTCGAGGGCGCAGAAAAGGAGGACGATTTCATTGCCTTGATGGGTGTCAATGTGACCGAGGTCCAGTCGGGTGGAAAGGTCCACGATAAGAAGAGAGGAAAGAAGTAGTCTTGTATATATTAATGGACAATTTATGGATGTGAAGCCGGAACGGGCCATCCTGCGGCTGCCTGGTGGTTTGTTTGTGTAATTTGTGAATCTGCCCCTCCGATGCGCCAGCGTGCTACAGTTTTCCATGCCCGGAAATGGCCGCGTGAATGCCGGTTTGTCTATTCTATACCTCCATCGTCTCCTTGTATTCGTGGATATCTCTGAGCGGAATACCCAATGCCTTCATTTCTTCAACGGCCCAGTTGGTATTGCTGGTATCCTTTTCCCGCAACGCTCGCCTCAAAATCAATAACACGCATTCAAGTCGGTTGCTGCTATCGATGTGAAGAATATTATTGAGCCCGCTTGGCATGTTATAAGAGCCAAAGTTGAAGTCAGGGCGGTCCAGGTATGCCATACACGTGTATAGCTTGCGGCAGCTGCCTGAACTCACCCTGCAGCTCAAATGAGAGAAGAGCACTCCCGCCAATTTTTTCCGTGCAACATCGTTTCTTTCGAGATGCCCAAACCTTTCTATTAGCTCGTGGAAAAAGACAGCCCTCCTTTGGGAATACTCTTCCGGGTCCATAGCGTCGACATGCTCGTGCAGCAAGAAAAACTTAAACACCCGGACACACCCTAGCTTGGACACTGCAATACCAGTCTCGCTGCACATTTTCAACGCCTGTTTGATATTGCTCAGCAGAAGGAGCTTGGTGATGATGGCCTCGAAATCGTGATAATGAAGGCCCTTGGTGGTGCCAAATATCGCCTTCAAGAGGCGGGCGGCGCCCTTTTCGTTGTTTTGCGCGAGAAACAGAGCAAACAACAGTGAGAGGGTTTGGCGCAGTAACGGCGGCTTGAGCTTGTGTGTGATTTGATCGAACTGAGCTCTCTGATCAGTCTTGCCGTAAAACTTGATTAAAAAATCAATCATGTCTGGGTGGGCCTGCAACTCTATCGGGAAATGATTTTCCAACAACAGCACTGCTGTTTGCTTCTGGGCACTCACGGATTCCAACAAGTCCCGGAAAAGCCGTATGTTGGCCGGGGCAAACCGGGGGTCGATACTCGACACATGCTTCCAGAGCCTTGTTGCCCGAATATAATTTCCTGACGATATATTCGCCGCGACTAGTTCGCGTGTGACAATTGCATACTCCGGGTTCGTTGGGCTCATCTGGTCGTATACAATATTTGCAAAGTACGGGGCATCGTCCGACGGAATCATTGCAATCACGGCCCGGGCGAGTGTTTCCGGAGTGATGCAGTTTTCTCCAAATTTGTCCATCAACTTGATAACTGTGTATGAGTTGTACGCCTGTTTCCGAGGAGACTCCACTGAGAGATTGGAAACGAGCATATCTATGTCAGAGTGTGCAATTGGAATGCCAGCCGCATTCATGCGGAATGCCAACAGCGCAGCTAGAAGTGGGTCGCCACTTTGCACTGCACGAGAGAGCAAAACCTGGCACAACGTCAGTATGTCTTGCGTAGTTTCTAGCGGAGCTGGATTGAAAGCAGTAACGTTGGACTGGCGCTTGTAATTTCCATTTTCTTCCGATTTGCTAAAATTAAATGTCTTTTCCATGTATGCGGCAATTATATCTCCCTTCCTTTGGCAGAGAAGATCGCAAAGCAGATCTAGTACTAGAGCCGATACCAGCTTGGACTTAGGATACAATTGGGCAAGAAGGGTAGCCACTCCATGCCTCTCCTCTCTGCTTAGAACAATGTCTTCTATTAAGTTCGCCCCTGTTTCCTTGTAATAGTTGTAGCATTCTTTGGTGGTGTACTTTAGTCTTTTCGGACTCTGTAGTAGGTGGAATATGTTGGAAAGTCTGGAGAGCAGCTGTTCCGAATTCGAGTCTGACAGGTTGCACGATCCAAATGAATAGTAACATAGCCTTTGTATCCTCAACTGTTTTATATTCGCTCGAGCAGACCGGAAAGCCGGGTGAAGCATCGAATGTAGTTACTAGAAGTGGTTTTTTTCACGTGATGTTCTCGCGATGTGGGTTTGGGGTGTTCAGTCACAGAGTGTGCAAAGAAGACAAAAAAAAAGATGAAGCAGCCAGCATAGTTATCAGAAACAATAATCGGATCTCTTTCGCCTATTCGCTTCTTTCAAATATGTATAATGCCAAATTCCGCATGTAGCCATTCGGTATTCCAGAATCCAATATTTCGCACTTTGGCCTCCGCATGAACAAACTCAATGGGCTCTACAGCTGAAATCATGATATCTTTTGCAATTTTCTTTTTCTTCTGCTACACACACTTTCCTGTCCCTGAGATCATACTATAGTACAGTCGGCCATACTGAGACCGTACATTACCTTCTCCACGTGTCTTTTGATCATTGGCCAGTCCTGCCTTCTTTGAACAAATTCGTAGATCTCTTCTTGCCGGAAAATACCATTGAACTTGCTCAAATCGGATACTAGTTGACCGATCGCTTTCGCCTCATCGCCGCTGATCAAGTACACTGATCCTACCTTCTTGAGTGCTTGAAACAACGGAAAGATCATCTTCTTGTTGCTTTTGATATGAGTCAACATGAAGTCGTAGTAGAGATTCAAGTCAGATATCAATGTCACTGCTCCGTCAACAGAGATTGTGCTTCTTTTGAGCACCTTCACAATCACTTGAAAAAAGCGCTCAGCCACTTCTTGCTGAAATACCTCCACAATGGACTTATCCGCTGAATCGACAAGGAGATCGATATTATCATCTAGAATTTGGACCACATGAATTGCAGCTTTCGTTGGGCCATCTGCAAAATATTGCCTATTGTTAGGAGGATTGTAATCGGAGTCACTGAGCATCGATATATACACCGAATCGATTTCTTTGAAGAGAACGTCAATCCCAATGTTGAGCCCATCTGCAACATATTTATCAACCATTCCTTCTAGTTTCTTCTTTGATTGTAAGGACGGGTTGAGGACAGAGTTTTCATGCTTGACGACTTTCAGATTGATCATTTCTTCCTTGTAGAAAATATCAAGCATCTGAACAATCATGTCAGCCATGTTGATCAGCTCGAAAAAAATCACGAGAGGGCCAATTGCACTACCCTTGCTAGTTGTTTCGATGTAGCCAGACACCTCCTTTGGGTCGTACTCTTTGAGGTACTTCAACGATTTTTCAAAACCAATCTTTAAGTGATCATTGCCGATGCACTCAATCACATTGATGAATTCTTCTTGTATTGTGGCATAAAGGTCCAACATTATTGCATTCACAGTGAAGTTTTGGAGCTTCATAAGCCTTCCAAATGAAGATTTCGCCTCATTCAAAATAGTAAGTGCGAGGTCTGGGCTGAATACCTCGTTCAAAGACTTGATGTTCTCCGCAAGAATTTTTGCCCGCGCTTGCATTTGAGAGTAGTTCAACAGCAGCTCTTCATCCAGATTTATCTTGGATTCATTCGCATTGTTGATGGTAAACACTTTTTTGAAACTGGATAAGAAATCATTCTTCGTTTCGACCTTGACATGTTTCAAAATTTGCTGTGTAGTCATGTCTTCTCGTGCTTTAAGTGAGGTGTTCCATTTGGCCAAATTAGAGTTACAGAAACCTCTGAATACTATCTTCTCCTCGTTCATGTACTCGGATGCGAAGGACTCAAAAGTACAGTCAATGAGCTCGTGAATCAATGTCTTGTATGATTCGCCCGAGTTTTCTGACGCATTCAAATGTCCAATAAAATCTTGTGTAAGCTTAGTATAGAGCACTGGCACCAATTGCAAAAGAATGTTCTTTTCCTTGGCCGAATTGGTTAATAGAATAGCAATTTCCTGGAGCTGGTTTGAAATGATCTCCTCGCTGATTTTGAACATCATTGGTACCGATTGGGGGAATATGCGATCAATTACACCGGAGATGTCATTGAAAATGGAGTACAACTCCTTGACAAAGTTATCTAGCTCTGCTTCGTTGACTTGGTAAGCGACGGCGGGGATTTCTTCGCTGGCATCTTCGTCATGGCCATCTTCGATGCTCAAGAGGTCGCCGATGGGCGAGAAAAACAGCTCTGGCGAAAAAGATTCCGGCATCAAGAATCTGATGGAGTCGTTGTCGAAACATGTTTTTTGCAAGAAAAAGTCCACAAGGGTCTGGTCGTTCTTGAGGCCGATTAAAATCTGGACGAAGGAGCGGGTTTTCTCGTAGTCTTGGATATCGAAATGGATCTCTAGCTCTCGGAGCAAAGCGTTTTCGAATATTTCAATCAAGTCGGTGATTTTGTTCCGCACCATAGTGCGGTTTGTGTCGTCGCTGTCGATAGCATTGAACTTGAGGAGGTTGGAAAGCAAGATCGCCTGGTCTTGGGGCAAGTGAAAGTTCGTGAAGATCTTGAGCTTGTCGTACTCTGTGTTGAGCAGTAAGTCTTGGTAGTACTCAACCATGCACGCGCGGATCTTGAGTACTTGGAACTTGGCTATTCGGGGAACTTTGTAGATGTGGGAGAAGCACGTGAGCGGGCTGTGGAGCAGTTCAAATTTGGACAGCAACAACTCCTCCTTCGTTGCGGATTTGGCCGAGTCCCACGCCCCCATGGCCCTTAGTTTCAGGATCCAGAGGCGGGGGTCATTCACGGCCTTGTATGCGTTTCGCGAGGTGAGGGCAAACAGGAGCAAGTCGGGGATATCCAAGTACCACGAGATGCATTCGGCAACCGAGATCGGGATGACATGTGGGTTATACACGTCAATGTCTGAATTCCAAACCACTTGGGCCATGGTGGGTAGTGGAGGTGGTGGAGTGGGACGTGAAGTTCTACTGCAGGCAAGTGGCTGGTGCACGGGTGTGGTCCCGGTCGGATCAGCAAAGACGGTCTTGTGGTAGTTGTTGGTTGATGATTGGGTGTTGATTAAGATTGATGGTGTGTTGAATAAGATTGATTGTGTGTTGAATAAGATTGATGGTGTGTTGATTAAGATTGATGGTGTGTTTGGTGGGCCGAATGGGCGACTGCAAGTTTCTCAATCCACTGCGACTGTGCGGCCCGGGCCTATTGCAAGCAATTTTGAGGTGCGGACAATTGTGGAATCTGGCCCTTCTAATTCACCCTTTATTTTATTCACCCAATTCTCATTTATTCACCCAATTCTCATTTATTCACCCAATTCTCCCTTAACTCACCCAATTCTCCCTTAAGTCACCCAATTCTCACCCATTCTGGCCCAGTCGGTTCAGGTGGCCCGCACCTCCATCACCATCTCATCCTGCACTCCTCCACATTGAACTCTTCACCACAACCCATGCACCTTTGACGACATTCTGCACCATGCTTCTACGACTAAGACCTCTAGCTCGCTGCTCGCGACATCCGGCCCTTGTGCGCCGAAAAACCTCGCCTGCCACGCCCGGCGCCGGCGAAAACCGCCCCGACCCAAGTGTCGCACCCAGCCCAACCACTACCACCACCACTACCACCACCACTAGCACCAGCCCCACCACCACTAGTACCACTAGTGCCACTAGTCCCACCGGCACTACCAGCCCCACTAGTGCCACCGGCGGCCTCTCGGGCATGCTCTTCCGGTTTCTCCACGCCGAGTCGGCGCGGTTGCGCGAGTCGATGAAAATCGACCAGAACCTCGGCTCCGGCGACACCATCAGCATGGCCGGCGTGGCGCCGGCGCTCGTGGCGCAGCTCGCGCTGCAGGTGGACGACTACGGGCGGCTCGTGCTCGTTCTCGCGCGGCACCCGCTCGCGGTGCCGGTGGACGTGGCGCTCCAGTACTACGGCGCAGTGGCGCGGTGCGGCGCGGCCGAGAGGACCGCGCTCCTCAAGGCGCTCGTCTACCACAACCGGTGGGGCGCGTTCTGGCACGTGGCCTTGAGCGACAGTGCCACGTTGACGGACGTGGAGGACGTGGTGGAGCTCATGCACGGCGAGCTTCGCGCCAACTGCAATGCGGTGGGCGTGTGGTTCGCGCTGGCGGCCGCGCGCGGCTCGACCGGCGGCGGCGCGGTTTTGGCCGCGGTGGCCGAGGCCATGGAGTACCGCTTTGGCGTGGCGCGCGCGGACATGGAGTGGTTCGGGCGCGCGGCGGACGCGGTGGGCGGCGCGCGCGGGGCGCGGCAGCTCCAGCACGTGGCGCGGGCGTTGGCGCCGCCGCCCGGGCCGCCGCCGCCGCCGGGCACCGCGTCGGCGGCGCAGGCGGCGGGCGTGCTTTTCATGCGCCACGAGGCGGCCGAGGGCGGCGACTGGCGGGCGCGCTGCCGCGCCGCCGCGGCCATTCCGGGCGCGGTCGCAGTGGTGGGCGCGAATCCGGGCGCGATTCCGGGCGCGATTCCGGGCGGCGCGGCCGCGGCCGCGCGCGCCGTGGCCGCGCTCCGCCCGACCCTCAACGACTTGGACTGCGCCGTGCTTCTCCGCCACGCCTCCTCGCCCGTCCACGTGTACCAGGTGTACCTCGCGGTGTGCCACAGCGTGCGCGCGGGGACGGTGCTGGCGGTGTCTATGGACGGCGTGGTGCGCGCCGCCGTGGCCCTTGGCGCGGCGGACGTGGCGGCGGCCGCGGCGCGGCGGTTTGCGCCGCGCCTTTCGCGCGCGGCGTGGGCCGCGGTGGTGCCGGCGGTGGACACCTGCACCGCGGCGGCGCTCGTGGCGCGCCTCCATGCCGCCAGCCCGGCGCGGTTGCATGAGGTGGCCCTTACAGTGTGTGAGGGGGAGACCCAGACTCTGGCCCAGACCCAGACTGTGGCCCTGAGCCAGCTGAGCCAGACTCTGGCGGCCCTCCTTTTCCTCGCCCACGCCGACCGCGACCGCCCGCTCGTGCGCGCGCTCTTGCGCCGGTTGCCCGGGTCGCGCGAAAACCTCGCCGCACTCGTGGCGCGCCGCTGGTGCGCCTACAACTGGCTCGAGGTGATGCGGTGGGCGCTCCGCCACCACCTCGCGGTCGACACCGCCTTCTGCCGCATGGTGGGCGCCACGTGGCCGGCCGCGCGGTTTGAGCGCCGCGCGGCCGCCGCGCCTGCCCGCGCCGCGCCGCAGTGCGACTTCCGCGCGCGCTTCCGCCTCGCCACGCCGCGCGACCGCCGCGCGCTCCTCCACAACATCCAGGCCGCGGGCCAGGCCATCTCGGTGCTCCCGCCCGACCGCATCGCCGCCACGCTCAACTCCCTCCACGCCGCCGCCCACGGCCCCCACTTTCCCTTCCGCAGCCCCACCGGCCGCCTGTACGTGGTGGACCGCCTTGTGCACCAGACGCTCCGGTTTGTGCACCGGTCCGCGCCCGCGGGCGTGCGCGCCATGCGCGCGGTGGTGTCGCGCCTCGACTTTGACTCCACCGCCGCCCAGGCCGCGCTCTTCGAGCACCTCGTGGCGGGCGACCCGCACCTAGCGTTGCAGGTGCTCGACACGTACGCCGCGTCGCGCCGCTTCTTGCTGGCGCCGCTCATGGCCGCGGTGGAGCGCGGCGCGCTCCGCTCGCCCCGCCTCGCGCCCGCGCCGCGCCTCGAGTTTTTCTCCCGCTTCCTCGCGCGCAAGAAGGAGCTCGGCTACCGCAACCAAATGGCCCCGCGCACCACCGCCATGTTTGGCGACTTGGTCTTGCGTGCGTCTCCAGACCCGCGTGAGTTGAAATGGCTTCTCGACTTGGGCCTCCAGCGCCGCGTGCCCGTGCGCGTGGTCATGGCCTGGGCGAAGAGGATTAGGTAGCGATCTTGTATATAATTTTCCTGCATATCGACTTTTTGAACTCAAATCTCGACAAGTGGTCTGTAGTGAGGTGAGAATTTCGTTGCATCATGAACAGTAAAACTTACGGTGTCACGGGTCCTGTTTCTTTAGCTAATCCCTCTCAAAATGATATTCTGTTGAATGATCTGTTGATTTCAGAACTCAAGGCAAGAGGATCTTTCGAGAGCGAGCAAGCCACTAAAAAGAGAGTAGAAGTTCTCTCTCTATTCCAAAAGATGGTACAAGAATTTGTTTTCACGGTATCTAAAAATAAAAATATGAGTGATGGTATGGCAAGGGATGCTGGAGGTAAAGTTTTCACCTTTGGTTCATATAGATTGGGTGTTTATGGCCCGGGGTCTGATATTGATACCCTCGTGGTAGTCCCCAAACATGTTAGTCGAGACGATTTTTTTACCGTATTTGAACAGATTATCAGGAAGAGACCCGAACTAGAAGAGATAGCTTCTGTACCAGACGCTTTTGTTCCAATTATTAAAATTGAGTTCGATGGTATCTCTATAGATTTGATTTACTCAAGACTCAATGTTCCAAGAGTACCCATCGATATGACACTAGAAGATAAGAACTTGTTAAAAAACATTGATGAAAAAGATTTGAGATCATTGAACGGGACAAGAGTAACCGATGAAATTTTGCAATTGGTCCCGAAACCTACGGTGTTCAAACATGCCTTGCGCTGTATTAAAATGTGGGCTCAACAAAGAGCAGTTTACGGAAATGTTTTTGGATTTCCAGGTGGTGTAGCATGGGCAATGTTGACTGCTCGGATTTGTCAGCTATACCCGAATGCTGTGGGTGCCACGATTGTGGAGAAATTTTTTACGATTTACACAAAATGGAATTGGCCACAACCTGTCCTACTTAAACCAATAGAAGACGGGCCCCTTCAGGTTAGAGTTTGGAACCCTAGATTATATCCTCATGATCGTCAGCATAAAATGCCAGTCATCACACCTGCTTATCCCTCGATGTGCGCTACGCATAATATTTCAACTTCCACTCAAAAAGTCATAATGAAGGAATTAGAAAGGGGGTCTGAGCAAATGCGCCTTATTAGTTCAGGAGAAAAAACTTGGGCGTCTCTATTCGAAAGACACACATTCTTCCACGATTATAAGTTCTATCTTTGCATTGTTTCTGCAACACTTGCGGATGATGAAGAACACCATAAATGGAGCGGTATGATAGAATCTAAACTCAGAATTTTAGTCCAGAAACTTGAAGTGAGTGACGGAATTGCAGTTGCCCATCCCTATGTGAAAGACTTTTCAAATTCTTACTTATTAAATGACAAAAGCGTTGATGAAATTATTAATGCATCTGGCACTTTGCAAGGTGAAAACTTTCTTGCCTCTCTTGAGTCTCCCGTAAAAGAAACCGCTGAAGACTCTAAAGAACCTAAGGATGTCAAAGTTATTCATATTACTAGACATTTCATAGGCTTGGATATTAACTTGATGAAATCTGAAGTCGGAGGGGTTAGAAAGTTGGACATTCAATATCCTTGTTCTGAGTTTTACAACTTGTGCAAGAGTTGGGCAACTTATGATAGTGAAAGGAATTTCATCCAGATAAAAAATGTTAAGTTGTTGGACTTGCCTAATGACGTTTATGTCGAGGGGGAGAAGCGGCCATCAAAGGCAACAAAAAAGAGGAAAAACGAGGGGAAAACTACACAACTCAAGAGGCCAAAAAGTGTAACAAGTGCACCTGCTTGATTAAAGTTTATGGAAGCAACTAATTATTATTTATTCCATAAAGATGTCCTCCACTTTTTGAGATGCATAGATTTTGCATATCTGCTTCCTAGTGGTTTTTGTTTGAACGGATGAGAGGCCTAGTTTAGAGTAGAGCCATTCTATAAAGCTTTCGTCTCCTCCAGTCGCATTGTATTGTGAAGCATAACAATCCCATGTTTTACAATTAGGCTCGTTCTCCCACAACTTTCCAAGTTGACGGGAAAGTTCCTTCTGTAACGAGGCATCACGAAGAGATCTGGAATAGAATGTCCGGAATGCAATAAAGCCGTTGATAACTCGCCGGCTTGATCTCTTTCTCTTTTTTTGTCTCGATACTCTTTTATTTGCCTCAATCGCAGAAGCTCCGATATGTAAAGAGTCTAAAACTTGTTTCAAGTGTAGAGATGGTTCTGGTAATGGTGGTACACTAGTTACTTGCCAAATAGTAACATGGGCATTCTGGTTTCCCATTGAAAATTTATTGCTCGAATATATCCCTGAATATATAAGAAAACCCCAAGAATTTAAGCGTTTCATTTCGGAGAAATAGTTTGATTGGCTTTAAGCACTAAATTTCAGGATTTCTTCTAAGATACAGGAGATAAGCAATATTTAATGCGATACTGTATATATATTATACCAAATACCTGTGCAGATCCTATGTGTAGATCCCCTGTGTTATCAACTGAAATTGATCGTACAAGCGAGTATACATACTCGCCACACTTTTCCCAATCAAGGAATTTTCGACAAAGTCTTTAGCCTCGTCTTCGTTAAGATGTAATTGAAGTCTTTGCTTCATAAGAACACTCGTATTTTCCCCATTATTGAAACATGGTAGTGTTGAATCTTTTTGCATGAGCTCCACCATATTGACGATCTGCTCACTCTCTTCTCTTATAGCCAAAAAGCATTGCTTGCAGAGATCTTTGAAGTATGCATATAAGTTGCTTTCCAATCCACCGAGGAGTTCAACATACTCCATGGTCAATTTGAAGGGCGCAGCTTCAAACCCCATACTACCTGGTGAATTAGATAGCAAGAATCCAAAGTCAATATGAATAATATGACCCTCATCATCAAGCATAATGTTTCCATTATGTCTATCCTTTATCTGAAGAATATAACAGATAATAGAGTAAGATGCAAGACTTCTGGCGAAGTTCTCTTGTGCGCGTCGATAATTGGAGGAGCCAGCACCTCCAAACAATTTCTCGAAGTAATCTTTTAATGTGATTATTTTGCTTCTTGTGTTATCTCCTTCTGCTATGGATATTTCCGTCATGGATTTCTTGATAGAGTGAATGGAGATCGCATTTGTGATTGTTTCAACCAACCCTGTGTTGGCACTGGTAATTAGGATCTTCATTCTTTTAGTCCACGATGGAATCCTCTTCTTAGACCAGATACTAGATATAATGGCAATCAATTGACACGCAAACGCTTCCTGAGGTAGATCTGATCCATTTTTAGCAATTACTGAACATAAATCCCAATTAGGGAGATGTCCGTAAATACTAGAGTTTCTAATTCTCTGTTTCTTTGCCTTCCAATCTTCGGCGAGCTTGAAATCATTCTCAAGCTTTCTCTCACCTGCGTTTGAGTCCTCTCCTTGTAGCTGGTTCATTTTGTGATAATCAATAGATTCGAATTGATCTTGAATCTCAATCATAGATTTAACAATTCTTTCCTTTATAGCAGCCGCTTGTTCCGAATTAGATTTGCCAGAGCTCTCTAATTGCTGCAACATCACAGCCGCTATTCTCATTTGATCAGCGCGATTCTTTGCCTCTTTATTGGAATCAATGGGTTTCTTGTCATTATCCAAGTTTGATGTCTCAAGAACAGATACAGTTTCCTTTAGTGAGGCTATGTTGTATTCTGTGTTTCTTTCAGAAATAATTCGGAGCTCGCCCAAATCTGTCTCTGTCTGAGATAAGACATCATTTACCTTTTGAGATTCATCAACAGCAGATTCTGCCTCTAACGGCGTGTCCCTAATATTTTCTGACCTAGCGCATTTTTTTAAAAGGGTTCGGTTATTAGGGCTGGACGGCTCAAAATCAATTTCATCGCTCAAAAATTCAACAAACATGAGAAAGGGAACTCTTTCAGCCGAGTTTAAAACAAAGGCTTCATTGACACTGAGTTTAAGTAATTTATGATACTTTTTGCGAGTGCTGGTAACAGGAAGAAGTTGAGGAATGTCAATTTCGGCAGGAAGGATGGTTTTATTCACAATTGACAATTCCGCCCTGAGGGCAGATAATCTCGCTTCCTTGGGTAATTGTGATAATCTGAGAGATATATTCTGCAATGCAAGAATGAATTTCGTGACATTCTTTGAGTAATTTATCTTTAACCACCTTTGAGAATCAGCCGGGTTACTAGAGCGAGGTGATGGAGGGGGGTCAATTTCAAGAATTTTTAAGTTATCAAGTGACATATCCGAGCCTGAAGGAGTCAAAGTAGGCCGCTTTACTGTAGAATCTTGCGGATCGCTGAGGTTTGGCATCGATTTGGACAACTGATGCTGCTTGGAAGTTTTCGCTTTGTTGTTCTTCTTTATCACGGAGTTAACATCCAACTTCTCTTCTATATTTTGGATAAAAGGGATATTGTCTATGCTCTGTGTGGCTCTTAATGAACGTCTTCGAGACAATTTAAGAGAGATATCATCTTCGTCGCTGGTATAAAACTCTGATTCATCAGAAGCAATGGTCTGTGAAGAGAGCCTCTTTGAGCGCATAAAAGACTCTGAATGGCGTTGTTGATCAACAGATGATATAACTTTTTTCAGAGGCATCTCGTCATCAGAATGGGTAGCCCTCGATTCGATCGACATCTTCTGATTTTTCAAAGTCAAGTTTTTCGTCAATGTCTTTTGAAAGTTTGCTAGACGGAACACAAATGACTTCTGTTGTTTGGACTGCGATTTAATTAGAGGTTTAATGAAGTCATGGATTTGAGGCATTCCAAAAGATGCTGTAATAGCTCCACATAATACCAAGGCTGGATGTAAGTTCTCCCGAAAATCATTTTCGGAAGAATTCGCAAACGGATTGAATAATATGTCTTGAAGTTTGTTTACCATGTTCCGTACAATCTGAAAGGAATAGGAGTTTGGATTGTCTTTTAGTTCGAAGACGAATGCTTGAAGGTTCCAGAATACAATCAAGCTAAAATGAGGAAATTTCTGGCTATATTCCAAAAGAAAATCTTCTAGGGCCATCGAATTTGTCTCGAAGGAAACTAAAAGCTGAATCAATTGGGGAATAAGAAATTCTAAATCGTCATATTTGTAGGTTCTGAGTTTCCTTGCCAAATAGTAGTAAATTCCGATTTCCGACAGATATCGGCGCATGTAATCAATACATTGGAAGACATCAAATCCTGGAGAATCAAATGTTTTTAGTAATTCCTCACCTGTTCGGTCCATGTTCGTAGTCTTTAACTAAAGAACGCAACGCTTTTTCGGTTGTTCTTCTTTTCTATATGCACTCTGTATTATTGTTAATACAAGTGACCTCTGAGAAGTATTCTGCATAATGAATCCTGGCCCTTTTCTTAGTATGGCCTGTTTCTTATTCTCTACACACATACATCTATCTTTTTTAGTTAGAATCATTGAGCATTTTGTGTAGTTGTTGTTGCGATCTCGCTGTTTAAAGTATGCGCTTACAATGTTGAGTTGTGAGAAGGGTGCGTACGCCGCAGTTCTGTCTACACTTGATACTGATTTCCAAAGGTTATATTCGCATAAATCTAATTTTCATCAGAAGCAGTAATTTCGCTGAATTTCAATAGTTTATCGGTCATAGATTCGGCTGTTTCGGAAAGAATATCAATATCAAGGTTAATCACGTACGGAAGCTCCTTGGAATTAGCATTCTCAACGAAAAATGAAGGCTCAAACAGTTCCCCGCTTTCGCTTCTTTCCTTTGCCTTCAATCTTTGCTCCTCTTCTACTTTAAACTTCTCTTCCGTAGCAGTTTTATGATCCTTTTGGTCTAAAGCAATCAATGTTTTGTGCCACAACTTCCGAGATTCATTATGAGCTTGCTGCTCGAAGGGCTTTACTTGAGCCTTGTAAATTTCAGATGATGAAGTATCATAAAATACTGATTTTTCTCCGGTCTGGGCATCCTCGATATCCATCACACCATTCCACTTGCCTGAAATGGTAAACAAAGTCTTGGAGTTCTTGTCCTTGATAATACCCTCAATAGAATCATACGAACCACTGATAAAGCCTTTGGTTTTGAATTCTATATCTGCCTCAAGACCGGTTTTCTCGCATTTGATAATCATATGATCGCCTAACTCATATCTTAGTTTTCCAAATAAGATTCCGCGACAATAAATGTTCGGCTGAGTCAATGAATACTGCTCGCCATCATGCTCCCCCAAAGTAACATGCGCAACTCCTTCCATCATTGCAGCCGAAGAATTTCCCAAAAATTTCGATCTAGGAATAATTACACCATCAGCCCGAATCCTCCTTTCGGGTACTAGATAAAAATATGATGATTCCGGAGGGTGATGCGATGTCTGTTCTGCTAAATAATACGCAGAAGATCCATCTGGTAACTCTGACCAGTAACACCGATAAATCTCACCTAGAACAGGGTTCAATGGCTTTTTCACTGCCTTCGGGGCGATATGCCATCCAGATAAGTACCACTTGACCATCAAGAGAAACCGCTTTGTAGGATCACTAGTGGAATTAGCTTCAAGTAATATCTGGGGTGTCATAAAAGCATTTGTTATTCTCTCAAGCATTGATTTCTTCTCCAAAATAAACGTTGGCAACGTGATTCTAGTCAAATCGCTCCCGGGTCGTAATTGCGAAATAATACCCATCAAGATTGACTGGTTTTCTGAATCTATTTCATCGACATCATTAGCTTCTGATAATTCTTCTGAGCTGTCCGGTCTGATCCCGGGTATATAAATTTTATTCTTCAAGCGGCCCAAAACCATATTGTTGTTGTAGAATATCCCTGTATGTCAATTAGAGGTTGCTAGTCATTTTATATACAGTTCTAATTATATAATATGCAGTTTAAGGACGAAATTGAGGGTGGCGGGTTTGTCGCAAATGTGTTATATTAGAGCAACGGCCGAGAAGTGAAATAATACTAACGCATTTGAAACATGCTCTCTCTCTTATATATATGAAATATGAAAATTCTCTTTTATTCGATATATGAGCATGGATTATTCGAAGGGTCCCCCTGAAAATAGAAACATATCTATTCCTTTAAGGGACTTGAGAGAAAGGCTAACCATTTCTCTTTTCGCATTGATTTCTAACAGGGAGGTAGATCCGAGAATAATTACATCCGAGATTTCGATTCCATACTCAAAAATAAATGCTCTTTTAGAGGCAGGAGTCAAATTGTCTAGCGAAGACGAACAAATTCTAAGGGAAGTGAATTACATTTGCGCAACAATTACTCGAGCCCTTGAGGAAAGGCTTCATTTTGAGCAGCTGATTTCTATGTAATAAATCTAATGTCACTCGTCTGTCTCTCTCACCATTGTATATACACGCTAGAACCACTTGCCAAAGGCGCTCTTCTGGGAGTAGTCGCGGGGCTCTGTGGGCGCGGGCCCCAGCCAGCGCCCCAAGCCAAAGTAGCGGAGCACAAACTCCACGTCGCCAAAGCGCGCGCGGTCGCCCTGCATCACCACCGTCGGGGTGGCCAGGCGGTCGCCGTTGCCGAGGCCCTGCAACACCTTCTGGGCCACGCGGCGCACGTCGTCCACGGACAAGCGGCGGATGTGCTCCACCATCTCGTCCACCGACGTGACCTTGCCGTGGCACTGCACCTGGCGGCCGAGGTCCTCCAACGCCGCAAGCTTGCTCTCCACGTTCATGAGAAGCGACAGCACCAACTGGTTTTTCGCGCGCCGCAACTCCGCGTCCGAGATGCCGCCGCGCGCCACGTCCGTCTCCATCACCTTGGCGAGCTCGTGCGCCGCCACCTGCGCCACGTACTCCGCGTGGTCCACGTAGCACGAGATGGTGATGCCAAAGAGCCCGGAGTCCGTGTACGCGTGGTGGAACGCCAGGCAGTTCTCCACAAACGGGTACTGGTTGAGCACGCGGAAGAGGCGCAGGAACATGCCCTTGCCCGGGCCGCCGGCGGAAAACGACAGCCCGCCGCCAAGAAGCTTCTGGAGCGTGGCGAGCGCGTACAAGTCCTCGGAGAGAAGCCCGCCCGACTCGAACGCAATCTGCATGTGCACGAGCTCCGGGAGGTTGGCGAAGCGCGGCGCCTGGTACGGGAGCGCGAGCTCGCCGCCCTCGTAGTGCGCGGGCGCGGGCGAGGCGTGCGCCGCGCCGCCCGCCGCGCGCCAGCCGCCCAACGCCGCCGCCACCATGCGCTCCGCCGCGCCGTGGTCCACGCCCACCATGGCCACCACGGTGCGGTCGGGCGTGTAGTGGCGGCGGTGGAACGCGGCCACCGCGTCGCGCGTGAGCGCCGCCACCGACTCCGGCAGCCCGTAGAGCGGCATGCCCAAGGTGCGCGGGCCGTACGCCGCGGCGTGGAGCACCTCCGGGAGAAACACCTCGTGCTTGTGCACGAGCTCCGCGAGCTCGTACGCCGCGGTGTCGCGCGCCTCGCGCACCTCGGCCTCGAGCAAGAGCGGCGCGCGCACGGTGGCGGCCATGCACTGGAGCATGCGCTCCACGTCGCGGTTGAACACCAGCGCCTGGTACATCACCAGCTCGCGCTGGGCGCCGGCCATGTAGTTGCCGCCCAACTGGGCCAACTGCTGCATCATCTGCACGCCGGAGCCGAGCTCGGACGACTTGAACGCCATGCGGTCGAGCATGTGCGCCACGCCCGACGTTTGTGCCGACTCGTGGCGGGCGCCGGTGTCGAGGTAGATGCCCAACGCGGAAAAGTGGCCGGGCGTGGGGTCTGTGACGACGCGCACGCCGTTGGCGAGGGTGGAGATGGTGGAGAGGGCGCGTGCGGGGCGCAGGGGGCGCGCGTGTGCCGTGGGGGGCGTTTTAGCCCAGCGGTGGACCCGAAGCATGAGGAAGAGTAGTTGTGCGATGAAGTACGGGAAGTGCGCGGGCGGGAAGTGCGCGGGCGGGAAGTGCGCGGGCGGGAAGTGCGCGGCGCGGGCGGTCAGCGCGGGAGGTGCGCGGCGCGGGAGGTGCGCGGGTCCGTGCGGGCGGGAAGTGCGCGGGCGTGAAGTGCGCGGGCGGGCTGTTCGCTCAGCTCATCTGTTCCTCACGGTTTCTGTTCCCCACGGTGTTCCCCACGGTTTCTGTTCCTCACGGTTTCTTAATGGGCTCTTTGATTATTTTTGTTCATTACTGAATATATTTTCACGTATGTCAAATTTTAGATTTCACGACCTATTCAGATGATATATGGTTGCGGATAGAACTATAACTAAGATTCCACCGGTTTTTGTTTTTATGGTGTAAAACATTCAGATATAAATCTTTTATTTTTATTCTCTTTTTATGTTGGCCAATCTATTTAATAAATCTTCCATATTTTAATTATTTGATGAGCCATTATTGCTCTCATTAAGCCTCTCATTAAGCCATTATTGCTCTCATTAAGCCATTATTGCTCTCATTAAGCCATTATTGCTGTCTCTACCCTTGTATTGATAGTAAAGAACAATTCTAGAAACATGACCATAGATGGCGCGGCCCATGCGCCTCAAACATCAATAAACCGCGCCTCCGGGTGGTAGAACACCGGACACAGCCAGTACGGGCGCCGGATGCCGTCCCACACACTCGCATCGCCCTTCTTCATCGTCTCGGAAGGCACCTCCACCTCAATAAAGTCGCACTGGAGCCCGTAGTTGCCCAAGTCAATCTCCACAAGCTTCTTGTACACCTCGTAAATCACCTGCCGATCGGCGCCCAACCCGTTAAAGAACGAAAACACCCCGTGCGGCTTCAAGAGCCCCACCACGTAGTCAAAAAGCTCCAACATGTCCTGGTAGTGCTCGGAAAACGTGTCGTAGTAGATCCCGTTGAAGTACACGTCGCCGGCACTCAACAACAGGTCCAACTGGTCTTGCCACCGCCCTTCGAGAATCACCACGTTGGGCTTTTCGTACCACCCGTCGGCCCTCAACTTCTGGAGCACATCGGGGTGCGCCTCGCAAATGTAGTGCTTGGTGGGGCTCTTGGCGTTGATCATGGTGTCGATGATGCCCATGCCAAAGCCAATGTTCAACACGTTGACCTCGGGGTCCGCGGCGGCCGTGCCTTTGAAAAGCGACTCGCACCCGAGGCGCATGAGATCCGTCTCCCACTCCATCATCACACCGTCCTGCTTTTCCTTGGTGAGAAGCGCGCCATTCTTGTATTCAAGCTTGGAGGAGAGGTATGCCTGCTGGTTGTGCGAGGGGTCGCTCTCCTTCTCGCTCTCCTTCTCGCTCTCCTTCTCGCTCTTCTCGCTCTCCTTCTCACCCTCCCTGGTCTCACCCTCCTTCTCACCCTCCGCCTCTTGCGCCCACCGCTCGTGGTCAACGTCCTCTGTGTCGTCAATCACCTCCATGTCGTACTCGGACACTTTGCGCAACAAAAGCTCTGCGCGCACCCCCGCATCCACAATCTGGTCGTAGATGGGCGTGGCTTTGAATCCACGGCGGATCAAAATGCACCCGGGGGTGTCGTTGTTGATATCCGTGAGGCACCAGCCCGCGCCGTACTCCAACAACACCTGCACCATGTCGTCTACGACACGGATCTCGTCGGGCGTGGCGTCCTGCGGCAAGTGGGTCGCAATCAAGTGCAACGGCGTGGTGGTGGTGTCTGCATCCTGCTCGATGCCATGGGTGTAGTTGTACGCCTCCTCCACGGTGTAGGTGGCGGGGATGCCGTTCAGCAAGTAGTACTTGACCTTTTCGACCGCCGAGGCGGCGATGGGCCTTTCCGAAAAGCGGCACAAGTCGTGGAGGTCGGACATGAGGTTGGTGATGGCTATGCGCATCTGCAGTCCGATGAGGCCGGGCCGCAAGTGTCTTTTGCCGCGACACGACTCGGAGAAGGTGACAAGGTGACAAGGGGAGAGTGGCGAGAGTGGCGAGAGGGCGAGAGGAGGGCAATGACTGGAGGATGACTGGAGGGTGACTGGAGGGTGACTGGAGGATGACTGGAGGGTGACTGGAGGGTGGGGGTGGAGGTGGATACTGCTTGTATGCAGACAGTCATCACCACAAAGGCCGGCGCCAACCCAGCAGCGGGCTCGAGTCTCCCAGCTCAGGCGGGTCACTGCGCCAACGTTTGCCATGGCAGACCCGCATGACAAAGACTAACCACCGGCCCAGGCTGAGCCGCGCAATGCTCCCAACGGCCTGCCGGATGCTACCGGGTCGTGCACGGTCACGGCACGGTCACTACCGGTTAAGGTCACTACCGGCCACGGTCACTAGATGGCGGTCAGCCCGGCCGGTCTAGTTTTGCACCCGACCAGGTGACCAGGTGACCAGGTGACCAGGTGACCAGGTGACCAGGTGACCAGGTGACCAGTCAGTGCGACAGTGCGACAGTGCGACAGTGGACCAGTGGACCGGTCGACCAGTGGACCGGTCGACCAGTGGACCAGTCGACCAGTGGACCAGTGGACCAATCGACCAATGGGCCAGTCCGCAGTTGGATCGAGTCCCGTATCTGGATCAGTAGAGACCGATTCCTGCCTCTGCCTGCCTCTGCCTGCCTCTGCCTCTGTCCTGCCATCCTCTAGTAGTGCACGGTACACCCAGCGCACATGCTGCCGAGCCGGTGCGGCGCAGCGCTGAACAATGGACTAGCGCGCGCCGCTGCACGTTTAGGGCGGCGGACGTGAAGCGACCTCCACAGCCGCGGTGCCGGCAGGTGGGCGCCGGGCGATTCCGGCAACGGCGGCGGGCGGGACGGCGGAGGGGGGGCGCAGAGCCGGGGGGTGTCACGTGCGGCGCCGCATTGTGTGGGGCGGCGGGCGCGGCCGGCGGCGCGAGATCCGGGGGCACGGCCCGCGGTTCCGAGGGCCGACCCCAGAAAATCATACGATTCCCTGCCCGGTGGAGTGATGGAACGCCGGTACACGCAGGTCACCACTCACCCAGCCGGTGTTGGTACGAGGCAGGACACAGGTGACGGGTGGATTTGTCCAAGCGAAAAGTATTAATCTCATCCGCCTCCCTTCCGCCCCTTAGCCTCTTTGTGTTCTGCCGTGGCTGCGTTTCGTTCCTGCCACGTTCCTGGAGTTGCCTGCGCCTGCCTTCCCACGGTCGCGCCCGCCCACCCGACCTGACCCGACCCGACCTGACCTGACCTGACCCGACCCGACCTGACCTGACCCGACCTGACCTGACCCGACCCGACCTGACCCAACCTGAGCCTTCGAGCCCATGTCCAAACCGTACCCCGGCCACATGTCGTTTTTCTCCGAACGCCCCAAGTCGCCCATGAAAGACCTCGACCCGCTCGACCTCTCGTACCCCAAGCTCCAGAGCGACCTCGAGCTGCGCGTGGACATGTTTGACTACGCCCCGCCCGCCGCGGCGTACGACCAAATGGGCTTTGCTGCGCTCCCGGACCTGCTCGCGCTCTCCGCGCCCATGGCGCCCGCGGGCGCGCTGCCGGCGTACCACGGCTACGCCAGCCCGCTCGTCAACTTGCGGCCCGTCAAGCGCGAGTGGGGCGACGGGGTGCGCGCCTCCGACGCGGCGCGCGGTGCCGGCCCCAAGCGCGACTGGGCGCTCGAGCCGCGCGACTGGGACGACTCCGCCCCGGACCCCGCGCGGCACGCGCCCGAGCGCCCGCGCGTCAAGAGCGCGCACAATGTCATTGAGCAGCGCTACCGCAACAAAATCAACGACAAGTTCACCGCGCTCCAGAACCTGGTGCCCACGCTACGAGTGCTTGCGCGCAAAAAGTCCAAGAGCAAGAGCGACGACGACGACGACGACGACGAGTACGAGTACTCGCCGGACGCGGCCGCCATCGAGGACCTCGAGGGCTTGGAGCCCGCGCGCAAGTTGAACAAGGGCACCATTCTCACCAAGAGCGTGGAGTACATCAAGTTTTTGGAGCGCAAGAACGACCGCATGAAGGCCGAGTGGCGCGAGTTGGTGGAGCGCGCGCGCATGTTGGGCGTGGTGTTTGACGAGTCTGCGGCGGATCCGCCCTACGACTAGGCGCGCCTGACTCGCCCTCGCCCTCGCCCTGGCCCTCGCCCTCGCCCTCTCCGCCCTCCTCTCCATCCAACAACATCAGTACCTCCACGTCTCCACTACTCCTCAACCTCGCACGCCTCCTCACGGTCGCATTTGCCTGCCGTTTCGCATCTGGCGCGACTCTCTGGCGCGGACTCTCTGGCGCGACTCTCTGGCGCCCGCGCGGCGTGCTCCCCAAATAATTTATAGTATTCTTTCTTCGCCGCAATTCGTAGCCGTTGCAGGCACTGCCTCTGTTAGTGAAAATGTACACTGGTTTGGACATTAAGGGACATTATATAGCGATACCGATAGCAATAGCAATAGCGATAGCGATAGCGATACCGATAGCGATAGCGATAGCGATACCGGTACCGATACCGATACCGATAGCGATACCGATAGCGATACCGATAGCGATAGCGATAGCGATCGATAGGACGAAACATCGAGAATAACAGATCTTATCCCGGAACTACAAAGTAATGGATAGCTAAATGAATGCCCTGCACCGGCGACGGAACCCCCACAAATCCCTACACCGCATGGCCAGGGTCATAAATCCACCCGTGTCCTGCAGAAGGGTCCACCAGGCGCCTGCAGAAGGGCCAAAGAGTGTCTACTTAGAGCCGTCCCATAGTAACGGTGTTATTTTTTAGTGGCCATTCTGCAAAATTAAACCGTTTGCTTGTGGTGCGGCAGAATGCCCTTAGCGCATGCGAAGACGCGCATGTTCCACCGCGCACCGCACACTCAAACACTCACTTCCGATCCGGGTAATTGGGTCCCACCGCCATTAGCATCCCGATGCAACCCACCAATTGCCGGCCGCAGACCATCTCGAAGCAGCGCCGCTCCTCGCTCTTTTGTTTTTTGCTTCCACACAACCCCAATGGCGTGTGCATAATGGCCTGAGTTATCCAGTGGCATGAGCGACGATACTGCTGACACATCCTGCAGGACACGCTGGGAGCGACACATCGGCCCATTGGTTGTCCACCGGGCTTTGGAGCGGCGGCGGCAGCAGAAAAAGACAGCACCGGCACGGACCTCAGCGCCGGCTGGAGCCGAGTGCGTTTTGCGCCCGCGGGCCTTTTTCCCCGATTTTTTCCGCCGCCCCAATCGCGTCCCGGCCCACCTCATCACCTGGAGCCGTGTCGACGCCGCGAAAAAAAACCCGTGCCCCATCGTATAGCGGTGAGACGTATATATGGCATCAGTTGGCCAAAGAAAATAAACCACCAAAAACAGATCCCACCACAAAGATGGCTTTGACGGAGTACGTGGTGTACGGCTACGAGCAGTTCTGTCTGCTCGGCCTCCTTACAAGAATAGCGCTTGTCGTGTTTGCTCCCGTTGTCTACAACCTTGTGTGGCAGATGTTGTACTCGTTGAGAAAGGACAGGGTTCCGTTGGTGTTCCACTGGATCCCGTGGTTTGGCTCCGCCGTGCCTTACGGAATGCAGCCATACGACTTTTTTGAGAGCTGCAGAGAGAAGTATGGCGACGTGTTCGCGTTTGTGTTGTTGGGAAGGGTCATGACCGTGTACTTGGGACCCAAGGGCCACGAGTTTGTGTTGAACTCGAAGCTCGCGGACGTTTCGGCCGAAGAAGCGTACAGCCACTTGACCACGCCTGTTTTCGGCAAGGGCGTCATCTACGACTGTCCCAACCACCGCTTGATGGAGCAAAAGAAGTTCGCCAAGATTGCCTTGACCAAGGACTCGTTCCAGAGGTACGTGCCTCGCATCCAGGAGGAGGTGCTCGACTACTTCAAGACCTGCTCTGACTTCAACATGACCGGCGCCAACTCTGGTGTTGCGGACGTGATGAAGACCCAGCCGGAGTTGACCATTTTGACTGCGTCCAAGTCGTTGATGGGAGACGACATGAGAGCCAGATTCGACACGTCCTTCGCCGGCTTGTACGCCGACTTGGACAAGGGATTCACGCCAATCAACTTTGTGTTTCCCCACTTGCCGTTGCCCTCGTACAGACGCAGAGACGAGGCGCAGCAGAAGATCTCCGCCACGTACATGTCGTTGATCAATGAGAGAAGAAGAACCGGCGACATTGTCGCGGACAGAGACTTGATCGACTCGCTCATGTTGAACTCGACCTACAAGGACGGTGTGAAGATGACCGACCAGGAGATTGCCAACTTGTTGATTGGTGTGTTGATGGGCGGCCAGCACACCTCTGCGGCCACCTCCGCGTGGTTCTTGTTGCACTTGGCCGAGAGACCCGACATTCAGGAAGAATTGTACAACGAAGTGCTCTCTGTTTTGTCCAAGAAGGGCGGAAAGATCACCGACTTGTCCTACGAAGACTTGCTGGACATGCACTTGGTCAACCAGGTGATCAAGGAGACGTTGCGGATGCACATGCCGTTGCACTCGATTTTCAGAAAGGTCAAGAAGAACTTGGTGGTGCCAAACACCAGCTACGTGGTTCCCAAGGGACACCACGTGCTTGTTTCTCCGGGTTACGCCCAAACCTCCGACCGGTGGTTCCCTCTGCCCGAGTCGTTCGACCCCCACAGATGGGACCAGGACTGGAGCTCCTCCGTTTCCGAGGGCGATGCCGTGGACTACGGTTTTGGCAAGATCACCAAGGGCGTGTCGTCGCCCTACTTGCCCTTTGGCGGCGGCAGACACCGCTGCATTGGGGAACAGTTTGCCTATGTGCAGTTGGGCACCATCTTGGCCACCTACGTGTACAACATCAAGTGGCGCTTCGCGGAGGGCAGACACGTGCCCAACGTGGACTACCAGTCGATGGTGACGTTGCCCGAGGCTCCTGCAGAGATTGTGTGGGAGAAGAGAGAGACGTGTGTTATTTAGGAATACATTCATGCGACGCTTCGCTGTAGCCACCGGTGGAGGTGTACGGGTTTTCTCCATTCCTCCATCAGCCCATAGCCGTAGGTGATTGGCTGATGCATCGGCAATCTCGTTTAGGATTGAGGATGAAATCCCCCATTTAATAAGCCCTTTAGGTGTAACAGCGTTGGTCCTGTACACTAACTGCCCCACCCACGCCGGAAGCGCGGTGTACGGATGTTGCACCAGTGACTCAAGCCCACACCACGGAAAAACCCGCTGCCCCCCATGTCTTTCACTATCAA
The DNA here is from genome assembly GCA_022577645.1 of Clavispora santaluciae. Taxonomy (NCBI): domain Eukaryota; kingdom Fungi; phylum Ascomycota; class Pichiomycetes; order Serinales; family Metschnikowiaceae; genus Clavispora; species Clavispora santaluciae. The sequence continues at coordinate 158,478 of JAJNMX010000011.1, forward strand.
GGTTCCGGCGTCAAGCGCCAACATCGGGCCAGGCTTCGATGTGTTGGGAATAGGCTTGAACCTCTTTTTGGAAATCCGCGTAAAAACCGACGTCTCGGTCGACACCTCCGCTGACAAGCACAATGTCAAGCTCAGTTACGAGGGCGACGGTGCTGCCGGTGTTCCGTTGCAGAGCGAGAAAAACTTGGTCACGCAGACCGCGTTGTACCTCATGCGTTGCAACGGCGTGGAGAACTTCCCGCCCGGCACTCTTGTCCACGTGGTCAACCCGATTCCCTTGGGCCGTGGATTGGGCTCGTCCGGCGCCGCCATTGTCGGCGGAATCATGTTGGGCAATGAGATCGCGGGACTCAAGCTCTCCAAGGAAAGAATGCTCGACTATGCGTTGCTTATAGAACGCCATCCGGACAACATTGCGGCGGCGATGTTGGGTGGTTTTGTCGGCTCGTACTTGAACGAGTTGAACCCCCAGGAAACCGAGGCAAAGAATGTTCCGCTCGAAAACATCTTGCCCAAGCCAGCTACGCCTGAGGCTCAAGTTGAGCGCAGGCCGCCCCCCAATGCCATTGGCCAGTACTTGAAGTACAACTGGAACCAGCAGATCCGCTGTGTGACCATCATACCCCAGTTCGAGGTGAAGACGGACGACGCTCGCGCGGTGCTTCCCGTCTCGTACGAAAAGGCCGACATTGTGTTCAACTTGCAGCGCTTGGCCATCTTGACCACTGCATTGACCCTTGAGAAGCCAGACCACGGCTTGATTTACGAGGCAATGAAGGACAAAATCCACCAGCCTTACAGAGCGCAATTAATTCCCGGCCTTGAACGCGTCTTGAGCGAAGTCACCCCCACCTCAAACCCAGGCTTGGCCGGCATTTGCTTGTCTGGTGCTGGCCCCACGATCTTGTGTTTGGCAACTGAGAATTTCGAGCACATTGCCGAGACTGTGGTGGGCATCTTCAAGGAGAACAATGTCTCATGCACCTGGAAGCTTTTGGACTTGGCATACGACGGTGCTACTGTCAGTGCCTGAATATGACGAGTGCTCCGGGACAACGTTATAGAATAGAGAAACAATCATTAGCCGATCGTAGATGTTTTCTAAATTCACGCTTGAACTGGTCTGACTCCATCTGGATATGATTATGGTACAGCTGGATCCCTCCTGTGTAAAGATGCAACCATCTGTTTCCCGGCGGTGGGTGGCCAATTTCCCTTGGCCAGAGGTCAGGCCGTGGGCAATTCCACACTTGAACGTTACTCCAGAGATTAGGTTACCCTTCTCCCGACGCTGCACACTGGACTTAACTATATTACTTCTAATGTTCCAGGAGTGTATATGACATACGCTGTGGAGCTTGGTACACAACAAGTACAACATATTATTTTCCTGTATGTAAAGGGCGATCTTGGGCCTAAAGCTACCCCACGGCAGCACATGGCAATGATAATGATGGACAAAACAGCTGATTCAACAGAGTAGAAAGTTATCCTCAAGTAAACATCACCCTTTTGCTCCCAAAGGAGATCAGGCTACCATCCAAAGTCGGACTGGGGTACCAGACAGGCTTCGCACGACCCCAGAACCAATCATCGATTCTCTCACCACTTCGGCCCTCTACTATCATGTCTAATACACACGAAGATTTGAGCACCCAGCTTCTCAGACAGGGTACATTGGGAGGCAGCGGGACACAGCCGATTGTTTTGACCAAAATCGAAGTCAATGGCGGCGATTCCTTTTCCCGTGAGTTTTTCGGCAAGCTTTTGGCCCCGCTAGCGGACAAGAGCGACTACACGTTGGCTCAGTTGATGCAGCAGACCGAAGAGAGCTTCCAAAACATCCAGAAGACCCTGGTGTTTAGAAAAATCGCGCCATCGTTCCATGTGGACTACCTTCATGCGGTTCCAGATGTTAAGGACTACAACAAGGACAAGGCCATCCCCACGCGGGTGGTTTTTGATCTTGAGGCCGGCGAGTTGAGTTCGGCAGAGGCGGCACTCGGCTTCAACACCCAGGACAACTTGGTGGTGGACTTGGGCTACGCCAACCAGAACTTCAATCACAATGCGGAGTTGGTCAAGATTGGTGTCAACTACCGCCCTTACAAACCAGCAGAGCAGTTGGTGCTGACGTTGCGCCTTGTGCTGAACTTGCGCAACCCGGCGTACAAATTTGTGGTGGATGTTGCCAGCTCACATCACAACAACCAGCTGTGGCAACAGAACCTGACCAAGGCGACCGGCGGGGTGATTGGAGTATCTTTTTTGAACGCGACAAAGACTCTCTCGGTTTTCAACGGCTTGGCATTGACCAGGCGTGCCGTGTACGACCTGGATGCCCTGGAGAGTGAGTTTTCTGGCGATTTTCTCAAGTCTTCCATCGTGAACCGCTTGGCATACTCCAATGTGCGTTATTTGGGCAACCCTGCCTTCTCCCGGTGTGGAGTGGCGGCATCCTTGACCAACGAGATCAGCTCTGACCAGGAACAGGAACCCACCAGCAACAAGCTGGCGTTTTTCATCAAGACCGCGGGCAAGGCCGACTTGTACCACTCGTTTGGCAAAGCAGCCATCACTGCGCACGTTTTTGGAGAGGCGGGCGCCATCTACTCGTCGAAAGCCAACTCGCTCGGCCTTCACTTGTCGGACCGCTTCTACTTGGGAGGAATCAACTCTCTCAATGGGTTTGCTCGTAACTCCGTCAACCCTGAGGGAGGCTCTCAGTTTTACAAGGCAGGTGTGACCCTTTACTCTCGGGTCCCCTCTTTTGTGCATAGTCACTCGGTAGAGAAAAGCCCATTGCGGTTGTACGCCTCGAGTGTGGTGGGTAATGTGGGTAATAATGTGTTGGCCGATGTTGGCGTGACAAGTGCTGGCGTGGGTATCCGCTACTTCAATGAGTGGGTCAACTTTGACGCAGGCTACTATGTGGCACTGAGATACGGCTCTGACGCCAGTGGCATCCGGGATGGCTTCCAGTTGGAGCTTTCGCTCGGCGGAACCACCAAATCGGACTAGACAGCATAATTCCAGCCCAGACCGCGTCCTTTTGATTTGGCTGGGGTGGTTAGGCGTGGTGGATACTGCTGCGGGGTCTCTACACGCTTAATGGAATGTATATTCAAAAAAGAAAGAAGAAATTAAATAGTTGGTGTAGACCCTAAGGGCCTGCGCTAAAAAAAGGCATTAAATAGCCACGGGCCGCTTAGACAACTAACGCCAGATCCACCTGGTGTGTGCAAGACATATATACAATGCCTGAATCGCCTGTTTCCCCCAAAGACATTTTTAAGTTGTTACAATTTTTATCATTTTTTCTTCATCCACACATTCGTGGTGGCCCACCTTGTCCTGGTTGCTGCGACAGGCGGCTGGATCAGACTTCTGCAGGAAGTTGATTGACCAATGCAGAAATCAACCCATCGGTTTGCCGTAGTTATCGCCGTAGCTCGTGTACTTGCCTCTCCAGTGACCAGTTCTACACATGTCCTTTTTTCCGCATCCAATCACTCTTGCTACTTTTTAGCCCGTGGTGACGTTCGTCAGTGCGCGGCAGACTATTTATACCTACACCATCAACACGCAGTTGCGCACTGACCCCACTTTCAGTCACACGAGAATATTGGGCTCTTCCTCTTTCCTTGAACGTACAGACGTTTCCAACGACGGGTCATAGGGCATACTTTTCTTTACAATCACGGAACTTTGGCCCGGGCACTTGTTCTTTTAACTGCTCAGCAACAAAACCGCATCTCAGCCGTCCACAATAACAAATCACATGTCATGACCCTGCTTAATACCAACATCGAGAACGTTCTCTTGACTGTAGAGCACTACAAGGGAAGCATGCTGGACTTCCGCAATGCTGTCATTCAAGGAAAATACCACACGCTTGAGTTCTTCTCTCGAGTGCTCACATGGAAATCATGCCTTCTCACAGACTCGCTAAACACGCCGGTATGGGCTGAAAGGCTCCGAAACACTCGCCAGGTGTTTCGTGATCTTCGCCAAAGAACTGACATGAAGGTGCCGTGGTGGACTCTTGATTCCGACAGCGATCTCTATGTGCTACCCCAAACATCGTCGGGAACCTTGTCCAAGACCCCGTCAAAGGACCTGTCAGGTCCACGCCAATTGGACCGAGTTCGCATAGATGTCGATCCGTTGTCACTCGGAGCAGAGGACGAGCTGGCGTCGCCAGATGCAGACCTCCTCCGGTCAGTCGTTTTGGATGTGCAACGCCTCTTTCCCGGTGAAGATCTCTTCCACAATGGAACGCCTGCGGCCGTGCGCCGAAAGCGTCATGTTGTAACGATGCTCTACATCTGGGCCAAGTGCAATCCGCAGGTGGGGTACAAGCAGGGCATGCACGAGATCTTGGGCCTCATCTACATTAACATGGCACGTGAGGCTGTGGATATGCCCCCCGCTTCAGACAGCTCGTATTCTTCCGTTGATCGGGGGATCCTCTCCTTGTTCGATGCCCATTACCTCCAGCATGACGTGTTTGCGCTCTTCAACCGCTTTGTCGGTACCAGCGGCGTCGTAGTGCAGTTCTACCAGACTGAAAAGCTGCTAATGGATCTGATTTCCGCATTTGATGCGCTTCTCATGAAGGTGGACCAGCTTGTACACTATAACTTAGTGACTAAACTTCGGCTCGAGCCGCAGCTCTGGATCATCCGCTACCTCCGCTTGCTTCTTTCGCGCGAGTTGGGGCCGAATATGGGGACTCTTTCCACTCTCTGGGACAAACTCATGGCGGTCGAGCTGCTTCTGCCTGCGGGTCTGCTGTGCCTTCCTAACTTGGTACTGTTTTTGGTGGTGGTTCTTCTCGTGCGCATCAAGTCGGAGCTCATGCTCTGCGACTTTTCGGAGGCGCTCACTCTTCTCTTGCGCTACCCGATTGCTGCCAAGACTGCTTCTGATCCCTCTTTTCTCGACTCTCTCTTCTTCGATGCCTATGACCTATATCAGAACCGCGCAAATGACTTGAAGCTTTATGAGCGTGGATTGCGCCTAGCGAAGAAGGCTGGAACGGGTGTTTCAGTGCTGTATCTGCGCTCTTCCACCCCTGTTCTATCGCCTCGCCCGTCCGTTGAATCATCTATGCCGACGGCGGAGGCAACGCGTGCAGCAAATATGGCATTTGAGAAAACAAGATTGGAGATGCGGCTCAAGAAGAAAGCTCAGCTGATGGTTGAGCGCACATAGTCTGAGGATTCATATAGATTCTATATTAGCATTTTCTGTGGCATGGGCTCTTCTCGTCCCTGCGAGAAACCTCACAAATAGATTTACAACCGACGTGATTAGTAGAATTGACATAAATTTTGCAGTTCTAAGGTAAAATCAAAGTTTTGCCATATCTTATCATGTTGAAGAAGAAGTTTTGGGAGTTAAGTTTATTATTCTGTCAAGAACCGCGAAATGAATACTAAAGTCTTGAACAGTAAAATGAATAGTCAAGTGTCAGCTTTGAAGTGGGGTTGTGTTCGCACTTTGCATAATTTTCCAGGAGTTGCTGGCTTTGTGCAAATGCTTTAAATGAGGTACAAAAATCAAGATCTACAGTTTTCAACAACTTAAAAGTACTGAAATCATAATATCAAGCAGAAAAATATGTTTGGAGCTTTTCGAAAATTTTTGACCCACCACAGTGCATTAATTTTTCCAAAGCCGTATCGTGCGATGCTGGTGGTGCCGCACAGCATAGAGCACAGTCATTAATGCGTAGATAACAAAGATAAAAACACCCAATAAGGGACTCTATTGCTGAAGAAAGCGAGACTATTCTGATTCAAACGATACAATAAATGACTGATTGGCGCAAAAGGCTATATCTTTGCTTCACTCACCAATAACACTTGATGTGCACACGCCCTCTCTACATACACCAACAAAACTACTTCTCTCACAAACCACCATGGGTAAAAGAAAGTCTTCGGCCAAGCCGGTCAAGAAAATCAAGCAAAAGCTTGACATCACATTCCGTTGTCTTTTCTGCAATCATGAGAAATCCGTGATCTGTGTTTTGGATAAGAAAAACTCTGTGGGTGATTTACATTGCAAGATCTGCGGCCAGAACTTCCAAACCGCCATCAACTCCTTGTCTCAACCTGTGGATATTTACTCGGACTGGATTGATGCTTGTGAGGATTTGGCAGAAGAGGCTGATGCTGCAGGCGAGAACTTAGATAATGAAGAGGACGACTACAGCGACGACGACAGAAGCGCCAAAAGAGACAGAATTGATTCGGAAGACGAGTATTAGTGCTGCACGACAACCATTAACATGAAGATGAACTCTAAGTGCACCTGCTCGCATGGGCATATTCGTATATTGCGGACTGAGTTTGTATCTTTGACAGGTACCGGCCGTGGACGAAGATAACGCTAAATAGAAATAAAAGTAACAGTAAATGAAAGTGAGAAGAATGTGAAGCTAATTTTCCGTTCCAGATGTGAAACGACTTAGCAACTTATCGTACGCTTCTTCGATGGCTGTGCCACCATTGTCCGCATCGCTTGCCTGACCAGGCTTCTCCAAATCGGCCGCAACTGTATTCTCTGCTCCCTCATCGTTAGGATTAGGCCGGAAGTCACTCAAGAGATGAATTTTCTGACGAATTTCCTCGAGTCTCTCCTTGTTATGGGCATAAAAATCTCCATCTCCGCAGTACAAAGACTTCAACGAGATTCCTTTCTTGCGCGCTTTGGCAATGTAGTCCACCACATCGTCGAGCTCAGAAAGCTTGATATCGGCAAGCTTCTTGCGGATGTCTTGCCCCGAAAACAGAGATAAGCCCAGAAAAATTGAACCTTCACCCTTTTCTTCCATCTTCAGTAACTTCAAAACAGACCCTTCTTCCCTGTTTAGGTTATTCAAGCTGGTAAGTGATTGGGTTCTAGAAATAGGAACAGATCCTGATTCCACTGGCTCAAAGGCTTGCTGCAGCTGAACAGCTTGGGTATCTAGCACCTTTGATTGAATAGACAGTCTGAGTTTACTCTTCTCGTCTTCCGCAAGGTTGCTATTCAAAATATCCGTAGACGTGTAACTCTCCTCCTTGGTCACTAAAGACGGATCAATGAGCTTCAAGCCACGCTCAAGACTCGAATCAAGGAAGAGAAGTCTTATCAAGGTCTCTTTTCCTTCCATACCTAGCTCATTCTTCCATTGCAAATGAAGCAAATCGGCAATCGCAGATTTCAACTTCACAAGATCTTTCTGGGCCCTCTCAATAAAGTGAACAACTTCTGGTGATTTGACGGTGAGCTTCTCCTCTGTCCAGCGCAGCAAAATGCTATTTAATTCTTCCGTAAGCGAAACCTCCAGTTTAGTTCCATTGGATGGCTCTTCACCACCAGGGTCCTTAACCGAGTGATTGAGGAATGATTCCATATTCCGCAAAGTGTACAATCCAACTTTCTCCTTAATCAACTCTGGCATCAGATTGAGGTCACAGTCCACAGTTATAAGCGAGCTGGAATTTTTAAGACCCTGAATCAAGGAAGTGGCTGACACAATGTCCAAGTGATTGCCGACCACAGAAATATATGCCAAACTGGTACAGAAAGGAAGTGTTTCAAACAAAGTGATAAGAGATTGTGGAGTGAGGCCGTTATTTTCGAGATGAAGACGCAACAAATTTGGAATCAACGGGAACTTTGAGCACAAGTAACCGACAACAACTTCTTGTGTATACAAGGTCAGTGAATCATCCGAAATTGATTTGCTCTTTGAGATGAGCAGTTCTTTCGAAGGAGACTTATCACTATCAGAAGAGTTAGCTCCAGGGAAAACTCCGAACAACTTGGGGTTGTTTGAGTAGTCCAAGAACTTCAAGTTGGGGAGCTTCATTAAAAATCCTTCAAACACATCAGTAAATGCTTTGTTGAACCTTAGGTTAGTTGCATTTAAACTCAAGAAAGCTAGCTTCATCTTCGGAGCCATTGAAATAAATTTCGATGAGTTCAATACCTCTAGCAATACATTCATATGCGTAGTGGACAGAAAGTCATTATAGCCGAAATCGAGTCCTCTGCTGAGCTTCGTACATACCCAATCTTCCATCACAACCTTGAGCTGTGGAGGGGTAATTTGGTTGTATGCTAAGCCCAACTTATAGGTGCGGATAGAAACCGCTTTGGTGATGAGCATCTGGAAGTCAGAGAAGTCTGTAATACAGCAACCTGTCAAGATCAACTCCTCTATACCTCCACGAGCAATAATAGTGGCCGTGAACTGAGTCCAGTCCATATCTGAGCGGTTCTCCTTGTTGCAGGTCATGCGCTCAATTGCTGGGTCCTCCGGCTTCTTTTTCTTGCGCTTCAACACGTTCACGGATAACTGGGGGCACTGAGTAATGTCTAGACGGTTAAGCACAGTGTTTCTCGAAAGAAACAAGCAAAGCAAGGACCAGCCCTCCCGGCTGATTGGGGTGTTACGCAAACTTAACTTCTCGAGTTGCTTTTTCGCGCTCATGGCGCTCAACAAGACTTCGAACTGTTCGTATGAAAGACTCACGCCATCCAAGGATATGCAAATGATAGGTGCGATGCGGATGAAGTCAGCAAAAGTTTGAATTTCGATCATGCTAGGCGCCGGATTGCGGAGCTGGAGAATAGGGAGCGGAGCCATCAGGCCCTTGGGGATTTGCTTGGCGATAGCAGGAATCGGCAAGATTTCTCGCAAGTGGCAGCACCGAGTGTACATGAGGTCAAGGGCCATTTTTTTCACCGGGACAGTGTAACCGGCCTTGGAAACGTGGTGAAGCATTGGTTTCTCGATGGACAACATCTGGGCGTGCTTGTCTATCGGATTCTCAGCGTCATTCTCATCTGGAGGCACAGTGTCCTTTGCAGCCGTGTCAGCTGCATCGTCTTCGTCAGATTGTGGCGGTGGAATGTCGCTTGCGTCCTTCTTTATGAGTCCAAGAGCACCAGTGCCGCCCACAACCAAGCCTCCGCCCAAGCCCTTCTGGGACTTTTCGATGGCGGCTTTATCGGCCTCGGTCAAGGGATTGATGCGAAGATTGCCCGAGGGAAGGATCTCTACGTTTCCTTGGCGCGGGGCGCGCGAGGGAATCTGCTGGGGCGGGTCAATGAGAAACACCAGCGAGTGGAAGCAGACGCGCTTGAGGGGCTTTTCCTTTTCGGGCAATTCGGCCGGCTTTCCTGGGTGGGCTGCCCTGTGGGAGTCGGCGGCCTTGTGGAAGATGGAGGACTTGCGCCCCAAATGCGCCGGCTCTGGGTTCAACAAGCAGCCGTTGGGGAACATGGTGCCCGCAGGCGCGGAGCCGGATTTGGTGCGGGTCTGGCGCTTATAGAAGCGGATATACTCGTCCAAGCGGGGGTTCTTGTACTCCAGCGGCGCCAGCTCCAGCACGTGGGCCAACGGCGAGGCGGCGTCAGCACGCATCTTGTAGTTTTCCTTGAAGACGGGCGCGGGCTCGGCGGGCACAGGAGAGGCGGGCGGCGACGCGGCCGGCGGCGGCGGGGCGCCCGAGACCGAGTCCAGGCGATGCAACTTGTTCTTCAACTTGGAAAAGAAGCCGCTGCCGCTGCTGGACGCGCTGTTGGCGCTGACAATGCTGGACACGCTGCTTCTGCGGCGCGACGTCGACAGCTGGCGGCGCGAGTAGTCGTAGTAGCTCTCGGAGTGGGCCTGGTCGTCCAGCACCGCCAGCACCAGCGGGCGGGTCTTGGCGGCGGAGTTGGCGTTGGAGTTGGACACCGGCAAAAGCGCCGGCAGCGGCGTGGCGATGGGTTTGGGCGCGGGCTTGCCGGCGGACGCCTGCGGCTCCATCGACACGTTGGAGTCGCGGAGAAACCAGTCCACGTCTGTCTTGCTCAAGCCCTCCAAGAACGCATTGCCCTTTTCCAACACAAACTCGTGGATCTTGTTCCAGTCCAACGTGTTGTCCTGGGTGGTGGGCGACGGGGTGTCTGCACCCGCGGCCGGCGGTGCACTGCTGCCGGCCGGGGGTGGAGCGGGCGAGGTGCGGGGGTCGGAGGGTGGTGGCGTGGGGCCAGGGCTGGGGACGGTGTTGTTTGCGCCGGCGGCGGCCGGTGCAGGCACGGAGTCGGGGGACGCATCATCGGGGGGCGCCATGCTGGCCAATTGGGAGTTGCAGGGGCTAGGGCGAGGTTGGCAGTGGCACCTTTGTGGGTGTGGAGGGTTGAGAGTGCACCCTGACGGATCGTGCGCTGCTGGGTGCAGGCGCCGGGGCCGGCGGACTGGCCAAGGTCGGTGGCCTCCACCAGGCCTCCACCTGGTGACCGACTACTGGGCGGGATACGTTTGTGTTGTGGTTGCACCCGGTCGCGGAAGTTCGCCGTATTATGTATTTGCTATATCTGGGCTTTACATGCCCATGCCGCCCATGCCAAACTGTTGCATCATCTTTTGCATCATCCCCGGGTTTTGCATCATCTGCTGTGCCTGTTGCATCATATTAGGGTTCTGGGCCATCATCTGCTGCGCCTGCTGCATGATTTGCGGGTTGCTCATCATCGACTGCAAGTTAGGCATGCCACCACCGCCGCCGCCCATCATGTTCATCGCCTGCTGCATGAAGTTGGGGTTCGACTGCGCCTGCTGCATCATTCTTTGCATGTTGGCCCCCCCGGGCACCTGCGGCCCACCGCTGCCCCCCATGGCCTTGGCAGTGCCCGCCATCGTGGCCATCATCCGCTGCTGCTGCAACACCATCTCCACCTCCACCGCAGAGCATCCGGACCCGCGCGCCACTCTCAAGATTCTGGTGGGCTGCTGCGTGAAAATCTGCCCGTCCGAGTCCAACTCCTGCGCCGTCATCGAGTCCATGATGTAGATCATGTTCTTGATCTTCTTGCTCGTCTCCTCCTCGCCCACCTGGCTCATGATGTTGGACATGCCCGGAATCATCGACGCGATATTCGTCAACGGGCCCATCTTCATGAAGTTGTTCATCTGTGTCTGGAAGTCGCGCAACGTGAACTTACCTTCCTTGAAATTCTCAATCGTCTTTTTGTGGTTCTCGTCGTCCTGGAGGTTCAACAGCTGCACGTGCTCGATCAACGACTGGACGTCGCCAATGCCCAACAACTTGGAGATGAAGGTGGTGGGCTTGAAAACCTCAAAGTCCCCCACATGCTCTCCGGTACCGATGAAAACAATCGGCGTCTTCGTCGTCGCCACGGCGGAAATCGCACCACCTCCCTTGGCATGGCCGTCCATCTTGGTCAAGATGATGGAGCCGAAGTTGGAACTTTCTTTGAACGCCTTGGCCTGGCCCTCGGCCGCCTGCCCAATGGAGGCGTCCATCACCATGATGGTTTGTGTGGGCTGCACCGCCTCGCCAATCTGCACCATCTCGTCGAAAAGCGACTGTTCTTGCTTGTGCCGACCGGAGGTATCGACAATGATGATGTCGAACTTGTCCTCCTTGAACTTCTTGACACCCTCGTACGCCACCTTGACGGGGTCTGTCTCCAAGTAGGAGCCATAGAACGGGATGTTGGACTTGATGGCGTTCTGCTTCAACTGGTCAAACGCACCGGCTCTGAACGTGTCCGCACACACCAAACCCACCTTGAACCCTCTCTTCTTGTAGTACACCGCCAACTTGGTACACGACGTGGTCTTACCCGCACCTTGCAACCCGACAAACATGATGATGTGCGACTCTGCCGCCACCTTCTTTGTTCGCTTGCCATTCTTGCTCACCGCCTTGGCCTGGTTCAACTTCTTGGGCTTGGGGGGCTCCTCGTGCGAGTCCACGAGCCCGCACAACTCGTCGTACACAATCTTTTGTAGCTTTTTGCGTTTGTTGGACGAAGACTCGGTGTCGCTTTTGATCTCGGCCGCGATCTTCTGCTTGATATTGTCTCTTAAGCGAGCCACAAGGCGGACGTTGACGTCCGACTCGAGCAAAGCGGAGCAGATGCTCTTGATCATGTTCTGCACCTCATCTTCCGACCCGGACTCCACCGAGCCGAGGGCGTTCCTCAATCTCGATCCGAGATCCGCTAAAACCATGGTGTGGTGGTGGAGAGGGTGACGGACGCATTTTTTTCGCACCGGGTACGCACCCGTGCACCACGCCCACCTGGGGTTGGTGGGCACCAACGGGGCCGGGCCCCGCACCCGGACCTCCGGATTTTTCTCCCAGGGTCGGGTGGTGACGGGGGCGCTCCGCCGCGTCCCAAACGGGAACCCCGGTTATGTGCGCTTTCGATGTTATCGGGGCGTGTTTCTTTTTGGCGCTCCTTGTCCGGTTTGGGTGTTTGTTGACTGCGGCCGTGCGGTGTACGGGTGAGGTGCCTTGGCGCCATCCGCGCTCTCCGCATTCCACATGATTCCACGCATGCAGAGCCATAGCGTCTTATCTTATCTTTGGAGGCTCCTTTCGTTGCAACCGAATGTTTTGGTTGGTGATTGCCAAGAAGCACGGCCGGCCGTGGGGTGGCGTGATTTATTTTTTGCCGGCCCCGCTTTGGGCTCTTGGGCGTGGCGGCGCACGTGCCTCACGCAGGGCCAAGCTACCGACTGGGGTGGCCTAAATAGGAAATCGGGGTTACAGGCAACGAGCGTGACGCACCCAAAGCGAAGCAAAAAACCGTACCGCAACAGAAGGTCCCAGTGTACGGCTTCTGCGCAATCTCTTATCTTCCAGATGCTTATCTTTTAGAGCCACCAAAGGGGAAATGCCACGCGACCTGCTGGATGCAGAACAAGATTCCCCAGACTGGTGAGTTGCGCGCCACAATTGTGTCACTTCGGAGTGTCGGAATAGGATTAAAATAGCCGTATGTTGAATATACATGATATAGGGGCACACGCACACCGGGGCCCGGTCGTAATGTCGTAGGCAAAAACGCCCTCAGCCGAGGATCGGCACCGGGCGACTAAGCATGGTGTCGATCATCTTCAAGTCCTTCTCCAAGTTGATGCGTGGCATGTACCGTTTCAAGTCCAGCTCAAACTGGTAGTCCTCCACATCTTCGTCGTGGTTCAAATCTAGAAGAACGTTTCGGGCGATGGCGTAGTCCGGAACGGGCCCGGGGCCGAATGCTGCGGGCGGCAACACCGGGGGTAGGCCCGATTCGGCGCTGTCGCTGGAGGTGTCGGATTGCATCAAGTTGAGGTTGATGCAGTCGTAGTCAAAGTGGGTGAAGCGGAGGGTGCCGGCAGGCACGTCCAGGCGGTTGAACACGGCGGAGGAGGCGGGCGAGGGAACTTTGCGCTGCACGGGTTCGGTGTAGGCGTCGTTGTCGCAGGCAAAGTTGAACATCATCTCAATGTCCTTGATGGATTTGGAGAAGATCTCCTTTTCTAGGCGGATGCGCTTGCTAGACTTGACCATGGCGGAACAGAAACGAGAGAGACGCCGGACGCAAAAGATGGCGGGGCCGGCACGGCATTTGTGCCCATATATATAAATATCTATGTCCATTTGTTTTCCACGCTGATAGCCCGACGTGCGTCAGTGTTGCGCCGCAGCGCCATGGGTCCGCGCGTCGATCCAAGCACCACGGCGCAGGAGAGATAGGCCCCTATACCCCGCATCGCAGACGCCTTGGGCAGCGAATTTCGCGCCACATTTCGGGATACTCGGGCGCCACGACAGGCGGGCGAAGTTGCGCGATGTTGTGCGATGTTGTGCGATGTTGTGCGATGTTGTGCGATGTTGTGCGATTTGCGCCATGTTGTGCGGTGTTGCTGCGCGGGCGGGGCGGGTCCCGCGGCTTACCCTTCGCGGACAAAAACCACCACAGTGCGACGAAAAAAGGAGCGGCACTGCGGCCGTCATCCTGCACGCGCACGGGCAAAGATAGCGGCTAGTGGCGGCGCTGGTCAAGAAGCAACAAGTCGATCTCGTCGGAAAGGTCGCCGTAGGGCCCGTCGTAGGGCCCGTCGTACGGATCGTCGTCCTCGTCCGTGTCCTCGATCACGTAGGTGTCGTCGGTGTCGTCGTCGTCAAACACGTACACCGGCAGGGTGTGCACACACGGCGGCGGGCCCGCATCCGAAGCTTCGGCGGCAGGGTTCCCCGCGGCCCCGTCCGCACCGGGATAAGCAGCGATTTCCTCGGAAAACGCCGAAAGGTCGTGGAGCTCGCGGCGCACCGCGGCCACTGCGGCCACGCCGCCAAGCATCGCCGGCACGATGTACAAGAGCGCGGGCTGGCCCCGGCCGCACGCCTCGCCCACATACACCGCCGCCGCCAACGCGGCGCAGTAGCACGCCACGGCGGTGGAGAAGTACACCGGCACGCCGATGGAGCGGCGGCGGTGGAACGCGAGCGTGGGGTGGCGCGCGTAGTAGCGGGCGTAGTCGAAGCGGAGGCAGAGTGACGTGAACACGCACGGCGCCACCACGTCGCCCAAGCCCAAGATGGAGCGCGGCAGCGCCAACTGGCGGTAGGTGAGCGCGGCAAGTGCGGGCGCTGAAAGCGCGGGCGCGGCAAGTGCGGGCGCGGGCGCGCGCGGAAACACGAGCTTGAGCGGGAGCTCCGCGCCCGCCACCGCCTCCATGATGGGCGAGGCAAACACAAAGTACACGTCGTAGGCCAAGAGCGCCGCGAGCAACACCGCCGCCACCGCAAACGTGGGCGCGCGGAGCTGGCGGCACGCGGCCACCGCCACCACCGCCGCCGCCGCGTTGCCCACAAGCCAGTTGGGCGCCACCGCGTAGTCGCGCGCAAGCTGCGGGTGGTGCGCGCAGTGCGCCGCCGCCAACGCCGCGGCCGCCGCGAGCGCGAGCGGGAAGCGCGCGTCGCCCACAAGCACCGCGCCCGCGCGCGCCGGCGGCGCGCGGAGCACCCGCACGCCCTGGCGCCGCATCCACTGCTCCCACGCCGCGTCGGGCGCGTCGAGCCCGCGCGCGCCGGGCGCGCCCGCATCGGGCGCGTCGAGCGGCTCCACCCACCCCACGGGCAAGCGCGGCTCGCGCGCCACCGCCACCCGCACCCGCGGGAACACCGACGCCAGCCCGTGCGGGAACCGCATCCAGTGCGCCGCGCGCCGCGCCGCCGCGCCCATGGCCCACTGCAACACCCCGGCGCCGCACGGCACCACCATCGCCGCAAAGTACCAGTTGAGCGCGCGCACCAGGGCCAGTGGGTGGCGCGCGAGCGCGTAGTGGAGGCCGCACAAGCCTGCGGCCGCGGCCGCGGCCACCGCGAGCGCGGACCGCGCGCCGAGCACGTCGGCGTTGGCGTCGGCCGCCTGCGCCGCCAGCGTCACGTACAACGGGCAGTCGTCGCGGTCCGACACGTCCCAGAGCGGCGAGTCGCGGTCGTCGTCGGGGTCGCGCGCGGAGGCGGGGCGGTGCACGGAGGCGTAGGAGCCGGCGACGACGATGGCGGCGGCGGACGCCACCAAGAGCGCGGCGTGCGCGGCGCGGGGGTCGAGCGGCAGCAGGTAGAGCACGTGCGGCGCGTAGAGCGCGGCGCGGTCGAGCGCCGAGAGCTCGCCGAATGTGGAGTTGGGCGTGACCATGAAGAAGAGTGGGTGGAGGCGACATTGTGTGGGCGGTGGAGGAATGTCGCGCGACACGACCGCCGCACCCACCACCGCCCACACATCGCCTGCGGCCGTTGGCCGAGCCGCGCTGGCGCAGTCGGGGCACTCCAATGCAGTCTGGCAGTCGGGGCAGTCGGGCAATCGGGCAGTCGGGCAATCGGGCAGTCGTGGCAGTCGGGCATGGGCTGGTGTCGCGGTCTGTACAGGCTTCACTCGCGTCGCGGCATGCAGTGCCGCCAGGCAACAAGCGCCGAGCCAGTCCGGTCAGTAGGTCAGTCAGACAGTCAGACAGTCAGACAGTCAGAGAGTCACACAGTCACACAGTCACACAGTCACAGTCAGGCCGGTTGGGTTGGCGGCTGGCGGCGGTCACGCGCCCGGTCGGGCCACGGAGTCAGGGGACTTCTGCGGCGCTCGCCTGTCACGCCTGGGGTGATTTTGTGCACACTGATGCATGGAATACTCTGCACACACGTCCCGCTCCTCCATATGCGGTGGTGGTGCGCAACCACAAAGACAAGCACCCGTCACCCGCATGGGCACCGGCGAAATCATAACTATGTATGAGCCCGCAATGCCCCTGTGGCGGAATCCACGCAAAACAGTCCGGGGCAAGATAGTGCCACCGGAACCTGGGTGCTCCCCCGTTGCTTCCATGCACCACCCTCGCATACACTTACAGTTTCCCCATCCAAACGTAGAAGCAATATTCTCTGCCCCGTAAGCCGCACCCCCACCCCGCTCCGACACCCACTGCCCCGACACCCATTGCCCCGACACCCATTGAGGCATCTGGATCAATAGAGCGCCGCCCCGATGTTTTGTCTCCGCGCCGGCCCCTGGGCCTGATTATCTCCAGATAAAGTGGGCAATGGAACATTTACCCGACATGCGTTGGCCCGCCAAATGTCGTACTTTTTCGTCTTGGAATCGTGACTTTGGCCAACCTTATAGAAACTCCCGTGCCCGCCCATCGCTCCTTCCCTTATTGCTCCCCTTGGGCTTGCTTATCCTTTCCCCTTCTGCTACAGCACCGATAACTCCATATATTCCTCCAACCCCATTGACCACTCCTGCTTGATGTCGGCACCCATCCCCGTCTCCACCACCGACCAGTTCTCCTCCAGCCCCGCCAAAGACGAATCGGACACCAACCCCAGCATTTTTGACGAAAACATCTTTGAGCGCTCCGTCAGCTCCAGCCACATTGGCCTGCTATCGCGCACGCGGGGAAGCTTCCACTCGGCCAAACAGAGGGCCGGCCGCTCCATGTCAATTGCTTCCAACGCCTCTGTGGGTTCGGCTGGGCCGTTATCAGCCTACTGCAGCACAGAAGACTTTGTTGCTCCGGTATTGGACACCACCACAGAGATCTTGTTTGACCCGCTGATCGACTTGAATTCGGTCACCATTGTGTGCCGCGAGTGTGGCGAGGACTCCACCAACTGCCGCTCGCGGCTTTCCTCCAGCCTGTCGCCCTGCTCCAAAGGGTTCAACATGTTCCGCAAAAACTCCCACTCTGGCTGCAGCCGAAAGCACGACAAGAGCGACGACGTCGAGCTGCTGCCGCTGGCAGAGGGCCAGACAATCAACTTCTACTCGTTTGCAGAGGTTTTGGATGGCGAGAAGGACGGGGAGGAGTTCCAGACCTTTTCTGTGAGCGAATATCTCTCGTGATTGCCCGAGGTATCAACTGCGCGTGCCATACAGCCGTTCCGCGAAGACCGGTTCAAATCGGGCCATGTATCACGTTTAATAAATTCCGAATGTAGCGACTCGTGCCACTGGTTCATGGACTCATACACTGGACTCTTGGCTACACGTGAACAGAAGGACATGAACAGTACATACTACATGAAGTACATACTACATGAACAGAAGTACGTGAACAAAACTACATGAACTACATACGGCACTATGCCATGGCGGATCAGCCATCTCCGCAACCAACAGGAGAAGGCACCTCCCAAAGGAGCCGCCTCAAAGATTCATGTAGAGCCCCGCCTCGTACTAAAGGAGCACGCGAGAGATTCAACCTGTAGGTGCCGGTGGCCCATGGCGTGCACAAGAAGCGCGAACAATCGGTATTATCTCGCACGCCTATGCACACAAGATCCGCAGCAGATGGCTAATGTCCACGTAAAAGACGCCGGTGCACATATGGGCGTCGTGATACCCGGACCCAGGGAGGCACCGGCCGGCGCAGCCGACCAATTGGCGCCAGCGCCGCCGACCAATTGGCGCCAGCGCCGCCGCTTGGGAACAAACCCGCCCGCGACCATTCCTGCGCGCCCCGCCCGCCAGAACGCCCGCCAGAACGCCCGCCAGAACGCCCGCCCAGAATGCCCGCCCCAGAACGCCCGCCCGCGGTATCATGGAGCACCGCCCGCCTGGAACATTCACCCCACACCTACCCCCTGCACCGGCCCCTGGCACTCGCCGCGGCCAAAACGGCACGACCCGAAAAATGCCGGAACAAACCGCTCATTATTTCCCAGGGGCCAGGCCCCATCCGCCCGCCGCCGCGCCCCAGCGGGCACGCTTGCATGGCCCCAGCAGTCTCGGCCAATATGCAATGCGCGTATTCTGCTCGAACAACCCCAAGCCCGCACAAGCCCTCCACCCGCCGCCACGCCACCGCGTGCGCCGGGCCCCAACGTCAACAAGGTCTATGCACGCCGCGAGCAGAGCAAACCGAACAACATCTAGGCTTTTGTGTGCGCGAGGTGTACTTTTCGCGTATTCCACATATATAGGACTGCGCAGTCGCAAGCAACAAACCGTCTCCACAGTCTGGCACTACACCACGGGCAAGCATCAATCTCCACTCCGAGCGACTTCTCCCCCCTCTTGCAGTGCATCTGTTTGCTGCTAGCACCCCAACCCCCAGGACCAACAACCAACGCTGTCCTCACCACCCACACCCGCGTTCCGCTCACCCCATCCTACCCCACCCACGCTCCACTACCCCCACCAACCCCTTGTCTCCGCTGCACCCCCACCCGCTGCCACTGCACCCCAGCCTCCCCCGTCCACACGCCCGGGCTCCTGTCACCTCAGGCCCCTCCCCTCCGACCGCGTGCTCCCGCTACCGCAGTCGAAGCCCTCTTTACCCCATGAGTGACCCGGACCACGGCAGCATGGACACCCCCCCGGCGTTGCCTCGCCACACCCCGTCGCCCACGCCGGAGCTCGAGCCGCGGCAGGGGTTGCCTCCGTTGGACGGCGCCGCCGGCGCCATCAGCTTCCGCGTGCTCGTGTCGGCCAAGGAGGCCGGCTGTCTCATTGGCCAGAACGGGTCGGTGATTGACTCCATCCGCGACGAAACCAGCACCCGCGCCGGAATCTCGCCCTTGGTGCGCGGGTCGGTGGAGCGCATCCTCACCGTCACCGGCGACGTGGACAACGCGGCCAAGGCGCTCTCGTACTTTGCCCAGGCCATCGTCAACGCGCTGACCGACACCCAGTTTTCCTACCAGTACTTCCCTCTCAAGCAGATGCTGCGCATCGCCAACGTGGAGGGCGAAACCACCGCGCTCCGGTTGTTGGTGCCCCACTCGCAGATCGGCACGCTCATTGGCACGCGCGGCGCGCGGATCCAGGAGGTGCAGCGCCTGTGCAACGTGCTGATGATTGTGTCGAAGCTGTTCTTGGCGGGGTCCGACGAGCGGTTGGTGGAGCTCCAGGGCACCGTGGACAACTTGTACGATGCGTTGCGCGTGGCGGGAAGGTGCCTCTTGGAGGATTCCGTGCTGCTGGCAGCGACCCTCTACTACGTGCCGCCGGCGTCCGAGCCGCCGCGCCGCCTGGTGACAGAAACGGTGTCCATCCGCAACGATCTTGTCGGGGCGTTGATTGGCAAGCGCGGGCTGCGCATCCAGGGCGTCCGCAAGGTGAGCGGGGCCTTCATCACCATTTCCGACGAGGGCGGGCTGGATGGGACTGCAAACGAGCGCGCCTTCACCATCACCGGCACTCGGCAGGCGGTGGACAAGGCGCGCCTGCTATTGGAGTACAACTTGGACCGAGAGATGCAGCGCCGCGGCGACAAGGGCGACGCCAAAGAACTGGATGGAGATGGCCCGGCCGAGGGTACGCCAGGGAATAGCCCGGGGGATAGTCCAGGAGATAGTCCACGGGAGAGTCCACGGGATAGTCCAGGAGATAGTCCAGGCAATCCAGGCAATCCAGGCAATCCAGGCGATCCAGGCGATCCAGGCAATCCAGGCGATCCAGGCAATCCAGGCAATAGCCCCGAGGGCACGGATAAGCCGCATTGACGAACCAGAAGGTCGCGCCAGCGGCGGTTCTGATGCAAACTTTATTTCATTTATGTATGATTAGTAAACGCCATTGGCAGATTCTATGGGCGCGGCCGCCTACCAGTCGCACGACGCGGCAATGCGCGCAGCCAAGTGCTCCAACACGGCAGCGTCGTCCGCGCCAAAGCCGTCCTTGTCCAAGCAGTCAATGTCCAACACGCCCACGGTGCGGCCGTCCACCACCAAGGGCACCACAATCTCGCTGTTGGTGTCGCCGTCGCACGCAATGTGGCTCTTGTCCGCGTGCACATCCGGCACCACCTGGGTGGCACGGGACTCCGCAGCGCGGCCGCACACGCCCGCGCCAAACAGAATGGTCTGGCACGCCACCTTGCCCTGGAATGGGCCGAGCACGAGCGAGTCGCGCACCTTGGGGTCGAGCACGTAGAAGCCGGCCCAGTTGACGCGCACTCCGAGCGAGTGGTAGGCGTGCCACACGAGCGACAGGGCGTTGGCAAGATT
Source organism: Clavispora santaluciae (assembly GCA_022577645.1). Lineage (NCBI taxonomy): Eukaryota > Fungi > Ascomycota > Pichiomycetes > Serinales > Metschnikowiaceae > Clavispora > Clavispora santaluciae. The sequence goes on from JAJNMX010000011.1 coordinate 178,778, forward strand.
GGCCACCCAGTTGCGGGTGTCGTGCGCAAGGGCGTCGTAGGAGTCCACCACGGCCTCGAGGGTTTCCTGGCGCAGCGCCGCGGCGAAGTTGGAGTAGTCGGCGTGGGTCATGTGGGCAAGGAAGAGGTGGTGAGGTAGTGAGATGGTCGGGCTTGACGGCTCACGTGGCGCACACGGCGCGGGTGCGCCCCACGGCGCACTCCACCGTGGGCGCGCGCACCACCAACTGGCGGAACGCCTCCGTCTCCTCCCACTCGCCCCTCTCCACCATCCCCACCTTGCGGTGGTACTCTAGCGCCACGCGCCGCCCCTGCGGCACCTCGTAGTAGAACGGGCGAAGGAACATCTGCCCAAAGTGGCCCGCGGCCACGTGGCACGTGACCGCGCCCGAGAAGGACACCGCGTGCGCCAACGACACCCCGGCCGCCATCGCCACGAGGTTGGTGACGCCCGCCTTGGCCGCGGCCGCGTGGCCCACCGACACCGTCACGTCCACGTTGGGCGACACGTGCCCGCCCGCGCTCTGCGTCATGTCCACGCACGACGTCACCGGCACCCGCACCAACTCGCCCGCGCTGCCGTGGGACGCGGTGCGGTTGCGCCGGAGAAACCGGTGGAGGTACCACGTGTCGTCGTCGTGGTCGTAGTAGATCACGCGGTCGGTGCGCGAGATCCGGAACGAGTTTTCCTTGTTGCGGAGCAACTCCGCCACGTGCCGCCGCCGGAAGTCGTCCATGCCCTTGATGAGGTACGTCAGGCCCTCGTCCTCGGGGTCGCGCGAAAGCGCCTGGAGCGTCCGCGCGCCGGCCGCGCCCACGGTGGTGTTGGCTGCGGCCGAGACCACGCCCGCCGCGCGGACCGACACGCCGCCCGCGAACCCTGTGGACCCACCTGCGGGCCCCGCGGACCCCGCGGCCCCGCTCACTACTTGGCCGAGAAGCAAAATCCCGCCCACTATGTTCCGGATTTTCATTTTGTGCACAGAAAAGTCGCTTGGGTGCAAAACAGAAGAGAGTTGCAAAATTCGAAATCGGCGCCGGCGCAGCCGGGCGACGGCGCCAGCACTACTTATACACCCGCGTCCGATATGCCATTGCGCCACGCCTGCCGCGGCTGCGTGTTTTCCTCTCTGCCCCGATTCTGGTCGGCCCCGGGGTAGGGTCGCCGGGGGCACGGGTGTGGGCTCTAGTAGTGCTGGAGGCACGGGTGTGGGCTCTAGTAGTGCTGGAGGCACGGGTGTGGGCTCTGGTGTCGCCGTAATCGCACCCCGCGCGGCGCCGTGACCGTCCCATGGCCTTCGCCCCGCCGCCCTACTCCCCCGGCCGCTACTCGCAGCTCCTAGAGTACAGAGGCGTGGAAGTGGCGCCTGCGCTCGCCCCGGCCTGCGACAATGTCGCACCGCCGCCCGCCCACCACGACATCCACCTCCACGGGCGCCCGCCCCAATCCGGCCCCACGTCGCACACCGGCCCCACGTCGCACACCGCCCCCACGTCGCACACCGCCCCGCCCCGCTACACCAGCCGCGGCACCCACAGCGACCGCCGCTACTCCAACAACTCCGAGCGTAACCCCAATGCGGCGCCAATGAAACACGCCCTGTTGCAGTCGGCATACAGCGCGTACCGTGTGTGGGAGCGCCACGACGTCACCACCTTGAGAGAGATATCTCCGCTCGGCACTCTGGCGGACGACGACGACGACGACCGCGACAACGGAGGCGTCTACGACCCGTTCCGGCCCGCCCTTTCCCGGCTCGCGCCCGCACAGACCATGAGCCTCCTCTCGCTTCCTCCTGCCGCCAAATACCGCGACCTGGTGCGGCTACGGCCGCTTGGCTCCACGCCCGTGTCCGGCTTGGAGTCGTCCCGCCGTTACAAGAACAACTTGGCCGGCGTGCTTTCGCACCCCGAGTTGGGCCTGGTGCTAGTGGTTGCCTGCGGCTCGGAGATTGTGGTGTACGAGTACGACCCGCTCCTCCACACGCCGCAAAAGAGCCCGTCGCTCCGCTTCGACACCCGCCCGCCCTTCACGCTGAATCTAGACCAGGCGGTGCTGACGTGGCCCTACTTCCCTCACACCATCAATGCGCTAAAAGTGTGCCCTCTGTGGATCGATGGCCCCGCGCTCGGCGTCTGCGTGGACGACGGATCGGTTTTGGTGTGGCACGCAACAACCCTCTTTCGAGAGATCCGCCGCAAGGCCGCGCTGCGCACAGACCGCTTCTTCCGGTTGAAAATAGCCGCGGACATCAGCTTGAAGGCGCAGGCGTCGGCTTGGGGGCTAGACTTTGCGTCGGCCACCGATGGCGTCGCGGCGCACCATATTCTTGTTGTTTCGGCCAATTCCCAAGACGTGACTCTTTTTCTCCATCGCGGAGCCGGCTCCTTTGATGAGGTGGTGTCAAATCCCATTCTCCATAACATCCCGGAGGTCTCTGTGGTGCTGTACTCGGTCGAGAACGGTGCGCACACGGCCTTGGTCTGCGCCCCGTCTATTTCGGCAGAGTTGGTGATGTTCGAGTTTTGCTTCCGCACCGGCGACGCATTGAGCAACCGCGCCTCTGCCGACGCTACCGCGGAATGCGAGTTTGATGAGCCGGCCATAATACGCAGAGCGAATCTTGACTCTGACTGCTGGACGGCAAAGCCAATAAGTGCACGCTACTTCAAGCCAGTCCAGTCCCTCCGGGCTATGACCGGCGACCCAAGCATCGAAGAGGAGGTGGAAATCTCCCAGATTCTCGTCGAGCTGAACATCACCGACATGTCGGTGGACCCGCGCCAGAGCTCGTCAGTGGGCGGAGCTGCGCGATGGCAGTTTTTCGACTCGCCGGTGGTGTGTCTTTCGAACGATCCAGATCTCATTCGCACGTCAAAGTTCTCTGATTTTGACCAGGACCAAGAGTGTATGCACTTGGCGTACAAAAGCCAGTGCAAGGAATATAGAAACTCGAGCACCGCGCGAGTGTCAGACCTTCTTCTCGCAGTCTCTACAGAATCTCGTCTTGGCCTTTTCAGTGCAGATACATTTTTCTGCCACGCGGCCACCAAGAAACTCTTCACTTTGGACATTCCTCAGAGCGAAGATACAAAATGGTGCGACCGCATTCTGATCACTCTTGTGATCCCAGAACTTCTGAGCTATGTAGTGGCGTCGCAGTCAGGATTGGTGTCGATCATGCGGTTGTGTGAGCACCGCGGCCTTTATGGGATGCGGCAAGAGCACCTTTTCCCCAATGCTCTTGGACTTGCAGTGGCGGAGGACAGGTTGCGAACCATAACTGGATTATGTGCCCGCAATATATCTGTATCTCCCGAGTATCCGCGGTTCTGTCTTTACATTGTCTATTCTGACGGATTAGTACTCACATACGAGATTTCTGCCCAAGTCTAGATGAGCGCCGCGCAAGCCGAGAGTAAAAGTATTTAAAAATAAGAAATGGATAATGATAGATTTCTCTTGTCTACGCCATGGAAGTTGCGGCGCATATACATATGTCTTCCCCCAAGTGGTACTTGTTGTGAATATTGCGGTTTAAGTAGAGCACGAGAGACTGGTGGTTCGAATCGGCCCAACTCTCCTCACGTAAAATACTAGGGTTTTTATCATCCCACTTAACACAGAAGCAACTCATGCTATACGCAGTGCAACTTTGTTTCTCGTGCACGGGATCCGACCTAGACATCATGAGCCTGGTCTTATCTCACCGCAGAATAAACCCGCATCCACATACATCAACTATTTCTATATGCATGACATGGCCATGGTGAGCGGCGTTCCCCTTCCCCACCGGACAGAAATAGTATAGATTTCCGTTAGCATACACCATCAGCGCCAACCTTTCATCCTCCCGCTGCTATATAGGGCCCATTTGGCCCCGTTTCTCGCTTTTTGCTCTTCCTGCCCCACTCTGTGTACTTTCCTGCCTGTCGCCTACCGCACAAAGCGCGAATATACTTACGCGAATACAACGCGCCGCGTTCTTGTTTTCTTCTACCATGGATTTGCTACGTGTGGGAGCCCAGGCCCGAAAGACCGGCTGGCGGCCACGGGCAAATGTCGCAAAGGACAAATATAATATGGACGACATTGATGATTTTTTCAACGACAGCGAGATTCGCGAAGAAGTGAAGCCCAGAAAAACCTTGGGTGTTCGGCGCCGCGTACATCTACCCCGGTCAGGGCTAGATAAAGAGGAAGCAGAGCTTTCAGAATCCCGCAAGGAGCCTAAAGATTGGGGAAGGCCTAAGGCGGCCGAAGTTACTGCACCAACAAAGGAAAGACACGTTTCTTCCGAGAAAACGAGCACTGCAAGCGGCTCACAACGAGGGTCTCGAATCGAACCGGGCCGTGAGGCATATGCATTCGAAATACTGGACGACGAGCTCCACGATAGCATGACTCTCTCCCCCATACCCCTTCTGTCCTTGCAAAAGGATAAAACCGATGGATTGCAACCAAATCATCTGGCAAAGGTGGAATCAGACGAACAAGATAACCAGCTAGACCGTCTTGATACCGATCCTTTTGACGAAATAGACGCAGCCCAATTCGACGACCCAGCTCAATTCGACGAGCCAATGATTGACGAGCCAATAATTGATGAGCCAACGGAAGTGCCGCAAGAGCCGTCACAAGAACCTTCGGACCCGCCAGAACCGCCCCAAGAGCCTCCCAGTGATGACGACGATACCCGATTCGGCGATACCGGGTTGTCGCAAGTGCGTACGCCTTCCAAAAAAAGCAGCTCGTCTCTCAGGACCCGTCGCCCTCGAGTCCCTGACTCTGAGTCCGAAGCCGACGTGTACAGCGACGCCGGCGATGAGTTCGACTCTGACTTCATAGATACCCAGCCCTCCCAGGGCTACAGCACCCAGGGCTACACGTCACAAAGCCAGGGCTATTCCCAGAGCCTGCAGTTTTCTCAAAAGCTGCGGGAGGTGATCATGCAGCCATCTCCGCTTCCCTCTCCTCCGCCCGAGGGCCTACGCCGGTCCAAACGAACAAAGATCGCACCGTTGGCATACTGGCGGAACGAGCGGATTGTGTACTCGCGTGCCAATGACACCAATGGCGATCCCGACAGCACGCTCATCAGTGATATCCGTAAGGTGCCTCTCCAACAAATCCAGGAGGTGGTGCATATCCCCGAGCCGTTGAAAACCAAGCCCCCTGCTCGAAGAGGACGCCCTCCCAAAAATGAAAAAGGTGCGACCCGAGGAAGAAAGCCCAAACCCAAGCCCGAGGGATACGACTATGAGTCTGATCCCGAGATTGAAGGCTCGGAGTGGTTTAAGCAAAAATCGCTCGAGGCCGAAATTTTCTTGGACGAAGAAACCCGTGCTGAGCGCGTGGTCGCCTGGACCCCGGATGGAGGCGAATTCCAACTGCCTCCACCCCCCAGTAAGGGCCTGCAAGTGGTGGAGAACTTCAAGGTGGCACCCCTTTTCGATGCGGATTCTGACATGATCGCGGCTGGGCTTCTTGAGTTTCCCATCGAAGGATTTAAAAGTCTTCGAACTGCGGGAGACTCGCTGTTTATGTTCCATGTGGCCAAGGGTATGGTGGAAGTGACATTGAACTCGGACAAATTTGTTGTCACCCGTGGGTGTTCTTTCGAGATCCCGAAGCTTAATATCTACAGCCTCAAGAACATTGGCCAAACCACTGCACGTTTGTTCTTCGTGCAATGCCAGCTCGGAGAAAAACGACTAGAATAGCACGAACAGCAGCGACAAAAGGCTACGCTATTGGGAGATGGGATGGAAAGGCACCGTGGATGATATTTATTTACCATACAATCAGGAAATATCTGCGAATAGGAAATTAATGTACACAAGAGATATTGTTATGCAGTAGGGACAACGCACCTTAGAACTTGGTCACTTCGGATGACTCGCTGTCGTAGTAAGCAATCATCTTCACCTTGAACTCAGCGGCAGCAACACCAAATTGCTTCAAAATCAAAGCCTGAGTCACATCCAAGGTGTCACCCTTGGCACAAACAGCAAATGGCTCGTTGATAGTAATCTTACCTGACTTAATTTTAGTTGGGATCTTGAACTTGTTTCTCAAGGTTTCCTCCAAGGAGTGGGACATTGGAACATCCTCTTCGATTGGAACCTGTCCACCTCTAGAGTAAACAATACCTTCTGGGATAGTGAAGTCGATAGGAGCCTTAGACTTGGCTCTGCAGTAGTCAGCCTTGGAGTAAGCCTTGAAATAAGCTTCGACGGTTTCAGGCGTTTCGTTGGTGAACAACAATCCAGAAACACCGGAACAAAGCTTAGACAACTTGTGCAAGTTGTCTTTGTACTCTTCAGCAGGGGTGTCACCAAGAGCCTTCTCCAAAACTCTTCTCTTTCCTAACAACAATTTCGAACCAACCCAGTCAGATCTGATATCTTGCAAAACTGGAGTTCTCACATCATCTAATTGCAAAATCCAGGTGTACTTGAATTCATCAAGGGCCTCTCTGACTTCATCGAAAATACGTGTCTTGTTTTCTTTTCCCTTTTTATCGGTTTGGGCCAAAGTGACGAGCTTAGAACGTTTAGATCTTGGCATTTTGGTAGAAAATTGTTATCTGTGCTGGAATTCTAGAAGAGATGAGCATTTCAATGAGCTGAAAATTTCCTGGTCACGTGCACACTGCGAGAACATTGGCATCGCACACTATTTTGCACCCAAGCCTAAAACGGTTGGACTTGGAATTTCCGTTGCGGAAAATTCATCTTTGAGGGTAACACAAATCTTAGAAAGAACAGAATCAATGAGTTCAAGTTGAATAGATGAGGGGATTTCGTCATTAGTGGATAAAACCTGTAAAATAATAGTGTACAAGGTTGTCATCTCATCCATGATTGTAAATGCAATACCCATGTGCTGACATTCTTGGGTGCGATTTGAGTGATTGCGATAGAGGTTGTGCAAGTGAAGAACCAACTTAATCACTGAATTATTGAGTTTATTTGATGTGGGCTCTGTCAGAAGTTGATAAACAAGGTTTCTCTCGTTAACCACAATGTAGAATGATAGAGAGCGTATCATCATGATTAGGTTGACCCCAGACTCATCAGGGGCTCGGGAAATATAATTAAAGAGTTGTAGGAGTAAATCTTCTGACGAGGAAGCAATAATAATACAGAACGAATCCTGAGCAAAACTGGATATTGTGGCATTTTGCTGGACAACTTGCAATAGCATCATCAAAATAGCTTCCATCAGAGGCGCGCAAAACCCATCGTAAACATCAAAGACGGCCAAAGCAGAAGCAAGTAGTATCAACTCAACTTTGAAATCACTTGAAACTTTGTCATTTCCTAGCGCTGAGATGAAAGCTTCGGGGTTTTTCGATATTTGAGAGGTGACTAGATACACTTGATCTTTTAAGAGGTGGCTTGACCCCACATAATCTGTAGACACAAAGAACCGGAGTAAACGAATATCATCGGACAAAACATTCCCTGTCGAAGTTGATCCGCTCAATAAATTTGATACATCCTCTAAGATTGTCAGAATATCTGAGGCAGAGGAGCATACAGGTAGTTGCTCCATCCAAGAATCAATGGAGGGCATGAGGAGAAGAAGATACTCGGCACTAACAATGAACCGATGGCCTTCTTTTTGGCTCTGCAAAGGTCTTTTTCGTAAAAGATTGTTTTGAGGTGCGTCTACTGCCACTATTGTCGCATCAGAGGAAATGGGGGACCCAAATGAGAATTTGTTATCCTTTGCCTCAAAATCATCGTACAAACTCAAAGACCCTTGGTACTTCAAATTGAGAGAAGGGAAATTGGAATGAGACTCAAACTGGCCAATCAACAGAGGAATATAATCACTTGCAGTAAATGAGTTGTACTCCGAAAAGTCCTCAGACAGCGAGAGCTCCAGCAAACTCAATTCGGAATACATATCGATAATAACCTCGTTCGAGTCGCCAAACCAATACTTTGCAATTTTCCATGCCGAAAAGAGAAGAATCATCAATGTGGTGATCATAATACCCGCCACTGCCTGTGACTTGTGAAAGGTTGCTCCTAATAATACATGGAATGTCTCTCCGGTTTGCCGCACAATGAATAGAGGAGTTTCACAATGAAGAAGAGAATTCCCTGCCAAAAAGGAGCGAATGAAATTGCCGTACAGGGCCAAAAAGACACCGAGTATTTCTCCCACTCTTTCGGGAAGCTCTATGTTTAAGCTGGATTTGTTTCCACATGAAAGGTGTATTGTGGACGAGTACTCAGTTTGCTGTAAAAAAGGGCTGTTAAGAAGTTCAGTATTCGCCCGTTCCAAATACGACTCTAAACTATGAACAAGGTTTAGCATTGGAAAAAATTATATAGAAGGGATAGAGAATTTCGGAAATGACTTGCGGGTTTGACCAGACGTGTCGCTGCTGCGATTTGCAGCATCGCATTACGACATTTATGGCAACAGCGAGGGAGACATTGCAATACGAAAATTGGCCGTGTTCAGGAAAACTGGCCGAGAGTTCCATGATCAGAAAAACTAAAGGTGACAATACCGACATTTTGCTTGCGCTTCTCTGTTTTGCACGTTGAACACCTGGTTGGAGACATAGTAGTCGTTGCGCGAGACACACTCATGTGTTGGCGTGTTTCCGTGTCATATTAGACCGTTATTCCGCTTCCAATGCAGCCACGTACAGTCACATTGGCCGTTCCTCGGTTAGTTGCGCTTTCTTCTTATCGTTGTTTTTCTTCCCGCAGTGGGATTTCAGTTGGGTCCCAATCTTCGTCAATTTGACCCACCACACATCCTTTTCTTCTTGTGAATATCCGGCCTACACATGTCCTCGTGAAACTTTATTAGCTTCCTATGCAAGTCTTAAATATGAATACATAATGTCCCGCCCATCACCAGTCGCCAGGAACAACATGCTCCTTCGCCAATGGGAGGTTTCTCTCGTACTTGGTTCCGCCCGGTCTGCATGGTGGAATGTATGGGTCTGGGTGGGCTTCTTTGGCCAATCTGGTCTTGGTTTGGGCAATCAAACGCTCCAACTCGTTGGGGTCGGAAATGTGCTTGTTGGTTTCGAACTGCGATCTAATCTTGAGGGTTTCTCTTCTGTAGGCGTCGAACTTGAGAGACGAGTCGAATGCGGTTCTCAAAGCCTGTCTAAAGAGAGACGCCACTCTTTTGCTGTTTGCCTCGGTGAATGGGAGAATAGGGTTAGCCATGGTGCCGGGTGGTGTAGGGTCTATTTGTTAATGGTAAAACTTTTATTGGCCAGTGCGAAAGCGGAGGCACGGGTGCATTTTGTGCCGGACCCCCCGCCCGCGGCCGCCTACTCGTAAGCCTGTAACATAGTTAATACAGTTTAGATTGATACAGTAATTTACAAAAAAATAGCATCTCTACTCCGCCACGCTCATCAAACTGCCGACAAACGACAATATCAACCGGCTTCTCACCTCATTGATATCCTCCGGAACCAACCAGATCAAGGCACCAAGTTTTCTCGCAATAGAAATGGCTAACCTGGCGTTGGCATACTTCTCCTCGTCAGAAATGTTAGCACCCTGGTACACCAAATCGTAGTCCACGTAGCCCGGCTTGATACCGTTCAACACATCCAATAAAAACACACCGTTGGATAAAGACAGATCCTTGAATGATCTTACGGAGCCACTGCGGCCACCCTTGGCAACTTGGGCATTAGCCCACTTCAAAATGTCTCCATCGGTAAGGTTTTTACCGTTACCCAAGCTAGACAAGGTGTTGACGATGTTTCTTCTCATCAACTGCCACACAAGACCCAACGTCAACAACTTGTTACCGTCGACAATGTCAGAGCCCTCGATGCCCACCAAGGAAAAGCTGTTCGCTTTTCCAATTTCCACACCATAATTCGTGTTCTCCAACGCCTTGAACCGCGAAAGCTCGTTGCCATTCGCAGGCTTCTTGTTGATGTGCTTCCAAGAAACAGAGCCGGGCAACACCTTGTCATACGCCTGCAAAAGCACCAAGCCATCCTTCAAATCCTCAAACAACGACACAATTGGAGGGTCCACGTCCAAAGAGTTCAACCACAAAGTGAAAACTCTGGCCTCTCTTTCCCCTTCGGCATCGAATTCCTCGATTTCGGGCTTTTCCGACTCTTCGATTGGGTCCAAGCCGGGGTAAGTGTTGAACAAGTTCGCCACAAACGCAAGATTCAACTTGGGGTTACCTGCGACCAAAGACGTAGGAGTCAAATACTTGCGCACGCCAATCTTGTCGGCATTCTCCAACACCTGCTCTGCCCGTTGCAACACATCAGAGGTCTGCAATGGAGACAAATCACAGTATTCTGGTTGCAATTGGTTCAACAAAACAGTATAGTTTTCGCCGTCACTAATGTCACCAGAGAAGTTAGCCACACGTCTTTGAGAACCCGCGTTCTTCAAATGATAGTTGAACCAGCGCAACAAAATCTTCTCAGGAGGCAATCTCAAGAATTGCTCGAGCGTTTCGTCATCCTCTAGCAACCGGTATAATTCAGGGTGGTATTTGATGTCCACCTTGGACAACAAGCCGCGGCGAATAATCTGCCAAATTAAACCCAAAATCAAGTGCTCTTTTCCGTCAATGATGTCATCAGAATGCACATTGACAACCACACAGCCAATGGCCTTTGCCGAATTGATAACAATGTTGGCATTTTCGGACATCTGGAAGTTGTTGAGGGTCTTTTTCTTTGCAGAGGGCAAGTTCAACACACGAGTGTCAATAGTATCATCCACCGAATCGTTGATCAACTTGGACAACACCAAACCATCGCGACATTCGTCGAAGATTTGGAATGTTTCAGTGTCAAAAGGCAAACGGTCACCAATGTGTGGGTCACCAGCGAGAACAGAGTTGATGTGGCGAGTGAATTCAGTTCTTTCCTCATCGTTGATGGTGTGGGTAGTTCCGTCAGTCTTGCCTCCAATGTAAGTTTTACGGGCAGTGTTTGCAGTAGCAATTGGTGCGCTTCCTGATGCAACCCTATTGTTATTGACAGGTACAGCCGGAGCTTTTCCAAAGGATTTAGGTAAAGGAGCAGAAGGCTTAGAAGATGGACCGTCCGCGTTGTTCAATTTAGCGATCAATTGCACGTAATCATCCAACTCCACATGTCCAGAGGCATCCACATCCACCTGCTTCAATGTTTCTCTTGCTTGGTCATACGTGAACTCTCCCTTTTGAGAGACAGCGTGTATGACGTCTTTTTTCTCCACCCATCCTTTTTCATCCAAATCAATGGCCCGGAAATCTTCGATGATGGAAAAGATCGCCGCTTGGTCCAAGTCTGGGTATTTCTTTTGCAATTTCAACACGTTCATATTGAAGGTTCAAGAAATCTTGCTCTTTTGTTGAATGTATACTTGTCTCCGTATCTATAGGGATAGACTTTCCAATGCTTTTCTGTTTGTTTTGTTCCGTGCTGTGCAACTATGTCATGCACTGTACCAGATTATGGGGGCGGTGGCTTGTGGTTAGAACACGACTTTAACACCGCGCTACGCCGCGATATCCGCACCTCATTGCTCTCCTATTATGGAGGGGTCACACAAACCGTACCTGGCGCAGCCTTTATCATCACTTCCGGCCGAGATGCATTACTTTTGCCTGGGGGAGATTTATCTAAGTCACGCCAACCGTCGCAGCTGGCGCTCTTCACTTGGAAGGCTTAGCGAAACACGTAATCATGACTGTGCTGAGAGCAAAATTCAACGATTGTAAGTGCTAATAGAGCCAGTAGCTTCTAGCTCTGAAATTATAAGCCTTTGCCTTTCTCTTGGTTTCTGCAAATGTGGTGGCAGGATGTTTGGCGATAGGCATAGATTGTGCACCCGTACACCTTTGATTTATAGACACTTTGTGATAAGATTCGCCTAGCAGCTACCACCTAGAGATGGATACTGACTCACTGAATCTTGTAAAATCAATCGGTCCTGGTTCGATTGCCTCTACTACTCCTTCTAGCTTTGAGCAAGCTAGGTTGGCTTTCGGCGATGAGCAGCCAATGTTTGATCTCGAAAAGGTTCAGTTGCAGTTTGATCTTCGAAATGACTTGCAACGACTTCTTGTTTCCAATAATATGATGTACATATTCACGTCACGCCTAATATTTCGAATTGATCTAGATAATCCGTCAAAAGTCGTTCAAATTGAAATTCCCGTTATGGCTGAGTCTGTTGTCACGAATAGCTGGTTACACCCGAGTGGCCAGTTCTTAATCATCCAGGTTAATGAGACTCATTACTTTCATTTGCATTCTTCATATTCTAAATTCAAAAGCATGCCTCGATTCAAGGGCCTTCAAGTGACGCATATGGCGTTTACTGAACTCCATACCAAAAACGCAACAGGGGACTTTCTCTTCTCCACCAAAGACAAGGGGTTATACGTGGCGCTAATCAAGTCCCATGATTCTGGAACCCAAGACTCCAAGAGGGATGACAAATATGTGAAGAATGTTTATAAGGCGGCAGGAGACATTCGCGGTATATCTCTTGGTAACAATAATAGCCAAATCCAGTTGTTTGTTAATGGTGAGATTTTAGTATGGGATTGCTTTGAGTTTACCCTTCCTGAATTAACTAGAGACTTTCGCCAAAACCCAAAAATATTTCCAACCACTCCAAAAGTTGAAAAATCAATTTTTCTTTTCCAAAAGCAAAACTATTATCTTGTTACTCTACCTTCTCTCGACATTCACTCCAACGATGAGGAATTGCAGTTGTCAAACACAGAGAAATTGAACTTGGCAGGCTTAGGTGTATCTTCTGTTGACAATTCTTTCATTTGCACTGACCACAATCTCCTATTCTTGTCCGCGAAAGGCAGCAAACTTGTAATTGTGAACAAAATTGCCTCGCTGACACCAACTATTAAGGACATTTCTGGCTTTCTTGAGAATAAATCCCCCCTTGGAATAGTATCTGATTCTATCGGAGATACCAATTGGCTTTACACTTCTGATGGTATATTTGAAATCTCGATATCGAACGAGTCAGCTGCAATTTGGTATAACTACTATAAGATAGGAGACTATGAGAGGGCATTGAAATTTTTGGATGAAAGCAGTCCTAATTCAAATACTTGGTTCAAACGAAATGCTGTTTTGGTAAAGCAGGGGTATGTTTTATTAGAAAGGGGTGGATATGGCGAGGAAACATTTCAAACCAAATATGCAGATGATCGATTCAACTTACAAGTCAAAGGTATTCAAATATTAGGAGAACTGCAAGAACCATTCGAAAAGGTTTGCCTAATGCTCTTGCAAATGATGCAAGCACTTGGAGATTTGCCTATTCTGTCCAATTTTCTATTAGTTGAGTATTTGAAGACTAAATTCGTGCACGCAAAAGATGTGGAGAGAAATAAGATAAGGATGGTTGTTCTCTCGAGCTGGATTATACGGTTATACCTCGAATTAATTCGAAGCATTCAGCTTATTCATAGATTGCCAACAAACCGTCTCTCCGAAAAAAGCACTAGAGAAGGTGTTGCCGAAAAGTTCCTTGACGAGATAAACACATCTCTTGATAAATTTATCCAGAAATATTATAAATTGTTTGACTCCTTGACAGTTTATCAAATTTTAAGTGGAATGAACTTCCCCGAAAAGTTGTTGTCTTTTGCTGAATTGCTAGAAGACTACGAATTCATAATCAACCATTACATGGAGACGGAGCAATGGCATAATGGGTTGCGAGCTTTGGTAAAGATGTATGCTAAAAGTCCCCTGCAAGCTTGTGGAATGATATACCACACATCGTCAGAACTTCTTATGCAAATTCCAAGTGAAACTGTTGAGGCATGGCTAAAGTTCCCCTCTTTAGAGTATGAGAAGCTTCTTCCTGCAATTTTGACTTACAATAAGAGTGGTGATTTTCCAAGCTTTTCACAGAATCCCAGTATCCACTTTCTTCAGAAATTAATTTATGAAAAAGGTGTGAGAAGCCCAGTTTTGATAAATTATTATTTGACCTTACTAATATCTTATCCCTCCTCAAAAAAAGAAGAAGAAGAATTGATTTCAAAAGCTGTCCAGAAGACATTGAATCATGTCCGAAATGATAGCTCCAACTTCCGCAAAAGAGTTCCATATGATCCAGAGTTTTTATTGAGGCTTTCATTGAGATTTAAAAAATATCATTCTGCGATTCTTATTCTTATAAATGATATGCAAGTTTACGACGCTGCATTAAAGCTTGCATTGGACAACAATCTTATTTCTCTTGCGGGATATATTTTGCAGCAGTATGACAAGATGATTTTTCAAGATGAGGAGAACTTGAAAATGCCATATGATGATTACTATGCTGATAATGGATCCCAAATGGCAAATACAAAACTCGAAAATGACCATTTTGCACCAAGGAAGAAGTTATGGATGACATATGCTAAATTCTTGATTGACAAGGTTTGTCAGGGTCACAAGCTTGATATTCTTGATAAATGTGGCACTGAATTTTCCTTACCTCCCGCAGAGACTAATAGAAATACCATTCAGTCCATTACTGCGAATATAGTGGAATCTAACGACAACGGAAAGAATATCTCAACAGGTGATGGTGACTTGAACAAAATCTTGCATTACCTCTTACTGCTATCATATAGAGGTGACCAAAGTAGTAATGTTCTCACTTTAAAAGATTTACTTCCTTTGTTCCCTTCAAGCATCACCATTAGCAATTTTAAGGAGGAAATTGTCAATTCTTTGAACTATTACAACAACTCTATTAATCAACTTTCTTTGGAGATGCAAGAATCTGCTGATATAGCTGAAAAATTAAAGGTTCAAATCAAAGAATCTGCTCTCAAAGAAGTGAAAGGTAAGATATATACCATAATAGAGCCCGGAGAATCTTGCTCCATTTGCAAAAAGCTTTTGGTGGACAGAAATTTTGTCGTGTTTCCCAATTGCCATCATTGTTTCCATAAAGATTGCATTGTTCGCTTTTACTTAAAACTGAAGGGGGACTACAGATTTAAGAAAATTTTTCAATCTTTTAGGCAGACATCTACTGTCGCCAATAAAACAGAATTAGACTCGATATTGCTTAAGGAGTGTCCTCTCTGTAATGAGAAAAATCTCAATACCTTGGATGACCCCCTTATTGATAAAGATCAAAACAAATCCGAAATCGACGAATGGGATCTTTGAGGGAATGTGCAGCAAATGGGATGTATGTGTTTCCATTGATTTCCTTTGTCCACAAATTTATTTCTGAATATACAAAATACAGAATTTAAAATTATATTTTGAACCTCTTTCTTCAATCTTCGAGAACGAAACCTCTGTCTCATTCCCCATGATTACTCTCATTTTGGAATAGCAATTCTGATTTAAGTACACATGATTTGAGACTCAGTTCAAGGAACATACATGTACATGTGTGATATGAATGGAGTTGATTGTTTTTATGCAGATTGTTGGGCCAGCTCTCATGCGTGATTTTGCGGCTGATTTGGACCCAGTGTGAAGTTCTGTGCCACCTTCTGGATCGAAATTGTAGTCAGATTTCATACAGACTTCTGAAATATTACTGGAATGACTAATGAGAGAATTTAGTATCCGTAGAGGTAGTAACAGTAGTCATGGTATGGAATTGTATTTGAGGTGTGTTCTAAATAAGTGGTTGTTGCATTCTTGTTCTTAATGAATTGAAAGTCAAAGAAAATCATATATATAAGGAATCCTTGAATCTCATCCCAGAGGAGGAGATTAAATCAATGTGAGACTATCTCTAAGAGTAGCTAATATGGACTTAGGTAATCGTAATCAGTTGAGTGCATATTACTACAACCATATGTGGACATCTATACATCTCAATTAATTGATAGGGTCACGTGAAATAATTCTTGCAGAAGGTCTGGATTTTTTTTCCTCATCTCATCAGGTCTTCTCTGTATAACTTCTACATAGCATGGGTAAAACTCAAAAGAAAAATAGCAAGGGTCGTTTAGATCGATACTATTACTTGGCCAAAGAAAAGGGCTATCGTGCCCGTTCCTCCTTTAAAATTATCCAGATAAATGAAAAGTACGGCCATTTTTTGGAAAAATCTAAAGTTGTGATTGACTTGTGTGCTGCTCCGGGATCTTGGTGCCAGGTCGCTTCTAATTTATGTCCAATAAACTCCTTAATTGTGGGTGTTGATATTGTTCCAATCAAACCTCTTCCAAACTGCATTACATTCCAATCTGATATCACTACTGAAGATTGCAGATCCAAACTCAGAGGTCATTTGAAGACATGGAAGGCTGATACTGTTCTCCATGATGGAGCTCCTAACATTGGTATGGGTTGGGTCCAGGATGCATTCACTCAATCTCAGTTGGTCTTGAAGGCCTTGAAGTTAGCATGCGAGCACTTGACTCAAGGTGGTACCTTTGTTACCAAGGTTTTTAGGTCCAAAGACTATAATAACTTAATGTGGGTCTTCCAGCAATTATTTGAGAAAGTGGAAGCTACTAAGCCTCCTGCTTCTCGTAACGTTTCGGCCGAAATTTTCGTTGTGTGCAAAGGTTTCAAGGCACCAAAGAAAATGGACCCACGTTTGTTGGACCCCAAGGAGGTCTTCGAAGAATTACCAAGTGAGAACAAGAACAACGAAGCAAAAGTTTTCAACCCCGAAAAGCGTACAAGAAAGAGAGAAGGTTATGAAGAAGGAGATTACTTATTGTATAAGGAGATGCCTTTGGCTGATTTTATCCGCGATGAAGAGCCAATTAACACTTTGGGAGACTTAAACAAGCTTATAGAGCCTTCGAAAGAAGATCAAGAGTGGAAGATGCTCAAAAAATTGAGACACTGCACTCCTGAATTCAGAGAATGCATCAAAGATTTGAAGGTCTTGGGTAAAAAAGACTTCAAGCTAATCTTAAAGTTTAGAAAGGAGGCTAGAGCTCTCTTGGGACTTGATGATGAGGAGGAAAACAAGCCTGAGATTGAAGTAGAGCCAATTACTGAGGAAGAGCAAATCACAAAAGAGCTTGAGCAATTAACCGATAAGCAAAAGCAAAAGAGAAGAAGAGAAAAGAAGCGTGCTAATGAACTTAAGCAAAAGGAGATCAAGCGTGTACAAATGAGCATGATGACAGATATGTCTATCGGTATTGAGGCAGGTCAAACTGGTGCTGACTCTTTGTTTAGCATTAAATCTGCAGAGAAAACCGGCCAAATTGATGAGCTCGCCAAGGGTAAGAAGCGCATGGTTTTCACTGAAGAAGAGAGAGCCAGAGGAACTGAGATTGACTCCGGTGGTGAAGCATCGGAAGTCGATACTGATGAGGAAGCTGATAACTTGGAAGCTCAATTGGACGACATGTATCAACAATTCAAGAAAGCTAGGGCCGAAAAAGATGCCAACTACAGAGCTAAAATGGCCAGAGGAGGTGATGATGAGGCTTGGGATGGTATCCAATCAGGAGAAGACAGTGACGATGAGTTAATGGAAAAGGATTATGAGATGGATGTCGACTCTGATGACGAGTCTGATGATGAAGAAGAAATTCGCAGCATGATGGAGAAAAAGAAGAAAGAGGATTTGTCTAAGAATGCCAAGATGTTTTTCGCTTCGAATTCCGTGTTTGGTGATTTAAATGACGATGATCTTCTCTCGTCCATGGTTGCACAAGAAGCCCAGCCTACTAAATCGCAAATTCCTGCTAAAAGATCTAGAGAAACTGAAGCTGAGGACAATGCTGCGGATGAAAGTTCTGAATCTGACTTCGAAATTGTTGGTGCTGAGCCAGAGCAAGAAAGTGATTCTGATTTCGATTCTGAAGAGGAAAGCATTGGTCGCCAGCTCTCTAAAGCTCAGTCTCACAAGGAGAGAGTCGATTTGAGTACTGTTGAGGCCATGACCTTGGCCCATCAAGTCGCTCTCGGCCAATTGAATAAGCATGACTTGATCAATGAAGGTATCAACAAGTATTCCTTTAGAGATAGAGAAAACTTGCCAGAATGGTTTATGGAGGAAGAGAAGAAGCACTCGAAGATCGTTAAGCCAATCACCAAGGAAGCTGCCGCTGCCATCAAGGAAAAGCAGAAACAATTGAACGCAAGACCAATCAAGAAGGTGTTGGAGGCTCAAGGAAGAAAGAAGTTGCGTGCATTGCGCAGACTTGAGAAATTGAAGAAGAAGTCCGACACGATTAACGAAGATGGAGCCAAGAGTGAAAAGGACAAGGCGGAAGAAATCCTGAAATTGATGCGCAAATTGACCAAGAAGCAAAAGACCAAGCCAAAGACTACACTTGTGGTTGCTTCCGGTAATAATAAGGGATTGTCTGGAAGACCTAGAGGTGTTAAAGGTAAGTATAAGATGGTTGATGGTGTGATGAAGAATGAGCAAAGGGCTTTGAAACGGATTGCTAAGAAGCACAAGAAGTAAATACAAGTAAATAGTTCTTGCCATGTGGGTTATTTTCAGTGATTGTAACTACTGCTGTGTTTCAGAAGAGTTAGAGTTCGTAATCGCCTGCGCCGAACAACGCGCCCGCATGGAATAAGGTTGATCTTTCCCAGTCCTGAAACAAAACGAGGCGAGGCTACGCGCCTAACTCTGTTTTACCTGCAGTCTCACCGATCAAGGCGTCCCCTTTTCCGTGGAGGGCCCATAGATCCGAGCACACTACAGACAATGGGACATAAAAGATATCTCTCACGTGCCGCATATTTGTCCCCAATGCCGAATGCTGGAAGAGCGGAAACGCGATATCGTAAAAACACAACCACCAAAGAATGACAATCCGCAACCATGCGCCATATAGGCGAATTTGCGCGTTGGTTGACTCGATATTTAAGCACGCACAAAAAAATATTAACCGCCGTGTGCGAAAATATCACCAGCGAAACCCTGATCAACCGGTTACCGTTGATGTAATCTGCCGTGGGCTGTTGTTCTTTTCTGAGGCGTACTTCCTATCCCAAGTTCGACAAAGACGTACAAGAAGAGTAAATCATCTTTCTTTCGTGGCATGTGCACGGGTGTGGGAGATCACACGTATTGAAGAGAAGGCGGAGCGTTTGTGGGTAGCTGTGCCCCATTGTAAATGTTTTAGTGCGATATGGCGGTGCTTGAAGGCGAGGGCCGCATTTTAATCCAAAAGGGAAATTCTTACGCCAGCATGCCCGATGGAATGCATACATACAAAGCAGCCCTCTTGCGAATTTTATCCTTTTCGGTTGCGATAACCTTCTTCTTCTGCTTTTTCTTTTTATTAAAAGGTCCCTTTGCCTCACTTGACTGTGACTGGAATCTGATTTCCCCAAACTTGGAAAACAACGCCGATACTGACGACCCGATATTCGTCTCTTCTACTAAGTGCCTACGTCATTGGTCGTGGCAAAGCTGATTAGAGTCCTACATTCATCCTCGCTCGCAAAGTGTTCTCACCACCCACTTG
Organism: Clavispora santaluciae; assembly: GCA_022577645.1. NCBI lineage: Eukaryota > Fungi > Ascomycota > Pichiomycetes > Serinales > Metschnikowiaceae > Clavispora > Clavispora santaluciae. Next base: position 198,200 of record JAJNMX010000011.1, read on the forward strand.
CTATCCAGATCGTACAGAATCTGGCAGTGAAAGGGCTTTGCTCATCTTTTCCCTCGTTTCTTTTCTAACAATTTTGGCTTTGAATCTCCATTCTCGTTGCGCCTTTGCTACGACTGCTAGCGTCCATTCTTTACCGCGTTTCTTTTTCCCTCCATCGCTTGCCCCTTGTCGTTCCAACGAACCAAGAACACTTGTATTCCCTTGACTTCCTTTCCCCATATATATTTGCCGCATTTACGCTTCCGGCTCAGCTCCTCCATATTCCTTGTTTCCTTTGTCATTTATCCTGACCACGTCCGCGTCTAATTGGGATCCCATATCATATACCTATCTTCATCGCATGATCATAATGGCGTCAGAGCCCCCAGTCTCCCAGTTGATGGTTCCATCTTCTCAAGGAGGTAAGCGTGTACACCGGCACCGAAGGTCTGCAGCTATCTCAGGGGATTTTGATGTATCCGACCTTGGATTTCTCTCTCCTCCGCCGCCCTTATCAAGAGGGTACAGACATTCGTCTACTTCTTCAAATCCACAAATATCACTGAGCCCGTCTTCTCTACATCAAAGACTGTACCTGAGCCTGTTTGCTGTTCGCTCCACGCATGCTCGCATGAGCAGTCTTGATGACAGCATGCTCGACAGGCATTTCCAGTTCTCTAACAAAGAGGATTTCACAAACCAGCCTGAGAGTGAAAATTTTCAATTTCCATCCCTTCCGGGAACTCCGAATGACCCGCCTAGTACTCCTAAGCTTAATCCCACCTCTCCTCGAAGTTTTTCGGGCAGCTTTTCAAATTTGAACTCCCCAATTCGCCTTCGAAACAAAAAATCAGGCTCCATGACGGCAGCTAATACTCCACGTATGTTTTTGACAGAAAAAACTGTCTTTGATAGCGAAAACGTCCCAAATGCGGTAATTGACCTCGATGAAATTTTGAATGCTGGCCATAGATCTGAAACTGACGACAAGTACTCTGACAACCGTTCGAAGGATTATGTTGAGTCTTCCTCTTCTCCTCGAATGTCGAAAAATGATTATCCTCTACCCTTGTCGTTGTACACTGTTCCGGGGTATCCGAAGCAGCCGTTGCGAGAGCTCGTATCGGACCCTATAGAAGAGGAGGAAGATTTTGAAGATGCAAAACTGCCTGAAGACATAACAATAACTGAGAAGCATGAGCGCACTCTAAGTCGGAGCGGAACCCCGAACATATCGGAGCTGGACGTTTTCGTTAATCCGCAGGAAGCATTTCATGGTGTATATCAGCTTCAATCTGCGAACTCTTCCAGCTCTAGCATTCCTTCTGTTCCCTACGCTCAAAACAGAAGCTTCTCTGCTACTTTGATTGAGAAAACTCCCTCCAATTCTTCTAAAGATTCCGGAACATCTTTCATTTTTACCAACACTGGCACTCCTACGTCGAAGAGATCAAGTGCAAAGGCTACAAGATACCAGTCCTTCTATGACCAATCGTACAAGATTTCATCAGCATTGAAAAACTCTTCTACCGACAGCATACATTTGATTTCAAGTACCAATGTCAATGAGCCGGTCCCAATAAGAGATGACTCGCAATCACTAGGTCATTCGTCGAGCTTTCCAAGTTTAAGATCGAATGTGAAGAGACCAGTTCCTTTGCGTTTGGATGAGGTTCGAGGAAAACGAGAAGGCGGGCCAAATTCTCCTCCATTAATGTTATCTAATAGAATTGCGCCTACAAATGACTTCATCAGACCCTCTGGGGGCTCTGAAGCATCAGTATTCCTTTCTCCTGCAAGGCTGCCTCCTCTTGATAATGCTATTCAGACGAAAGCGAAAGATATGCACATTTCTTCAAACGCTAAAATTGCCCTCAATTCTCCTTCAAGTATGCTATCCGGGTTTTCGTCTACCGTTGATGGAGTAAGTGATACCTTGACAGATCATTCGTCATTAATCTCCAATTCAGAGAACCCAGTGCTTCCTAGCGGCGTCCAAAATAGCTTTACTCCTTCAAGGGCTTCAGATTCAACTGTTCTGAACTATGAAAAGCAAAGTTTGGTTACAAATAAATTGGTGTCACCAGAGTCGATTCCTCCTGTTAAGGTATCGGACTCCCTGCACATGCGGACGCCAGCAAGTTCATATCGGGGACATAAAACATCTATCACATCTCAACAGATGACAACGCCCTCACCCGATACCCTAAGCAAATCTCCTCGAAAGTCTTTATCGTCTCGCCATACTGCAAAAAAGGAGGCCAGTGTCGAGATACAATTGGAAGAACATGAAAAGAGACATTCCCGACGTAAATCTGAAATTTTCTCTAATTGGTTTAGAAGAAACAAATCATGATTATATTTTTTGCTAGTTATATTTGCATAATACGAATAATTAATGTTTTTTTTGTGTAACGATCCAACATGAAGACACCCTTAGACGCTTCTAGAATTTAGTCGTGTGCGGCACAGTAGCCCCCATTAAACGAAGAAGAATCCTCAGGTACTTGCGAATTAACTTATTCTTCAAGTTCATTTCAGATATAAGCCCTATTTTTTGTGTCGTTTACTCGATTACTAGAGCTACTTGTCACGTTTAATCTCAGGCAGCAGGGCTATCTGAAAGTGTCTGCTTTGATCTCAGTAAAGTCCGAAGGTTCTCATTACTCAGCATACCAATCCTTGTAACAACCTTTCAAGCAAATTCCATGATGAGTACCCAAGCAGCTGCTCCACCAACCGAGGAACCATTCTTGGGTCCCAATCTTAATATTACCTTAGTTTGCCCTGAATGCAAGATATTTCCTCCTGACTTAATTGAAAGGTTTAGCGAGGGTGACATAGTGTGTGGAAGCTGCGGCTTGGTCCTTAGTGACCGCGTGGTCGACACTAGGTCTGAATGGAGAACTTTCAGTAACGATGACCAGAATGGTGACGATCCAAGTCGTGTAGGTGATGCGGGAAATCCGTTATTGGATACTGAAGATCTTTCTACCATGATCTCTTATGTCCCTGAAAACGTGAAAGCAGGAAGAGAATTGAACAGAGCTCAATCTAAGTCTCTTGTTGATAAGAAGGACAACGCCTTGTCGGCTGCCTATGCCAAGATTTCACAAATGTGCGATGGTTATCAACTACCAAAAATTGTTCAGGATGGAGCGAAGGAAGTCTATAAATTGGTCCATGACGAAAGACCTCTCCGAGGCAAATCTCAAGAGTCGATTATGGCTGCTTCTATCTTTATTGGCTGCCGTAAAGCGAAAGTTGCACGTAGTTTCAAGGAAATTTGGGCGTTAACGAACGTTCCGAAAAAAGAAATCGGCAAGGTTTTCAAAATTATTAACCTGGTCATTCAGGAAAAGAATGAAACCAATCCAAATGCTTACTTCATGATTAAAGACAGTGAGCAAACTACTCAGACCTCTGCAGAGGACTTAATAAGACGTTTCTGTTCTCATTTGGGATTGAGCAACGAGGTGACAAATTCTGCGGAGTTTATTGCAAGACGTTGTAAGGATTCGGGTATTTTGGCTGGGCGTTCCCCAATCACAATTGCTGCTACAGTGATCTACATGACTTCGTTACTTTTTGGTGCTGAAATTACTCCATCGAAGATTGCCAACAAGACTGGTGTGAGCGATGGAACGATTAAGACATCTTTGAAAGTTATGTACGAAGATCATGAAAAGCTAATCGATCCAAGTTGGATTGAAAGTGGAAAGGTGAAGCTAGAAAATCTACCTAAATATTCACGCGAGTGATGTTGCTCGCTGACGCGCGGATTGCGGGTGCATCACCAGTCTCATTTATAATAATATGTAGGTTGTATGAGTTAATTCCAAAGGTTCTTGTCTATCATTAATTTTAAACATAGAAATGTCCGACTTACCCAAAGATTTTGTTCAAAAATTGTACGAAAAGTATCGGTCTGCATCGGAAGGTAACTTTTTGGTCTTCAATGGTGAGTCAGCAAAGAAGGAAATTTTGAAAGAGACCATCAACGAGACTTCGTATGAGTTTGAGTTAACCGAACTTCAGAGTCTTGAAAAGCGGCCAGAAGTTGGCAATGTGGATGACAACCCTTTTGCAAAGCCGGAGCCTGAATTGACCATTGTCCCCTCTCTTGATAATGACTTCCGTGTCATATTCAATAAGTTTCCAGTTGTCCCTGCTCACTTTATGCTTGTGACCAAAGAGTTCAAGTCGCAAAACACTCCTCTTTCTCCTCCAGAATTGGCAACTACCTTCGCTTTATTAAGATCTTTGAAGGAAAACGATAAAGAAAAAAGATGGTTTGCGTTTTACAACTGTGGGCCACAGAGCGGAGCGTCTCAGCCGCACAAGCACATCCAGTTTATGACTCTTCCAGACGGTTTCACCCCGTTCTCTGAGACTTTAGCGAAACAATCTAATTATTTCATTCCCAATGAACATGAAGAGCCTGTCCAAGACCCCAACTTGCCCTTTGCTCATTTCATAGCCAAATTGCCTGCTGACTCTAACGAGGTCACCGAAGATGTTTTGGCAATGACTTTTGTCTCTTTGCTTCAAAGAGCATGCACTGTCTTGAGAGATAATGAGTGCAAGCATATTTCTTACAACTTTTGTGCCACAAATGAGTACATGATGATAGTTCCAAGGGCGAGCGGAAAGTACAAAGATATCTTGGGAATCAATTCTTGTGGCACCATGGGGTTGATTTTGTGTAAGAACGCTGAATTGGTAAATCTTGTTAAAGAAGCAGGACCGATCAACATCTTGAAGGAATTGGGATTCCCCAGCGTGCATGGCCAAGCCAGTACTGAGTATCAGTACTGATTGATCATGATTCTTTTCAATGTATTGTCCCACTTTTTTCTTTCATCGGAAAATTCAATCGTATCTTATATTTAGAGACAAATGTAAGAGCAACGCTTGAGTTATTTAGCTTGTAGCAGTCTGTAACATTGGAACCTAATCAAACTTCCTAAATATTACATTGTAAGGGTTATTTTTATCTTATATGCTACGGTTAATGGAAGAATTGAAGGAAAATGGCAACAGGTAATCAATCGGCAATCGTTATTCTTTGATTCAAGCTATATGACAGCATGAAAACCAATGTTGAAAATTAGTGCGCATCTTGCCTAATATAGTAATCTAACTCAGCCAATCATTGGCGTATGTTTCGCGCGCATGTAATCGCGAAGAAATTCCACGAAAAGCATTTGTTACTCCGTTAAGAAACAGCCGATAGAGCAATATGGCTTCGATTACCTCCATTGTTAAGGCTTCCGACTGGATCTTGTCCAGACCAACTTTGTCTAAGATTGTTACCCCAGCCGCCAAGGCATTCTGTGCCTACGCTGGCTACAGAGAAATGGGTTTGAAGTATGTCTCAAGAAATTTTTGTGGTTCCTCCAGATTCGATCACCAGAATTCAAGACACGGGTACCTTGGATTAGACTCTCTCTTTACCTGCCCATATACTAACATTTAGGTTTAACGATTTGATCATGGAAGAGAACCCAGTCGCACAAAAGGCTATCTCTAGATTGCCAGAAGACGAGCTTTACGCCAGAAACTTCAGAATGATTACCGCTCACCAATGTGCCTTGTCCCATCAATTATTGCCTGCTAACAAGGCGGTTAAGCCAGAGGAGGACTCTCACTACTTGATTCCATACCTCTTGGAGGCCGAGAAGGAAGCTTTCGAGAAGGCTGAATTGGACAACATTGAAGTTTAAAAATTGCATGGGCTCCTGAATATTCATTAGCAATAAACAAATTAGGAAATATTATTCTTGTAGTTATTAAAGCTAGTTTCTTTTTCTATAAAATACCAAATAATCTGGGCTTAAGACATGCCCAACTTAAATTTTCTCAACTGCTCCAAAACCAAGAAAGTAACGATAGTGTGAGGTCCCAATCTAATGAAGGATGGCAACCATCCTCTGAACATGAAACCAACACCTTCGTTTTTGACTGCAGAGGTCAAAATTGAGACTGCGCTTCCACTCTGGCCCTTTGCATTCATGATCCTTGTCTTCACCACGTCAGCTGGAGAACAGACAGTAGTAGCCACTAAACCGGCCAACAAAGAGGCGCTGAAATGGGTTGATTTCTTGGATGGATCCATTTGGAAAGTGTCAATCAACAACATCTTAGCAATGTCGTAAGTGACAACCTGAGAAGCAGTCATCAAAACACCTCTCACCAAGTTGGGAGTCAAGCCTCTAAACAAACAGCTCACTCCCTCGTCTCTAGAAATTCTGTAAATTCCGTCAAAAGCATTTCTGTAATGTCTTCTCTGCTCAGCTGGCAAGGTAGAGTCATTTTGCATTCTAATGTTAACAACATCAGAAGGGTTTCCAACCAAGCCACCCATAGCACCAGACAACATGGACATTGGCAACAAGACAAGAGTAGATGGCATCTTTTGGTTCTTTTCCTGGTAACTTTCCTTCATGTATTCGTAAGCACCAAATCTTACAGTCGAGTACGTGGCCTGTCTTAACAAGGAAGCAGTCAAACCAGAGTAGATCTTGAAGAAGCCTTCATTCCTTATTATTTGGTAGACCATGGACACCAAAGATTGGCCAGGCTTTGAGGCGGTCTGCAAGCGAACCTTAGCCAAATCCAATGGATGGGTCACAAAGCACGCGGCCATACTCGCGGCACCGCCGTACCAAAATCTAAACAGTTAGTACAGGCAAAGTTGATATCACAGTTTAAAGAGAAACATACGGATAGCTAACCTTAGTAGTGTTTCCAGACATGATGAATTTCGATTGGGATTGAGGAATGAAAGACCGATGCTTGTACTTTTTATGGCCGCGTCAATTTCCTGTTTATTCGCCCTATCGCATCACCGAGCAGCAGGCCACGAAAAAAAATTTACGATGAAACTGAGATTGGCTACTTTTGAGAATTTTTCTATTGAGATCCCGATCAATTGAAACATTATCATTGGGGGCCTTTTTTTTTTTGCTTATATTTGTCTGTTACGGACTTAGCGTTAGAGTAAATGTTCTACTCTTTTTAACTTCTCGGAGATTATCGGGCTGCTCGCCCGCCCCTCTCTGCGCTTTAAGGGACCCCGCTCGGCTATATGCACACTGACACCCGTCTGGGCGCGATGCACCTGAACGGGACGGACTTGTCACTAGACGTTATCACCCATACACCTTCGGTGCACAAAGATGGCCCATTGAATCAATGCATTAGAACTTAAACCGGTGCATAATTTTCATTATGTGTCAATGTAGCAAACCTACTCCTCTATTTTGGCAAATAATATAGGATCTAAATGATAGTAAGTTCTCTTCTGTCGCATATTGTCTCACTGGCTGAGGCTAGTGAAGCGGTTTGCCGAACCAACTGAGTAAGTGAATAATATGCAATAAGTAGGTATTTAACAATGCCAACAAGGTCTACCTTACATTTGGGAGGCGCTTAGAATATAGTTTCAGTATGACTTCATCTTTAACTACAGTATTCTGTACACATTTTTCTTTTACAAGATTCAAAAACTTTTATAATGGATCTGACCCATGATTAGGACTCCATAACGCTTTCATCTTATAAAGGTTGAATTCAGATAATGAGATCCATACATCTCAGGAGGGCAGTTCATGCTCTCACCGATAATAAAAGGGGATTATCATGCAGTCTTGTCATTCATACGTCCGTACCTTTCGCTGTCCGTGCTTACCGAAACCTGCTGAGCATTGACATCAATCATTCAATATGAGCCGTGCTGAGGTAGACTTGCAAATCAGTGTACGTAAAGCATGCAACACTGAAGAAGTGCCTCCGAAAAGAAAGCATGTACGTGCTTGCATTGTCTACACCTGGGATCACAAGAACTCTAGAGCGTTTTGGAATGCAGTGAAGATACAACCTTTGCAAAGCAGTGAAATTCAATTGTTTAAGGCATTGATTATGATACATAAAGTTCTTCAAGAAGGTCATCCAAACACATTGAAGGATGGCTACAGAAATAAGGATTTCTTATACAGTTTGTCTACCGTGTTTCCAAGTTCCAATAGCTACGGACGGTTGATTAATCAGTACGATAGGTTCTTATTAAGTAAGTTGGACTTTCATCGCAATAACCCTGGCTTCAATGGCATTTTTGAATATGAGGAGTACATTTCGTTGCGAACTGTGAATGATCCTAATGAAGGATATGAATCAATTTTACAATTAATGGATTTGCAAGACCAGATAAACGAATTGCAAAAGCTTATCTTTGTTACTATCCATCAGTCGCCCAACAATCTATGCAAGGTGAGTGCTTTAGTTCCATTGATTTCTGAGTCATATGGAATTTACAAATTTTTGACTTCAATGTTAAGAGCAATGTATCAACAATTAGGAGATGATGAGGCTATGACTGGATTATTCGAGCGCTTCCACTCGCAGCACTTTTTATTGAGAGATTTTTATACGGATTGCCAATCCATCAAATTCTTAACAAGTTTGATTACGATCCCCAGATTAGGTGGAACACCTCCAAATTTGAAAATCAGCGATGATGGTGAACCTTCCGGAGGAACTCCTGCTCCAAGCGAACCTACATCACACGCATCTCGTGAGCCAACTGCTGATTATGAGGCTCCTCCAGTGCCTCCTCCAGTGGATCTGATTCATTTACAACAGACAGGGATGTTTGATCACCAGCAGCAACTTCAACAACAGCAACAGTACTTAGAAGCCCAACGTCAGCAGCAGCTTGCAGAGCAAGCTGAAAGGCAAAGATTATTTGAGCAACAAAAAAGAGAGCAGGAGCAGAGAATGTTGCAAGAGCAGGAAAGTTTGAGGCAACAGCAAACTCAAGCCCAGGTTCTGCGTGTATCGGAGTTGGAGCATGATTTGCTTATGTTCAAAAATCAATTTGATAATGATCAGGCAATTTTGCAACAATATGATGCAAGAGTTAATTCTTTAGAAACTGAATTGGCTAATATTAATGATACTGCGATGAAACAGGTTGCTGCAAAAGATGAGCAGATCAGAAATTTAGAGGACCAGGTTAACAATTGGGCCAAAAAGTACGAATCTTTGGCCAAATTGTATTCTCAGTTGCGTCTGGAACATTTGAGTCTCTTGTCAAAGTTTAAGAAGATCCAACAGAAAATCAATAGTGCCCAAGAATCCATCTTAAAAAAAGAGAAGTTTGAAAAGGATCTTAAAGCAAAAAATCTCGAACTTGCTGATTTAATTCGCGAAAGGGATCGGGCAAGATTGGACTTGGATCGCACCAAAGCTTTGAAAGATCAAGAAATTGAAAAATTGCAAACAGAAGTCAGAGAGTTGCGTGCCCAAATGAATGATTCAGGAAAATTACATTCTTCTAACCTTGACAATTTACTTGCAAACCATCAAAAGGAAATTGATAGGCTTAACAACGATCTTTTAGAAAAGAACATGAGGCTCACCTCTTTGGGAGACATGGGGGACATTCAGGAAAAGTTGAAGGAAAAAGATGTAGACTTGGAGATCGCTCAAGAATCTTTAGACAGCGCACTCCAAGAGTTAGCTGCTTCCAAGGACCATTATTTGTCTCATGGCATTAAGAAGTTGACGAACTTGTTAGATGTTATTTTAGCAAACAATGTTCGGCGCATTCAAGACTCGAAACATGAGTTGACTTCTCCGATGCAAGCTGGAAATTCTAGTGCATCTCCAGAGTATTTGTTGTCTATTATTGATTTATGCTCTGATACGGCTACAGATTTTGCTCAAGCTTTCAATAATTTCATTGCTGAAAGCAGCGAGTCTTATGAAGACCCTAATGATTCAACTCATTCTGATATCATCCTTGCAAGCTCGGAACTTACCTCCACTATCAACGATTTGATGTTGAACGGGAAAGGTTTAAGTAAAACTGTTCTAACTGCGGATGAAGAGAACCTTGTTGGCCTCATCGGTGAAGTGCTTTCAAGTGCTGAATCATATTTTCTGAGTTTGACCTCTGATATTCTAGGTGAGTTAGAAGCTGATGACGACAAAATTGATTTTGTCATCGATTGCAACGTTCTGTTTCAACATTCATTACAAGACATTTCTTCACTTGTTGAGAATATCCGGGGAAAGAATTATGTTAACCTTTCTGGAAGAAACATTGAAGATGCTGTTGATAGTGAAATGGATGAAACGGCTAAGACAGTTACCATGGCTACTGAGTTTCTCAATTCTCTATTGCTTTCTGCTTCCCTGTCATCCGAATTTGAAGTTCACGAATCTATTCTTTCAGCGGCATTGTCAATTACTAAAGCAATCCAATCTTTGATTGTATCAGCGACGAACTGCCAAAGAGAAATTGTAGATCGGAACAAGGGGTCTGGTTCAAGAAAAGATTTTTATAAGAAAAATAACAGATGGACAGAGGGATTGGTGAGTGCAGCGAAAGCTGTAGCTGGTGCTACCAACATTTTGATTCAAACCGCTGATGGCGTTCTTAAAAATGAGAACTCCCATGAGCAATTAATTGTTGCTTGTAACGAGGTATCTGCTTCTACAGCCCAACTCGTTGCTGCTGCAAGGGTAAAAGCCAATTTCATGTCTAAGCTGCAAGACGAATTGGAAGGATCGTCGAAAGTTGTTAACACGGCGTGTAAATCATTGGTATCTAAGGTTCAGTCTTTGATATCCGGATTCGGCGATGCTGAAAATCCCGTTGACTTGAGTAAGCTCACGCCATATGAGGGTAAGACCTTGGAGATGGAGCAACAAGTCGAAATTTTAAAGCTTGAAAACTCCTTGAACTCGGCTAGAAAAAAGCTTGCCGAGATCAGAAAGTTTGGATACAAAGATGACGAAACAGATGACGAATCTTGAAGTATAAAACGTTTTCCACACAACCAATTGTTTTTATTTACATATTAAATTTTATTTCAAAACATTACAGATCTTGACTACATTTTTCTCGTTACTCTGTGGCTCTTATGAATACACACGCACATATCTCATTTAAATGAAAATGGGGACGGTTGATAGTTCCCGGGTCTGTCACTTATAAAACCAGGTCAACTAAAGCACTGTCAGTTTCACTGCCACTTTTATCCTTTTGATTCCGCAATTCTGTCTTAATTTTTAGTCCTGAGAGTTGCTTCGCTCACATTTCACTACTTTCGGCACCTGAGACACAAGCTCCCTTCTTGATATGTGTGGAGAATCTTTCCGCTGCCTATTACGTTTGGCTCTTTCCAAATTTAGTTCTTTAATTATTATTTGACTAGTTTTCAGGAAGAATTCTGGATCATAAGCATGTATTTTTTTAAACTCAAATTCTGGATTTAATAGCATTTTGGCCTGACTTTGTACCAATGCACATAATTTGCAAACGTCATTGAAAACATATATATGACACATACAGGACAATACATAATTTTCCTTATTTGACGAAAAGGACTCAATCTAGAGATACGCCTTAACTTTATTGTTGTAATCACATCTTGTGAACCTGAGACTGTGCCAACTCCCCAGCGGAAGAGACCAAATCAAGAAGACAGCGTGAGCAGTACGCATAGAATGAAAATATATGCACGCCCACATAGTGTAGGATTCTGGACTGCACAATGGTGTGCTGGTGTACAGTGTTTCCCAGGAAAAAGTCGCACTCCTCAGAACCGGATGTCGCATTGACAAATTCTGAGATTCGCATTATATGACTGCGAATTCATATCTCATACGAGCCCATATGTAACCTCATGTGAAATCCAGATAGCAGGAAGTTAGAGTCAATATGAAGTGAGGTGGAATTAGAAACTGAATTTGGGAAAATGTGTTAAGCTTATGGCAGTAACTCAAGTTGAATGAATAATCGCTCTGCAACGAATTGGCATCTGCTACATAGAGAATTGCGTTGATTTGCAATGCGACTTTCCCATAATTCAAAAGAGCGTATCTCATATCCTACGACATCCATTTTAGTAAGGACGAATTATTCACCACAGCAGCTCGAATCAAAAGTGGAAGTTTAAGATTTTTCCTTCCCGCGACTTCAAATTTCTACTTATCGGTGGGCGAATTTTTATTATATCTTGGGTCCTCGCAATCCGGATGTGAGTAGTGCGACATTTTTTTGGGAATCACTGTACATGTATACAGTGGAGTCAGACGTCCGTAATGTCTGACACATCGGCTGTCACTGCGTAATCACTATTGTCCTTACAAAGCAAGATTGTCATCGAGCTGAAATTGACTACGACGAAACGTTCATACTAAAAAATATTCGCAATCAAACAAGTGCAAATTACTGCTACACACAGATACTCAACCTATGAATAGGCGGCCAGGCTGCGCTAACATATCACAGCCTTGAGTGAGATAGAATATTAATTCTTCCACAAATGTGATACGCCACAAGCGCTGTTATCCATTATATTAGGTTAAGGGGTAAATACAACATCATCGTAGCATACCCAAATAAATACACATACTAATAATGCATCCAGACGAGTTCGTCAATCTTAGGTACTCTTCTGGCTTTAAATTTCCCTTATATTTTGCTTTATATTCTTACTCCAACAACTGCAATACCTTTATTACCAATGCCAGTAGTCCTCTTTTTCATAAGATTCGATTTAATTCTTACAGCTAACCACATACATACGAAGAACTTTAGCCCATGACTTGACACATGTTCTCCCCATCAATTCAAATTCAGACTTTCCTTTATCAATAATAATAATTTGGATATAACCAACCATATTAAGAGCTCACATAATAATTAAAAAGCTTTCGACCACATACTTCTTATTAAAAAATTTACGTAACTGAGTCGAGTATTTCAAAACTAAAAGAATAAAAATAATTTTAATGAAAATGCCTTAACATAAACTTGAATATTATTACTATTGCACTTCTTCTAATCCATTTCCAAATAACATTTTAGCCATAAATCGATCTCATATATTAATTTTCCTATATAAATCATTTCAAATGTTCCGATCACTCTTTAGAAAAAACATGCTCATCTATTTAAGGACTCCACAAGGAGTGTATCGCATTAAAATGGCCTCACTTATCTACCACCTTCATTTTTGATTCGAGAAAGCTTTCCTTAAGATGTGTAAGTAGTACACTTTCCTTCGGCCACAAATATCTTAAGATTATCGAGTAGCTTACACGAAAAATAATGTTCTACTTTCATTGCCCTTTTATAAATGTAAATACGTGCAGGGTCTGTAGGTACTCGTATTTACATAGGTGAACATTTACATATTGAGATAAATCGGAAAACTTATGAATAAAGACCACATGGAAAAAAGGATAAAACAGAAAGTCTTAATCTATTGAAAGCGAGATTATAAATTCAATTTTATGTAAATACAGCTCATTTCTACGATTAAATTTTTACATTGTGCAGCATTTTTGCGTAATTATATATACAAAGCACTTATTGATTCCAATGATAAAAAGGCGTAAGAATGAGGTGTTATTAAATTGGTTGTCGCATTTATTATGTATTGCCCAATTACATAAAACTACATGTTTAATTTCAGAATAAGTTCTTAATGACAACTACTAATTTTTTTTTTCCCCCCTACTAATACTCGAAGTATAAGGTATGTTATAAATTTGGTGGCGATTAAATATTTATCACTACAATAATATTTTGTTTCGGGATATTATCTATATAATGGGTCAAACTGAATTAGTTCAGCCCATGTTTTCGTCTTTTCAGAAATATGTGAGAGATTTGTTTCAATTAATAGAAATGTTTTTGTAAGACCTTAATTTTTTTAACGGTATGTTACTCTATAATTATTTGTTTAATTAGAAGTTGACATTTTTGATTATAGCTATAATGTTTATATATATAATTGATTCCTTGGCTTCTTTTACTGAAAGAGTATATTTAAAAGGAAGTATTAGAATTGTAATTATGATTTGGCGAATAATCTTGATGGAATATTGGGAATTAGGAGATGGAAAAATGAGAAGTGATATGGGTTTCTTTCATTAATTTTCACTTAATTTATCGTGATGAACGGATCTAATTATTAGAGCTGGAGAAATGTGTTTTAGTTACTTAAATTATCTATTATATGTAATTTGGTAATTATTTATGTTAGGGGGGTATAAGGTACATCTGAAGGAGAAGTATGTCATGCTCCATTATTAAGTTAATTGCTTCCAATATATACAATATTGAAGGCGAGCCGCGTAAGATTTATTTTTGTTCTAGCTGTGCTATTGTTATCGAATGCAGTTTTATTCGTTGTAATATGTTTGATTTCGGATGTATATGTAGCTACTTTTATTCGTACAAGTAGTTTAGGAAACTGATTCATGATTATCCTAATGTGTTTTGCATCTATGTTTTTGTAGTGTGGTTTGTTAAATTTTAAATATTGGTGTGGTTGGACATATTCGAAAAATCTTTGAATTTAGTTTTATTTAACAAGGTTGAATTTCTCTTTAAATGGTTCTTTTTTAAAGTAAAACTATATTTTATATTATTCAATAAAAATGGGTTGATTAATCATTTTGTATTAGTTATGGTTTGTGTCCGAATAAAATTTAAAATTTTTGGTATAAGGTGGAATTGGAAATCGTTGAGTGAAGAGATAATTGCTTATTTTATTGAGGTAAATAACTACCTAATGGATGTATGGTTTTAAAAAATAAGTGCGTAAAAGTGTAGCTCATAAATAGTGAGGTTTATGGTGTATTTTTTATTGTCTAGTGGTGGAGCTTATATCGTATGTTTGTTTTTAAATGTGGAGGAAATATGAGTAGGTTCACTTAAATTAATATAAACTAAAGGTCTATTATTTATATTTGACTAAAATTTAACTTCATCATGCTGAACTATATCATCCTCACTAAATTTTGTTGTATGATAATAGTTCCTCCCTCTTGATAACCCCCTTAGTGAGGCCGTGCGTAGTGGTTAGAATTTAGGGGTGGCTACAAGAATTGCGTAGACCGTTAGAATAGTCTTCAATTAGAAGAATGGTTTTGTTCCTTAGAATTCTATACAGAAATGGACGTGTTAACTAGTAACCCTTGAAAATTCAAAGAGCCCAGACCTTGATGACCTAGGCCTGCAGAATCGTTGATGCTCGCTGGTATCAAGCATTAGACCCAGGGGATATATAATTTGAAAATTGTTGTCAGAAGATATAACAAATTCTGATTGCGATTATCGTGCTTAGTTCTCAACCTCCTATCGACTGTATTTGGCTTTACCGAGATCAAATGGCAAATATTTGTATTTTACCATATGCTGGATTTGCTTTCTCATTGTAAGTGTAAACAAGATAATGAAGTACACGAGAAGTATTGGCCAAAAGACTGGGATATCAAAAATAGTAAAGAAAGTCAAGAACAAAGACAAAAGAGTAGCTCTAGTGGAGTTCAACCAGAATTTAAACTCTGGCAAACGTCTTATGAAAGGTCTGAACTCCTCATCATTTTGATCTCCGCTTTCCTCTCCACCTTCTTCAAGCGAAGAAGATTTCAGCTCTTGCTCCAAAGAAGGATCAAATTTAGGGGTCAAAAATGCGAGGAACATATTGAGGAGAGAAATTGCCAAAGCATAACAGATGATATACCATCCTTGGGTGAAAAGTATTCTGAGCAAGAATACTGAAAGAAGAACACCAAATCCTACCCAACGCCGTGTTGTAAATGGAACACTTTTATCAAGAATTTCTTGATAAGTCGTTTTGACCTTGGCATACTCTCTGAAAACTGGATTATCTTCAAACATGATGGAGTGGGAGTTTCCAAACTTATGCGTACTGTTCTCGTTCAATTCTCGCGAAACACCTGCATATTATAAAACCGGTTTGTTGTCCTAAGCATTTTGTCTAACCGCCGTTGTTCTCAAATAATTGATTAATGAGCTGGGATGAGCTACATAAATGAGCTCGGCAATTTTTTTTTTAAAGTTTGTACAAAACTTACTGAGATTATAGGTACCCTGTCGCGTTGTGGGCAGAGATGCTTTCATTATCATTATACAACCCTTTCTGTCTGCGCAAGCAGGTTATATCTCGCCTCATTCAGTAGCATAAAGATGATATTAATACCAACGCATCAATTTTTAATGCGGTATAGAAGGATATAGGGTGTTGGACCGCTCTTTCTTGCATTCTCCTATAAAGAAAATCCTATACTTTTGGAGTGTAGAACAGCCGGCCTGATCGTAGCGTACTATTCTATATGCATGTCCTACTTTCTGGAGCCTTCGTTCAAGCAACATTCTCTTTGAAAACAAGAAGACTCAGATGAGCAAAAATATTATCTACTCGGGAGTAGTTGACGATACTTGGATGCAGATACCCGTGCCAAGTTTGTTGATTGTATATCTCTTGGGCATCTAGGAAAACATATCAAAATAGTGAGGAAAACAACTGAGGCGCAATGAGCAGCAGTGAACGCGACTAACTCGGAAACCAGTTTGCCCACACATCTGCTTAGAGAGAGCTTATTTAAATTAGCCTCTGAAGATACTTTAAGAAAAATTCAATCTTGCCTGCTCCTACGAACGGAAATAACCGTCACTTCTAAATTTTAACCGACTATTGTGGTATGTGGCCCATACTCCAGTCTGATGCAATATACCATTGTGCAGTTCTATAACAAAGCGCGGCCGAAGGGGTTTATTTGTTTGCACTTTGGAATTCCTTCCTCTAACCGAAAAATAGACGCAGGGTTGGGTCATACAATGCTGAAACGCGGTATCTCGCGTATGGTATTTATATGAATTATGATTTCCAAAATTTACCTTTCGTAAGATCCGACTTTCTCTACCCTTTGCGAAACATATCGCGTCCATTCCTTTAAATCGATCCAAGAGAGATGATTTTTCCAATCGCTACTATATTGAGTCTTGCAACCCTTGCAACCGCCATTCCTTTCCGAAGATATGACAACGGAACCGACGTCATTTCAACTGCGAGTTCCGATGTTGATGTCACTTCTATCATTGACAAGTATGTAACCATCACGTTACCATACACCACTTATACCTCTGAAGTGGTTACCACTTCATCCTCTAGCTATGTTTCTGAAGTATCTAGTTCAGATGACGACATTAGTGGTACTACTACGTCAACCATCACTGCCTATGTCACTATTACTGAGGATAACGGCTCCCTCTCGACATCAGAAATTATTGAAGTCGAGACATGTGTCCCAAGCACGGTCACTGTTACTGTTACTGAAGCGTCTACTACTGCTTCAAGTGAGAGCGTATCAACCATCACCCAGGTAGCTACCGCATCCTATCCTATTACTGCGGAGTTTACATACAGTGACTTCACGACAACCATCACCTCATACATTGAAGTTACGACGACACAAACCTCCTTGTCGACTTTATCATCTACATCCACAACCTCCACAGCTGCGACAACAACTTCGACTTCTCTGCCAGTTGAAACATCCTTGGAGAGCTACTACTCTTCAGCCACTCTCACCACTAGTTCAATTTCCAGTGCTACGAATGGTACCCTGCCTGACTTCAAAAGATTAAGAAGGGGCTTAGTTTTCGATTTTTAGGTGTGAGGCAGACAGACAACGAATCTAATCCGTGGTGCATGTTACTCATAGGATCATTTTCGTGGGCCACACCTAAGTTATATTACCTATAAATCTTCTATTTAGCGACTGACCTTTTCAGTTTCGTTTATTGACGTGTTTTCTAAACCATTATGTAAGAAGCAGGACTAATTGTAGATTAGCTGACATATAATCTTAAACATTCTTTATCCACATTACTGAGCATGCTGGGGAGGCCCTTGATGACACCAGATATAAAAGCTTCTGCCTCCATAGGATTTAACGGGAACGAACGTGCGCGTTCACGTATTGTCTTGTGGGAACACCAATGGTCGAAGCCATTTAATATGTAGGCAAACAGTACGTGATTCGGTCGCGAACTTGGCAATTGTTTTTTTCTGAGAACCACGACAACAATACCACGCATCTTTGAAATGCCTGATGCTTTATCGGTGGAAGAGCGACTTTCTCCCATTAAACTCGCGTCTATTAGTCAGCCAGGGGCAATGGAATTGATGGAAGAAAGGGAACAATCCGAAACTGAAGTTTCTGATAATACATCACATGCAACATTTAGCGGCCTTATTAAACACCCCCATGGTCTAAAAGCCAAGCACGAGTATCGCAGAAATACACTCAATCACCCAAGCTCATTCAAGACTCCATCGAAACACAATACACGAGAGGTTGTGACATCGCCACGTTTGGTGGTACCTGTTTTACGACCCGATCACACTGATTCGATTGCGGACAGCCCATCTTACAGAATTCGGAGCAAAAGAGTTAGTCTTATAGAAAGACTTGATAATCCATTAAAAGATGATGATGAGGCCACACTGGCGACTCCCAAGATAAATTCAACGTACCAATCAGCAACTTATGGAAAGCGTCCGTCAGAAGACTTCGCTCTCCCCGCCTCTAAGACTCAGAGATATTCCTTGGTGAATGTGTCTCAATCCAAAAATATTGATACCCTGTCAAACATTATAAAACCACTTGGAGAAATAAATAGTAGTCCTGAAAAGCTGAAGAACGGGCTGAGTGGTTATTCATCTAAACCCACAACATCTCTGCCCAACAAAGACAACGATGTATTTGAAGCTAGTAAGGATGATAGCCGGCTTGTTTATACAGCTAGTCAAATGGAATCTTCAAGACAGAATCTTTACAATGAAATCACAAAGTTGGAATTGAGTATTGAGAACAAGAACAATGAGATTATACTGCTAAGCAACGCTGTTAATGATGCAGAAAATAAGATACTACGTCTCGAAGAAGAACTAGATAATACCTCAAGACAAAAAACTTATGCTGAAGAAAGTTTGCGTCTCTCTGGTATTCAGATCAGTAACTTGGAGGAGGATCTCATTTCATCGAATCAAAGTCTAAAGGCGAATATTGCCCTTTTAAAGGCATCCAAAGAAGATTTTAAAGCATTTAAGGAACAACGTGTAAGCGAAATTGAGCAATTTAATAACGATATCTCCAGTCTAGAGGATCGAATCAGACAAAATGAGTTCAAATTAGCTGAGAACTCTCAAACATTGAGCCAATTAAGGTCAGAGAATGATGATTTAAAGCAAAAAGCGAGGATTTTGACTGAAGAGAAGATGGAACTACAAAATGAAATTGACGCGATCACAAGCTCACGAGGCTTGATACTTACAAAGATGGAAGAGTTGAAGAATGATAAGGATATACTTGCTAAACGATTTGAAACTCAACAGGATTCTTTGACTGAAAAGAATAATCAACTAAGCGAATTAAACCAAAAATTCAAGGATTTATGTGAAGAAACCAATAGTCTACACAACGAAATGGCAAAGTTTGAGACCGAACAAAAATTGAAGGACGAGGAGCTTTCAGCCAAGAAAAATTCAATTGAAGAGTTGAATTCTATAAGATCTCAACTCGAAGACAAGGTTGCTTCTCTAAGAGAAGAACTAGAATCAAAGCTTGAACTGGCCCATGATGATACAAATGCGAGGACGAATTTACAACAAGAGAATGAAAAGTTGCTTGAAACTATTGCTGAATTGAGAGACCAAAATTTTGAAAAAGATCAAATAATTAGTGGAGACACGAAAAAGTTGACTGAATTGGTAGAAGAGGTGAACAAGCAAAAGCAATTGATTTCAGATTTGAAAATGAAAGCCAATAGAAATGATACAAATTCTGAAGACGAATTACTTAAGCAGATCGCGAGTCTCAAACACCAGGTGTCTACTGCTCAACAAAAGACTGACGAGAGGATTCAAGATGTTGCAGAGCAATTATACCACCAGTACTCCAAAAAGCATGAGTTAAAAGTCAATCAATTAAAAGAGAAATATGATGCAAAAATAGAGGAGACCCTTTTAGAGATTGAACTGAAGAGGCGAGAAATAGAGACTTTGGATAGTCAGTTGAAAACTGAGGTGAAAGAAAAAAATTACCTTCTTTCTGCATTGGAGAGCTCCAATATCTCACTGAAGCGAACCCCTAGTAGGAAAAGAGTTTGATCTAAAAGTTATATTAATTTAGCTCTTCTCTGAAATATGATTTACCTGCTATTTGGCACTCTTTTTAGGCATATAATTAATGTAGCTAAGTACTCAATTAATTGGAACATCCTATCATTTGGCATCGTAAAGAAGAAGCAGTTGCTTACCTTCAAACGGGTTCCGCTTGGCTTCATCAAAAGTAGATTGAAGGGCTAACTTCAACCTAGACACAGCGTCAGCTGTTACTTGATAATGAATAGCGATACGGCTACCATACGCCTTCACATTATTCTCTTTGAAAGCTTTGGCTAAAAATGTGGGATTGATCTTATTAGATTCAAGATCAATGAAGACAAAGTTGGTGTGTACAGGGTGCTCCAATTTAATACCCTGTTCTTCACAAAACTCACCAAGCTCTCTTGCGATTTCATGCGTAGCAGCCAATTTAGGAAAATTTTCTTCAATTGCAACAAGAGCCATTTCAGCAAGTAATCCACTTTGCCTTATTCCACCACCATTTTGCTTACGAAAATGATTTGCCTTTTTGATAAACTTTTTGCTGCTCACAAGGACCGACCCGATTGGAGCTCCTAATGTTTTAGACAAACAGAGAGATACCGAGTCGAAGTAGGCGCAATATTCGGCAATTGGAATTCCAGTGGCAGCTGAGGCATTCCAGAGACGAGCTCCGTCGAGGTGGAGTCGAACGTCATTCTTCTTGCAAAAGCTCGATATCTTTTTAATTTCTTCGATTGGAAAGATCATGCCATGCAAGGTGTTTTCCAAACTGATCACCTTTGTTGGCGCCGAGTGAATCTCACCATCGTCTGGAACAAAGTTTGGAATGATATCATCTTCTAAAGTCAAATGGATACCATTTTTTGGTCTAATTGTTTGGACAATGGCTTGCGAAAGTGTCGGTAAGCCACCTGCTTCATGGACGTAGACATGGGACCTATAATCACAGAGCACAGCATGTGGGGGCTGGAACAAATTAGTTCTCAACGCAATTTGATTCAGTAGAGTTCCTGATACACAGAATAATCCTGATTCCTTTCCTGCTATTTTAGCAACTGTTTCCTCCAATTTTTTCGTCGAATCATCCTCGTCATAAACGGCGTCTCCTAAAGTAGCTTTTGTGATAGCCATTGCCATGGAGAGCGTAGGAGTGGTAAAAGTGTCACTGCGGAATTCATTTTCCGCAGTGCTTGAAGCAAATGTAGACAAATCTAAAGTGGTCAAAGCGGGCATGTTGAGATAATTCCTAGATTTGTCCTTGTGGGATCCTTGTCGGGGTAGGCTTATATGTACGCCTATCCGTTAGATAAGCTGTTGATGAAGACAACTACTCGTTCATGAGAAGATGCCTTGCAATTGTATATCCTTCTGCTGTGAGATCAAAGCTGAAGCTCTTGATTAGCTTAATAAAAGTTTATGGTAGCTGGATTAAGTAAGCTTTCCCGTATGCATAATCAACAGTAGAGCATTTGACTCTGTCTCACTGACCAGACAATCCACATGGCCACGAATATGGTGTAATACGAATTCTTAGATTCAATCCCTTGAAAAGTGTTAATGGTACGTTATTGGTATATTTTGGGTATATGATCGTAATATATTGATCTTTACTCTCTGATCGATAATATAGACTCCTCGAGACATGAAGTGTGCACTAAAATCGACTTTCTACTACTAGATCCCTTAATGTCAAGATTTGAATTGTGGTTAAAGGAAGATATTGAAAGCTCTTTCCAATATCACAATTTTACATAATGGTCTCTTCTTGTTATACTATAGTTCTCCAGACTGGACCATCAATCTGTATTAACATGGATTGCCCCAGAAATGAGAGCTTCACATCGGAAATAAAATCACTTGTACAGTGATCGAAATGAAATGCATTCTAGCCCTATTGGTTTTAATATGCGGGGATTAGTACCCCTTGATTAATACAGCATTGATTCTGGCAAGATGAACATGCTGGCGAAATTCCTATAGTGCGAAAATCGATTTTGTCCGTCAGTGAACTCAATTTGCCTGTGAGCACTCCTCATTGAAAGAAAGCAAGCCGCAAGCACCACAAGTCAATCAAAAGAGGCTGTATTTTTTACTAATTGCGTTTTCTATTTTCATTTTTTGCTGGGAAGTACTTCACGGAGTCAAATTGCAGAGCTAATTGTCCGTCGTCAATAAGGAAAGCGGTATCGTCATGTCAAACTACGAAGCAGGAAAATTGTACGAATCAGTCATTGAGGAGGTGATCACGGACTCTAGACAAGATTTTGAAGATTGCGGAATCGATGAATCTACATTACAAGAGTTGAAGAGACTTTGGTCTGAAAAGTTAAGTCAATCCAAGGTGGCGTTTTTCAGCTGGGATGAAGAAGATGCGGAGTTACAACATCATGTCCAGCAAAGTATGATACAAGGGGTTGGCGTTAAAGATGATCATCTACAGTTGGCTACAGGTTTGGAGTTGCCTAACATGTCTGCTTATAACACTGCCAGCAATTTGATGCATAGCAATGCGCTCAGTAACCAAAATACCAATAACTTTTCGATGGGTATTGAGCTTCCCACAGTCAAGCAAGAATATAGTGATGAAAACGGCTTGATTTTACCTAAAGTTAATCAAACTGATGGCGCTTTTGAATTCACATTAGAAATGGATAACTCGAAGGCAAAGGACACGATGGAAAAATTGAAACATAAATTGAAGCAATCGGATGGTCCTGGAGACGACGATGACGACGATGATATCTTTAACGATTCTGATGACATCAACTCAGACTTAGATGACGAGTTAGATTCTGAAAAATCAGATGATGAAGACGCGGATCAAGAGGGTCAAATCATGCTTTGTTTGTATGATAAAGTTCAAAGAGTTAAAAATAAGTGGAAGTGCAATCTCAAAGAAGGAGTGGCCAACATTGATGGAAGGGATTTTGTTTTTCAGAGAGCTACAGGAGAGAGTGAATGGTAACAGCAATCGGGTATCAAGTCACTATTTTCATTTTATTCGTTAGAAATACCACATATACGTAACTTTTTTTAATGCACAAATTCCAACACTATAGATGTTCAGATATGATACTGGTCCAATATACATTTTCTCTAGTAGAAAGGAATCTGAATATCTATATTCTCTCTTCCGTCATCTTGAAGGGGGGCTGCATCGCCAAAGACGCAATCGAAGTCAGTCAAGCAAATGCTGAGAATCTCAACAGAAATATTTAGTGTTGGGACAAAAACAATGCATATGTTTTTCAAATTCATTCTGTTTATCGAGCTTTGATCAATAACGGATTTCAATAATTTGAATATAGTATAAGAAGATTCATAATGAATTCTGTCTATGTTGCTTTGCTCTTTCAAGAAGGATTGCATTTTTAATGCCAATGCTGATCTCAGAATGTTAGGTCCGCTGTTAGCAACATAATTTTGGAATTCGTTATAAGCATTTTCTCCCAAAATAGGGCCAGGAAGCTCCCTTAAAAAGGTCTTCAAGAGCCCTGCGACGGTGTGTATATCAGGTTTTAGAGGTGACTGGAATAGATCAGCATCAAACGATGTGTTGAATTTCTCTTTTAACTGTCTTATGGTTGAAGCAGAGCCTGATAGACGGAATATTCCTTCTTCATAAATAGCGCCTGTCCGGTTGAGATAGGTGATGCATCGATAGCAAATGGATGGAACAGAATAGCCATCAATTGAGTGATTTGAGAGCTTATATACCTCCACAAGGTCACGTCCAAATACCAGCCGGGTCGGCTCATCTGAAAGGTTCATTTGGCTTAAGTAGCTTTGCATACTCGTGTCAGCGTAACTTTGGGTGCTAGAGGCATGGCTTTGGCCATCAGAGTTGGTTCCTAAGGAGTTATCGCCGGCGGTTCTATGTTTGAATGAAAAAATACTTCTTTTCTTCATACGCCGAAGTTCTTTCTGGTCTTTGGAATGCAAATCTTCCGAGCTAAGGTTAGTGATGTATGGCTGTTGTGAGTCAGTAACCTCTTCTACCAGCAATGATTCGGTCCCTTTGATAGGGGACTCTAGATCAGTACTTTCGTCGATTCCCTGTGTATGCTTAAAAGGATCATTGTCGGTGAATTCAACCATTGCAGAAATCCATTCATCTCTCTCTTCATCTGATTCAGCACACAAAAAATGCTTTGGGGTCGAAGTTTGAAGCTTGGATCCTTTTGATTTTCCCAAAATCAAGAATGCGTGACGATATCCTCTTTCCTCGGCAACTGATTCGGTAGATTGCCGACCAATCTGAGATCCTGTAAGAGAAATTTCTTCCAATAAGCTTCCCCCTGGAGAATCATATATTTCAAGGGATGGGCCATCAACTTGACACCATCGAATTTTCCAAGTGGTTCCTAGACTCTTGTATCTTCGAATGAGAAATCCTTCCTTTCTGGCACCTGATTTGAAGTCATCAAGCGGATTAACAAAGTCGAGCGACACATATCGGCAAAATCGCTGAAGCACAATCTGGGGCATATGAGGCATCAAGAATATAGCACTGAAATATTCTTGTAAAGATATCTTTCGAATGTCCACTTTCAGGGGTGTTGTAGAGCTGAACAATGTTTTCTCGGGTAATGGAGGCAATCCAAAGAATTCCACAATAGGTCTTATTTCGTTATCAAATGAAACCATTTGACTATATGTCTTTCTAACTCTCCACATCTCTTTTCCAGACTCTTTATCAGTGATAGAGAAAGTGCAGTTCGGATCGTCAAACTTTTTTGAATTTGTGGGTATCGTGCTGACAACTTTAATAGCAATATTGTAAAATTCTTCCGGCTTTATGAATAGAGGAACATCATCTTCTATTTTAGGAGTACTGACTTGAAAGCTTGACCCTGGAGTACGAGTGTATTTTCTTGGACTTTGAAATGAGTCGGTCGACCCAAAAACTTGGGTTGTTGGCGTCTTGATCTCTTCTAAATTGGTGTTCTTTCTCCCGGAGAAAAAGGAACGCACTGGAGACGCGATTGGAGAGTACTCCATGTTTTGAAGATCCTGGGAAGTTCGAGGTGGCATATCTGCTTTTCCTGTACTCTTTCCCGAACCATAAAAAAAGCTAGTAGTAAATGAATCTGGCGTTTGGGGTATTCTCGTATCGTTGAGGCCATTTTTATTTGCTGACAGGATATCTAATCCAAATTGCATTGGTGATTGCTTCGCTGGAAGTCGGAGATCGTCAGTACCTAAACTTCTGGGTGCTGGCTCCATCTTCCTTGGAGAGGACACATTGTGAACAGAGAATTGGTCCGATGATTTTGATGGGGCGTAACCTCTATCAATGGAAGAGTTCGATGGGTCCTTTGGTGTATCCTTGAAACTGCTGTACGGAAAGTTCTGGCTTTGTTGTTGTATAGATCTTTGAGAAAGCAATGTCGATGCCGATGTAGTCCTCGTCAGGGACCTTGAATCACTGCTAAAAGCACTAGCTGTGCTCAGTTGTCTTAATAGAGAGCTATGTGGCGTTTCCTGGAATCCTCGGTCCTCGGTCTTCTCATTATTTGGAGATTGAAGAACGGTTCCTGAGTTTACCATGTCCGTCTTCCATGCATTTGTTTCTTCTTCCAGCTCACCTGAAATTACATCGGGATTAGCTAATGCAGCTGCGGCTGAAAGCTCCACTCTCATATCTTTCGAAAGTGGCACTCCATCCGACACATCAATTTGACCATCAAAAGTAATAGTTGACTCGCCATATGCCGCACTATCCGAACTAGAGTCTCTATTATGTCGAGATTGGCTGGATTGCAAGGTATCACTTAAAGGCTGTTCTTTATCTTCCTCTTTCGGGCTAAGTTTTCTTCTAGCTGACCTCTGTGGAATATCATCAACGGGAGTCGACGCTGGTGTAAGCTCATATAGTGGGGAGAGAATATCAAGACTTTTCGGTATAGGTACGCTATTCTCTATGAGGAGGTCCTTCAACTCTCTAGAATTTGTGGACAATTGAGATACTGTAGACCGCAACTCATCAATCTCGGAGAGAAGAAGTTCAATATATTCTTCGTTCGAGAATCGGCTTCTATCAAATTGAGGATCAGATGGATATGTTTTACCTCTAAGCCTTAGCGTTTTAGGCGGTTGTGGGCCCTTAGGTGGATTCGTTGCATCTTCGACAACGATTTCAGGCATTATGTCAAGATCCCTTAGTAGAAACAGATAAGACCGCTAAATAGGAATGTGTGCTAATGAACCAAGGAAATCAAAGGTGAAGGACTTTTTATCTATAAAATATCAGTCAAGTTGGGGAACAGCAAGAAAATCAGCAGTTTGTTGGTGGCGGTAAAGTATTGAAAACTATATCTTGAGGGTCAGCGCGTTCATCTTGAGATTTACGGACGTGTATGCATTCATTTGTATGTGTGCGCGCGTAGTTGTGCTATTTACCGTTCTTCCTATAATAAGATCGAGTATGCCGCATCAATCTCCGATCGTCCTCGGGATCTTTGCCCACGGGACTATTACTAAAGTCAATTGTGCTTCGATTTTCGTCTAGAATTTCCCGTAACATTCTGTTGGCAGGTAATTTCTCAAGTTGCTCTGAAGGCCGCTCCTCCTGGGATGAATCATGCTTGTAAACGTAATTAGAAGGTAAGATTGCATTTGGCATTAATGATCTTCCTAGTTTGATGGCCTCGTTAGCCCAAATTGTAACTTCGGTTCTAGGATTTTTATATGGAAGCCAGTTTCTCTTACATCCCTTCGAAAGCTCTTTGATAACGTATTCGTTACCCCAAGTTTGGTTCCATAGCGAAACATCGTTATCATCATACTTTTGGTTGTTAGTGAGCCCGATCAAGTGAGAAAAAACTCCTGAAATCAATGCACCATCAGAGTAACCGCCTTCCATAAACGAAATAACCTTACCATCGGTGTGAATTTTGGCAAGCTTGACCACATCTTTCGTGAAATTAGAGTAGAACGAGGTGGGTACGTTAACATGATGCCTCTGCATTTGGGGGTTTTCGTACTCAGATGCATCAAATCCTGCTGAAATAACAATCAATGGCTTGAATGGAACGGGAGGCATAGGCTTGCTGGTTGGTTGCTTGTATAAATGTGGCTTTGAAATGAACTTATTATACTTTGCTAGTTCAGAAACATATATGGAATAACTTTGTTCATATTGCTTTTTGGCTTGATTAAGAAATTGGTTTGCTCTATTCAAAATTGCAACGTATTTGGTCTGGTAATGCTTATAAAACTCTTCCTCTGTTGACCATTCTTGTAAATGCACATTCCACAAATTTACATCATGATCCATTATGCACAAAGATGCATTCTTGATATTTTCTTTTGTGGCGAAACCCGATTCTGTTGGGTAAGACTTAATGTCATGTAAGGAAAAATATCCTACTTTAGGATAAGTAGAAAATTTTTTGCCAAATTCGTTTCTGGGGTTTTCTTCATAATCAAAATATTCTTCGTCCGCTTTGCCGTGGTCTCCAGTGAATCCCGCTCTTTCCCAGCATATGTCCTGCGATCCATCACCATGGTGAAGATCTATATCTAATATAGCACAATGAGAAATTCCATACTTATCGAAAGCATATTCAATTCCAATTTGAGCATTGTTAAGTAAGCAGAATCCACTAGGTAAACAGGCATGTGAATGATGACCAGGGGGTCTGATAGTTACGAATGCAAGATTATAATTTTCTTCTTCGTTTTCTGATCCATACAATGAGTCTACAGCAGTCTCAATTGTTCCCACTACTCCTTCTAGAGCTGTAATAGTCTTTGGAGTGAGATAGATATCACCAACATTCCAGTCTTCTGGAACTTCAATTTCATCATTTTTAAGTTTGCTGTATGATTTAAGACAAAGCTCGAAGAGTTTCTTCGGCCAGGTCTGACCATGCACCTTGCGGACATGGTCTGAGAACAATGAGCCTTTTTTAGTCGAATTGTGGATGGAATAAAAAAATGGAAACATAGTCAAAGCAGCAGATATTCCTATGCAAGATGCAAGCATTCGCTGTGGCCTCTCAAAAATAGTTGACAAGTAGGACTTGGATACCCATTTTCTACCAAATGCATGCTCTGCAGAATAAGGAGACAATAAAACAAGGGTTTTGTCTGTCTCTTTTTTGAATCGGGGACTCTCTTTCTTGATTTGAGGATTTGCGCTAATAAACTCCTCAAAAGTTTTATGATAGCGGTTAAGGTCAATATCTACCAATGGAGATGGTTCAAGTGCTCGGGCCAACAAAGGGTCAAAGTCTTCTTTGATAGGATAAGTCGACTCACCTTCACGTTTGAACCTCAATGCTTTGTCCGTCCGTAGCCTGGATTCGCGTTTAACTTTGAAGTTAGGTATTTGCTCCAGTAGTTGCTCCTCCTCCTCGAGTTCTTCAATATCCACTATGGATTGATCGCGAGTGATGTTTGAGTATGTATTCCCGTGTATCACAGTGGTGTGATCGATGGACAAGTCCTCATCTCCGGGCACTTCATTGGATGGCCGGATTGTCAACGTTGTCTCGAATTGTGAGATCAACGAATCTTCTTCGCTATCATCGTCCTCTTCTCTCTTGGTATAGCTCGCCATTATATTAGCCTCTATGAATTGAGGATATATATGTATATATAAACCCTCTTCTTGTGAAAACCCCACCGGTGTAAGGTCGAGATTGAAATCGGTAAAGATTGCTGTATTTGAAGGTGCGAATGGAGGACTGAGATTCGTGGAACGCGGGCAAGCCCAAACAAGACGCAGCTCTAAGCGCGCACCTCGCAGGAGTCAAACGCACCTATTCACCTTCCTCCACAGCGGAATTTTAGCTAGCGCCTGAAAGGGGAATTATGCTCTAGAACGTCAAGCCGCATAAAAGGTTATTCATTGCCTGATACATATCTTTCGGAATCTTATTCTCTATTTGCACCTAATGCTATGTTTTACTGTTCATTGGGTCTTCCACAATGCATGATTACGCAAGCTTCTCGCGCGCCGCTTCTCTGGGGGAGTCACCAACATTGTGGTTTCTCTTACGTAACACGTTCTCAATAAACGCTTCTCCCGCTTTGTAGGAGGATCTCACCAATGGGCCACTGGCCACGTACAAGAATCCCATTTCCAATGCAACATCTCTCCAATAGTCAAACTTCTCTGGTCTAACGTATTCCACCACCTTCATATGTCTCTTTGTAGGTCTCATATATTGGCCAAACGTCACCACATCGCATCCAATTCCACGCAAGTCCTTCAATGTTTGCATGATTTGCTCGTCGCTTTCGCCGAATCCCAACATCAAAGAAGTTTTCGTAATAAGTGAAGGTTTGGTCTGCTTCGCTCTTTCAAGAATAGACAATGACTGCCTGTAGGTGGCCCTGCGGTCCCTAACATGGGGTGTCAAGGCTTCCACTGTTTCTAAGTTATGAGCGTACACATCTAATCCAGAGACGGCCAAAGTATCAGAACAGGTCAAATCACCTCTGAAATCACCACCCAAAACTTCAACCAAAATGTGGGGTGCTTTTTTCTTTATTAGGCGGACAGTCTCAGCTAAATGAGCAGCACCACCATCTGCCAAATCATCTCTGTCAACAGTGGTAAGAACGACGTATCCCAAGCCCCATCTCAGAATAGCCTCTGCCGTGTTCTCTGGCTCCATTGGATCTGGCTTGGCTGGAGTCCGACTAGTCTTAACAGAGCAGAATCTGCAGCCTCTGGTACATGTGTCACCAAGTAACATAATGGTTGCTGTGGCCTCAGACTTCTTACCACCCCAGCACTCGTTGATGTTTGGACATTTGGCTTCTTCACAAACCGTTGCTAATTTCAACTCACGCACATCCTTCTTGACATTGTGAAACGACCGTCCTTTTGGGATAGGAACTTTAAGCCACTTGGGGAGCCTTGCCTCGGGGTCTTTGCGTGCAGCTTCTAATGGATCCACAAAAACATCAGCTGCCTTACCGCTTACAAAGTCTTCAAAAGATGGTCCCTTATTTAATTCATCGGTGAAAATAGTTCTTTTTCTTCTTGGCTTAATCGATGTTTCTGAAGTAGCTAAAGAACGTAAGATGTTCAACTGGTTTGGTCTCCCAATGCTTCTGGCGATCATCTTTTAATCTTGTAAGGAAAATGGTGTACACGGGAGAGACAGAAGCGATGCAGATTTCAAGTTCGCATCCGGCACATAATCCAAGTTGACCTCCCATTCTTAGGCTGACTCGGATTAACGCCACGTCCCCGGGGCCGCCGGCATCAAGTCTGGGAAACTCCATATGGATACTGTGGAGTGTTGAAGTAGCTCAGAATACTTAGCTATGCATTTCTACAAATATAATCAAGTTTGAGGATTATATTAGGGTTTCTTAGTTCCCGGGACGACGAAGGCAAGGCAAATGGACGAACCGAAAATCTTGACCATTCTTAAAGGAGGCGATGAATCTCTCTGTCTGAAAATTGTGAAAGGTTGTCCAAGTTGTCCCACCACTTAAACAAAGAGGTTTCACAAATCAACTTGAACCAAGGGGTAAATACAAGATCTCTGTCGTTGAACATCTCCTTCAACTCGCTCTTGCTAACATACTTGAAATCTCTCACTTCATTATAGTTAGGATCGAGAGTAATCGCCTTCTTGGCCTTCAAGATCAAAATGTAGTCGATTTCGTGTTCTCCCCACTTTGAAGTCTCATCTCCGCTCGCAGACTTGTAGTGAATTCTTGTCAAGAATTGAAAGTCTTCCAAAGGACAATCGGAAGCAGGGATTCCGAGTTCGTGGAACAATTTTCTTTGGGCTGCAACCTTAGATCCCGCCACGGCAGTCTCTAAGTCGTTGATATTGCCGGTGCCATCCTTAGACTCTAAGCCCATCTCTGCGGGAAAGCAAAGCGGGTGGGAGCAACAGGTGTTTGTCCACATGTTTGGGAAAGTGATTTTCTCGTCGGCCCTCTGTTGCAATAACAACTTGTTGTCCTCGGTGAAAAGAAAGACGGAGAATGCCCTATGCAATAATCCTGCGTTAATATTCTCCATGATATGACACGCCTTCTTGGTTCCAGCTCCAACTGGAGAGTCGTTGTTATCAAGGACAATACATAATTCTTCCATAAGCTTGATTTGTTCCTCATCGTGCCCATCAAAAATGCCCGTGTCATCCGCAGCAGTTCCCGATGACGTGGGGATGCCCGAAATCTTCGTCAAGGGGGTGACTTCACTCCATTTGTTCAAAATTTCGTCTTTGGTGAGAGATGCGACGAGTTTTGCGTAATCGGACATAGAAAGCGTCTGTGGTTTGTGATGATGGTTGAGCCTTTTTTCCCTATACCGTATTGAAAGGTCGCGTCTGCCGGACTTAAACGACAGTACACACTTTACGGTGAGATTGCATATAGTGATTGACATCTTTTATGGAAGGCCGTAGGGAAAAAGGCAAACGGCTCCATGAGAAAGGAATTGATAGCGTCTTATCAGGTATTTTTAAGCTAGTTTAAATAAGCTCCTCGCATGAACTAAGATAGTCTTATATTAAACCTCGCATATAGTGGAAACTGCTTATCGCACTAAAAAACGAAGGTAGCAGTGTCAATGTACGCAATTGAAAGCTGGGAACATTCTGGGTTAAATTAGTGCTAAGCTCTCGCGTGCTGTTATAACTTTTTTTTTTTCGACACTTTTACATATAGTCTGGATCCAAAAGTCTACCTTTTGTTTGTGAGGGCCTACTTTTACATTTCGCGTTCTTTCACACTATAGCCATTGCCTTGTAAAACAAGATTGTGCCGTCCTTCCACTGCGAGATTGCAAAAGTGTTTCCCAAAATTCGAATTTTGAATAATAGATTACAAGAAGGAAATATAATACGCTTGCTTATATGTTAAATACGACCCTCTTATTTTTTGTCATATTTTCTTCTCTTTTTCCGCTGGTGAAGTCAGAAATTCTAGTTATGTGGCACAGGATTCCACAGAGATCTTTTTCAAGAAGTACACGACTTTCGTCGAGAAACCTTGAGGTGTCCACTTTTGGTTTTTCAGATCTGCGTCCAAAACCTAATCGCTTTCGTTAGCACTAGCCACATAAAATTTCACAATGTCGACCATCCAACGCCCAAGACGTAACATTAAGCGTCCAGATGACTCTGCTATGAACAAAGAGATTGAAGAGTTGAGAGCTGAAATCAAGCAGTTGGACTTGTCTCAGAACCAGCTCACCTCTGAGATCGAAAAGATTACCTCAGACCCAAAGGTCAACGACAAGAAACAGACTTTGAGAGATCAAATGAAGGTTATTATTGCTAAACAAGCTACTTTCAAGCAGGAAAGAAATGCTGTGCAAGAGCAAATCAAAAACGTTGACACCAACTTGAAGAGAAAGATTGGGGACATTCAAAAGTTGATTGGAAAGAACACTTTCAAGTCTGGCGCAGAGATTGACGCTAGAATTAAGTACTTGGACAATTTGGTTGGTACCGGTGATTTGAAATTGGCTGATGAGAGAAGATATGTCAAGGAAATGACCTCTTTGCGCAAGTTGCGTAAGGACTTCATCGAGGTTGAGAAGCAACAGGAAGAGATCGACAAGGACAAGACCAAGATCGCGGAATTGAAGAAGAAATTGAACTCAATTGACAGCAGAGAAGTTCAGCAAGAATTTGAGAAGATTCAAAAGGAATTGGATTCTATCAATGCCTCCAACAAATCTGTGTATGACAAGAGGGCCCAGTTGTACAAGAAGAGAGATGCTGTGAGAGCTTCTAAAAAGGCCAAGTATGACCAAATCAAAAAATTGAGGGCCTCTTTTGATGAAGAGTTTGCTAAATTCAAGAAGGATTTGGCCGAGGAACAAAAGAAGAGACAAGAAGAGTACGAGGCTAGACAGGCTGAGTACAAGCAATCCAAGCTTAAAGCCCGCGCAGAGGAGAGATTGGCTGAGGCTTCTATTCCTGCTTTCACCGAGGAGATTAGTGAAATACACACTTTGTTGGCGCACTTTGACCCAACTTACGTGAAGCCCCAAAAGAATGTCTTCGAAGCTGGTAAAGCTTCGATCGATGAGAAGAAGAACATCAGACAGATCGAGATGCCAGCTGATGTTGTGATCTTGAAGAAGGAGCAATCTGCTTTCTTCGAAGGATCGAAGACCAAGAAAAGTAAGAAGAAGGCTCCAAAGGCTAAGAACTTCACTGTCGACTCGGATGTTATTCTTTCTTTGACCAACTTGTCTATCCCATTGCCAACCAAGACTGACGATGTTCCAAAGACCATCGCTATCTTGAAGGAGACATTGACTGCATTGGAAGCTAAGCAAGAAGAGCAAACCAAGGTCAACATCGAGAAGGCTAAGGCTGAGATTGCCAAGCTCGAGGCTGATGATGCAGAGGACAATGAAGAGCAAGCCGAGGAAGAAGCATAAATCCAACTGATAATAATTCAAAGGATATCTACTTTCTATTTTTGAAGGTTTTGAATCATTTAACCCAAAATTCGGTATAAAAGTACGTAATTCATAAATTTGCTAGCATCTGAAGCCTCATCGTAGAGTTGTATATACTGCGACATAAGTTCGCGCAGAGATTATATTTTTTTTTTGACGAGCTTCTCATCACCACCGCTACAAGAACGGATCCAGAATGGCGAAATCAAAGCCAGAAGTGAATGTTAAGACCACTAAAAAGCCTATAAAAGAACAAGGATCTACACAAGTTGCGTTATGTATACCTTCCTCTGTGATATCGCGGTCTAACGCCAGAAATTTAGAACAAATCACCAACGTTGCCTATCAGATTGCAAAAGCCGCCAGCGTATATAATGTATCTGAGATTGTCGTGTTGGATATCCCCAGAGCTGAAGAGATTCAGAAGAAGCTAGAATCGGAAGCTAATAAAGCTGTTCAACTCGAAGGTGACAAGGGAAACAAGAAAATCAAATTTAACATCTCAAACGAAGAAATTCTTGGAGATACAAAGAAGGGAGGTTCAGAAGAGCAACAAGAGCTCATTGAGAAGCCAGAGAATGAAAATAATGCCCTTTTACTTGCCACTTTGTTGCAGTACTTTGTCACGCCGCCGTATCTTGTAAAGGGTGTCTTCGAAGCGAGCAAATTCAAGAAGAAGTTCAAATATGCCGAAAAGCTTCCCAAGTTGGGAAACTTGCCTTTTATGAATAATAATGGCGTGCTTTCTGATTTCAAAGAGGGATTGACGATCCCTAAGCATACGCCAAAGATTCAGAAGAAAAACAAGAAGGTTAGCGCAGTCAAGAAACTAAAGGTGACCAAATACGTAAACATTGGACAGTCAAAGCCTTTAGAACTCAAGGGTTCCGAGATTCCCGTCAATGTTAGAGTTACTGTTGATGTGAAAAATAAAAGAATCATTAGTCCACAGGAAGCCTACGGCATCTCAGGGACAAAAGGGTCCTTCGGATACTTTGTTCGTTATGCGAAATCATTCAGCTCTATTTTCACTCAGCTGTCTTTCCCTTCGGGATATACGGAGTCCATTTTTGTTCAAGCGGATGATTTCTTTTCCAAATCGGCAGAAGTCGAGCTTGAGAAGATCGAGAAGGTGAGCAAAGGCGAAGTTCTTTTTGTCGTCAGTAATTTGAAAGACTTACAATACAGTTTTTCCCAAGAAACTATACCTGGAGTGGAAGCGGTGACAGAAATGTTTGATAGCGAAATCAAGGTTCCAGCAGGGCTTCGAATTGAAGACGCTGCATTGGTTGCATTGGCCAAGGCTCTATAGATCGCGTAGCATTAATATAGCATTCCACAGAACTTGAAAATGTATTAGTACAGAAATAAATCAGGAGATAGGCTGGAAATACCATCAGTGACTTGCTGTCGGTTAACAATTTTCAACAATGATATTTCCCCTTTAGCTATAGATATTTCTGGCCAAAACTGATGTTCTGAAAATGCTCTCAATTGGAATGAGAATCTAGACTCTTTACAAGAGAGATAAATGCAGGATCTTACCAGTAAACACCTTATTGATTTCTGTGAACTCAGAGTGTATCAGCTAATGAAGCACACAGA
Organism: Clavispora santaluciae; assembly: GCA_022577645.1. Classification (NCBI taxonomy): domain Eukaryota; kingdom Fungi; phylum Ascomycota; class Pichiomycetes; order Serinales; family Metschnikowiaceae; genus Clavispora; species Clavispora santaluciae. The sequence continues at coordinate 233,189 of JAJNMX010000011.1, forward strand.
AGGAAATAATTAATTTTCCAGAGAGAGGAAAAGCTAACACAATCTCTCCTCGACTACAAGACGATGCATCGTAGCTAATGGTACGGTTCCGACGTTACGAGCACTGTCTGTTTATACAGATCACGTGACAAGATCAACAGCCGATCGTCTTCTTGCGGGTAGATCTCTTCTATTCTTCACAAGAAAATAATTCAGAAGGGAATTGGAAAAATCTCTGTAAACTCTTAGGCCAAGTGCGTTTGTGACATCTTTTCTGGCCCAATACTAAAGAGATCAAGCGACGAAAAATTTACCCCGGCGGTCACGTGAAAAAGTAAACCAAAAATAGATGTGGAATTTTTGTGCGCCAAAAACAGGCTGATTCTCACCGTATCGAAGAACGTTCTTTTTCAACACAAACGCTTTATTCACTCAAGATGCAATTCAAGTCTTTGTGTGCGATCGCTACTGCCATCTCGTCGGTTTATGCTATTGGAGATGTATGTATTTTTCTATCCGTGATATTCCCAAGGGCCCCGAGCGAACGAAAACAAACTTTGTCAAAACAATGCCAGCCCTCAAAGAAAATCGTCATGTTCCCCGTTCAAACACTAACAGATTAGCTCGGTTTCAACCTAGGTGTTGAAGCTAACGATGGATCCTGTAAGACCGCCGATGACTACACTACCGACCTCAACAACTTGAAGGCCTACACAAATGTCATCAAGACTTACGCCGTCTCCGACTGCAACACTTTGCAAATTTTGGGACCAGTTGCGGAAGAGATGGGTTTCCAAGTGATCTTTGGTATCTGGCCAACAGATGACGCACATTTCGCTGCTGAGAAGCAGGCGTTGCAAGACTACTTGCCAAACATCTCCAAGGACACGGTCAAGGTTTTCACCGTCGGATCCGAGGCATTGTACAGAGGCGACTTGACTGCCACCGAGTTGGCTTCTGATATCCAGTCGATCAAGGAGTTGATTGCTGACATCAACGACAAGAACGGCGACTCATACGGCTCTGTCACCGTGGGTTTCGTCGACTCATGGAACGTGTTGGTTGACGGTGCTTCCGAACCAGCCATCAAAGAGGCTGACTTTGTGTTTGCCAATGCATTCTCTTACTGGCAAGGACAGACCATGAACAACGCTTCCTACTCTTTCTTTGACGACATCATGCAAGCGATGCAAACTATCCAAACCATCAAGGGTTCCACCGACATTGACTTTTGGGTTGGTGAGACTGGCTGGCCAACTGAAGGTACCAACTATGAAAGCTCGTACCCCAGCGTGGCTAACGCTCGCCAATTCTGGAAGGAAGCTATCTGTTCCATGAGAGCGTGGGGTGTCAATGTGTGTGTGTTCGAGGCCTTTGATGAGGCATGGAAGCCAGAAACTTCTGGAACTGGTGACGTCGAGAAGCACTGGGGTGTTTACGACTCTTCCAACAACTTGAAATACTCATTGGGTTGCTCCTTCTAAACGAAAGTGCCAGCTTAGTTATACCCTTCAGTTTTGATCTCCTATTATGTCTTTTAGTAGTCTTTTCCTTTAAATAGGTTTAAAAATTTTTTATGTTGTATATTGAATTCTGTAGGGATTGATTAGGGGCTACTAATGCTCTGTGGTTCCGATAATTTCTAGAAACGTAAATCAATGCGACGATTTTCTCGACCAGCACGAGTTGACTCCGTGGCCAAGCTGGTTAAGGCGTAAGACTGTTAATCTTGAGATCGTGAGTTCGATCCTCACCGGGGTCGTCAATCTTTTTTTGCCTAGCGGTATTTGAAATAGGCACAACAATACTACGCAGTCAGATAAGTTCGATATGAGAAAAGAAATCTATCCGTTTATGCTACATCACCAAGAAGTCACCTAAGTGAGATGTTGTCAGTAAATCATTCCATTAAAACCTTGCAATCTATAATAAGTAGCCTAAGAATGCGAAAAACCCAAGCACCGTGTTGGCCGTCTTCATACCAGCGCCCCCATTCGAGCTTACCAGAAGGGAAGAAGTGGAGGAGGACAGAGCGTCACCAGTGAAGCTTGTTGTGAAATGGGAAGAAGTAGGGGCATCAGTTTCTGAAGCGGAAGACGTGGTAGAGGCACTCGTAGACGTCTTCGAAGTAGCAGAGTCGTCAGTTGTGGTTTCTGCTGAGGATACAGACGCCGGGCCTGAAGTTTCAGAGTCGGTCTCTTTCAGGGAGTTTGAAGAGGAAGAAGAGGACGCCGTCGATGAGGATTTTGATGTTGAGGATAAAGAGGAGGATTTTGATGTTGAGGATGAGGATGAAGAGGAGGATTTTGATGTTGAGGATGAGGATGAAGGGGATGAAGAGGAGGAAGACGTAGAAGAAGAGGTAGCAGAAGAAGAGGCAGACGTAGATTCGTAGGAAGAGGTTGATGCCGCAGAGAAGGAGTCAGAAACGTCACCTCCCGCCACAAGCTCGTCGAAATCGCTCTTTGCCTGGGCCTCACGGCCGTTCACCTTACCGCCCTTTGCTTCAATCGAAGACCAGTCTCCTGATTGGTCGCCATATGTGTACTCAGAGCCCGTGGAGTAATCAGCCACCACCACCGACTTAATGTACATGGAAAATGGAGCGTCATCATAGTCTGTCAAGCCTCCAGCCCATTCAATGGTACCTTCTTCGTTGGAAGGGTCACCGCCGGCCCACACACCAGCCATGATGTACATGGGTGTTTGGGGGAAGCCTTGGCCATTGTCAGGCAATAAGGTGCGCACCACGGCGCCGTCCAAAGACCAGGTGATGAAGTCTTTGGTGTATTCGATGGTGTAGTTGTGGTAGTTGTCCAAGGGACTGGAGGACATGCTGTGGTACTCGCCACGGTCGTAGGTGGTGGTGGAGCCCTTCGAAAACCAGTTGGACTGGAACTGGTAGGCGTCGCCGCCAAACAACTCAATGTCAATCTCATCCAAGTCGTCACTCTGGAGGTAGAACGAAGACACAATACCCGTGCCCTTGGCCGCCTTCATGATCACCTCCACCTTGCCGAACATGATGTAGAAGTTGGACTTGATGGAGGGGTTGTCGAACCGCTTGGAGATGGTGAGCTCCAACCCGTCGCTGGAGTAGGACAAGCCTTTGCTCTTGACGTCATCAAAGTACTTGGACTCCGACGTGAAGTCGTCCCGGAAAGACCCCGCCAACGCGGTGTCCGCGGGGCAGTCTGAGGAGGAGAGTGGGTCACATGATGCCATGGCTGAGGCTGTGAGCAACGCCGCGGTGGAAAAGGTCAGAAACTTCATCGCGTGGGGTGGATTTTTCTTTTCCTGCAACTCCACACCGTGTGGTCTACGGAGGTTTATATATCCACGGACCGCGGTGGGCTATTTTTGACCCAGTGTTTACGGTGACGCGCATGGAAGGAGGCGAGAAACCGCTCCCGCGCATATCCATGCACTCTGGTTCTGTTCTCGCACCACCACAATATCGCGCTCTGCAGAACCCCGGCTCCAGCTGGAGCGCTGACTCTTTCCCGTTTGGGCGTTATGCTGCGGTGGGCTGTGCTCCCCGTGACTGGGGGGCAGGCGACTCACAGCGGAGTCACTGCTTCCTTCCCACAAGCCCCCGCCGCGTGGCCAACGGCCCGAGGCTGCCGCTTTTGTTTTGATTCATGGCCCACCGGTGCCGTTTCAGCCGCCCGCGCCAGCTAAGCCTATACCACAGAACCACGGGAGGAGCCAAGCATGAGGGAGGTACACATTCATTAACCGAGCCCACACATCCTGCACCCGGTCGATTTTGTTTCACCGGTACTGCAGGAAAGAGGCGTCCGGTGCTGGCTCATGCTACGTTTCGGACCTTGGCACCCACTTGCCCATTGCCGCTGGGCTAACAATGGGCGGCTGTGCCCGACGTGTGGGTGACACAAGAGGTGGCTGGGGCATTTGTTATTGTTGCGGCGCCTTGGGCTGATTTGGTGCGGACTGATTTGGTGCGGGCCGATTTGGTGCGGGCTGATTGGGTTCCGTGGCCAAGCGATCCACCAACGCGAGCGCCGCGCCCAGAGGTGCGCCGCACCCACGCAATGTACGCATTCGGCGTAGTTATTTTCATCCGCATAGCCTTGATTTCCGCATTGCTTTTTTTAGCTCACCTGGTTCCGGCCGTCAGGTAGCGGCGTGAAACACGTCGCGGCCATCACATTGTAAACGCAAGATGCTGTTTGCTGGTTCATTGTGTAGGTGGCCGTGGGGACATAGCGCCAGCACCAACCGACGCTGGGGATGCACGGGTTTCCCGACCAGAGGGCCAGCGGCCAAGCAGCCAGGCCAAGCAGCCAGGCCAAGCAGCAACCAAAACGGCCAAGCAGCGGCAAACGGCCAAGCAGCGGCAAACGGCAAAACGCCACCACCGTTCGCCATCGCCGGTGGGAGGGCCCGATAAGCGCACCCGTACACCACAAACCTCCCGTGGCCACAGCCGATTGCACGGCACCCCATCCAAAGAACAGGCTACCCCACCACCCACCATGCGAAGGAGTTTCGGCGCAGCCGCGACAGTAAAACTCGCATCCGCATTACCAATGTACCTGGCCAACGAGCCCGTGATGGCACCGCAGACAGCCACAGCATTTTTCATCATCTCCATCGTCATTCTATCGCTTGTGATGTTCTTGGTGGCGGTTGCCGGCACCATCTTGCTCATCAAGGTCCGGGCGAGAAACAGAGATGCCAACAGCAGCAAGCAGGACGACAACCAGGCGTATCTTGAGCTCAATCTGGAGGAGCAGGAGCTCTATTTCCAGTCGAAGGAATACTTGGCGGCAAACCCCTACTTCCGCGGCGACTTGACGTTATCGCAGAAGCTCCTAATCCAGGAGAAGGGCGTGAGGGCGTGGGAATTTGTTCGAGACGGAATGCTCACCGCCAACGACTTGCTCATCGTCAACAAATGCGAGCTCAACTTCTTCAAGCGGTTTGAGTGTTCTACGCAAACAAACCTCCCCATTCCCTCGGTCAACGATGTGTACTACTTTGAGAGCAAGATCTACCTGCTACCAAACCCGGAAGATACTCTCATCTCCATCGGTATTGGAATCAGGCCGTACCCGTGGTTCCGTCTACCAGGGCGTCACGCGCACTCTATAAGCTACGACAGCAATGGCTTCCGCCGGCACAACCAACCGTTCAAGTTTTTGAACGAGGCGCCGTTTCCCGAGCTCATCGAAGGTGATGTTGTGGGCATAGGCTACCGGGTGCGGTCAGGGACTGTGTTCTTTACCCGGAACGGCAAGAAGTTGAGTGAGCTGAAGATTGGCGGCCATATCAAAAACTTCCACATACCGCACCAGGGCCAGATCTTTCCCATCATCGGCGCCAACAACCTCTGCTCCGTGCATGTGAATGTGGGTCAGCTTGGATATGTGTTTATTGAAGGGAACGTCAAAAAATGGGGCTTTGCGCCGTTGGAGGGCAACGGGCCGGCACCTCCAGTCTACCAGAAGTTCAATGCGGATATTTTGCTTGAGCGCTCCGAGATTGACGAGGAGAATGACCTAGCCGACCGCGCCAACGATTTTCCTCCGGACTTTTGGGACTTGGCTGCGGGCCAGAGCGAAACCTTGCTGGAGCTGGGAAAATTCAGCTACAGTGCCTATCATGAGGCGGCCGATGATGAGCGAATTACCATGAACAGCCTTCTTCCCCACGAGCCACCGCAGTACGACCTGGATTCTGCCGAAGAGCGGGGAGCTGGTGAGGAGTCACAAGAGAGGGAAACTTCAGCCGAGACGACGGAGAATGCAGAACTACTAAGCGGCGGAAGCGGGGACGAGGCGGGGGAGGCCGCTACCGGCGCTTTTGTTGCGGGCGAGACTGGTTCTGATGGCCGCGGCGCTTTTGTTGCGGGCGAGACTGGTTCTGATGGCCGCGGCGCTTTTGTTGCGGGCGAGACTGGTTCTGATGGCCCCGGCGAAAACGATGGACGCTCTATCCGAAGTGGGGCCGACTCCCACACAAGCGAACAGGGCCCGGGGCTTGAGAATTAACAGGGCGGGGATGGGGCCCTAAGTTGGGCCGGAGGCATAAATACGGAGGCAGACAAGCCTACTTTAGCCGGGAGGTGCGCGCCGACTTGGGCGCGGCGCGCCCCACCTGTGGAGGGCACGGCACCAATACACAGCCTGGCGAGTCCGCAAATGTAGCACCGCTGGCGACGCACACAGATGCATTCGACCCGGCGGGCGATTCCGGCAAGCGCTGGCGCTGGGCCTTGGGCAGCGCCGGCGTATGACGCGGTTTTCCGGCGGCTGCTGCAGGATACCCCACAGAATCTGGGGCCGCCTGCACACAAGCGGGGGCCGGGCGCCGCCACCACGCCATTAGTGCCGGAATAACGGCGCTTTTTATTCTGGCGGCGCGGCCGGAGCAGTATGCGGGGAAAAGACCAGAACGCCGTGTGGACCGCAGCAAGTATAAATCCAGCGCCGCCGCGTCTTATCGCAGGCCAATAGGATTCCAACAGCGGGAATGAAGAAGTACACTTGCAGCCCGACCCAGACCGAAGAGATTGTGGTGGTGACCAACGGGTCGCACAGGCAGGTGGAAAGAACACTAGTGCTCTTGAACGAGCGCACGTGTAACAAGGTGCCGATGCACACCAAAATCGTGGTTTTGCATTCGTTTGCCGACTTGGTGCGCCACTTGGAGAAGCACGGCGAGACGGGCGCCGCGGTGAGCTACTACGACGCCGCCACGGTGTTTATGTTTTTCGACGGTGTGGATTTCATCCAGCAGTTCCTCTGCGAGGTGATTGACCACGAGCAGCTGGTGCTTGCGTCCATGGCGCGCGACATTGACCACGTGAGCTTCACCAAGTTGAGCAACTCGTACTTTTACTTTGACGGCTCCATCTCCGTGGACTACGGCCGGGCATCGCCCGCCAGCATGCTGCGCGATGGCCACCAGTTCAATGCGCTCATGTCCGTTGCCAACGACATTATGAAGAAGACCAGCTTCATGCTCTGCAGTGTGAAGGGCATTCTCATTGACGACATTCGCGCGCACGGCGAGCGGGTGTACGCCTTGCGCCGTTTTGTGCAGAACTTGCCGTACGTGGAAAAGGTGGAGCTTGCCAGCGCCGCGCCCATCTTGATGGACATGTTGATTTGACGAGACGGCAAACGACACCACGGAGGCACTGGTGTACTGCACGGGGCGCCACTGCAAACTACACATTGCGCCGCGGGTGCAGTGCAGCGGAACCACCACGACTGCAGGCAGACTGTGCCCCCGGGCCAAGGACGGTGGTTCCGTACTGGGGACGAGGCCACAAGGCCACCACGGCGGATGCGTTTGCCGCCGGCCGGCGACTTTCCCATTGCCGGTTCCGCTGCCTGGCGCCGCCGCCACGTGCGCCCGCATCTGTGCTGTGTTGAGTGGAACGCGACGGAATTGCGGAAAACCGACTCCGATTTCCTTATCTCCTGCCTCCTCCACTGCCCTAATCTGGCTCGCGCATTCGCCAGGTTGGCCAATGCACACGTATATATAATAACACATACAACGTGGTATTTTGCCCCGGGTGAAAAACCAGCAAGGACTAATTGCACCCTCCCCGAAACGCTTGTCTTCATGATTGCACAAGTGCTTGCCGTTTTGGCCCTTGGCGCGGTGGCGCTCTACCTAATGCGGCAACCCAAACCGAAGCACCTGGCCCACGGCCAAGACTGGGTACCTCCGCCAATTGCTCCGGTGGACAGTGGATTCGTGTTGAGCGAAGCCACTCCGATTGAATGGCTTCCCTTTGTCGGCAAAACCAACTTCAAGCCCTCGATGTCGGTCAAGAACATGTCAGACAAGAGAGAGGACCTCTTCTTGGTGGAGAACACGTACTTGAGCAGCACCACCCAGAGAAAGGCAAACATCAAATCTCACAAAAAGCACGTTTGCTTCAGCAACACAAACGCCAGATCAACAATGGCGGTGCGGGAGTTGTATCTGTTCACCTTGAATTTCCTCCGCGACAGATACCCCATGCTCTTTGACATTGACAAGGAGAAGGACATCTTCGTCAACAAGATAACCGGCGACGTCCTCCCGTACTGCCCGGACGAATTGGAGCCTGGATACTTGGTGGAGTTGTTGGGAGGTACCATCGAAGAAGACTTCATCCTCATGCTTAAGGACAACCCGGACAACGAGGACGAAGAGTACGTAACCAGAGCTTCGCTCACAGGCACTCCAGCAGGCTTTGATCCTTCGTCTCACAATGACCAGCCGGTTTCGCACATCCACAAGCCGGTTCCGCAATATAAGGAGCGCTTGAAATCACCAATGGCCAGATTCTTCAACAAATTGAAACCCAAGGACATTTGGGTGCGTGGCAACTGGTCTTTCCAGGAAAATAATATCCTCTTCAAGCTCGACAGCCACCACGGCCGCCCTGGCGACACATTGAAGGAGCTATCTGTCGACGATCTTGACTTTGAGAATGGCTCGTATGTGAGGGCGGAGAGACAGGTGCTTACCCGTTTACCCCAATCGGGCGCAATTATCATGCTTGTGAGAACCTACTTGACGCCATTGAAGGACGTGAAGGCAAAGGGACTCGGCGAGTGCTTGGCCAATGCCATTGATGCCCTCCCAGAAGATCTTGCGTTCTATAAGCGCAGATACGAATGGGGCAGTGCAGTGAAGCAGTATTTGACAAGCCCCTAGATTGAATACGATACACACTGGGTCTAGGTAACTTTTATTGTCGTAGATTCGCATTTATACCATCAATTGCATTTATTGATCGGTGCTTTGCCGGCCCGGGCGCAGAATATCGCATGGTGCTTATTGCAAGCTCACGTAGTTGGCAGGGAATAATCCCACCTCGCCAGTTTTCTCGTGCTTACCGGACCACCAGCTGTCGTCCACAAAATCAATCTCGATAATCAAATCTCCCTCCGCAAAGGAGATTTCATTTTCTTCGTCCTTTTCGTAATCGTATTCTGCCACAGCCTTGTGACCCGAGGATTTAGCCGGCGCTTCAGCCTCAGGCTCAGCCACAGGCTCGGCCTTGGTCTGGTTAGAAGTCTCAGACGTCTCCTCGACCTGAACATACGAGCCAGGGAACAATCCCCGCTCGCCTGTCTTTGCATGTGTTCCGGACCACCATTCCTCATCGACGAATTCAATGTCAACGATCAAGTCACCTTCCTCAAAGCCGATTTCGTTGTCCTCGTCCTTTTCATAGTCGTATTGAGCAACGGCAGAAACGCCGGCGGTTTCAGTAACCTTGGCAGGTTCTTCTCTTACAGGCAATGATGGAGCAGGTTCTTCCCTTGCAGGCAAAGATGGGGCGGGCTCTTCTCTTGCAGGCAAAGATGGAGCAGGTTCTTCCCTTGCAGGCAAAGATGGGGCAGGTTCCTCTCTTGCAGGCAAGGCGGGCGCAGGAGAAGTCTGCTTTGCAGGAGCAGGAGCAGGAGGAAGGTTTCTTCTTGGAGGAGCAGGGAATGACGCAGGCTTGATGACTACAGGAGCAGGGGCAGCCACGTTTTCCTCCTCTTCTTCATCTTCCTCTTGTTCCTCTTCCTCCTCTTGCTCCTCTTCCTCCTCTTGCTCCTGCTCCTCTTCCTCCTCTTGCTCCTGCTCCTCTTCCTCCTCTTGCTCCTCTTGAGGCTCAACACTCAATGCCTCGGTCTTGGCCTCTATCTCCTCCGCCGATACTTCCTGATACTTTCCTCTCTTCTCGGCCCACAATTGCGCCGGGGTCTTGCCGTTCTCTGCACCAAAGTTCCGAGAAATTCCGCCCACAAGCTTGTCTTTCTTGTCGATGGAAGACGCAAACGAAGGCTTTGCGCCGAACCCCGGCGTGGACGCCGCAGGCGTGAAGCGCGAAGTCACGGTCTTGCTCACCTTGGGCTTTGGCAACGACGTGAGTCTGCCATCGTTCGCCTGGTATGCCTTCACTCGGTCCTGCAACGAGTGTGGCTCCTCACGCGCGTCCTCCTTGGGCTCCGTGGCCAAAACCGGTGTGGGGGTGGAGGAAATGGTGTCGGACTTTTGCTTTCTCAACGACTCAATGTCAACCTTGGTGGGCTTGTACGCAGAAGGAACGGACTCCAATGGCTGGCGCTCAAAGTCGCGCTCCTCAAGCTCCTTTTCACCGCCCCAGCCGTCGTCCTCCGCCGCAGCGGGTGCCACAGGCTTGGGAAGAACCGGCTTGGGCGTGATGGGAGCCACAGGCTTGCCCGTAGACGTGGGCACAAACGACGGCTTGGAAGCCGCCGGCTTAGGTGCCGCCGGCTTAGGTGCCGGCTTTGCCGCTGCAGGCTTCACCACCGGCGTAGGGGCTGGCTTTGCCACGGGCTTGGCGGCGGACTTCATCTGGGCCGAGTAGTTGGCGCCCGCCGCCGCCACAACGCGCGCAACAAATTCGTCCACGTCCAAGTCGTCGTGGTCGCGGGCGGTGATTTGCACGTGGTAGCCGCTCAACACCCGCAGCACGTCGGCGAAGTTGGATGCGAATGACATTCTCAACTTGACCGGCGCATTGTCGGGGCACCAGCCGAGCAACAAGTTCTTGAACACGTCCGAGCCTGGGACCGGCACGCGGGCCAAGCCGAACTGGATCTGGCCGTCGGAGAATTCCTCCACAAAGTCGGAAAGGTCGCCGTCGCCGGACGCGGAAGCATCAAGCACTCCGCTCTTGTCGACAGAGAAAACCGCGTACGTGGCAGACCCGTTGCCGCGGATAACCTTGTTGTAGAGATCCTGGATCTTTTTGGAGTTGGTGGACAAGTCAATTTTCTCCATGGGGGCAGTTGCACAAGAGACCAGGTGTAGAGGAGGAATAACTACGAGGGCGGAGGCAGTGTGTGCACACCCCGTGATTGCGGCGATAAATATAACCGGGGAATCCGCAACCGAGCCGGCGGAGGACGACTCCAGAGTGGTTTTGGCCGAGTCTAGACTTGCCCTATCACCCGCTGACCGCTGACCGCCGACCGCTGACCGCCGACCGCCGACTGCTGACCGCCGACCGCTGACCGCTGATGCAACATTCCGGTGCTTCGGTGCGTCCGCGAATTCAGATCCGGCGCACTTCTGGCAGAAACGACAGGTGACATCAAATGGGCGGACAATTGGAGATGTACGCTTGGGCATGTATTATCTATATAGCACCTGGCCACGTGACACGAGCTGGGCAAGCGCCCAGTGAAGGCAGCTGGGCCGCACATAGCCAGGCGGCCTGTGACTGCAAAGGTAGGATTCCAAGCGGTCACGAGATATGGGAGGTACTGTTCGGCCATGCCCCGTAGTTCCCCATACTTGGCACTGCGGTACAGTCTCATTGAGGCAGCAGCACGCTATTTCGGGCGTCGCCGCGGCAGCGGAAGGGGCGAGCCAGGCTGAGTTGCCGTACCAGCCCAAATTCCCCAGCCCAGCACGCGCAACAGCATGCCACTTCTGTTAGTTCACCAATGCGTAGGTCAAGCACCACATCATCACATAACCCGACAACCCACCAACAAAGCCATCGATGAAAATTTCCCGAATGGGGCTGGCGAAGAACTCCGCCGACTCTCCCTTGCAGCACTCAAGGAAGAATGCAAGATTGGATACGGTAAACCCCACCACAAAGAACAAAAACCCGTGCGCGGACTCCAATCCAAGAATGCCGGCGCCCACGCCGAGAGCGAGCGACATTATGTCTTGTACCCGCTGTAGCTTCTGCTTATTCGCCGCGACATTCGGCCCGAAGTAGATGGTTTCAGATGTCGCTGCCATTTTGCTCCCGTAATGCCAATTGTGTCTCAGTGCTGAGGTCACCACCACACCACTACCTGCAGGCACATCGTTAACTAGTGGCGGTGTCAAGCGCTCCACCCCACTGGAGGCAAAAACGCCAACGCCACCTGACGCCATATAAAGATTTATCTGCATCCCGTTGCCAAATCTTCCATACTCGCTTCTTTGCTCACATCTGATCCAGACCTAGTCCCTGTCACCTTTGCCCCTCTATCAACCCATTCGTACTTGTGCCAATGGATGAGCCGCATATCCGCAACCTCAAGCGGTTCTTGATCGACTTGCCGTCGGCTCTGAATTACCAGCTCACGGAGAAGATCAAAATCGAAATCCGCAAAGCGCTATATCTCTCTGTGTCTCAGGACGGGGAGTTTTTGCCCCAGATCTTCCCCGTGCTTTTCTCCGAGGCCCGGGACGCCAATGACACGACATGGATGCTAGAAGACCAAGTCCAGTGGCTGCTAGAAAACTATTATTCCCAGGTGTCAAAGTCCCGCAACAAAAACCAAACCATCCACAGCAACCACGCTGCCCACGACAACATGCCATGTTCTCGTATTTTCCGAAGAGGTGAGCCAATCTACAAGTGCTTGACGTGTGGATATGACGAAACATGTGCCCTCTGCTCGAGCTGTTTCAGTTCTGAGAACCACGAAGGTCATAATATTCGCATTGCTATCTGCCAGCGTGAAAATGGCGGTGTTTGCGACTGCGGAGACCCCGAAGCGTGGGTGTGCGAGTTCAAGTGCTCTACTGCCACCAGCGAGGCTCCCAAAACAGCCGAAGGCATTCCAGAGCTATTCATCGAGTCGTTTTACAAGACAATGGAAGTGGTTTTAGACTATATCATTGATGTGATGTGCCAGAGCGATCTACAATTCTACTCGCCATGGGACGTGGCCATGTACCCCGAGAAATACTCCGCCAACTGCTCTTTGGACCCCAAAAAGTACGGATACGAAGATGTGGAAGATCCAAACTACGATACACTAAGTGATAAGTATAGCTTGATCGCCTATAATGATCAGGTACGCCACTTCCGGGATGCAGTGCAGAGGATCCACTTGGCAAGCAAAAAAGTTCACGAATTCTCGCGAATGGTGGCTAACCGTCTCCAGAGTCATGGAAGGGCAACGGTAATTCGCTCCCGCGATGTTGGTCTCCTCTTCGAAAGACAGAAAATATTGAGCGCTACGGGGCTTTCTTCTTGTATTAGAAACGCCAGAGACGAATTCCGCGAAGACATGTGCCATGAAATTATTACGTGGATTGGAAGCTTAACAGAGGCTGATTTTTTCAGATCCAACCAGCGCCTCAAGGACCTTTTTTGCAAAGCATTCTGCTGTAGGTGGAACAAGGGATTGCTTTCATCGATTTCAAATAACCAATCAGAATACTCCCAAGGAAAATTGGACAGCCAATTTCTAATATCCCGTATTGAGTGTCCCATTAACCAGGAGGATCCAAATTCTTATTGGTCATTCAAACCGAGCAGGTGGAATATCTCTCAGGAATTATGCGAATCGTGCGACTACAATTTGAACTTGGACGATTTCAATTCCAAAAAGGGGCACTTAGGCTCAAGATTTCAATATTTGGTTTATCTCGATGTTAGATTCTGGAAATCGATAAGAGTGCTTCTTCATGACGTTTACGCCACGTCCTTAATTACCAATCTCACTTATAAGCCTATCATCAGCAGTCAGTATGTTGATATATACCCCAATATTGCTGATATGTTCCTCACTCTTGACGGTGAACCGGAGATTAATGTTATGGCTACTCTATCGACTCAATTATTTACATGCCCATCGAATTCGACCTCAATCATTGCTCACGGCGACATATCCAGATTTTTCGCATCTATTCACAGCTTTTTGCAACTAGGACTGATCAAAGGAGGCGAATTTAGCAAGGCAGAGAGTAATGCCATCTTGTTGTCCAGTCTTAAAAATAGGAGGTGGGGCCAAGTATTTTTTGACTTGGGATATATTTTGAGCAGAGGAAAGAACATAGAGATGCTTCTGGATGGAAAGATTATGCTGATGGCCTGCGATCTTCTCGCTTCTTTCCAGGGCAGACCAGTCATTAAAAGGGAGAAGGATAATCACGTCGAATATGAAAGCTCAGATTATACAGCATTCTTCCATGCTATTCTGGTAATATATCAATACGCAGAGAATGTGTCGCTGTGTGTTGCAGTCTTAGGTCCTGCTCCAGAGCATCATATTACACACTCCTCCATCGCATATGTTATTGGCTTCTTATTGAGACTCGAAAACACCGAAGATGACACAAAGTTTACTGACTATAATGAAGTAGACTATGGTAGATCAATCTCCGAAAAAACTAGCTGCGATGAGAAAAAAGTGAGCTTCCTCCACCCACTTCACTCATTTTTATCGTGGTTGATAGAATTTGCTAAGTTTGATTCTGTTGATACATTACACAAAGTAATCTATCAGGGCTGGAAATCTTCTTTGGTCGATGATAAAAATCAGCATAGCTTGACAAATGGCATAATTTCCCTATTCGAGTATCCATTGAGAACGATCGTTTTATGCTCCCAAATCAAGTCAGGATTTTGGGTCAGAAATGGATTTAGTGTCAGAAGCCAATTACAACTTTACAAAAATACCGGGTTAAGAGAGCAAGGATATATGAGGGATATGTTTTTGATGCAAGTGTTTTTGGTCAGTTGTGACCGGGATACAGTTGCCCAAACAATATTGAGGGTATGGCTTATGCTTGATGGATGGACTTACAATCGAGATCAAGTACAGGTTCCTTACGATGCGAATATTTTGCCTTATATTGTCGATGAATGCATTGGATTTCTCATTCATTTATTAACTGATGATTTATATTTGAAGGGATTACTGAGCGAGGAGACAACTAATATAAGGGTTAAGAATGAAATAATCCACAATTTATGCTTTGGGCCCATGAGCTACTCGCGCTTGTGTTCACAAATACCAGAACACATTTACACAGGAAAGAGGTTCGATCCCATATTGGAAGAGATTGCTGTATTCAAAAAACAAGACGAGTCGAAGGATACAGGAGTATATGTCTTGAAGGAAAAGTATCTCGATGAAGTCAACCCCTACTACTTCAACTACTCAGCCAACAAGAAAGATGATGCTATCAAATTTGTAAAGGAGAGAATCCATAAAGCTACAAACAAGCATATACACGAGATTGCCGTGAAACCAAGAGTTTTGAACGGAGAAGACATTGGAATTTTCAAATTCATTGGAAATTTTACCACTTCTACAATATTTGTCGATTTTCTTATCAAGACCCTTGATTGCATTTTCAAGGAAGGAATAGATAAGTTGGATTCTATCTTGGAAGCTTTACTTCATTTGATTTTAATTTGCTCTATGGAGACTACTCTCGACATCAAGAACATGGGATCATTCTATGACAGAATGACACAGAAATCAGAAGTCTTTGGAACGTCATTATCGGTTCAACTCTACCATATTCTATGCGAAGATACATTCAAAGATTATCGTGCTAACGTGAGAGAGATTTTCAAAGTACTTGCGAAAAAAAACTACGATGTTACTGGCGATTTAATGCAAAACTGCGATTCTTTTGATGCGCAAAAGCTTAAGCTTGAAGTGGAAGAAGCAACTTGCGAAAATGAGTCACAAAGAAGAAAGAGGGTAGGTAAAGAGAGACAAGCTAAACTTATGGCTAAGTTTAAAAAGCAACAGTCTCTGTTCATCGAGAAAAATAATTTCTGCGCAGATTGCAGTGACACAGAAATGGAGGATCTTGAAGATTTGGGATGGAAATTTCCAGAAGCTCACTGTATATTGTGCCAAGATACGGCAGAAGGCGCTGGACCATTTGGCATTATTTCTTATATTTCTAAATCATCAGAGTTCAGGGAAGTTCCATGTGAAGATGAATATTGGTTTCTCAAGTCGTTTTCGGACAGATCAAACCTTAACGAAAGTGATGAGGATGCTACTATTCCAGAGCACTATTCTGAAAATTGGCAAAATTACATGAAAAAGATGGATGAAGAATTTGTGATTGGGCCAGGATTTTCGAAGCAAAAGCACGTTAACAGCAGATTGGTCTCAGTGACTTGTGGTCATGGGATGCATTTCAATTGCTATATGCAATTCTTGTCAAGCAATAAGGCTCGTCTGAATCAAATCACAAGAAATACTCCTGACAGTGCCGAGCATCGAGAATTTTTATGTCCATTGTGTAAGGCGATTAATAACCTGTTTGTTCCAATCTTATGGACATCTAATAATAGGTCATTAAGAAACTTTCTTCAGCCTAACCGTTCTTTGCGAAATGAATTCGAAACATTTGACTCACTGCTGATTTATGGAGAGCCATGGTTCGACTCATTTTGTAAGGCTGCTTCGATGGATTTGGAAAGATTCTCGATTCTAACACCAGCGGCGAAAGATATGATCGGAACAAATTCGGATACTCTGGTCTCAACTAACCAACAACAGTTTAGAATGCTTCTTTCTAACATGTTTCAAATATTGTCGCTATTGACATTCCCTCAGATATTTAAAGCTGACTCTCCTAATATCTTGATAAATACTTTGAAATCAACCGAAATATCTTTGAGAGGAACCAGCTCTTCTTCCAAGTTGCTTGTTCATCAAATTTCGAATAATTCTTTGATTAATTTGCGGGCAATGAACGAATTCCGTATTACAAGCTTGCTCATGAAGATTTCAAACTGGATTAAATCGCCTTCAAACAAACCGGATGCACATATCAAAATATTGGCGAACATATTGACTTTGTCTGCCACCAATTTCAACTCGACTATTATATACTCGGATTTCTTCGAACTTCTAGTCAATATCTTCCCATTACCATCCGCAGGGTTCTCTTTCAACTCTATACTTGGCGCTTGCTATTGCGGCCATTTGATTCAGTCGTTATACTTAATCACCACACAGATAGTCTCACATGATTTCTATGCGAATGAAGGGTATACTATTCTTGATGTACCATACTCTGAAATGATAACAGAAGAAGAGGCCAAGAGAGCGGCTGAATTATTCAAAAAAATTAAAGCGACCAATCCGGGAATATGCCAGCATGATTCTTTGATGGAAGACCCAAAATTTGGCTACGTTATTCATTCCATGTTGCTCAAAGCGGTGACACCATTTCTTAGACAAGTGGCCATATATGCTTACGTTTGCTGCAGCAATACAGATGGTACGTCATTCGACGATTCCGAGGAGCTAGTGTTTGAAGCAGATAAGCTTTGCAAATTTTTGAACTTATCGAGCTTGAGTGATACACTCCAAAAAATGGTAGCTGGTGAAAACATCCAGCATGATTCATTTGAATACAAGCGGATGGACTCATTTATTGACTATTTGAAGAAAACTTCGGAAAAGAGTACCTTGGAAGATTCTCCAATCAAGAAAAATCTTGACTATCCTGGCGTGGTGCGATTGGCAAAATTACCAGAGAGGCTAGATTATTTTTTCACGAGATATTATTATCTGGATCAATATGATAAGCCTCATTTGAACATTGAAAACCCAGCTGTGTGCTTATTTTGCAGTGAAGTGATGGATGTTCAAAAGGAAGCTATTGGCTCTAAATTTGGACAGTGCAGTACCCACTTTCTAAAGGAATGCTCCAACAGTGTTGGAATATTCCTCTTACCTAAAGACAGAGCTATATTATTATTACACAAGAATGGAGGATCGTTTTACGATGCCCCTTTTCTCAATCAACATGGAGAGATCTCAGGTGAAAATAAAAAGGGTAAGGCGGTGTACTTACTGAAAGAAAGATTGGAAGATTTAACCAAAAACATCTGGTTACAACATAATATTCCGAATTACATTGTGCGTAAGCTTGATGGTGTTATCGATGCAGGCGGATGGGAGACTTTGTAAGAAAATAGTCACTAATTCAAATATTTCCATATATTAGTAAGAAGTAAAATGGAAAATGGCCCTATTTATATTTTTACCATGCGTCAAATTCATCATCAGATGAATCCATATCATCGTTGAATATTTCATCCAATCCAGCTACATTTGCGGGGACTGTTCGTACACCAAAGATGGACCGCGTAGCATATCCGTAAAGGCCCTCGTTAAGCCAAAGCTTATTTAGGTAATCGTACCTAAAACGATTAAGAGACGCCTTTCCAGTTTCGCGTTCGCACTTGATCTCCCCATGAACTGTCAAATACGGGGCAGGAAGCTTTATTCCAACCCCATCATCACCAAGAAATACAAGAAATTCCAAGGTGTTTGAAAAAGGTTTGAAAAATATAGGCATTTGGCAGCATTTTCTTGAATGCAATCCTATCTCGCCCGCAGTTTTATATTGGCCACATTGTAAGCAAATCGAATTACATTTGCGGTCAATAACCATTGGATCTCTATCAGTGATGCAGTCTTGATAGTCGTCAGGCAAATTGATTAACCGAACAACACCAGGATACTGAATACATTTAGGGCGACCAAAAAATTCCAGAAGAAACCCACTTAAAGCACCGCTTTCAAAACCAGATGGCCCTGTTGAGCTATCAATGGAGAAAATACTCTCCAAAGTTGGTAAGTTTAAGGCTTCGCACAATGCGTCAGCTGAATCCATATGTGGCTGATCTTCAATGTTATTCTGAAGACATTTAAATTTCTCGATGGACTCAAATGAGTTGTCAGCAGTCTTGCTGGAAGTCAAGATATCAGAGAATATTGCACATTGTCTTAAAAAGGGTAGAACACATCTTTCAACTGCAAAATAAAATGTTCTGCAAACTTCTTCAAAGTTATCGTCTTCCTCATCCTCGTAATGAGTATATCTTCTAATAAAAGATCCTACCACTTGAAGTTGAGCCTCAGTGATGTTCTTGTCAGGCATAATTCCTTTGATACCTTTAAAACTAATTGAAGTGGCTGCCTTGGCAACAGCACTGCAAAATCCAACTCTCATTAAAGAATGCCAAGAGTGATCAGATTGGAAGAAGAAGGCCACTGTTTGATTGAATGCTCCATCGGTAACATAATCTTCGACAGTCCACTCCAATGCTGCGAACGCCAGTCTATACTTCTCGAACGAGAGAGCACAAATCAGAATCAATGAACGAATTAATTCTTTTGTAGAAGATGACATTTGCCCTAAGAAATTAGATAAACCCTGTTTTCCTTGCAAGCGACTAGCCATCTCATGCGATCTCACGGTGTTTGCAATGATGGAAGTAAGCTGCATCAAGTTCACAAATATGTCGCTATATGAATTCCTAGAACCGAACACAACATAGTCGTGCCAATTAAGAGAATCATCAAAAGATTTTTTCAATGTACCATCTGAGTTCAAGTATTCTGTACTAACAGTAGAATTGACCAACTTCCTCGTCTTCGAGGCTCCGACTTTAAGTCTAATATCATTAACACCTCTCCATTCAAATGACCCCTCAAGGATATCAGGACCAATGAAAGGTTCCGAGCTTGTTTTGAAGCGAGGAACAAACCGATCTTGCGCAGCATGACACAAAGGACAATGAAACTGATCACGATTGTGGCGTGAGTCATCAAAGCACTTCTTATGCATCCCATGAGAGCAACTGTACGCGACAAAACCATCTACATCGAACATTTGACGCTCTCTGACTAGCTCATAAGGATAACCAGGGGAATAAACTTTGCCTTCCGTAGGTTTTAGTTCAGTGTCCCAATCTTCAAAAGCCATTGATTGGAATGGCTCTCCACAAGGAATTTTCCAGAATATAGAGCTTTCGTTAACACAAAATAGCATACCAAATGGCTCCTCGGTGCTTTCCTGCTCACCACAAATCACGCAATTCAATTCTTCCCGGAAAGAGTCCTGGCTGTTTTCGACAACAACTTCTTCTTCAATATTGTTGTGCTTCATAAAATTCTCCCTTTGCTTAGCAAATCTTTTCATTACCTTGGCTTTTCTTTCCTCTGCTTGTCTTTTTTTCTTGTCAGCATCAGTTTCGAACAAGCCCACTTTGCGCTTTTTAAACGATTGAACATGATCTTCCCCAAAACAATCCACCAATGACTCAAGAATGCGGCCATCTCTGGAAACAAAAAGCTCGAGTAAAAAATCTGCCTTGGCAATAACATGGAAAGCCATAGTTGAATCAGCAATTGTCATTAATAAGTCACCGATCGGTATAGAGATGAAGCTTTCCATCAAATTATTTTTTCCGTTAAGATTTTCATAGTCCAAGACAACAGCATGAATAAGATGTAAAACATAAATTAAGAGCAGTTCATCTTTTGTATCCAAAGCACTCTGTAATATTTTATAGATTAATTTGGCAAAGTCATTGGTTCTCGTGAAATCTCCAAGATGGAGATTAACAAAAGGATTTGACGAGAAAAAGAAATCAGGTTTCAAAATAACCTTCTTTTCTTCAGTTTTATTGCTTTTGGCAATACCAGAAATCAATGACTCAATTACCGTCTCAGACTGGCTTGAATCAACATAAAGATTCAATGGATCCAATGTCTCATATAGTTCTGGCTTCAAGCGATACATACCAGCATCAGTAAGACCAGTCGGTGGGTGATAGGTAGCACATTCAAGCAATAATTCATCAAAATTGGAAGGTTTAGGCTTTGAAAAGAAAATATCCGACTTAATTTTCGAGAAAGGTTTAGGTTCCTCGCAAAGAGAATAGCAGATTGCTTTTTTAATTCTGTATGAGGACATTTCCTCAGTCTTATCATTGTCAAAGCAGTATCTATCAGTGAGCAAAACGTACAAGAAAATTACAAACTGCTCACAGATAAATCCGAATCTGTCCTCATATATCGTGTTCTCATGATTTACCTCTCCTGAGAACCAAGACAACAATTCCCATCTTTGTAGGAAGTTGAATAACGTCACTCTAGGGTCGTCGACCAAAAGAGCCACTTGATTCAAATGGAAATCACGATAAAATGAAAAATCCCTCATAAAAGTCTCTGTATAGTACTGTATCAGCCTGGAAACAGAAGTACCATTTCTAATCCAAAATCCTACCTTGACTTGAGATACGAGTACAATGCTTCGTAAAGAGAAGTCAGAAATCTGCATAAAAGACGTTCTCATACTCTTGATCTCTCTAACAACATGTTCAATATCGCAAACTTGAATCAAGAAGGAGAGAAATGAATTTTCGGGATTGCTGTACGAAACTGGCGACTTGCTAACGCGAAAGTCGGCGATACCAGGTGCAATGAGAGGCAATTTTCTTTGCGCCAAAAATTCGAATGTTAGGAGGACAGCCTTGGAGACCTTTGCTTTGTCAGTATTTCCCGAAGATGAAAGGCATCCAATAATTTGAAATATCGGAACTGATCTTTGTACATAAGAATAAAATGGTATCAACAGTTCTCTTTCCACATGCTCGCCATATTTTCTTTCAAACTCCATTTCTCCTTGGAAATACTTGAGAAAATTAAGAAGAAGCATTAAGTTATCTTGCTGAAGGAAGATTTCCAATAGTTGATCACAATTGTTTTTGCTGACAATATGGTAGAATGCGCTGACCGCCTCAGATATAACTCTTTGAATCGAAGACTTATCCCTCTTGCTTCTTATGTCAACGACAACATCAACCAAGTTCGGCAAGCCGCTTTGATTAATCTTTGACGAGTGCTCTTCAATCAAGGCTGACAAGGGACCAAGTATGTTTCCTAACTTACCCGAGGTGACCACAGACATGTTTGTCTTTGGGCAAGTGAACAACTGAGTAGAAATTTCATTTGTGGATGCGATTTGTTCTTCTCTATCAGAAAGAGCTAACACATTCAACAAAATTGGATAAACATCAATATACTGCTCACAGAAGGTCGCTTTGTTGTGTGCGTCAACAAAAAAGATGGGAAGGATAGACTTGATAAACTTTTTTCGAAAATGGGCCACGAGTCGAATCTCGAAAGCCAACAAGTACTGGATCCTTGACCTGGCCATCTGGGAGTCAAGTGATGGTCGTAGGATGCTAGAGATAGGTGACATGACCGAAAACAGAGAGATTCCTGGTTTGAGTTTAGTGAGAGCTAAATTTAAAAGATCACCATTGTAGAGCAATCCATTTTCAAAGAAGTGCTTTTTGGTAGTTGATTCGGGAGCGGTGAACTTGAAAAATTCGGCTGGGATGTTTTTAGAGAAGTTGAATCCAGGCTCCATTAAAATACGAGGCAACAATTTTCTGCACTCTTCTTTAAAGCGTTCATCACCAGAGAAAGTTATAACTTCCGCAAGCCAACTAATTAACGCTCCCACAATCACCTCACGCATGTAGTCTCTAGCAGACGTTATGGTTGCTACCAAACCATCGGCCTCCGCTCGCTTTTGCGACTTGAGTAGGTCCTCATAGTTTGTGGCAGACTTAAGGATAGCTCTTCCTTCAGAGTTGATTTTCCCCGCAATAGACTTCGCAGTCTTATCGTCCACTCCTGTGGCTGCACGGATGCCCGTCTCTGCCTCGACATAGTCATGATTTTCGTCGTTCCAGAGGACCAAGTGCCACATGGGTGAGTTGAAATCGCATGCACCATAGGTGTCTACTGGAAGCGAGCAGTAGTCTGAAAGTTGGCGCGAGGTGATGTTCATCTCGCCTCTGCTGTTAATGTTGCGGTGGATCAACGGCAATGTAGTGATGGAGAAGTTTGTAACATCCAAAATGTAGTCGAGAGCCACCCGGATTGTAGCCTCTATGTGGGTCCCAAACTCCGAGGGAAGAGCATCAAGATTCATATCCAATGGGCAACTACAGTTGAGCTTGCGCACAAATGCAGTTTCATCGCCACAGTCACAGATACCGGAAGAGGAGCCAGAAGACGTGTACATGGTTACCATATGTCCCACATGATCGAGTTTGTTGAAGCAGTGAACACAAATCACACACGTATCGTCGTATCCGCATTCTTGGCACCTATAGACCGGCTCTCCAGCCATCAACGTTCGGCCACAGCTCTGGCCCACAGGATGCGAGTAAGTCTTCTTATTGACTCTTTTATAGAACGGCTTCTGCCCTATGACCTTAGGGTCCCAATTGTAGTCAGCAAGCGCCTCCAACTCCGACCTGGGGATGTGGGAGAAAAGGTAGTGAGCGTATTTGGCTTCCGCGGTCACAGCATAGTAAAGCGCCTTGAAGACATTAATTCTGATTTTTTGGGGGTCCTCGAACTCGAGGGCCTGAGGCAATGTCACGAGATATCTCTTGAGCTTTTCCATGGTGGGAGGAGGAAGAGATACCATGGTGAGAGAGATCAAAGGCGAAGTGAGGGTTTGCATGTAGAGGCTTTCGCTTCGAGCACTGCGACAAGCATCACCGCCCGATGCTGTGGAAAAAAAAAGAAAAAAAAAGAAAAAAAAAGCATATACTATTTGCAATAGAACACGAGTCTACCAAACCAGAGCTACATAAGTGTGGTTTTCGCCTTGTTGCGTGTCTCCTTTTGTTCGAAACTGAATTTGCAGACAATTTGCACAAGTGCAATGCGACCTCGGCAGGAGTATTGCACACTGGCCAACATTACTAAGGGAATGGCAGGCGCCCAGGTTCCCACACATGTGTCACCGCATGGGGGAAAATTGCACTGGAGCAGCAGATTTGATTCTCCACAGATAAAATTAGTCTTGGTGGCATGTTAGCTGCAGCAATGGGTCTCTGGGTGGGGGCATCATCTTACTCCGCCAGAGCAGAGGGCGAAGGTACGGGTGTGAGTCTGTGGTGAAATTATTTTGTTCTCCACTCTTTTCGTCCTTAGCCATGAACTCCGAAGAACAGTTTAACTTGATCACCAAGAACTTGCAAGAGGTGTTGAACCCTCAGATCATCAAAAATGTCTTGGAAAACGAAAAGAGACCTCTTAAAATCTACTGGGGTACTGCTCCCACCGGAAAAACCCACTGCGGCTACTTTGTGCCTATGATTAAGTTGGCTCACTTCTTGAAGGCCGGATGTGAGGTCAAGGTATTGATTGCCGACTTGCATGCCTACTTGGACAACATGAAGGCGCCATTGGAGGTGGTGCAACACCGTGGCGTTTACTACACCAAAACTGTCAAAGCGATCTTGAAGTCGATCAACGTGCCAATCGAAAAGTTGACATTTGTCACCGGTTCGGAATACCAGTTGACGCCGGAGTACACCATGGACTTGTTCAAGATGTCCAACAAGGTGGGACAGAATGACGCCAAGAGAGCCGGCGCGGATGTGGTGAAGCAGGTGGCCAACCCATTGCTTTCGGGCTTGATCTACCCATTGATGCAGGCTTTGGACGAACAGTACTTGGACGTTGATGTCCAGTTCGGTGGTGTGGACCAGAGAAAAATCTTTGTTCTCGCCGAAGAAAACTTGCCTGGCATGGGCTACAAGAAGAGAGCCCACTTGATGAACCGGATGGTGCCAGGTTTGGGTCAGGGCGGCAAGATGAGTGCGTCTGACCCCAACTCCAAGATTGACCTCGTGGAGGAGCCCAAGACTGTGAAGAAGAAGATTGGTGCCGCCTTCTGTGCCCCAGGAGACGCCGACAATGGCTTGATTGCGTTCCTTGAGCACGTGGTGCAACCAATTCAAGAATTGAAGGCGGATGAGGACGGAAAGTTCGAGTTCTTCGTTGACAGACCGGAGAAGTATGGCGGCCCTATCTCCTACCTGTCTTTGGACAAGTTGAAGGCCGACTTTATTGACGGAACCTTGTCTCCTGTGGACTTGAAGGCCGGTGTTTCCGACAGAATCAACGAGTTGTTGGAGCCAATCAGAGAGATTTACCACTCTGACCCTGAGTTCCAGGCTGCGGCCGCAAACGGCTACCCAGTTGCAGCCCCCAAAGAGAAGAAGGAGAAGAAGGTGAAGAACAAGGGAAGTAGATACCCCGGTGCGGGCAAGCCTGTTGAAGAGGCAGCAGAGAAATTGGAGACCGCTAAGATCGAATAGCTGACTAATAAATAAAAATGTATGCTTAAGCGACAGCGGCGATGGCAGAGGAGAGTATGAAGCTGATTGTTACTCTACTGGGTGGCACTTTGATTGGATTATCGACTGTTTATTTCTCTGGTGGTTCGGATGTATGGACATTTCCATATGGGTGCAATGTTTCTTTGCGCACTGCGTGAGTGATGGGTGCAAATCCCCATACAAACGGAAAATGTTGCATCTCGTAACTGAAGGTATGGCAACAAAGAGAAAGAAAGAAAGTCCCGAATTTCACACATGTTTTCGACAGTCAATGCTACACCATATTAGCTGGAATACTAGTTGTGCCACCACGGCCACCGGAGCTATGTGCACACCACAAACACGGAAAACATCCAATCACGTTTTCGCATTATACAATTCATTCAAAGTTTCGCTCTCAACTTTTCAACTCCACCTAGATACTCAGAAATGGTATGTTGCCAAACAAAGATTCCCGCCTCAGATAATACTATTGCCGTAGTGCAATGAACGACTACCCGCTCTTCCTATTTTTCCTAAGCCGATGGTTTTAGGCGGAATATCCTGTTTGACCGAGTGAAGCATCTACATTTTCCTCCATTCTAATGTTGTGATAACAAGCCCAATGCATTGATCTTTTGTGACGCTTTCTTTTGTATTCTTTTGAGCCCTATTTTGATTTGCTCCACACGCGGTCTGTGGTCCTGAGAGTCGTTTTCAATAATGAGGATTTGCTTGTTCCTTTTCATATACTAACCTTCCAGCTCTCTGCTTTGTACAAGAGAAACTCCATCTACGTTGCAACCATCTTCGGCGGTGCTTTCGCTTTCCAAGCCTTCTTTGACTCCAGTGTCACCAAGTGGTACGAAAACCGCAACAAGGGTAAGTTGTGGAAGGATGTCAAGGGCAAGTTCCTCGAAGGCGGTGACGAGGAAGAGGACGACGAATAAGCGTCTTATCTATTCTATATTGAAAGCATCTATACACTAAGTATCGATAAATGGCATATTACACCTCTGTTACTAGTATGCGTAGTCATCCTCACCAAGAATGCGGGAGTAGTCACTGCTGTACAGGTAATACTCACGTTCGTTGTTGTGCCCCTGGTGAATTCCCTCAATAACAGACTCGAAATCATCAGCGTACTTCAAAGAGAAGTATTCTTCAATACCATACACCTTCACGTTACTCAAGCCACATGTGCCGTCTTCGCTTTCAATGCGCAAGTACAAGTCTCGTACGAGAACCTTCAAGTTGATGATGGTGGAAGGAATCTTGATGTACTCGATAGAAGACTCCTTGGGAAAGACTAATTCTTGGATCTTGTAAAACTTGGACAAATATTTGTTGCTGTCCGCCGCGCTCAAAAAGTCGGGCCTAAATTTCATCAAATACTCTCGTAATGCTGCAGCCTGGTGCTTTCTTCTGGGCTTGACGAATAGAGAAATCTTGGCTGGAGGTACCACCATGCTTGGACGCGAGGCGCGAGGGTTCTTTATCACCAAGTCCGTCAATATAATTGGCGCCAGTAACCGGATACCCACGGAGCAGCCTGAAGATTCGCAATTCCAGTAGTTACCATTATCAACCAAGATATTATTGGCATTGAATTTTAGCTTGTCTGGAGAGTGTAAGCCATTGGAACTAAGATAATCGTACCACCCTAAAAACAATTTTCTCGCAAATGATTTGTTTTTGTAGCTGTCAAGCCCAGTGCTTGTGAGATAGCCCAAAATGCGTGATCCAAGTCCATACTCAGCGTAGTTGATTTTGATCGATCTCCTGGTCACCGTTTCAACTAAATTTTCAAGCATGACATCATTAGCTTTTTTAATTGTTTCGAAATTGGTAAGGTTATTCGTGAGGTCAGCGGCATCGATGATCTTGTTGAGCTTCTCATCCAACACCGCATTTTGGCGAGATGAGAATTCGTTCAAGCTTCTTTCGAAGTAGTCTTTTGTGACAAATTTCACATCAGGATGTCTAATAGATTTGGAAATAAATTCTTTCAAGCTGGAATCATTCTCTTTCAAAAAGTCATCCCACGAGACGTTAGCCTTGATACCTGAATTATATCTTTCTAGGAAGGAGTACAAAAACTTTTGGAACTCAGGGAGATAATGGATCTTCTTGTCTTTAAAAAAAATTGGAACATGATGCGGTAGCGTTTCTACCAACGACTTGACAATGGAATCCTTGAAATCGTCAATGTCAGTGTTCAATTTTGAAATGGCATCGAGTCGGGATGAAATTTGCTTAAGCCGAGCTTGCAAATCTTCCGGAGTTTCTTTAAGTATCCCGATATTTTCTATTTTTTGCTTGCAATCTTCAATGTCGTCTCGGATGGCCATTATTTTCTGCGAGCTCGTAGAAGAAGCATTTTGGACCAAAGAAAACTGGGCCTCCAACGACGCCATACTTCTACTGTAAACCTTGATGAACGCCTCTTGCTTTGACTGAGCTGCGTCAATTTGTCTCGACAAAGCTGCAGTGATATCGTCGATGGCCAGTACCCGCTGTTCCACCCTTGCAATATGCGACGTCACACCCGTCAAATCCATAGGTACTTTGACAGTCTCGTGAGGCAGAAATGGCCATAAAAGGAAAATAACCAAGGCGCCTATGACAAAACCAAGGAACCTTGGGTCGTATATAGATATAAGGGAGTGGGAAGTGGATGCAGACTTCAGAGAAGATCGGCTTTTTCGCTTGGGAGGGCGTACTTGTCGCTCTTCTTCTTCCACTTGCGTATCCTCTTCACCCAGAGACTCATAAACCTCTTGGTTCTTGGCAAAAGACCGAAAGCGGTCGTTTAGGTCATCCAGATCAGCTTCATCTTCCGAATCATTATGAGATGCCTTATTGAGGATGTCCATGATTTGCTGGTCGTAGCTGCGCTTGCGAATGGGTTTAGCCGGTCCAACATGGCTATATAGATGAATCGAAGCATCGTCATCTGTGTCTCCACGTATCTGCGGGACTTTGGGAAACCCAACCATAATGTATGAGACGCGTTTCCAAAAAAATACTTCGCCAAAGCGAGTGGTGGAGGAAATAAAATTAGGAGAGGCAAAAGCGTAGGAGCGCAAAAGTATATGCAACAGTGAATTACGGACAATTCCAGAAACGAAGGATGCTGTTTTGGCGATGGAAGAAGATGAAGATACAACTACTCTTTGTTTATACAGTCTGATTTGAAGTGGGACGTGGATGTTGAATTTAGTGTACAGGTTTCACTCCACCACGAAAAGGGCAATTAGGTAATTGTCTAATTGCTTGTTTTATTTACATGAGAAGCTGTCTCTCCTTATATAGTCATTGGGTTTAGTAAATCCCTCAATCCTAATCGAAATGTGTCAGTTAATTACCTCATATGGATATGGCAACGAGCTTATAGAGGTATGGAGGAAATCCATACATCTTAACAGATTCATAAATCAATTTCAGGCTATAAAAACCAATGAGGGGGTTCTCACAGTCTATTTGAAGAGGGAAGACTCTTTATACACAGAAAACAAGAAATTAGATTTTTACGTAACATTGACTGAACATAGATCTTCTCTCAATTAGCCAATTGCCTCACTTGTTGTATACAGAGCAAACACCTACACTAATTTCTTATCACTTCTCAAGAAACTGCAACAAAATGAAGAGCGAATACTCCCAAGTCTTTGATTTGGAATTTCCTCAACTCAAGAAAAAGTTAAGATTCAATCTGGATTATCCTGAATGGGTGAATGAACTCTCTAGGGAGATTCTCAATAACACAACTCCTGAGTTTATTGAGTACTTTAAAAGGGGCGATGAATACTTTGAGGACGTCAAAGACAAAGACGTGACCCTCTTAAAACGGGATTTTGAACTCGGCTTTAAAATTATTATGCAAAAAGCAATTGATCGGGATACTGAACCCAATCTATGTATCTATAGTAGAAATCAATTGTTTGAAAAGCATGAACAACTCATGATTATGTCAGCTCCGGAAAGAGCGAGAGCAATATTGAAAGTAATCTCTATGCCGAATAATACAGTTGAGGATCAGAAGGAAATTACAAAAATGTTGTTGCGTTATAATTTTTTACCTTTGGAATTGTTCATGCTTAAAACTGCGGTTGAAAATGAGTTAAATGGTACACAAATCGTGAAAATGATGAATTACCTTGCGTCTGTTCATGCATTGTTGGAAAAGGAATGGGATCCAGCCTACTTTGTTGAAACCTTTCGGTTTATGCCTGATTCGCAGATAGAGATGATTATTATCAAAGGTAAGAGGAAAGGCCCATTTATCACCAATACTGATTGTGAACTAGACTGTATGTTTGATTACGTTCAGTACAAGGGATGGCGTATACCATCAATGCTTCTAAACTGAAAAAAAATCGAGGGCAAGAAGGAGAAGCGAATGATGAAAGAAAATTAGTCCAATGGAAATAAGATGATAAAGAGAAACCCCCCCTACGTGTTACATTTACGGAATAAAAGCCCATAGGTCTTGTGCTTAAATAAATCAAGAAGCAGGACCAGGTGACAATAGAAACTGTCGGTGGAAGCAGCGTGCAATGCAGAATTGGACTCACTTGAAAAGTTTGAGACTTTTGAGGTTTGAAGGTTGCCACCTAGAAGGGAGGATCCTGGAACACGCAGATTTCTAGATCCCAAGGACAAGATAAACGTCAGGATGATATGGAAGGATGAACATATGGGGCGGTGTTGAAATATATGGATTACCCTCATACCTCTATAAGCCCACATCGTCCACAATGTTTTGCATAAAACCAGTTCAGACTACATGAAATATTGAGGGATTTGATGATCCCTCAAAGTCTATATAAGGAGGGACTGCTCCATGTATATAGAAGATAAGAAAATAGTTGATCCACTGAAGGTAGATCTTCTCTCAATTAGAAAATTGCCCGTTTAGTTGAATACAGAGTTACCCTATACACTACATACTACACCACCCGTAGAGATTCATCACCGATTCAGATCATGAAGCATATTTAGAAAATTATAAGACGAGAGTGCAAGTGAGACAAATATACACCAGTAACTGAATTGTAGTTTCTCTTCAAATGCTATTCCCTTTTCCTGTCCATTATACCTGGTTTGAGGAAATGTCCATTATACCTGGTTTGAGGAAATGTCCATTATACCTGGTTTGAGGAAATGTCCATTATACTTGGCTTTGAGGAAATTCGAATGTCCGTCCAAAAGGAATAACAGAGAAGAATGGAGAATAGAGAACCCTTTCAGAGAGCCCAAATGCAGATTCTAGTACTGGTCAGTGTATTGTTTCGCCTGTCAGTATATTCTGGCTCTATTCGATATTTGCTGCAAGCCATTGCATGCTCACCTCATGCGAGTGGCCACTATATATGTGCCACGGCTCCGGTAGTTGCTCCCTGCAATAAATTAAAGATCATACTCTCCAACTAACCACTAATGAAAAACAAGCACCAATGAAAACGCCACAATAGCTCCCCACCAAAAGAGTGATGGGCCACTGTTGCCATGGTCTATCCCAATCCAACGGAATAGGAATAACACCCAACCAAGTACCTAAAATACCAAAAGCGGAACCACAGAGAATAGGGTTTGAAAGAATTGCGCAGTAGATCTTCTTGAGCCTGAAAAGAGCCATGATGTCATTGAAGCGAAGCTTGTAAATCACCAAAACAGGTTGCACAACAATCAATGAGAAATGATATGACAAAACATATGTTTCCTTGACGTGGGCATAGAGAGGTGCCCCAAAGAGAATAAATATGACGAATATCACATTGGAAAGAACACAAGCAGCCACTGTGGACGAAAGTACGGTACTCATGATGTCCATTGAGTCCTGCTTCTTCTTTGTTTCTTCAGACGTAAATGATACCAATATATAGCCATACGCAAGTTGCACGCAAAGCAAGGCGAAGAGGCCCTTGACCATGGTAAACACCGGATCAGTCGTGAGTCCCTGGTTAAACATCTCATATAGCATTGCCGGAAGGTGCACCGGGAGAATCGCCACATTTTTCTTTATACTGGGAACACGCGATTTCTCAGGCTCAACCTCTGCAACATTTCCGTTTGCTGAGGATGCAAACGACACGCTTTTCCTCCCATGTCTTTGTTTCATGGCCCAGTGTTAGTGCAAAACAATATATGGAGTTGTGCGCGCCAATTTCCTTGCGGGAAAACCTGGGCCAGATAACTACTCCAAACAGGCGCGACCCTGTCCAATGGCGCGGGGACTAAAAAAATGTATGATTTAGCTATTCACATGTTACTCATGACGTTTTCAAACTCTATAAGGTCTTTCCAAATATCCACTTGGACGTTTTTGACACTAATTTTCAGGCTTAGAGTGCGCTTTCTGTCCTCGTTTAACTTGGTAAATCTGCGGATCAACTCACAGTCAAGCATGGCCCTTAAATTGGGAGAGCTAGCTGTCTCAGAAGTACCTAGTCTGTTCAACCGCGGATTCAACCCACAGTGGTGATATTCCTTGTCGATGAGTTGCTGCTGCAAGATGTACATCCGTCTGTAAGTAGGCTCACTGACAGGGAAAACAGTATACATAGCTCCTTCCACAGTGGAGCCGATGGTTTGAAATGGAATGATGTCTGGACTGAGCCAAGGACCCAAATGCTCGTGCTTAGGAACAGACTTTGTGCATGTGGTGAGGTAGTTTGTAGTGAAGGAAGACTTGTGCAAAAGCCGCTGGCCATTGGAAGAGAGGGGATCCTCTGGATTATACTGGAGAACATGCAATCTGCGGTTGTTATCAGCAACAACCAAGTATATTTCTTCATCCTTCACCACAAAATCAGAGCTGCTTACATCAAACCCTTGCAAGTCCTTACCCAACATGATCATTCGGAAAGGCTCAGCGTCGAATCCGGCTAACCACACACTTTTCAATGAGTCACCCAAAATAACGAGGTTGCCAAAACTCTTGGATTCAGAAACAAAGACAGATGTGTCCAAAAATGCCACTGAAACTGCAGTGGTATCCTTGATATCACGAACGATAATCTTCTGCCCCTGAGCCACAAGGAATCTTCCGCTGACTTCACAGATAGAAGTCACAGCACCTCTGGTATCTTCTTGAGTGAATTCTTTGAATTTGTGGTTAGTCTCCGGTCTTCCAGGCTCGGGAACAATATCAATGATTTCAAGAAGTTTGTATGAGCCATTACAAGCCAAATCCTCTAAGCGGTATTTTCCTGTTCCCACCAATACCAATTCCTTTTTACTCTTGAATCTCTTCGTTTCGCTTCCAATATCTAACGCCATACTTTTGATCTGCAAGCCAACCTCGTTTTCTCCCAACTCTAAAGTGTCAATAACGGACCAATTAATCGGAGAAACCAATTTTATCAGACCTTTGAAAGAAGTTGCCGATGGTCTATCTGTCTTAGTGCCGACAATAGGAATACCTTCCTCATCAACGCAATTGTAGGGTATTTCTTTGTATGTTGATAAGACTAATGTGCTAGACCCCTCATGGAATGTCACAGACTTCACAGTTTCTCCAATATGAATCTTTCGAATAGGCCAATTGTAATCGTAATTGAATTCAGGACTAAGTTCAACAATTCGGGCGTTTTTCTTTGTATCGAGATAAATCAATCCATTTTTAATTCTATCAGTTGAAAATGGAACAAATGAGACAATTGGAATTTTCGAGAATTTAAACACCTTAACGAGCGAGTGTCTTGACCGGGTAATCATATACGGAACCACTCCGGTCACCATGATGCATGTAATTCCATTCACATTAGGGAAATAAATCATTCTTCTTTCAATAGATGTACCATGGGCATATGCATTGAATGGAGCTCCGGTTATAGGAAT
The DNA here is from genome assembly GCA_022577645.1 of Clavispora santaluciae. Lineage (NCBI taxonomy): Eukaryota > Fungi > Ascomycota > Pichiomycetes > Serinales > Metschnikowiaceae > Clavispora > Clavispora santaluciae. The sequence goes on from JAJNMX010000011.1 coordinate 265,710, forward strand.
ATCAACTTGCTTCGTGAATTGGAAGTTCTCTCCATCAAAAAACATTTTATAGGAGTATATTTCACCCCCGACTGTTAAAATGGTGAGATGCTCATCCTTGGAGTGGGTGTCTCCGAGGTCATTTAAGATAACCTGCTTGATAAAAGGATCAGGGTCGGCACCATTGATGTCAAAGAAGCCCAAAGACAAAATATCAGTAAATTTTTCCACAGAGTTCAATTGGAAACATTTTTCGTTGTGAAATCTGCTGAAAACAACGACGCGGTTATCACCTGTCACAAGAACGAATAATTTCAGTTTAGCATTTAAGTCATCTTTCGCCTCTTGCTTGGTCGAAACAATTAATTCATCTCTCTTTCTCTTTTGTCCTTTATTCAAAATGACATTAATATCCTTCAGCACAACATTTAAAAGCTTAGAATTGGCGATGTACCCCGTGGTAAGAATCGTGTCAGAGAGCAACTTAGGAAGTGCAATTTTGGAAAACGATTTGTTATAAGTGTTAACACTGTAGATTACAACCTCACCAGTGGAGTAAAATACCATCAAATACTCGTCATTAAACACACTGTTGATGATATCCGCCTCGCCAAATTCTTTCAATTCCTCATCCAACGTGGCTACTCTTTTGAACTTGTTATCGAACAAGATAATATGCTTAGGTGTAACCTGGAGAATGAAATTGCCATTGTTCAATTCATGCATAGCCACTGTCAACTGGTGATTAATAAAATGCTTCGAAGGAAATCTTGCGTAAGACTGGTTGATGTCAAAAATTTCTGATTTCTGGTTGGAGTCGTCCGATGTTATAAGATACCTGTTGCTGATTGTCCATAAACGATTGATCTGCGAAAACTGAAGGGAAGATTTAATCACTGGTTGTACTGTGGGGGTCATAATGCTCACGTGCCCCAAATGTCCACTTCCACCAGACGCAAAAATGGAAATATCGTCGTAAGACGGGTTAGGTAGGTTCGCAAGAAACTTCTGTGAGGCGTATTTTCCCATGGTAAAAGACGAGATGGGTCCGTTGTTGATGAGTTGATCATGTGAAATCATTTCAAGCTTGCTATCATCAACGCTCTTCTTATCCACAGCTTCATCTTCACCATATAAGTCATCTTCATCATCATCAATTGCATCTGAAGCTTTGACGGACTTTTGGGACGAGCTTGTAGTGTATCGAAGCTCAACCAAGTAGGAATTAGAGCTTCTACCGGTTAAAAACACCAAATTATTGTCCAAACACGCAAATGAGCCAGGGTCAAGTAATTTGATATCAGAATAAATCTCTGGGTCAATCTTTTCCACCGACATGCGCTTTATGGTCTTTCCATCCACTTCGAAAACAATGAAATACATCTCACCTGTTCTCAACACCATCAATAGTCTGTTACTGTTGGAGAGAGGAGAGATAGAGCAGTCTTCTAACTTCAAAGACAACGAGCTTTGGTCGACAAAGTTTTTGATGGACGCAGTGATGTCGGCAGTGAATTCGTTGACGGCAATACGGCGAGTGATGCCCCCGGAATCGACATGCACAAGTTCATTACAACCCACCAACAAACTTCCATTCAATGGCGAAGGAAGGGGGATGATTTTTTCAAGATCGTAAGGCAAGCTTTCAATCTGAAGAACGGTGGTGGGAATTTGGGACAGGGTGTCGAGAGACAACACTGTGAAGAGCACATTGTCCTTAGTTTGAGGCAAAAGACCGGCCCAGGTACTTTTCTGTTGCGAAAGAATCGCAACGGTGGGCAGCCTGTAGCTATGTAAATACTGCAAATCGATAATGTCTCCAATTTTTTCGTCTAGGGCCGAGGCTTCTAGAATGAAACTGGATCCAAATAGAGGTACATTGGACGCGGCGTTGATGGCGGCACTTGGCATAGTTTTTTCCCCTTCGGGGCCCAGCTCGTCATGGGCAATTTCATTATCGGGATCCGCCGGTTCAGCATCTTTCATTTTTGTGTCATCCACGTCGTCTTCGTCGTCGTCGTCTATGCGATTGAATGGTAAAAACACCAACATGTTATTGTGGCGCAAGCAAAACAGCGCATTTGGAGCGGGCGACACGGCTAAATCCGAGCGAATGATGTTCTCATACGTTAAGCTCTGCAATGCGTGCTCATAGTAGTGCAACGAAGAGGTCAGAATGGCGTTTCGGGAGTGGTCCCAGCGAATACACGAAACCTTAGCGGAGGTGGTGGACACGAGCAAGTAATCCAAATTCGGGTTTTCCACTGTGCGGATGGGCTTGATGTCGGTGACCTCACCCTGGAGCTTGAACAGGTCCACAAGCTTAAGCTTGTACTGGACGAGCTTGTCGGTGGAGGTGAGATCCGGGCTCGGGTCTTGGGCAGAGGAGATAACTTCAAACACCTGCAAGAGAGTGGTTTTCGCCACCACCAAATGCTTTTCTGTGGGCGAGATGAAATTGCATCCCAACGTATGTGACACCACACTGGGTTCTATGAATACGTCGTAGCCGTCCATAGTGGAAGAAGAGTTGTTGAAGATAGATCCGTGCACCAAACTGGACAAGGCGCGAAGTTTGCGCGCTCGTCTCACCAACCTGCCAGAAGCGCATGGCCGACTCTGGGCTGCCCGAGCGTATAATTCCAGGACTCTAGGTGTGCTACACGAGGCAAAGATGCAAGAATTTATAATATACATACCAAGGGTCCGAAGAAATGAAGGTCTACAAGAGCATGAGAGCAGCAGGAACCGCACCAAGAGCCAAAGGCAAATAGTGGGCCGCGGCACCCTCGTAGGTAGTAATCAAAGCAGAAGAAGTAGCCTCCGCAGAAGACGCAGACTGCGTGACGATGTTGTCAGTGATGACATCCACAGTGGCCTCAGAAGACGCAGTGGAGGTGGCCGCAGTCTCGGTGGTCTCGGTCGACTCAGCTGCCTCGGTGGTCTCGGCGGTCGTCTCGGTGGTCTCGGCGGTCGTCTCGGTGGTCTCGGTCGTCTCGGCCTCGGTCTTGGAAGTGGAGGTGGTCTCGCCGCTCAATGGGCAGTAGGTGGTGTACACAGTCTCCACGCCTTCCACGGTGGTGGTGAGCTCAGTCAAGCCGGTGGTGACGGATGTCTCGGAGCACTTGTTGTCGGAGCACGAGGTGATGGTGACAACCGTGGTTTGCAAGCTGGTTTCCGTTTCCGTGTTCTCAGGAGCAACAGTAGTAGGAGTAGAGGCAGAAGTGGTGGTCTCGCCGCTCAATGGACAGTAGGTGGTGTACACAGTCTCCACGCCTTCCACGGTGGTGGTGAGCTCAGTCAAGCCGGTAGTAACTGCGGTCTCGGAGCACTTGTTGTCGGAGCACGAGGTGATGGTCACGACGGTGGTTTGCAAGTTCGTTTCCGTTTCCGTGTCTTCAGGAGCAACGGTGGTAGGAGTAGAGGCAAAAGTGGTGGTCTCGCCGCTCAATGGGCAGTAGGTGGTGTACACAGTGGTGACGCCATCCACAGTGGCAGTGACAGTGGTCAAGCCGGTGGTGACGGCAGTGGCGGTGCACTTGTGGTCGGAGCACGACGTGATGGTGACAACGGTGCTGTGGATGTCGGTTTCGGTCTCGACCTCAACAATCTCGGACTCGGAGGAAGACTCGTCGTTGTAGATGGAGGTGACAGGCACGCCGGTGACGTAGGTGGTCCACTCGCCATCCACAGTAGTGACCACAGTGGTCAACACCTGGACCTCGGTGGTGGTGGCACATCCATCGTCAGAACAGGACGTGAGGACGGAGGTAACGGTGTGCTGGTCGGAAACGGTGTCGGTTTCGTAGACAACGGAGTCGGAAGACTCGGTGGAGGCAATCACAGTGGAGTCCAAGGTCGAGTTGAAGTAACCGGAAAAGCAGGTGGACGAAAGCACGGTGGATGTGTATGTAGGCAAGTCCGATGCGGCAACGGAGGATGCAAGCGCAAGGCCAGACACGGCGAGGGCGATAGATTTCATTTCGGGCGGGGCTGGGAAAATATCGAGGATGCCTTAGCGAGGGTGGAAAAAGTACACCTTTTTAAAGGTGGCCGCGGGCCAGTTTCACCTGCCTCATGCATGATGGATGTGCTGCTGGATCGCGCTTCAACAGGACTGTTCGCTGCGTTTTTCTGCCGGATTGCCTGTGGTGCGTCGGCTGAACCAGCAAAATCAGTACAGCCTTTGCCCAATCCGGCCCAAAGTGCTTGCTCTCATGCCGGATACGATGCTCCTACTGTTTTCTTTACGATGGCATGCAGGACGGCAGCCCTGCCGACTGCACCTGGCTGCTGAAATCGCACTTCACCAGCACCGCGCCTTGTTCCCACGGAAATACCCAGCCCCCTTACAGAACAGAATGAGGCTTGGCCGACATTGTCTTTCTTTCCTGGGATAAACATCCAGCAAATGTTCTCAATGGGGCTGATTTTGATCTCCCCCCTCCCACAATTCCGTACTGGGCCCTGCGCCTCTTAGGGTCTGCGCCTTCCTCTTGCGGCTGGGTGCCTGTGCTGCGCCATGAGATGGAGGATCCCTAATCAAAAGACGCTACAACTTTTGCTGGGGGGGATCTGGCCGGCGCCATTTGTGTAGCATGCTACGTTTCGGAAACAGGAAAATGCTGCACCTGTGCCGGGCTCTATGCTACCGAGTCAGGTGTTTCCGCGTTTGCTGAGAAAACATGTACCATACTACCCTGGCCATCTCAAGCAGCACGTATTCAAATTTCGCTGGGTACCATGAAATGCCTTCTATTGTTTCTGGGGCTTTTACGTCGCTACGTGCGAACCCTGTTGTCGTCATAGGTGGGGGGTCCTACCTGCGTATGGCCAATGAACATCATCCACCCAAAAAAGGGCAGGTGGTGGGAACCTCGGGTAGCAACCCCGCCACCTGCTGACGAAATTCGGTGGTTTTACCTTGGGACTCCGACTGATATTCACAGAAGGACTGCGGAATCCCGGCCCCGGAAACGGCGAGCTCGAGGGTGCCCGAGCTGTCAAAATCATGTAGAAGGTCACTTTACGAGCAATCTCATAATATTCTGACGCCGGAAAAGGAAAGGTGCCTGCAAAGCGCGTCTCCGTATGCATTATGCCGACGTCAATGCGGACGTTCCTACACGTGACACATATCGTGACTGTGACGTCGGGTGACCCGAATGTACGGGTGTTCACCACGGGTTATCTTTTTCATCTACAGGCGCGGCCGTCACACCCAAGAGTCGGAATGCTTAGGCTACTTCTCGTATGCTTTGCCGCATTTGCTGCTGCTAGCCACTTCCGGGAAATTACATCGGTCCAAGACATATTGGCAAAACCTTACACTCTCATATATTTCTACGCTTACGACTGCCAGTTCTGTAATGCGTTTGACGCCGATTTCCATTACATTGCATCGCTTTATAGCCACAACGAGAACTTGCAGATCGTGAAAGTGAATGGAAGAGAGCACAGACATTTATCGAACCAATTTGGGGTGCAATCATTTCCTACTCTCAAACTTTACGACGCCATCGACAAGAAAGTGGTGTCTTTCAACGACCAGAGGCTGGTGGCCGCGGTGCAACAGTTCATCGAGAACAATTCCGACGCCATGGCCGACACCAGCAAAATCGAAATGAGCATCGAGGTGGTGAAAGGCGCGCAGGAAATTGGCACTGCCGAGGGGCCGGTTTTGGTGGCGTTTACGTCGAAACTGAGCGACGAGTGGAAGAACTACTACTACCCCAACCACTTCTACCAAAGGGTTGCGCGGGAGTTCCCGGAGGTGAAGTTCAAGTTGGTGTTCTACGAGAGCGACAGCAGCAACTTGATGCGGAAGTACCACGTGAGTAATGTGCCTTCGCTCGTGTACTTGGAAGAAGGGCACGTGAAGGTGCACAATACGTTTTCCACGAACCAAATGGTCAACTTTGGCATTCTGGAGGACCAGATGCAGCAGTTTGTGGAGAATGCGCGCGTCAAAGAGGAGGGCAAGTCCTTCTTGACATTGGAAGAGTTGGGAGACCACGTGCGGGGCTTGGAGTATGAGGGCCACAAGCAGTGGAGGGGCGGCATGAACGTTAAGCAAAAGGCGAAGGAGGTGGAAGTCACGCTTGAGGAGGAATACGCCCGGCTTGTGGCGGAGGTGGGACTTTAGTGGGAGGCACAAAATACGTAATGATAAATAGAGGTGGATAACGGCGTCAAACTAAGTAGCTCCAGATTACCGGCGAGGGCATACCAGAAATGTGCAAGAGCCAGACCACCACCAGATCCAAACCAGACATACACCGTAGCTTAGGTGCGCAGTCCGCCTTGCGCGGTGTGCACTTACCCGCGGCGCAAAAACACCATTCTGCTCCACCACAATGAACATCTTCCGCATAGTCGCCGACCTCTCGCACGTGGCGAGCTCGTTGATTCTATTGTACTCGATCGAGAGCCACAAATCCATCACCGGCTTGTCGTTGAAGACGCAGATCCTCTATGTGGTTGTGTTTGTTCTCCGGTACGCGGACTTGCTCACCACCTACGTGTCCCTCTACAACACGGTGATGAAGATCGTGTTCATCAGCACCTCGTGCTACACGGTGTACTTGATGACCCGCAAGTACCACAAGTCCATCCGCGAGGACTTTGACACGTTCCCGCTCAAGTTCTTGCTTGCGCCGGTCGCGGTAGCGTCGTTGGTGATCACCCACGCGTACACGGTGCGGGAGGTGACGTGGGCGTTTTCCATCTGGTTGGAGAGCGTGGCCATCATCCCGCAGTTGTACGTGTTGCAGAGATCCGGCTCGGCCGAGAACATCACCACCCACTACATCTTTGCCTTGGGCATCTACCGGGCCTTGTACATCCCCAACTGGATCTACAGGTACGTGGTGGAGGGCAGCTTTGACGGCGTGGCGGTGTTGGCGGGCGTTCTCCAGACGGTGGTGTACTCGGACTTTTTCTACATCTACTACACCAAGGTGATGCACGGCAAGAGCTTTGAGTTGCCGGTGTAGGTTGTATAGCAATATAGAGTGACATTGAGAGGGCGTACTTAAGGGTGGCCGTACTAAGGGTGGCCGTGCCGTGCTAAGGGGAGCCGGCAGCGGGCGCGGGCCGAGTCAACGGGCCTAGTCGCGCTTCAACGGGTAGTACTCCTTTCTCACCCCGTCCTTGGTGACAATGAAGATCTCCAAGCCGTCGCCCACGTAGATGTGTCTCTCCGTGGCGGACGAGAAGGCGTCGCGCACCAACGCCAACACCTCGTCCAACGACAAGTACCGCAACTCCTTCTTGTCGGTGGTGCCCGGCTCGTACTGGTTCTTGAAGTTCACCTGGTTGTCGAGGAACGGCATGATCAACGACGCCGCCGCGCCGCCCGCGCGGCACTGCTCTCTTTCGTACGAGCCCACCGGGTCGTACGAGTACACCGCGCCCTTGCCGTCCTCGTCCAACCCGGCAATGAGCGTGCTCACGTAGTAGGGGAAAAGGCGCTTGCCGTAGAGCAAGTGCTGGATGTAGCGTGCGGCACTGCGGATCGTCAACTTCTTGTCGTTGTGGTTGAACTTGTACCACTTGAATGACAGCCGGAACTTGTCGATCAACGCCGCGCCGTCGGCGGCAAACCCGTTGGCGGTCATGACGATGTTGTCGCCCACATCGAAGATCTTGGGCTCGTAGCGCGAGTTGATGTTGTAGCCGGACACGTTACGCGTGTCGCCGGCCAATACCGCAAAGTCTTCGCCGGCAATTCCCAACACCGTGCCGCCGTTGTCGGAGTAGGGGTTGAATCTGTGTTCGATGGGCACCGAGCTTCTCTCGGCGCTGTATTCGGAGGCAACTGTGGACATGCCGCCTGTATTTTCTTGGGGGTGGGTAGGGGGGAGTAGGGAAGTGGGTGAAGGTGGAGGCAAGTGGTGGGAGGTAGTGGTGGGAGGTAGGTGGAGGTGCGGTTCGCCACACGCCATATGCACACACCAAGGATGGAACACGGCCACCTTTAGTAGATCTCAGGGTATCGGTATAAGGGTATCGGTATCTGGGTATCGGTATCGGTATCGGTATCAGGGTATCGGTATCGGTATCGGTATCGGTATCGGTATCGGTATCGGTATCGGTATCGGTATCAGGGTATTTCAGTGGAGTGAATTGCGGTGGGGTATGGAATGCGGTATGGTGAATGCGGTGAGTCGCAGTAGAATGTAGACGCAGAGGTACTCTGGGACTTGGTTGAGGTGACCGAGAGCTAGATTACCAGGCTACCAGGCCAAGGCTGCATATGGGTAGATTACCAGGCTACCAGGCCAAGGCTACATATGGGTAGACTACCAGGCTACCAGGCTAAGGCTACATATGGGTAGACTACCAGGCTACCAGGCTAAGGCTACATATGGGTAGATTACCAGGCTACATATGGGTAGATTGGGTAGATGGGTAGATTGGGTAGATGGGTAGATTGGGTAGATTGGGTAGATGGGTAGATGGGTAGATGGGTAGATGGGTAGATGGGTAGATGGGTAGAGTGGGACATTGGATAGATTGGGAACATTGGGTAGATGGGTAGATGGGACATTAGGTAGATTATGGATGCCAGGATTATGCTCCGAGCCTACAATGCACCACGCCGTCATATGCATTCAGCTATTTACAGATTAGGCCTTCTCCTTCTGGATGCGAGAGATGTATGTCTTGGAAATCACGTTCCACGACCGCATGTACTTCTCCAAACACTGGTTGATGCACCCGTCCTGCTGGGCAGTGATGCGGTCCTGCGGTTGAAGAATACACTTGTCGAAGCAGTTCTGCGTGATTTTGTTGACCAACTCCGTGGCGTTGGCAACCGCGAGCTCTTGGCTGATTTGTTCCTGGAGTTGAGTTTTGATATCCGACAGCAGAGACGCTGCAGATCCACCGAAAAGAGCCATGGCTTGATGGGGCGCAACGGTGATCTCGGTGGCTTTTGTGTAGCGTGCGCGCACGACCTTTGGGTTCCGGGGGTGTCTCAGGGGAGTTCCGGGTGGGCTCTGGCGCGAGTTCCGGGTGGACCTGGGGGAAGTTCCGGGTGGGCCTGGGGTGGCCAGTTCCGGGCCTTTTCCAACTTGCCCAAGCCATGCCCCGACCACGTCCCGCCCCCTCCGCAAAAGTGGCACCTCCTCCCGCCCACCGCTCATTCGGCCCGGATCGCGGATATAACCCGCAAATGTCACATGCATTCCTCGTGCAACACTATCGTCCCAGCCTTATCTGCCCGTAGGCGTGCACACTGCACTATATAAGCAGTGCCCTGTTCCACCGCAACCACCGTGATTATTTGCCCTCACTATGGACAGCAAAACCCCTCCCGCAGACGAAAACGTCCATCTTTTTCTATTCGTCCACGGACTTTGGGGAACTCCCAACCACATGCGCACGGTGGAAACCGCAGTGGTGCGGTCGTTGGCCAATGTGTCCCCGGAACCCATCGTCACGCTCAAGCCGTCGTCTTTCCGCTTCTGGAAGACGTACGACGGCATCCCCCGCTGTTCCGACAGCGTCATAGCCGACCTCTTCTACGAGATCGAAACCTTGAAAAAAAACAACCGTTGCAAAGTGTCCAAGATCAGCATTGTCGGCTACTCTTTGGGCGGCCTCATCTCGCGCTACGTGATTGGGGTCTTGGAGGACTTGGGCTTTTTCGACGAGGTCACCCCCGTGTTCTTTGCCACGTTTGCGTCGCCCCATGTGGGCGTGCGGTTCTTCAAAAAGGGCTTGTTTGACAAGACCGCTAACATCATGGGCAGATACTTGTTTGGCACCACCGGCTGCGAGCTTTTTCTAAGCGATTCGGCCCAGTTGCTCGAGAAGATGGCGGCCCCAGACTCGCGGTACTTGCGCGGTCTCGCGAGGTTCCAGATGCGGGTTTTGCTCGCAAACATCAAGAACGACCGCAGCGTGGCGTTCTTCACCAGCTACATCACAGAGTACTCTCCGTTCGACCTGTTGGAATCCATCAACATCCACTACCTAAGCGACTTGCACTCGTGTAAAGTGGGGCAGGCTACGGTGTGGCCCAAGTTCGTGGATTTGTATCTGTCCCACCGGGTTCTGGACCCCAAGGACCATCTGGGCAACAAACAAGAGGCCACTGCGGTGATCAGATCGAACAAGGTGATCAAATGGGCTCTTCTCCTTTCCGCCACGCTCTTTCTTCTACCCTTTTACATCCCCTTGATCTTGAACTTGTCCCTTTTCGTGTCCGGCTACAGCATGCTCAAGATCCGCTTTTTGAGAGCATTTGACTTGACCAAGCATTGGGCGGATGTCAAGGACGCTGTGTACCACGGAGGCTCTATCGACGCAGCGCATGCAGCACAAGGTGAAACCAGAAGGCAGCAACGGCTTGACGTTGCCCGCCATGAGACCTTCAAGGGAGACACTTCCAACCTCACGGAAAATGCAATGGAGACGATGTTGTTGGCGGAAGACCAATTGGCATACGACCAAACCAGACTCATCGAGGACGAAGCGGATGGAAACCACTCTGAGATGTCGGCTGACTCTACCAGCAAGCAAGAGGCGCCGAGCCTGGTTTCCGTTTTCAACGAACCTGCAATCCACATCCCCACCCAAGCAAACGACCAGTCAATAAAAGAGCACTTGGCTCTGCTCACCACGAACGATTGCAGCAAGTACCCATTATTTCTGGACGATGTGAAGCTTCCCGTTTTGCCCAGCCAGAAGCGCATGATTGACAGCTTAAACCTGTTGGAGTGGGTCAAGATCGCGGTATACCAGGATCTGTTCAATGCCCACGATGGCATTGTTGCCCGCCGCGGAGTCAAGACAAATCCAAAGGGAACCTCCACTATATATCTATGGACCTCGGTGTTACGCCACCATTTGCAGTCAGAGCAGCGGAACCTGAGCCATTGAAACCCGCTCCACTATATGGCACCATACGCGCATAGGATGCGCCTCCAAATATTAAACACAGACAAGACCAGTCGCCATTTCCGTTATGATTCCCGCTTTCATCCTCTGTGATTGTGAGTGTATGCCATTTTTTTTTTTTTTTCAATTTATATCTGTTTTGGCCTCGGCCATAGTGCCGTTTCCGGACGGGGTGCGCACATGGTGAGTGCGGCGTAGTATCTGCACTATCAACTTGAGACATATCCAGCAACTATTAAATCGGCTCCTTTCTCCCTTATGCGGTTGTTGCTACATCCTCCGGGCCTAAATATATGGGCTGGCAGATTTAAATACCCCTGTCGAAGCTCTAGAATCACATGTGCCTTTCGCCCCTTTAGTTTTTCTGCGCCCGGCAATATCAGGTCACAGCAACCTTCCGCCCGCCAGGCCAACTATGAGAGATCCTATAGCAGACAGCAACAAGGCCACGGATACAATTTTCCGCTTGAATCCATGTACATTGGCATTCCCTCTGGTGTGCTTTTATTTTGGCAATGGGATCGGCTCCGAAACGAAACCACCACTTCCATGCATAGCCTCAGGCCGGTGGAAACGGCAGAAACATACGAGATGGGACTCTTCCAAGCGTCAATTGAGGAGGAGGAAAACAGCTTTCAGCAGTATCGAAGAGAAAAGCAGAACCGCGGCCCGTGGTACTCGCGTCTTTACTACCGTGTCAAGTTTGCCCTTGAAGACTACGTGATTGACCCGTGCATTACCCTTGTGCGGTTCTTGGAGATTGCGACAATCATCTTCCCACTCATATTTGCCTCCCCTATTTGCTGGATAGGAAGGAAAAACCGCGAGTCGAAAGACGGCTCTAGATACGGCGCCAAACTCTGGTTCCGGTACTTGAGGTGGTCTGCGGAGTTGGCCGGCCCCTCGTTTATCAAATTGGCGCAGTGGGCGGCCTCAAGAACTGATATCTTCCCCAGTGACTTGTGTGAGGAATTGTCGCACTTGCATTCCAATGCCTCCGCCCACTCTTTCCACCAGACGAAGAAAATATTGAGCGCCAGTTTCGGAATGCCCTTTGAAGATATCTTTGACGAATTTGGCGAAACCCCGGTTGGTGTTGGAGCAATCGCACAGGTCTACGTTGCCAAGCTTTCGGATAAAGCGATCCAAAAGGCCCGGGAAGAACAAGATTTGCAAGTCCAACTCAGCTTAAAGCTGGCGTCGCCCGAACATGTTCAATTTTGGAAGAGCATGGTCGTGACCCAACTGGCGGATCTGTTCAACTCAAAGCAAAAGGTTGCTATCAAAGTATTGCATCCTCGGGTTGAGGTCAAGGTGAAGCGAGACTTGGCCATCATGAGCTTTTTCGCAAACTTGATTGATGTGATTCCCAGCATGGAATGGCTCTCTCTTCCGCAAGAAGTGGAGCAGTTTTCGCTTTTGATGCTCCTCCAGCTTGACTTGCGCATTGAATGCTTGAATTTGGCGAAATTCCGCCACAACTTCCAAGACAGACTAGATATCCATTTTCCCAAGCCGTACTTGAATTTCAGCTCGAAGCAAGTGTTGGTGGAGGAGTACATCCGAGCCATTCCCATGAGCAAAATGCTCTCCTTGAAGGAAAATTTCGGCAAGAATGTCCTGAAGGAAATTAGCGACAAGGGCCTTGACGCATTCTTGCAAATGCTCTTGTTGGACAACTTTGTGCATGCAGATTTGCATCCGGGAAATATGCTCGTGAGATTCTACAAAAATGAGCTCTTCAAGCACGAGAAAGAGTACAAGATTGTCAAGTCCAGCAATGAACATGAGACCAATCGCATCACTGAAGAGTTGCTAGCTTTGGGCGACGACGATCGCGCGTGGTACGAGCGGCTTGAGCAACTCTATGACCAAGGATACCATGCAGAAATCTGCTTTTTGGATGTTGGATTGGTTACCGAGTTGAATCACACCGATCGGGTGAATTTCATCGACTTGTTTAAAGCGCTCTCGGAGTTTGATGGATACACCGCCGGAGAGTTGATGGTAGAACGATCCCGAACGCCTGAAACCGTCATCAACAAAGAAATCTTTGCCTTGAAGGTAGAGAAATTGGTGGACCGGATGAAGCAAAGGACATTCACATTGGGCAGTGTCAGCATTGGGGACCTTTTGGACCAGGTTTTAGGTATGGTGCGCACACACCACGTCAGAATGGAGGGAGATTTCATCACTGTGATAGTGGCGATTTTGCTTTTGGAAGGAATAGGGCGCCAGCTAGATCCTGAGTTGGACTTGTTTGCAAGGTTCGTATACGCGATTATGTGGGGTTTTCCTACAGAGCAAATGGTGGGGTTTTCGATTACATAGTACTAACAGCAAGTTCGTTGCCCGTTTTAAGAAAATTGGGTGCGCTGAAGGAAGGGCGCGAGATTCTCCGCGACGAGGTTTCTTTGAATATGATCAAGGTGTGGTTGGCGCTAGAGGTGAGACAGCTTATTCATGCCTCTGTGCAAGACGTATGTGTCAATATTTTTTTCTTCTGTCATGTGACGAGTACTAACCTTCAGATTCATGCTTTGGTGAAGGCAGACATGTTGAGTCCGAACGTGTGATGGGTTGCGCTATCGTGCGTGGCGGATGCAAACTGGAGATGGTTCCATACTGCATATTACTGCGACGAGACATCAGTAGCCCGGAGGGGCAGGGAATGGGGCCACTGTTGCCATTCCGCGGCGACATGTTTTCCGGCTCCTTTCGAACGGAGATTTCGGAAATTCCACCGAAGCGCCGCGATGACAGAATGGGAAGCGCCATGTGATGACGGAATTGGCGAGGCGGGTGGGATCTGCGCCGTGTGTGCAGTACAGAGACGGAGTAGAGCAATTTCCCGTCGGGAATGCGGTTTGCGTCGCTGCGAGGGAGAACACACCAAATACAACAAATACAACAAAGCCAACTCCAGCAGGAGTCAAGCGTCGTCACTGGAGTCGGAATCGCCGGCGCCAAATGCCTAAAAAAATCCCGAAACCCCGGGCCCGCCAGGGTGACAGGGACGTTGTGGCGTACGGCGCTGCATACGCGCCACTGTGCAGTACGTGGATACGGCCCGAGCACCATAAAACGAGCGATATCCCGTGGGATCCAACCGCAACCAAAAAAACAACCCTACAACCACAATGGCTTCCAACCCACCAGGACAGTGCTGCACCTTATCCAACTTGCACGAAGGTACCCCCGAAGGCAAGTACGAAACCGTCTACGGCTTGGACACATACGTTTCCGGATCGTCGGCCCGGTACATTGTCATCTTGACCGACATCTACGGCTACAAGTTAAACAACGTGTTGTTGTTGGCCGACCAATTTGCCAAGAACGGCTACAAGGTATTGATTCCCGACATCTTGAAGGCCGACCCATTTGACCCCGCCAAGGCCGAGTTGGGCACGTGGATCCAGGGCCACACCGCGGACATCACCAGTCCTATTGTGGACAAGTACTTGGGTGCACTTCGTCAGGACGTGGGCGCCGATGCCTTTGTCGGACTTGTGGGCTACTGCTTTGGTGCCAAGTACACCGTGCAGCACCTCAGAGACGATGGCTTGGCCACTGTCGGTGCCATTGCGCACCCCTCGTTTGTTGCGATCGAGGAAGTTGCGGCGATCAAGAAGCCGATCATCATCTCTGCGGCGCAGACCGATCCAATCTTCACCACCGAGTTGAGACACGAGACCGAGGCGAAGTTGGTGGAGATTGGTGCCAGGTTCCAGATCGACTTGTTCTCGGGCGTGTCGCACGGCTACTCCGTGAGAGGCGACATTCTGGACCCTGTGGTGAAGTATGCCAAGGAGAAGACCCACGCGGACCAGGTCAAGTTCTTTTCTTTGTTCTAGAGTATACACGGCTCTCCGATTTTTGTGTAGTGCAATGTAGGCGATGGATTGGCCGGAGGGGCTAGTGTGGGTACTAGGGAGGTTATTAGGGAGGTTATTAAATAGGTTATTAGGGTGTGGGTGTATTAGATCTAAGCATCAGGTATTAGTATTAGATCTAAGTATCAGATCTATTAGTATTAGATCTAAGTATCAGGTATTAGTATTAGATCTAAGTATCAGGTATTAGGTATTGGTGACTGTAGGGCACTTAACATCAGGAAGATAAATTGCAATTCAGAATAAGGTATTAGGTATAGATATAGATGTATTAGATATAGATATATTAGATACATTGGGTATGGGCATAGAGGTACTCTTAGATATTTGTGTAAATCGGTTTAATATGAGAACCGGTCAATCCGTTTGGCCTCAGGGCCCTACCCTATTAGTCAGTATCACATCTACTAGAGCATCTGAGTCCCTGGGTCACGGTCACGGTCACTGGAGTGTCTATTCTTATGGACCACCGGCATGTGAGTCGATTATTCAAGGTCTGTACCATATCATATATTTTGAATTAGATATGTTATTCGGTAATTGCTAACGGTGAAGTCTATTTTAAAGATCTGGGGCTATCCTTCACGTAAGGGATAACCCAGACCGTAGGTCACTTCCCTTCCGTTAGGGAAAATAAATAAACAGAATGAAATTGATATATTTTATTATTATATAGAGTCTACTTATATACAAATATTAGTATTAGTATTATACAAGTATTATACAAGTATTATACAAAGTATTAGGATATATACAATTGTAACTTTTATTAGAAAAATTATAGCTAGTAAATTTATTAATGATATACACATCTGGGTCACTGCCTGTCACTGCCTGCCACTGTCACTGTCACTGTCTTCCGGCATAGACGTTATCTATGGAAACCGCCTGTCGCGGAACCAACTACTCCTTATCTCCCCAGCCACAAATGGGCACGCCAGAAACAGAATTGCCGGTGCACGTGGGCCGCCCGCGGGTGCTGGTGCGGACTCGGGTCGCCAGGGCCGTGTTGGCATGCGTCGCCCTCCCCCTCTTGTACTACCACTACTGCACGTCCCCGGCCGAGGGGTCCAACCCCGACTCGCTCTGCCCCATTGTGGAAAAAGTCGATCCGGCGCCGTACATGTACGCCAGCGACACGCTCGACACCATTCTCCACGACGCGGGGTTCCGCAACCGGTCCATGGCCAGGCTCCTTGAGGCGGTGCAGCACCCGACGCAAATCTACGACGGCATGGTCAACCCGGACACGGCGGACACGCTCGACGAGTTGTACGCGGAGGAGCCGCGGTGGGCCGAGTTCGAGCGGTTCCACCACTACTTGAACCGCACCTTCCCGTTGGTGCACCAGCACTTGAAGCTCGAGAAGATCAACAAGTTCGGGTTGGTGTACACGTGGGAGGGCACGGCGCCGGCCAAGAAGCCGCTCATGCTCACGGCGCACTACGACGTGGTGCCGATCCAGCCGGCCACGCTCGACCAGTGGACGTTCCCGCCGTTCGAAGGCGGCTACGACGGCAAGTACGTGTACGGGCGCGGGGTTTCCGACTGCAAGGACTTGTTGGTGGGGCTCATGGAGACGGTCGAGCTCTTGTTGGCGGAGGCGCGGTTTGTGCCGCAGCGCAGCGTGATCTTGGCGTTTGGCTTCGACGAGGAGGCCGCGGGCCGCGGCGCGGAGGCCATCGGCAAGCACTTGGTGGCGGCGCACGGCGAGGACTCCATGTTCCAGATCGTCGACGAGGGCAACTCCGCGTACACGGAGGCCGGCGGCCGCCGCTTTGTGTTGCCGGCCACGGGCGAGAAGGGCCACCTCAACTCGGAGATCGACGTGTTCACGCCCGGCGGCCACTCGTCCGTGCCGCCGCCGCACACGGCCATCGGGTTCTTGGCGCGCTTGGTGGCGCGCATCGAGGACAAGGAGTTCGACAGCGTGATCTCCAACGTCAACCCGGTGTTGAGCCAGTTGCAGTGTGTGGCGGAGCACTCGCGCACCGTGGACAAGGGCCTCCGGCGCGACATCTTGAAGGCGCACTTGGACCGCGCGGCCAACACGCGCTTGTTGCGGTTCTTGCGGCAGGACCTCGGCTCCAAGTACCTCGTGACCACGTCGCAGGCGGCGGACATCATTGCGGGCGGCGTCAAGTCGAACGCGTTGCCGGAGAGCGCGTCCGTGGTGATCAACCACCGCATTGCGGTGGAGGAGTCCGTGGCGTCCACCGGGGCGAAGGTGTTGGCCCAGATCGTGGCGTTTGCCGACCAGTACGGCTTGGGCGTGGAGGCCAACGGCGTGGAGGTGCGCGCCGCGACCGCCGCGGGCCACATCCGCTACCGCTACAACGAGCCGTTGGAGCCGGCGCCCATCACCCCGGTGGGCGACGACGTGTGGAATGTGTTTGGCGGCGCGTTGCGCTACTTGTACGAGGACCTTGCGTATCCGGCGGAAAACCACACCTACATTGTGGCGCCGTACATCAGCACCGGCAACACGGACACCAAGTCGTACTGGGGCTTGACACGCAACATTTTCCGGTACTCGCCGGGCGTGCCCACGGAGAGGAGCAACATCCACTCGGTGGACGAGCGGATGGACTTTGATGGCCACTTGCTCATTGTGGCCTTCTACTACTACTACTTGCAGGTGGTGGACCAGTTGGACTAATGCCCACTATTCTCAGACGCAAGTTTCACTAGCAAGTTTCGCTGGATTCAAGTATCACTGGATTCAAGATTCACTGGATTCAAGATTCACTGGATTCAAGTATCACTGGATTCAAGATTCACTGGATTCAAGATTCACTGGATTCAAGATTCACTGGATTCAAAATTCAATTCAAGATTCAACAAGATTCAAGATTCAAGATTCAAGATACAGGCTGTAGCTTCACAGTAGTCGTAAAGCATTATATGTGCGTAGAGTAGGGCCCGGAATATCCATAAGATATAAGATATAGAATAATGTTCACATCTTTCATAGAAAGATGTGGTTAGAACTTTTATTCATAGAATGTAAGATAATGACCCATACCAATAGGTCTAGGTTAAGGGGTAAGAATTATATTATGTAATCTATATCTTAATTTAACTCCTGATCTTAATTTAATAGATCCACCTAATTATTGTTTAATTATATATAATGCTTTTCATCTTTTAAAACAAAAATTATAAATTTAATGAAGATATATATTAGATCAAAAAGATGTAATTATTTTAAATAAAATTAAAGATTTATAATGATTAAAAATGAGGATATATATAAATAGGTGATGTATTGAAAAAAGGTATATGAAATGAATACTATTTTAAAAATCTAAAGTTAATACTTAAAAGTGATTAAAAGGTCAATAACCCATCATATCATGAAAATGATGGTGGTATGACCGCAGACTATTAAAATAGTACGCAAGCTGATAATTGACTAGTACATCCACCCACTCGTCACGTGGCACCATCGCCATCTACCCCGGTTGCAACCTCCTGCACACCGCGGAAGAGACGGTTCAAAAATTTTCTCCCACCCCGACCCCATGCCTACCGAACTCGAAGAATTGGTGGAGTTTTTGCACTCGCCGCAGCCCGCGGTCAAGCAGATCGCGCTCGACAACCTCGTGGGCTTCTCGCAGGGCCCGCACCAGCAGGTGTTTTCCTACAACAACTACGAGTCCATCGCGGACTTGAAGACCTTGTCACGGGATCTGGGCAAAACCACCGTCAGCCAGTCGGTGACGATCTTGGCGAACCTCTGCGGCGACGACACCATGCGGCGCTTGATTGTGGAGGACGTGGCGTACTTGGAGTTTCTCGCCAACGCCATCATCAGCCCCACCAACATCAACGCCGACTTGATGTGCATCTTGTTGGCGAACTTGGCCAAGAACGACGCCATCACCAAGATTTTCGACATCAAGGTGGCGCTCCGCGACGAGCACCGCAGCGTGTTCGCGCTGGACAACGCCATGGACTGCCTCATGGACTGCTTTGTCAAGGGCCTGGACCGCTCGTTGAACAAGTACGCGGACTACGACTACTTGTCGTACTTTTTCGCCGACCTCTCGCGGTTTGAGCACGGGCGCACGTACTTCATCACCGAGCAGGCCTACGACCACGTGGTGCCGCTCTCCAAGCTCCTAGTGTTCACAGAGAAGTACGACTCCAAGGTCAGACGCGAGGGCGTGGCCTCCACCATCAAGAACTCGTTGTTCGACGTGGACCGCCACGCGGCGTTGGTCACGGACGACAACATCAACCTCTTGCCCTACATCCTCTTGCCCATCACCGGGCCCGAGGAGTTGGACGAGGAGGAGATGTTCAACTTGCCCGACGAGTTGCAGTTGTTGCCTCCGGACAAGAAGCGCGACCCGGTGGAGTCCATCATCTGCACCCACCTCGAGTCGCTCTTGTTGTTGTGCTCCACCCGAGACATGAGAACGCTCTTGCGCGAGAAGTCCGTGTATGCGTTGGTGCGCGAGATCCACAAGGTGGCTGACACCGAGGAGATCACGTCCTTGTGCGACCGGGTGGTGCAGATGTTGATGAGAGACGAGGAGCAGGCCCAGGAGGCGATGGACGTCGACTCCGACGACGAAGAGGACGACAAGATCGTGGAGGTTTTGTAGGCAGAAACGGTTTGTTACATACGGGAGGAAGCAAATATACAAAGACACGTCATACAATTCATTGGGTGCTCCCTATTACGCTAATATCCGCTCCTATGCCGTCTTGAGCACGAGCTTTCCCTCCACCAACTTCAAGTTCAGCTTGACGATGGTGATGATGCGCAGCTTGTTGTCCTTGTGCGCGCTGATGCGGCTCTTGAGCTTCAAGAGCAACTCCTTGGTGGTGAGGGGGTTGTTGCGCACAATGTCCAACACCTCGCTGGTGGTGACCAACTCGCCGCCGGGCCCGGCTTGGTCCAAGTCTGCGCCGCTGCCCGTGTCGGGCGTGGGCAGCGCCGCGGCGCTGGGCGGGTCGCTCTTTGCGCGCTTGGGGCCGGACGCATCGAACGCCTGCGGCCGCTTCTTGGCGCCGGGGTTCCATTCGCCCGCAGGGAAGCCGCGCAAAAACTGCGCCGGCGCGCGGATCACCACGTAGCCGTTGCCGTTCTTGCGGGCAAAGATGGTGCGGGCGCGCGGAAGCGCCAACAAGTCCTCGTCCAACTCGGGCTTGACGGTGATCTCCGGCTCCGACTCGTCCTCGCTCTCCAAGTCCGACAGCGACACGTGCGGCAACAAGTCGTCGTCGTTGTCGCTGTCGTACACGCCGCCCTCGGTCTTGTTCAACACCTTCTTCAACTTCTTTCCCTCCTTGTCCACCTTGCGCGACTTTTCCACCTCAAACAAGTCGTCGAGGTCGTCGTCGCCGTCCGCGTCCAGCTGGCCATCAAAGTGCGCCGCCTTGAGCATTTCCTTTTTGATTTTCTTCTCCAGCAACTTGTTTTCCTCCTCGTCGCCGTCCATGATGGGCGCTTCCTCGTCGTCGGCAAAGTCCTCGTCAAAGTCCAAGTCGTCGTGGTCCGAGTCGCGGTCGTTCAGGGTGGAGCCGCCTTGCACCGTGCGCATGCGGAACCGGCTGCCGGAAGAACTCAGACTCAACGCCAGCGGGTTGACCGGCGCGCCAAAGCCGTCGCGGCGGAACCTCAGGTCGGTGCCCTCCTCGTCCATATGCTTCATCAACCACCGCGGCGCGATCTGGTTCTTCTCCATCTTGGCCTCCGCCTCCTCCAACGTCAACGTGGCGTACCGGTTTCTCGGGGTGAACTTGTACACCTTCTCCGTGGGCACCATCTTGAAGCCGTCCTTGTCGAACACAAAGAGCACGCTGGTGGTTTCGGACGAGCCGGCCTCGTAGCTGCCCACGTACACGTTCTTGCCGTTGTAGTCCTCGAGCACCCACGGGTAGTACTCCTCGTACCGGAGCTTGCGCTTCTTCTCGTCCATCATGTGCACCTGCTTGGTTTTGCGCTTGAACAAGTTGCGGCGGTGGCGCCGTGCGCCGCCGTCGGGCGCCACCTGCGACATGTCCGCCCGCTCGATCGGGTTGCCGTTTTCGTCCTCGTACACCTCCTCCACCTTGCCGCCCACCACGCCCTCCTTGCGCCGCTTGTCCATCTCCTCGCGCGAGAGATGGAACTGGATGTTCTGCGGATCCTTGCGGTGCAACCGCACCGGGTGTGTGAACTTGTTGACAATGTCCACGTCCTGTTTGGTCTGGAACCGGATGATGTGGTGGCGGGTATCCTGGAGGTCGGCCTGGGTGCACGCTTTGAGCGGGATCACGTTCCAGTCGCCACCGGAGGCGGGCCGGGGGCCTCCTGCAGCGCTGGACTGGGGTCTGACTGATCCGGATTCGGGCTCGGGCTTGACTCCAGGCTCTTTTGAACTCATGGAGAAGAAGTGGTTGGAGTTGCTCGTTCGGTATGTGCGCGCCTGCAGAAAGCACTATGGGACGCTGGGAGGGACGGGCAGAAAACCCGGGGAGAAAGGGAGAGGAAGGAAAGAGGGGGAATGGAGGTAGGGGAGACGGATGTGGGTATGGGCGGAGGATGCTACGGCTCCGAGGTGGGGTGGTGCTCCGAAGGCCGGGAGGTACATGCCGGATGGGTGTTGCATGCAGACTATGGTATGGTGTAGTGGGTGTAGTAGGTGTAGAGGGTGTAATGTAGTGGAAGTGGTGTGGAGGTGGTGGGGTTTTACGGGTTTTGGTGGTGTAGTGGTGTGGTGTAGTAGTGTGGTGTAGTGGGTGGTGTAGTGGTGTAGTGGTGTGGTGTAGTGTAGTGGTGTAGTGTAGTGGTGTAGTGTAGTGTAGTGGTGTAGTGGTGTAGTGTAGCGGTGTAGTGTAGTGGTGTGGGTTGTAGAGTCAGATCACTCACTTCCAACCCAAAAAGTCCTGTGGAAGTGACCGACAGTCACTGAAGCTAAAGTGAGACGATATCCGCCACCCTACTACCCATCACCATCTACCCATCACCACACCCCATCACCGTCTACCCATCACTACACCCCACCACACAATACCCCATCTACCCCATCTACCCCATCTACCCCATCTACTCCACTATCCTATCCACTATCCTATCCACTATCCACTATCCATTCACTGGCCAGCCCAGTTGCAGGTCGCGCGCGCCGAAACCGGCGTTTTTCACTGACTCACTCTTTTGCACCCATGAGCCAAGACACCGCGCCGCCGCCGCGCTACCTCGGGTTTGTCGCCGGAATGTTCTCCGGCGTCACCAAAAACGCCGTCGGCCACCCGTTTGACACCGTCAAGGTGCGCCTCCAGACCTCCGCCGGCCGCTTCTCCGGACCCATGGACTGCGTGTGGCAGACGTTCCGGGCCGAGGGCTTGCGGGGCTTCTACAAGGGCTTCACCCCCCCGTTGGTGGGCTGGGTGCTCATGGACTCGGTCATGCTCGGCTCGCTCCACTTGTACCGCCGCGTGCTCAAGGACAACTGGTACGCCGACGCCCCCAAGCTCCCGCTCGCAGGCCACCTTCTCGCCGGCCTCGGGTCCGGGTGGACGGTGTCGTTCGTGGCGGCGCCCATCGAGCAGTTCAAGGCCCGGCTCCAGGTGCAATACGACGCCGCCACGCGCGTGTACGCCGGCCCGCTCGACGTGGCCCGCAAGTTGTGGGCCATCTCGCCCCGCACCTGGTACGCGGGCCTCTTTGGCACCATGGTGTTCCGCACCAACTTCTTGTTCTGGTGGGGGTCGTACGAGGTGTTCACCACGTACTTTGCGGAGCACACGGCCATGTCCAAGCCCGCGATCAACTTCTGGGCCGGCGGCTTGTCCGCGTCGGTGTTCTGGGTGTTTGCGTACCCGGCAGACGTGGTGAAGCAGGTGATCATGACCGACAGCCCGGTGCCGGCGGAGAAGAGGTTCCCGCGCTACCGCGACGCGGTCCAGCACATCTACCGCGAGCGCGGGTGGCGGGGCTTCACCCGCGGGTTCGGGCCGTCCATCTTGCGCTCGTTTCCTGCCAACGCCGCGGCCTTGGCCGCGTTCGAGGCCGTCATGCGCTTCTTGCATTAGTTAGACGATACACGTATACACCAGCCCGTGGCTGTAGCGCCTCACGCGCCCGCGGCCTTTTCCCACGGCTTGGCCCGCGACTGCGCCTCCAGTTTGGACTGCTGCCCGGTCAACACGGTGTCGGGGATGTGCTTGATGCCGGGCACGGGCTTGCCGGACACAATGAGCTCCACCAACTGCTGGTAGTTGGACGAGTAGGGCGTTTCCGTCTCTGCCGGCTCTGTCTCTGTCTCTGTCTCTACCGGTTCTGTCTCTACCGGTTCTGTCTCTACCGGTTCTGTCTCTGTCTCAATCTCTGTCTCCTCCGGCAAAAGCATGAGCTTGCCGCCGCCATTGTGCTTCCACGCATAAAAGTCGTCCAAGTTCAAAATGTGCCCCGTTTGCGAGCAGAAAAAAAACAGCTTCACCTGGTCCACGAGCTGCTGCTTGTCGCCAGCCGGAATCTGCGTCACCTGCGGGTCCTGCTCCTGCAACTGCCGCAAATGGCCGTCCAAAATCTCCGCCATGCCATTCTGAAAATCTTCCGACGTCCAGTCGAAGTTGAGATACTCGAGGTACACGTTTTCTTGCGGATCCATGGCTACTAGGGCGAGGGTGGAACTGGTGATGGTTTCTAGGGTCACACCTGTACATCCCTCCACACACCACCCACGTTGCACATGCGTTGGTTTAATAGATTAATCTGTACTTGGCCCTGTATAACTATACCCGATCTTAATCAAGGGTTAGCTTAAGAGTAGAGGTGTATTTTTTATTAGCTGCTTGGTCTAATAGTAGTGTGTTAAGATGTATGGATTTCTCATACGACCTGGCATCACGAGGTGAGCTAGTTTCGAGGATTGAGGATTTAATAAATCCTTCAAGTATGTAAGGAGAACTCGTTATAAAAACAAGCAGTACAGTTACCCGAGACGACATTCTCTAGACAATTGCCCTTTATTACAGTATGTGTCTGATGAAACATATCAGGAGTAATCCTGACGTGCATATTGTGACACAGTCAGAGATTCTCAACAAGTGATGTTCCTGCACACTTGAACAGTGCCGCTGTCTGCCTTTACTTGCCCGTAGCTTGAAATCACGGCAATTTAATATAGTTCAATCGTAAGAAATCAGTACTGGGACTCGATCACAGATGTAAATTAAAGTACCAGAATCATAGGTCTCATCCTATTCTTGTTATCTACTTTGTACTTTGGTGAGGGTTTGCACATTCTACTCAATTTACCTCAATCTTACCAAAGACATGAAATAATTATCGCATGATAGAAGAGTAGCCACAATCACCCGGACGGTAATCATAGAGTAAATCATGGGTAAATCACAGAGTAAATCACAGGTAAATCATGGGTAAATCCCACCGTAAATCATAGAGTACAGTAAACTCGAATCCATGTTGATACCACCTTCGCGCCCTCCCTTATGCAGGCGCGGCCCACCTTCCACCACCATACCATGGCCATATCCACCGCCCACGTGGTTGCAGCGGGATTGCTTCTCCGCATCGGCTTCCTCTTGTTCGGCCTCTACCAGGACACCCACATGGCGGTCAAATACACCGACATCGACTACGTGGTGTTCTCGGACGCGGCGCAGTTTGTCTACGACGGAAAGTCGCCCTACTTGCGCGAGACATACAGATACACCCCGCTTTTGGCGTGGATGCTCGTGCCCACGGCGTGGGGCGGCGTCTGGGTCCACTTTGGCAAGGCCTTGTTCGTCTTGTGCGACATTTTGACCGGCGTGTTGATTGCCCGCAACTTGCCGGTTTCTGCGGCGCCCGGCACGCGGTGGGCCAGCAGGCGCGCGCTTCTCTCGGGCCTCTGGCTCCTCAACCCGATGGTCATCACCATCAGCACGCGCGGCTCGTCCGAAAGCGTGTTGACCTTCATCGTCATGCTAGCGGTGGACACGGTCCAGCGCGGCCTGCACATAGAGGGGGCGTTTTGGCTCGGGCTAGCAATCCACTTCAAGATCTACCCGGTGATCTACTTGCCTGCGTTCATGCTCGTGCTCGCGTCACGTGGGCGCCCGTTTGCGCCGTTACGGTCCGTGCCCGTGCTCCGGTGGCTCACCCGCGGCAACGTGGTCTTCTGCGCCTTGGTGGTGGCGACGGTGGCAGCGTGGAACTGGGTCATGCACACCATATACGGCCCGGACTTCTTGTACCACTCGTACCTCTACCACCTCTCGCGCTTGGACCACCGCCACAACTTCTCCGTGTACAACATCCCAATGTACTACCGGTCCGCCGCCAGCGTGTTGCCTGCAGGCGCGGCCAGTGGAGGCGCCGCCGTGTGGGCCGCCCGGGTGACCCAGCACATGGAGAAGCTTGCGTTTGCGCCGCAGCTTGCCATCTCCGCAGTGGCGCTCCCGCTACGGTTTGCCGCGTTCAACTTGGTGTCGTGCTTGTTCTTGCAGACGTTTGCCTTTGTCGCGTTCAACAAGGTGATGACGTCGCAGTACTTCATTTGGTTTCTCATCTTCTTGCCCCACTACTTGGCGGGGTCGCGGCTCTGTACGCGGGCGCATGCGGCCAGAGGGGCGGTGATGCTTGCGTTGTGGGTTGCGGGCCAGGCCGCGTGGCTTTTCTTTGCCTACAAGTTGGAATTTTTGGGCGAGAGTACGTTTGACGGCGGCCTTCTCTATGCGTCGGTGTTTTTCTTTCTCTGCAACTGCTGGATTCTAGCACAGTTCATCCACTACATATAGAGCAACCACGGGCCCGCCTACAGGCCTCCATTGGCACTACACACAGGCAATATAAAATAGCTTCATCACCATCAACAATAAAAGAAGAAACACAATATTCAATTAAATCAGGACATTGTTCGACAATATGAAGAGCAAATCTACCTGAACCTGCTACCTGAACCTGGCCTGCTTGTGTTCGTCACTGCAGTCGGCCCGCGCGCACGTGACCGCCATCACGCGCGCCCTTTCCCTTCACCTGAGATGAGCGCCACCTCCAACAACACCTCCAATCCCCAATGTCGCGAATGGAGCTTTTTTCGCCCGAGGGCTTGCGTGTGGATGGCCGCAGATGGAACGAGTTGCGTCGCTTCGAGTGCAAAATCAACACCCACCCAAACTCCTCCGACGGGTCGTCCTACATCGAACAGGGAAACACCAAGGTCATGTGCATGGTCAGTGGCCCCAAAGAGCCGCTGATGAGATCGCAGACCAACCAGAACCGCGCCACCATCGAAATCAACTTGAACGTGGCCAGTTTCTCCACGTTGGAGCGCAAAAAGCGCAACAAGAGTGAGAAGCGCATGGTGGAGCTTAAAACCACGCTCGAGAGAACGTTCGAGCAGAGCATTCTCGCGCACTTGTACCCGCGAACGTTGATCGAGGTGAATGTTCAAGTTCTCGCCCAGGATGGCGGGTTGTTGGCGTCCATGACCAACGCCATCACCTTGGCTCTTGTGGATGCAGGTGTGGCCATGTATGACTACGTGTCGGCAGTCAACGTGGCGCTTCACGACCAGACCCCGTTGCTTGACCTCAATACGTTAGAGGAGAACGACATGAGCTGCATGACCATCGGCGTGGTGGGGAAGAGCGAGAAGTTGGCCATGTTGCTTTTGGAGGACAAGATGCCGTTGGATCGCTTGGAGTCGGTTTTGGGAATCGCCATTGCCGGCGGCCACAGAATCCGTGACTTGATGGACGAGGAGGTGAGGAGGCACGGCAATGTGAGACTGGCCAAGCTTGGGCCGTGATGTATGATAGTAATGCACAAGGAACGATTAGGCGGAGTAGAATGCTGAGGAGTATGCTGAGGAGTATGCTGAGGAGTATGCTGAAGAGTAAGCGGGCCCTGGCAATTGCAAAAAGAAAGCTGACACGGACAGGAATCGAACCTGCAACCCTTTGATTTGGAATCAAAAGCTCTGCCATTGAGCCACCGCATCGCGCTTAACGGTTTTCGATGCAGGTGTGTGTACCGCGCTCCGAATGTTTCACATCTGCCGAAGCTACAGGCAGGATGAAAGGAAAGAAGGAATCAAGGAGAAGGAAAGAAAGAAGGAAGAAGTAATGGGGGGGGAGAAGGAAAAGCGAATGGAACCAGGAATCAACCAGGTGATCGACAAATTGTAGCGGTGTGCACACGGCGCCGTCGTGGCGTGGAATTTGCTCCAGACCGCATGGCCCACCCACTCCAACCGCACATCACGTGACACGCCCGCCACGCCACCGCCCCGGGCCACAGCGCCTGGGCCTGCCTACCGCCCGCCGCCCGCCGCCCGTCGCTCGCCCCCGCGGCGCCGCCAGACAACCGCACCGCCGGCCCGTGGCTCCTGTGCCGCCGTCGGAACGGGGTACTGCATACAGCCATGATATACACGTAGCGACACCACGCTAGATTTGCTCACTTGTTTCGAGCCGAGCAAAAGAAAACCACCCCGGCGCCGCCAGAGACTCCTCGCATCTACAGACAGTGCTGCATCTTTCCCGTTGGAAACCCCGCACTTACCCCTCCTGCCGCTTGCGCCCCTGCTACCCAATCGCCCCCCTCCCCCTCACTCTCAACCCGATCCATGTCGTACAGAGGACCGCACCAGTTCAACAACCAATTCAATTCGCCCTTGGGAAGAGACGCGCCGTCCCGAATGGGCCCCGTGTCGGGCACGCCCGGCGGGTTTGACAAGGTGGATTCGTTCACCAAGAAGGCCGAGGATTTCCTCGACGAGTACTTCAGTCCGCTCAAGCCGTATGTGCCAGCCATTGGGCGGTTGTTCATTGTGGCCACCTTCTACGAGGACGCGGTGCGCATCTTCTCGCAGTGGACGGAGCAGGTGTACTACTTGCACGTGTACCGCAAGTACTGGAAGTGGCTCACGGTGACGTTTTTGTTCACCAACGTGGTGTTGATGTTGGCCGCGTCCACGCTCTTGGTGTTGAGACGGTACCTGATGTTTTCCACGGTGACCTTGTGCTTCGTGGTGTTCTTCCAAGGCGTGTTCTACGGGTTGATTTTCGACTCGCAGTTTCTCTTGCGCAACTTGTCGGTGATGGGCGGGTTGATCTTGGCCTTCTCCGACACGCTTGTGCGGGAGAAGAGATCGTTGCCCGGGTTGCCGATGCTCGGGGGCCAGGACAACAAGAAGTACTTTTTGTTGGCCGGCCGGTTGTTGTTGATTTTCTTGTTCTTGGGGTTTGTCTTCTCTGCCACGTGGTCGTTTGCGCGTGTGGCGGTGATTCTCATTGGCTTGGTGGCGTGCGCCTCCATTGTGGTGGGCTACAAGACCAAGGTGGCGGCCGCGGTGTTGACGGTGTTGTTGTTCACCTACAATGTGTTTGTCAACCAGTTCTGGAAGTACCTGTCGTCCAACGCCAACAGAGACTTTTTGCGCTACGAGTTTTTCCAGACCTTGTCGATTGTGGGTGGCTTTTTGATCATTGTCAACGCCGGCGCCGGCGCCTTGTCTATTGATGAAAAGAAGAAGATCTACTAGGCCCGCCCGGCCCCCCGGCCCCCCCCGCGGGAGTGCGCCCGTCCGGCCCAATGCGCCCGCCCGCACCCGCCCGCACCCGCACCGCCCGCCCGCACCCGCACCGCCCGCCCGCGGGAGTGCGCCCGCCCGCACCGCCCGCGCCAAAATACACACTGTCCGTGCTCCCCGTAGTTCTCCCCATGTCCCAAGACAAGTGCCCCGTGGACCACACGCAGCGCGCCGCGTGGATGGAGAAAATGTCGCCCGAGGCCACCGCGCCCGAAACGTGCCCCGTCGACCACTCCGCGCGCGCCCGCTGGCTCAGCTCCGTCGCCGTGGCCGCCGCCGACACCGAGGCCGTGGAGGTGGCGCCCGGCTGCGACTCGGCCCAGTTGGCCGCAGACCCCAAGTACACCAGCACCGCCGCGTTGCCCACCGAGCGCGAGACGTCGTCCATCCCCCGCACCGACGCCCGCCTGAACTGGGTGTACCCGTCGCAGAAACAGTTCTACGAGGCCATGCAGCGCAAGAACTGGAACCCCAGCACCAGCGACATGCAGACGGTGGTGCCGATCCACAACTACGTCAACGAGCTCGCGTGGCGCCACATCTTGGGCTGGGAGCACGCGCACGTGGCGGCGGCGCAGCGCCAGTGCGGCGGCATCTCCTTGACGCTGTTCAAGGGCGATGCGGCCAAGTTGACGCCGCGCGCGTGGTTCCGCCTGGCGGTGTTGGGCCACGAGCGGCCGTTCGACCGCCACGACTGGACCGTGGACCGCTGCGGCGTGGAGGTGCCGTACGTGATTGACTTCTACGGCTCGGGCGACGGCGGCGTGACCGTGGACGTGCGCCCGAAGCTCCAGTCGTGGGAGGGCGTGAAGTTGCGCTTGGCCCGGGCCGTGGGCTGGTGATGTACATAGAGGCGCCGGCCGTGGGCCGTGGGCCGGCGTACAGAGGGCGACGCCCTGGCAGCACGAACTATGTATTGACTTAAATATGTACAACCTACTGTCTTCCCATGAACTGGCCGGACTGGCCCAACTTCTGCATGTGCTCGCCCACTTGGACGTTGGTCTCGAAGTACTTGGCCACGCACCGGTCCAAACAGAGCGCCTCTTGCTTGTTGACGTCGCCCTCGGCGTACGTTTTGTTGATGCACTTCTTGTGGCACTGCTCCACGAGAGAGTTGAACATGCCGGTGACCATGTCCAACTCGGCCTCCGCCGCTTGGAGCTTTTGTTGCGAGGACAATTGTGGGGTTCCGCCTAATCCGAACATGGGTGCTAGTTGTTGGTGGAGGCGAATTTACCTTGCGCCCGAAAATTTTCCTCCACCGCCTGGTGCACGGATGCGACCCCACGCTTGGCCGCTTCTTCTGGGCCGGAAGCTGGCCCGCCGCCGCCCGAGACCCGTGCCCCCGGCGCTTTTCATTGCGCCTTCCCGCCGTATCTCAACCTCGGCCGTGGGCGTTTTGCCTTTTTGTCCGCTGTTGCTTGTGGCCCATGCCTCCACCTGTCGCACCGGCATATATTCCAATCAGAACCGGGTGCGAGATGGCTGTGGGATTCCACTCGACACCAAAACCGAACCCAGACTTTCGTGCTGGCCTCGCAGCCTTCGAATAGCTCTGGTTGGGCCTCCGGCTCTCCCGCTGGGGCTAGACCCGCCGGTGCCCGTGGTGGGTGTTTTACCCGTGGTGTATGGGTGTTTTGCCCGTGGTGTATGGGTGTTTTGCATCCAGATGTATGGGTGTTTTGCATCCAGGTGTACGGGTGTTTTATCGCCTTTGTGGTTCCAGCCACAAACACCCTGCCCCGGAGACAAGGGCAGCTTACAAGGGCCCAATCGTAGATGTCATTAATTCTAGAATATTCCTCGCCCCATTCACATGTTGGGAAACGCCAAATGAGTATGGCCCCCGAGCATGATGGTCGTTGCGTTCAACTCCTGCTTCACCTTGCCATGTTCACTCTTCTTCTCCGCCACAAACTCAACTAGCCCGTGGCAAATGGTGATTTGCTTACCCACAAGCGAAAAAGCTCCGCCGTGGAAACTTGTGCGAGAGTTGCGCATGAAACCGTTGCCCATAAGTATCTCCATAGCCTGGGGCGACACCGTCTCCGAGAGATCGTAGAAAAAACGGCTAAATTTCCACAGCTGCGTCTTCATGTTGAGTACGGGAATCCGCAAGAGGTTGGAGTTGGTGCTCGAAAACAGAAACTTGGAGAGCCGAGACACGTCGAGTTTGTCGTTGGTGTAAGGAATCTTGTCAAAGTGCCGCAAGTAATCGTTCTGAAACCCTCCAAGGAAAAACATGTACTGGATGCCATCTTGGTAATATAAATGTGCCCGGTGGTGGCAGCTGCGGAATTCCGCTTCAACCAAATCCGGCGACTTCACTTGGTTCTCTATCAAAAGCTGGTCTGTGAGCTCGTCATCGGATGGCTCCTTGGGGAGATTAAAGTAGTTGAATGCATACGTCAGCATCACCTCCCACTTTTCCGCCACAAATGAGTAGATGAAAAGCTCGCTGAAAACCTCATAGTCGCTATTAACACCGCCATGCACCACAAGACTTTTGCGCTCCAAACAGTTATCACAGACAACCGATTGGTGTAAGGACATTGGCGATTGCTCGCTTACAATATCCGACACAAGCCGGGGAGACCGGGCAACATCAAAGTCTTCCGACGACCGATCGTCTGTGATGTCACACGTGGCACTGGAAGAGCTCAAGTCCATGAGCGCAGATGCAAAGAAGCCACGTGGCGAAGGCCACAAGTCCCCTTCTCCGGGAGAAATGGCCAACACCAACGCCTCGGAATGAAACGTGTTGCCATTAAGAAGAAGCTCTATTTTGAGTAGCTCGTCCGTTGACGTGAAGCTTGGTCTTCCAGTTTCGTCCGGAGTATACTTAAAGCCTCCAAACTGGAAGATTGTGATGGAGGCCACATCTGGCTTCAACAAGGCGTTCTCGCCCAATGAAAAATTCGCCGACGCGGTCTCGCTCGAAGGAAGACTTCTTTCTAAGTCTTCCTTTTGGCTCTTCAACCGCCGGGGAGCCGGAGTCGCCAAAGTAGGAACAGACGCGGCAGACGAAGCACTAGACGAGGATTCGTTTCTGGTGCCATCGGTTTGGTCGGAAACCGCGCCCGCCGTGCGGTGAGGCCGGTTCGCCAGAGGCTTTCTCTGCATTTGCGGAGAGGTGGGCCGGCTTCCTTGAGCCGACTGAGGCATGGCTGATCTGTTGTTCTTAACATGGCTCGAGTACGAACTTTGGCTCGGCGGCTGCACCGGAGCACCTCCGGTCTTGGAAGAGCTGCTCTTTTCCCGGTGAAAGATGCGCGTGGATTTGTGGAGCATGCTAGTCATTTTCAGCGAAGACGACTGCGCCGAGGGGGGAGGAGATGGGTTGGCCCGTGCAACATCACTCATCTTGGCTCTAATGGAAGATGTCGATTGGCTCACGTTGGAATCGACTTTAATCACCTCACTCGACCTGGTGCGCAACGACGACGGGGCCAGATGCGCTTGCCTCTCTACCGATGGACGGGTTTGGCCGTCCGAGGGCGGCGAGGGCGGGCGATATGCACTGGTATCATTATCGCCAGGGGAGGTCAATGTGGTTCTGCGTGAGGGCGGATCGGACAATGAAGGCTTTGTGGCGCCTGCAACGGGCAGAGAGAGACTGCTGGGGGGTTCTGATACGTCACCACCAGATTTGGAAAGCACGCGGCCCAGCGGAGGGGGCATCTCCTTTGGCTTGGGCAAGGGCAGGTCCTTTGGCTTGGGCAAGGGCAGGTCCTTCGGCTTGAGGGTAGGAGACTCCCTCGGCTTGAGGGTAGGAGACTCCCTCGGCTTGATATTGGGGGACACAGTGTCACGGGCTTTTGTCGGTTGCAACAGGGGCGAGCCCACACCCGCAAATACAGGCAGAGGAGGCTCATGGCGAGCATCGAGGTTATCATGGAGCATATTCGAAACCACACAGCTTCCCAAGCGGCCGGTGTAGCGCACCTCCAGCTTGGAACGAATGACGATTTTGGAAAACAGGAGGGTCTTTGCGTTCATGATATAGCCGTGGGTGTTGGGCACGATCTTCTTGCGCACAATCCACCGATCGACGGTGTCATCGTGCGTCACCGACACCACCTTGGCCTCAAAGCCTCCACACCAGAACACTTCATGCAGAGACACTTGGGTGCCGACAGCTTGGAGCAAGTGGCCCGGGAACAGGTCGTTGAAGCCGTCGCGAGGATACTCTTGAACCGTGCCCCGGGTAGGGTTGAAGAGAATGAACGAGGGGTTTGGCGTCAAGAGCGGCGACATGAGCACCTCCTTGTTCACGTAGGGCGGCAAGTCGCCCGCTAGGTGCACAGAAATGCGGGAGAAGTCTGTGGCCCGGGGAATGCCCAATTTCTTCAAGCTGTTGGCGGGGTCGGACCGCAAGCCGCCGAACATATAGGTGATTTCTCCCAACTCAAAGTGCGCCTGGTAGCAGTACTGCTCCATGCGGTCCGGAAGAGAGTCGCCGGGGGCGTTGGCCACCGAGAACCGCGGGATGTTGTAGAGCCCGGAGAACGGGCATGCATCGTGGTCCTTTTTGAACTCCTTGGCATACTGTGACACAAAGCCGTCCGTCAGCCCCAGCGCCAATGACGACAGACGCGTATTCAGCCGCGTCGGAGCGATGGGCTCCATCGACACGTGAGGTGAGAAGATGATCTCTTCCATGGCGCCCGCTGAACCGTTTTCTCGGGCCAGGCGTGACGTGGTGTACAGAATCACCGTGTGGATGTTTCCGGGCCCATGGAGCCAGTCATTGGTGTGGGCACGGATGAAGTCTCGTTCCCGCGCCGACTGCTCTTGGAGTTGGAAGAATTGCTGGTAGTCGGCTGCTTCCTCGGCTCGCAGAATGGGGGAAGCCATGGCAGGTTGGAGAGCAGCGAAAGACCCTTGGAAGTGGCGGTGGAAAGAGAGAGAGGGTGGCAGTAGAGAATAAACGCACTATGTGGCGAGCAAAGCAGCGGAGTTGCAGATAGTTCTGTTGGTATGGACGTGGTGACTCTAATCTGGGGGAGCGCCCAGGGACACTGTGGGTGCGCGCACGTGACCATGGGGCACGGGTGTTGCTCCGGGCACTGGGCCCCCGGCGCTGCCGAGAGTGGCGACTAGACCGGAATGGAGGCCCATCACAATACATATACATGATCTCCGCTTGTGCCAGACCTCACCACACATGGCTGGGTTGTAATTGGGTTCGGACGTATAGTTGCGCCAGCATATACAGGACCACAGTCCGGTATCGCGAGATTGGCAGGTTGACTTGGTGCGGAGCCCTAGTGGAGATTCTGCCACGAATTCGAAAATTCTTCGCCTGTTGGTTTCACATCTCCATGCCTCGCAAAAATAACGGGATCTCGCCAAAAGATCCCTCATCTCCTCGCATGCAGAACTACACCTTAGATGTGCTAGATTAGGCACAGCAGAGCATATATGCATATATAGATGTGGGCAGCTGGAGTCCGGCAGATGTGGCGGGAGTTCAGACTGATGGTTTTTGATTTGTAGAATCTGTGGCCTGAACTTGAGATTCCTATTACCCGTGAATACTGTACATCTACAAGGTGGTTTGCGAATTCTTCGCGCTTCACAGCTCAGGTCCGTTTAGTATTAAGGGTCTAAAGGGTCCTGCGGTATTGTGCCAAATTTGGTAATTCCAAACATGCTGAAGCCTTAAAATATGTGAAAGAGCTTGCGAATGCCATCTCGACAAACCCATTGCCATCCAAATATTGCTGTTTTAGGTTTCCTCAATTGAGACTGGTACCCCAGATTTTCTCACCTGTCACAATCCTGCATCGTGACTATTCACTTGCAGCACCTACACCGCAAGATTGTTTGCCGTGACAAGCCAAAAGTCAACCCCATTGAAGATTGAATGTGATATTACTTCGTGAGTAGTGGCAGATTGGGTCGTGTATTTGTTTTAAGCGGCTCAAAAATACCCCCAAAACAGCAGAATATGTGATCGGACCAACAGCGGAGCCGATTAAGATGTTGCATTGGAGCCCAATAATGTTGACGCCTCTGATTTATCTTGTGACCAGGCAGAGACTAGCCCTACCCCAACAATTTGTTAGCTGGAGGGTTGGAGAGCCACGGCGGTAGAAATATTCGTTACATTTCTGATGGAAAAACCCACGGTATTCGCAACTGAATAAAGCCATCGTACTTTAATAGACAACTAGAGTATTCACAGTTCTGATCAACAGTCACGGATACTCATTTCTCCGTGGGATACAGCTATTCTGGCGTCGTATAGTTTGAGCGAGCTGCCTAAGGACGGTTATTGCATTTTCACACGCAAGATCGGGTGTTACATCAACAGTTTATGGTCAAGATCCATTTTTCTTTCAATCTACTCTCTACGTGGCGCCGACAGTACAACTTCACCTGAGGGTGGGGTTTTTGAGAACGCCAAAATAGAGGCTCTTGAGAAGCAAAAGCTCAAATCGTTGGCTGTTGTGTCACTGTACATGTATTGGTCATACTGGAAAGAATGAATGTTATCTTGGTGGTTGCGGTTTATAGTTGGGTAGGCTTTAGTTGGAAACAATAGGAGCTCCATGCGGAACGGGGCCCGTGGAGGTGTTTTCAAGACTTGGGGCTAATAAATTTTTGGGATTGAAAAGAAACCACACTCGATGGCATTCAAAGTCACGCACACAGACCGTGTCACCCGCAAGAAGAGTGAAGTAGCATATGCTTATGTTATTGATACCAGTGGCGATCAAGCGGCAATTCTCCGGCAAACTGTCATTTGGTGCAATGCAGAGAGCCAGCGGCCATGGTCAGTTGGCCCTATGGGCTCCCACCAGTTGGGAACCAGAGTCAGAATTCCTTGAAGTGGATGTCGTGGGTGTACCATGTTGCCATATCGGCTGAAGGTAATGTCAGAGTGGACGAAGACGGGAACGTGCCATATTGACAATGTTGGATGGCTTCCGAGATGTACAGAGTGGGAATTCCACAGAGGAGTGAAGAGATTGGGGGTAGGCAATGGGCGCGCATCTCAGGTCATTGGCATTGGAGCCATAGGAGACGGCTCAATCGATAAGTAAGGAGTCGTCGTCGGGATTATCGTAGATGTGATCTGGGTTTGGGCCTTTGCGGAAGATGCGGTAGTTGGAGTTCACAAAAGGCAAAAGGCCGCGGTTGTAGCCGTGGATGGCCACACCCTCGATGATCACAGTAGCTAGCAAAACCACTAGCGTGATGCAGCCAAAGCATATTAGCGAAGTTCTTCCCGGGAAGTAATGCCCTGGCAGCACCGCCACGTCGTACGCGGAAGTGTACTTTGTGAAGAGGCGAATCATCTTGAACAACACATAGACGCCGCCGGCGGTGAAGCAGAGTATTGTCAGCGCGGAAACGGGCACCAATTCGTGGCAGGTGCCAATGTCGCTGGCCACCAACACGAGGATGGTGAGGGGAAGCATGCAGCAGGTGAGGATGAACTCGACGGAGGTGCGGTCGTCCACCATGATGACAATGAACTGGACGGTGAAGCCCAAGAAAAAGAAAAAGTCAAACACGAGCAAGCAGCGGTGGAGCTGGAAGACGGAGAAGAGGCGCTTGAGCTCGACGGAGGCGCCTGTGCGCTTGAAGTTGAACCACCTGAGGCTCTTTCGGAGCACAAAGAAGACGATGGCGACCTGGATCACGAGCGTGGCGGCCAACACGCAGATGGCGGCGATGTTGGTGGCCTTGGCGGCCCTTTTCCACGGCGTGAGCAGCCCAAAGTTGATGTTGGACGACACCTCGTAGTACTGGATGCCGGTGTAGATGAGCATGCACGCGTAAAACACGCAGAGGCCGGCCATGAGGAGGAAGTTTTCCCAGCGGAGGGCCATGGCGACAATGGCGATCTGGTAGAGGCCGGCGAAGATGAAGAGGGCCAAGAAGATGGACATTTCGAGGTAGCGGGATTGCATGGAGAAGTCGGAGCGGTGGATGTTGATGAGGCCGAACATGAAGGCCTCGAGCGCGGTGACGAGGATGGCGGATGCTAGGGCGGTGACGAGGAAGCAGGCGCGGCCACGCCAGTAGGGGGAGTGGGGTGGTTTCGACGTATCGGAGAGGGAGTCGGAGGAGGCGGCATGGGGGAGATTTTGGGACACGTTTGCGTAGCGAAAGAAGTCGGGGACGGAGGGCACAGAATCCTCGGAGGGGACGGAATCCTCAGAGGGCCCGGAATCCTCGGGTTTTAGTAAAGACGCTGGTTCCATGGCGGCAAGAACAGGCCCGGCACCACACCACAACACCACCCCAACAATGGGCGCGGTGCACAGGAATGGGCGCACTCCGCCAGCGCCAGCTCCAGTGTGTGTGCACCGACCGAGTGCAGGAGGCGGCGCCGCTCAGCACGAGGCCATGCGGTAGTCCGCCGGGTCCTCGCGGCGCAAGC
This sequence comes from Clavispora santaluciae, assembly GCA_022577645.1. Taxonomy (NCBI): domain Eukaryota; kingdom Fungi; phylum Ascomycota; class Pichiomycetes; order Serinales; family Metschnikowiaceae; genus Clavispora; species Clavispora santaluciae. Next base: position 302,432 of record JAJNMX010000011.1, read on the forward strand.
CGTCCGGCTCCTCCGCCAAGTCCAACCACGTCACGCCCGGCACCTGTGTCGCGGCCGCCCGCAACAAGTCCGGGAGCCGGCGCTCCTCCACCATCAAACACACCGCGTCGTAGCCGCCCGCGCCCGGCACCACGCCGCCCACGCAGCCCGGGAGCGCGGCGCAGCGGTCGAGGAGCGCGGACTGCAGCGCCGGCTCCACGTCCGCGCCCGACGCCGCCGTGAGCCGCTGCAACCCGGCGCGCACCGCCGCCACCGCGGCGCGCAACGCCGCCACGTGCGCGCCAAACTGGCGCCAGTAGGCGGGCGCGTCCGCCGCGTGCTGCGCCGCGAGCCGCGCCAACACCGCCATGAGGCGCTCGTTGGCCGCGTCCAACTGCGCGTACACCGCGGCGGCGGCCGGGTCCGCCGCGCGCCACGCAAGCACCTGCGCCACGAGCCGCGGCGTCTCGGAGCCGCCCTTCACGTCGCCCATGAGGAGGCGCACGCCCGGCGGCAACGCGCACCGCGTGTGGCCAAAGTCCCAGTCGCGGTCGACCGCGGCGCGGAGCGCGGCGGAGAAGGCCGCGCCCGGCGGCTGCGCGAGCAACGGCGCGAGCGCCGCGGGCGAAAAGCGCCGGTACACGATGGAGCCGAAGCACGCGGCCGCCACGTCGAAGCCGGATCCGATCTTGCCCTGCGCGTCGCAGTGCGCCACCTGGGCCAAGTTGTGCACGGTGCGGCGGAGGCGGTGCGGCGGCGGCGGCGCCAAGTGCGCGAGCAACGCGGCCGCCACCACGGTCACGAGGCCCGCGGACAGGCCCATGCCGGTTTTGGCCACGCGCTCCACCGGCTGGCGGTGGTACAAGAACGTTTTGGCCGCGGACAGGCGCGGCTCGGTGTCGTCGCGGGTGTGGTAGCCGGGGTCGGAGAACAAGGTGATGGTGGCGTCGAACGCGCGGGCGGGGCGCGCGTAGGCGACGGCGCAGCGGATGGTGGCGGCCAAGAACGGGTTGTGGCGGCCGTGGAGCTCGCGCACGGACCCGTCGGCGGCAACGGCGTAGTCCCACGCGCCGCCGAACTGGGGCGAGCGCACTGCCACGACGGACGTCCGGGATGCCGTGGCCTCCGTGGCCTCCGTGGATTGGGATTGGGATTGGACCGTAGTGGATTCGGCCTCCGTGGATTCGGCTTCGGCTTCGGCTTCGGCTTCGGCTTTGGTGGCTTCGGCTTCGGTGGACTCGGAGCCCTCGATGCACGCGTGCATTCTGCTGGAGAGGGCCGTGACGTAGGCGTTGTACGCCGGGTCTAGAACAAGGTAGCCGCCGGCGACGAGCGCCTTTCCGGGGGCGCTAAAGGCGTGGGACATGGTGGTGAGTGCGAAACGATGCGCGGTGCAAAACCTGACAACTGGGCCGCGGTGCGATTAGCCAAGTACGACTCCAGCACCGACTTAAGGATACTAAGTTGTGCCAGCCATGACCAAGTATTCAGTAGCGCCAGGAAGTACCAGGAAGTACCAGGAAGGGTCCAGAAACTACTAAGTGCCAAATACCAACTACTAAGTATGACAAGTGCCAGGTACCAATTGACATACCAATTGACATACCAATTAGTACCAATTGACATACCAATTGACATACCAATTAGTACCAATTGACAAGTACCAACTGACAAGTACCGTACCAACTGACAAAACAATTACTAAGTACTAATTTCCAATTGACAAAATCAATTACTTAGTACTAAGTTCCAATTGACAAGTGCCAAATGTCAATTACTCAGTACCAATTGACAAGTACCAATTACCAATTACTCAGTATAAATTGACAATTGCCAATTACCAATTGACAAGTACCGATTGACAAGTACCAATTGACAAGTACCGATTGACAAGTACCAATTGACAAGTACCAATTGTCAATACCAATTGTCAATACCAATTGTCAATACCAATTGTCAATACCAATTGTCAATTACTCAGTATAAATTGACAAGTACCAATTACCAATTACTCAGTACAATTTCTCAGTACCAATTACTCAGTACAATTACTCAGTACAATTTCTCAGTACAATTTCTCAGTACCAATTGACAATTGACAATACCAATTGCACTACCAATTGCACTACCAACTACCAACATCAATCCGCAATTTAAATCCCCCACTCACTCTATTTTACCCGTAACCCCCGCCCGATCCACACTGTTGGCTAGTGGACTGGCATACAATAGTGAGGCGACACCTCCGCATGCAAACGCTTCCACGAAGCCACACTTTGCACCCAGTTCTCTCTTGCCTACAGCCATACATCCGAATCAAATATACTGTTTTATTCGTTACACAGTGTTTAGAACTTAGTCCACTTCCACACAGACTCGTTTGGGTTGAGCTCTTCATTGTAAGTCTCGGAGAAGTAGCTGCCGTAGCCTTCGCCCAAAGAAGAAACGGTTTGCAAGTAGTAGAGGAACTTCGAGGGAACAAACCCGTTGCTAGCCCAGTCCTCCTTGGCCCGCTTGATCACCTCGTCTCTAGGAACAGTTTCCTTCTCCTCCAACTTGACATTGTGCGTTTCCTCGTATCTCTTGGCCACCTCTCTTGGAGTAACCTTGCCTGACTCGATTCTCACCTCTTCTGGAATACTGTCGATAGGCTTCGTGATGAGAGCCGCCAAAGCGACTCCAATGTCGGTAAGGTTACTGTAACTGAAGGCAACGTCGGGCGACAGGTAGTAGGTCACAGTGTTCGCCTTGGTATCAACACCAACCTGTCCCACAATCTCGTACAACCAAGGACCTCCAGCGAAGAAGTTTGTGTAGACATTCACCACCTTCACTCCAAGAGCCTTGATGCGGTCCACGTGGTCGGTCTTGACCGTCAAGAAGCCGGGGAAGATCTTTCCGATTGCCAGCAAGTCCACGCCGAATTGCGAAGGAACAAACAACTTAGGCTTGACCGCGGCAACAACCTTTTCGATCTGGGCGAAAACCTCAGGGTTTGCATTGACCAATTCCACAAGCACGTCGGTGCCCTTCAACTTTTGCGCCAACTCCTCGGGCTTGGAGTAGTCGCCCTCGATGTACTTCACCTTCTCGGTGGAGGTGACCTTGGACACATCTCTGGTGACCGCCAAAATTGGGTATTGGAGCTTGTCGGCGAAAAGATCACCCTCCAAAGCTTTGAGGAACGGAACACCAACGTTGCCGTTGACACCGAAAATAGCGACAGAAACCTTAGACATAGTAGAGCGTTGTTGTAGTGGGGGAGAGAAGGATGTAAATTGAATAACTATTGAAGGGGAAAAACTACGACGACTTCATGGGAATTTATATGGCTTGCGCCATACTTCAGTTTGTAAGCAAAGCGTGGGTTTGTAATCCTATGGGTGTGGCGTAGTGTCTGTATGCATTCGAAGCAAGCCGACCGCGGGGATTTTAGTAAAATACTAGGAGCCCGGTGCTTACAACGCTCATTGCCACTCACTCGGTGCATCACGTGGACGGACAATGGGCCACATCCACTGTGGCGGGACTTTTATAACTCACTACAGGAAATATGCCGGCTGGGCGATTTCTGGATATCCAATTCCATACCATAAATCGCTTCATCCAAGCTGAATGGCCCCAGCGGTGGCTGGTAACCACTATGGCGCCCGCCGTACCTGCAGGACGGGGAAATGGGGACCAAACTCCGCGCGCGACAGCGATGGACGGAGAGCCGAACGGGCACGGCGTTAGTCTGGCTGCAGAATGGTGGTGCGAGCCGAAGCGGGTGCGCGTCCAACCCGGCGAAGATGCGGAATCTAGATGGTTCCGCCAATTCAGTAACCAAATTCAATTCCAGTACGTTTACCAAGTCAATGCCTTACTAGTATGCCCAACTCAATTCCCAGTAGCAAATACCATACTACCGAGTACTACCCAGCTACCGAGTACTACCCAGCTACCGAGTACTACCCAGCTACCCAGTACTAATTACCAGTACTACCCAGTACTACCCAGTACCAAATGCCAGTACTAATTACCTGTACTACCCAGTACTAATTACCAGTACTAATTACCTGTACTACCCAGTACCAAATGCCAGTACTACCCAGTACTAATAACCAGTACTAATAACCAGTACTAATAACCAGTACTAATAACCAGTACTAATAACCAGTACTACCCAGTACGAGTAATTTTAGAATGCCCTAGGTTCCAAGCGCACCATACAATTTCTGTACTCAATTCTGGTACACAGGTACAAGTACCCCATCCGTACCCAATACTAACTGACTCGTACCCGTCCGTTCAACGCAATTCAGCCCCACGCAATTTACTGATGCAGGATCAATCTGTCAGTACAATAAACACTGTAAATAAGCACTGTAAATAAGCACTGTAAATAAGCACTGTAAATAAGTACCAGTACCAATTTATACCGTGGAACAGTAATACCAATTTGTGCCAGTGTGTATCGTACCAGTCCAGTGTTTTGTAAGTCCCATCCATTTGTGCAGTGTGTATCGTACCAGTCCAGTGACATTTGTAAGTCCCATCCATTTGTGCCAGTGGCTTGTATCTACCAATTTCACCATTACAACTTTCCAGTACCAATCCATATGTACAACATGACTCCAATCAGCCAATTCGTCAGCAGCCAATTTGCACCAATGCCAATGCACTTAATTTTCACCAATCTGCACCAATGCTCTACTGTACTCACTCTCCCACTAATTCCCACTAATTCCCTCACTCCCACTAATTTCTCCCTAATTTCTCCCTAATTTGTCCCTAATTTCTTCACTAATTTCTCCCTAATTTCTTCCCTACTTCACTAATTTCTCCCTAATTTCTCCCTAATTTCTCCCTAATTTCTCCCTACTTCCCTTCATCCTCTTCCTCCTACATCCTGCCCAATCCGCGCACCACCCAAATTCTTCCCACTTCTTCCCAATGCACACCCAAGTCATCGGCATCATCGGCCTCGGCGACATGGGCACCATGTACGCCGAGCGCTTCTCCGCCGCCGGCTGGCCCGTGGTGGGCCTGGACCGCGAGGACAAGTACGCCGAAACACAGGCGCGTTTCGCCCACACCGCCGTCACGGTGTTGCCCACGGGCCACCACGTGCTGCGCCAGGCCGACTACATCATCTACAGCGTGGAGGCCGAGAACATCAACCGCATCGTGCAGACGTACGGCCCGCTGACCAAGGTGGGCGCGGTGGTCGGCGGCCAGACGCTGTGCAAGATGCCCGAGATAGCCGCGTTCGAGGCGCACTTGCCGCCGGACGTGGACATTGTGTCGTTGCACCTGCTCCACGGGCCCAAGGTGGACCCGGCGGGCCAGCCGCTCGTGCTCATCCGGCACCGGGCGCGCGACGCCAGCTTCGCGTTGGTGCAGCAGGTGGTGGCGTGCCTCCGGTCCACGGTGGTGGAGCTCCTGGCGGCCCAGCACGACAAGATCACCGCGGACACGCAGGCGGTGACGCACGCCGCGTTCCTCCTGATGGGGCTGGCGTGGCGCGAGAGCAACCAGTACCCGTGGGAGACGCCGCGCTGGGTGGGCGGCATGGAGAACGCCAAGATCAACATCTCGCTCCGCATCTACCTGAACAAGTGGCACGTGTACGCGGGGCTCGCCATCACCAACCCGCTGGCGCACGAGCAGGTGCTCCAGTACGCGCGCTCCGCCACCGAGCTCTTCACCTTGATGATCCAGGGCAACGCGCCCGAGTTGCGCCGCCGCCTCGAGGCCGCCCGTGACTTCGTGTTCCGCACGCGCCCGGCCCAGCTTCTCCTCGACGACAAGCTCCTCGACCGCTTCTCCTTGGGCAAGCGCCCGCCCTCGGGCCAGGACCACCCCAACTCGCACCTCTCGCTCCTTGCCATCGTGGACAGCTGGCACACCTTGGCCATGGTGCCGTACGACCACATGATCTGCTCCACGCCGCTCTTCCGCATCTTCTTGGGCGTGACCGAGTACTTGTTCTGCACCCCGGGGCTCTTGGACCGGTGCATCGAGGTGGCCGTGGGCGACACGCTGTTCCGCCACGACGACCTCGAGTTCACCTTTGCGGCGCGCCTGTGGGCCGACATCATCTCGCGCGGCGACTACAGGTTGTACCAGCGCAAGTTCGAGGAGACCCAGCGCTTCTTTGCCCCCAAGTTTGCCGACGCCACGGCCATGGGCAACGAGATGATCCGCACCATCATGCGGGCGGCCCCCACTGGCCCTTGAGGCGCTCAAGGACGCGGCACTGTGGGAGATGAATAGAGAATGAGTTTTTTGAATAGACGGGCGGCATATAATCTGGAGGTAATCAGAGAATATTTGATAATTCACCAAGTTATGTAAATTGTATAATTTATTACAATTCATCTCTAGATACTTCTTCTCCTCCTTCAGAATTGAGGTGGGCCCAAGCTGTTCATTTGTCATAGATGAAATAATATTGCTAAAACCTTTATTATACAACCTACCCACGCAAATCAAAGAACATCAATTATATCGCCACTTTCATATTTAAATTGTCTATCCGATATTGCATCCAATTCCAAAACGCTGTAATCCAAAGCCGGTTGATTACATTCATATTTTGGGCCATCCCATAACCGAAAAATATATTGGTTGACACTTGGTCAGAATCTACATTTTGAAGCATTGATTCGTATACAATTTTGAAAAAGACATACAATCAGTTTCAACTAGATTATTTTTGTAACTCATAAGCCACTCTTTTTATTTCTAAAACTAGTTATCGAGCTGAAATCAACCTTATTGTAGGTACTCTCCCTTCATATAAGTTATGTGCTCCTAATGGCACTTGTGTCACTATGAGTTTTATCTTAGACGTCAGGATATGTGGTGCCGGTCTAGTGCCACGAGCAATCATCTACATCTCGACACAATAAGTTATTGAATATGCAACACAACGTGCAATGTTATAGACCCCCGTCTCTACTGCACTGCCCGACACTCTTCTCCGCTCCATTGCTATATGCTGTTTCTCACAACTGCTCGTCCCGAATCACGTCCATCAACCAGTCCAAGCCCTCCGTCAACCCCTCGCCGCGAATGGCGCTCGACGCCACAATGCTCCACGACCGGTCCTTCAAGTCCGTTAGACTGAGCGCCTGCGACACCTCCGCCGCAGTCAAGGCGCCCGCCTGGTCCTGCTTGTTGGCAAACACCAAGAGTGCGCTATCTAGCAACTCCTCCTCGCGCAACATGGTGTGGAGCTCTTTGCATGCAACGTCGATTCTTTCCTTGTCGGTGGAGTCCACCACAAAGATCACCGCCGCGGTGTTGGAGTAGTAGCACCGCCAGTAGGGCCGGATGGAAGTCTGGCCGCCCAAGTCCCAGATGTTCAACGTGAGGTTTTTGTACTTCAACGTCTCGACGTTGAACCCGATGGTGGGTTTGGTGGTCACCACCTCGCCCATTTGTAACCGATACAAGATGGTGGTTTTACCGGCACCGTCCAACCCCAAAATAAGAATGCGGATTTCCTTCTGCACGCCCCATAGCTTGGCGAAAATGTTGGTGAAGCTGAATGTCTGGCCCATGGGTGCAGATGTGGTGGGCGGGATGGTTTACATGGGTCATGTGGCCTCGGTGGGATCAGTGGGCAAATTGGGCCGCGCACGACCCACCCGCCTGCTCTCGCCATCCCGCCGCCTCCGCTGCCCGCGTCCCGCTGCCGCATCGCCGTCTGCCCTCAGCCGTGCCCGTCCTCCCCGCCTGCGCCTCACGCCCTTGCTCTTACGGGGCAACCTCCTCCGGGCCCGGGCCAGGTGTGGGAGGTACGGGTGTTTGCGCACATAACCTGGAGCGCCACCCCCACTCACTGGCCACAATGGAACCACGGGGTATTTTGAGAAACAAAGAAGAAGGCAACAGCACCACGCAAGAAGGCGAGCTAGATCGCCAGGAAGTGATCCGCAACACCAAGTTCAACGAGCACCTCACAGAAGACTCCACCACCGGAGACCAGATCCGGGCGCAGATTGCCCACGCCAAGGCCCAAAACGGCAAGGGCCCCGACCACTTGAAATGGGACGAGATCAACTTGTACCAGACGGAGCAGGAAAAGGCTGCGACGATGAAGATTGACGAGCCCAAGACTCCGTATGAAGGCGGCTTTGACCCCCTGGGCGAGTACTACCAAGACGACGACGCGGACGCGATTCCCGAGTTCACTTTGGGCGAGTCGGAGTTTTCGGGCGAGGCGCTGGGCTCTTTGAATGGCGGCGAGATTGTTCGCGACCTGCCGGAGGACGAGGAGTCGGCGCCAGAGTCGGGAGAAGAGTCGGAGGAGGGCGAACAGTTGCTGGCGGAGGAAAGACACCGCCGGTTCGAGGAGATGCGGAAGAAGCACTACCATCTTGCGGGCACGCCCCTCCATCGCAAGGTAGACGCTGACGACGAATAGGTTATGGGTTCTGAATATATGGCACGATGCGAGGTTTGTAGACGTGGATGAAACGTGGATTGTATGGATTGTGATTGTATGGTGTCGTATTGGTACATATTGGTGTGGATATGTAGGTACATTGGTGTAGGTACGGATAGTATATTGTAGTAGATTGTGTAGTATATTGTGGATTGTAGGTACCTACCTCGCACTACTCACACAAAGTACTTGAAGTACGACGCTGGAACGCCCGACGCAGTCAACTGCGCAACCGCAGCCGCCAACGCAGCCTTGGCCTCAGAAGCGTCGCCCGCAATCTTGGCCGCAACCTCGCCCAACTGCACGTCGTCCAACTTCTCGAGCAACAACTCAAGGTCCGCGTCAATGTCCGCCGCCTTGGCGTCGTCGCCAAAGTACGCCTTGTCCTTGCCCGCAGCTCTGATGGCTCTCTTGTTCTTCTTCTTCGCCGACTTGGCCGCCTCCTTGGCCTTCTTGGCATCGGCCTTCTGCGACGCCGCATCCTCCTCCGCCTTCTTGGCCGCAGCCTCCTCCGCCGCCTTCTTGGCCGCAGCCTCCTCCGCCGCCTTTCTGGAGCCAGCCTCTCTCTCCCACTTGGCGGCCTCCTTGGCCTTCTTGGCCGCGTCCTTGAACATCTTGATTCTGGGGTCCTCGGATTGCGCACGCTGCACCATCTCAATCACGCGCTTGTTGTCCTCCACCTTCAACTTCTTTCTGTTGGAGATGTTCTTGCGCTCAATGTAACGCTTGTGGTCTCTGTTGGCAGTGTCGTCTGGCACGTCCTCGTCCTTGAACTCGAACGTCTTCCACGAGTCAAAAGAGCCCCAGAAACGGTAGAACGCATCCACCTCTTCCTTGGTCGACTCCAACGTGCCCAACGATGGCACGGGCTGCTTCTTGGAGAAGTGCGCCTCGGACTCGAACACAGGCGTCCACGCGGCAAAGAAGTCGTACTCGGACTTGGCCGCTGGGGGTGGCACCACCGCGTTCTCGTCCACAGAGTCAAACTGCTGTCTCTTGGCAGGGTCCAACATGGTCTCGAACGCCTTTTGGATGATCTTGAAAAAGTCGTCCTGGTCCAAGCCGCCGGCCGCAGACTTCTTGTCTGGGTGGTGCTTCAACACCTGCTTTCTGTGCGCTCTTCTGATTTGGTCCTCGGTGGCAGCCCATCTCAAGTGCGACAAGCCCAAAACGGCGTACAAGTCCGCAGACTTCCACTCTCTAGGGTCGTGGGCCAACAACTCCGCAGACTGTTCCTCGTCGCCCAAGTCCTCGTCCTCGTTGGCCTCGATTTGCTTCACGTTCTTCTCCGCCTCCAACTTCTCGAACTCAGACCAAGTGTGGCCTCTCAAGGTTCTGGTGGCGTGGGCCAAAAAGTATCTGCCAACCGGCTCGATGGGGCGGCGCACGGGCGCAGAGTATGGCTTGATAGACTCAAAGGCAGGGGTCTTGGCTCCTTGCAAAGCTGGCAACACAATAGACATGGTAGTTGGTGATGATTTTTTTTTCTTCACTTTTTGCGCGCTCATAGTGCAGTCGATGCCGCAAGGCTTTGATTGCAACATTGCATCGAATCACTGGCTCTGCAGTGCATCAAATCATTGGCTCTGCAATGCATCCGGTTGGAGTTTGGGCTATACGGCGCATTTCTGTCTCTGGTATTTTCGACAACAATTAGTGCGTTTTCGGCTTTTCTATGTTTCGACATTCAGGCGCATGCCACCCAAAAATCGCAAATCCGCGCCCAGCCCAGTGCACTCTGAACAAATCAACATTGCACCCCAACCGATTTGCTCGGTACATTGACATCTCATTGCTGCAGTAGACCAGTATAGCAACCCATCACAGTTACACAAATCCACCATTACTGGCACCACTACACAGCCAAGCGTCCATTTCAGTATTTTTATTGGGGCCACTATGTATTAACCCAATGCCCCAGCAGCGCTGGATTCCATGTCAATGCAGTGCAAACCGACTTTGCAATGCGCTCGGACGGCGTCTTCTCCCAGATCGGGAAAACCTATTCCTGGACAGCCGCCATGTCCAAAACCTCCACAGAACCTTCGCCCTTTTTGAGCTGCCCACCCTCGCCCAGCAAGATATCAACAATGGTCTTGTAGTTCGATGGGTCAATAACTGCCACCGCCTCAAATAATTTCGGCCCCGCGTTCTCCATCTCCACTTTATCAAGCAAAGGAACAAGATGGGCCGTGTATGCTTCCTGGACTCTGGCCAAAACCGTGATTTTCACCTTCATCTGTGCCCGTGCAATGGGAATCACCTGCGTGGCAATCATCAACTTTATCGCTTCGAGCGCCTGGGTCTTGGCAGGTTTGGTTGGGTTCAAGTGGAACTTCAACTTGCCCAATGCCTTCTGAATCATACTGGGAGGATATCTCTTTTTGGACCTGGGGTTGATGCACTTGGTGGAGATCAAGTTCAAAAACTCATTTTGCTTCTGTTGCAAGTTCGCACTGCGCTCCTTCTCGTTGAGCTGGATCTCACCCTTGTCCAAAATCTCAAGAATAATCTCGTCCTGGTTGGTTGTACCGAATCCGGCCATCAAATCCTCGTTGTTGGCACCTTGTCCCTTCGAAACATTGGTGAACACTTGCGGAATCTGAAGTACCTCATCGAGATCTTTTTCCACCTTCAGTCTCCAGTCTTGTACCTTATTTTGGTAACATGCAATCTCAAACCGTTTTTTACCCTTCTTGATACGAACAAGCGACACGTTGGTCAACTTGATCTGCCCGGAAGGCTGGTTGATGACTGCCATAAAGAATGGATGGCGATACTGTTGTCTACTGTATGTACCCCATTATCGCGCTAGTGTACCTTGACTTGCCCTTGTACAGTCCCTACGCCATTGCCTGAAAACCAAACTCATAATTGCTAAAATAGGGCATAACGTTGTCTCGCCTTATACGAAATGACGACGAGTCAAGGCGGACGCTCACATGAAAATAACTTTGTATGTTGCAATCTCGAACGCCCGCAACGAGATCTTCACTGAACCATCCTCCAAGTCGAGGCTTTCTTGCAATTCCTCCAACGCATTTGCTTTGTACACACGGTCCACTTCCAATCCATGGAAATCAAGAGTGCCACATGCCAGACCTCCTAGACTTTCATAGACCCGTATCACGGCCGAAGTTTCTTTCAATGAGCCGATATTCTCGTACACATTAACAGCTGCGTCATCTTCACCTCTCTTGATATTGGACAAGACTAAAGATTCGTCACCCGAAAGGGTGATGGCACGAGTAACTGCCTCGATATCCTTGAGCTCACCCACAGTCTTCAAGAGCCCATAGTTGAAGTTGTGTGCCAATCTGACGACATCCGGACCCAACGCGCCGCGATGTGGATAAAGGGCGTAGGAGAAGTCATGGGTTCCCATGTCAGCCTTATCATCCGGTGCCTTTGCGGAGCGGAGAAGGGACAATCTCATCAAATTTCCATGTGCGGAAGCACCGTACTTGGCATTATTGAAGACCGAGACTCCATAATTGAACTCTGACAAGTCCATAAATTTATGATGGCAAACCTCAAACTTGGCAATATCCCATGTGGTGTTATAGTGGGTTGGCCTCTGTGTAATCCCAAATTGCGTTTCAAACAGTGCATACTGGGGCGTTTTTATTGTCGTGGGGAATTGCACCTTCAAAAACTTGTAGAATTCATGCCATTCAACATGGCAAGAAAATTTCAAAAAATTGTTCTGCTCAATTGACGTGTCACCAGTCAATCCTTGAAGTGAAATTGTTGTTTCGATGTAAGATTTATCAGAAATCGAGTGCTTTACAACTAATTTGGATTCCAATGGGTGGTCTAAGACAGAAACCACTTCGCCTCCGCTCACATAAGAGAACTTGTTAAGAGAGTAAATTTCAGTGTCCCAGGCAGGGAAGCTTAATGGTTCGTCGTCAAAGAGGACAAATTGATTCCCTTCGCCTGTCGTCTGTTTAGTTTTAGTAGAATCGATAATTTGGCGTCCTGTTTTTAAATCAACCAAGGATTTAATTGTACCATTTGTAGATATCTCAGCCTTAAGAAGCTCATTGGACAAAACATACGATCCTTTCTTTTCAGTCAAAGAAGAAGGATACTTCATATCATCTTTGCGGATAAACTTCTTACCTTCGGTAGAGAATCCAACAGTTACAGTTGTATCAGTCTCAATGGACAAAACAGAAGAATCAAAAGATGTTACCTCCTCTTTAGTAAATTCAACCAATTCAAGTCTATGCCAAGGCAAAGTGTTTATAGCAGCTCCAGTCTTTGAATTACTATTCTTGCCCAAATATGATAAGGCTTTTTCAATTAAATTGTCCAAGTCGCTAAGAGCTTTCGACAACATAGGTTTGACTTCATCGTAATAAACCATACCAATACAAGAACCTGGTAAAACATCGTGAAATTGACACAAGGCGACATTTTCCCAGATATCATGTATTTCTTTGGTTGGGTATTCATAATCTCTGTGTCTAATCGAAAGAATGGTAGCAAGCAATTCCAAATCGTGTAATTTGATTTCCGAGAGTCTCATCCACTTTTTAACATCTGCCTGCGTTGTATACGTTCCTCTATGGAATTCCAAGTATATTTCTCCTGTCCAAGTTGGAAGGTTATTTCCTTGGTCTGATCTTTCAAGAATGTCCTCATAGAAGTCTTCAACCGTGTTTCCGACATGAACGGTAGGAATAGCAGCCAGGGTATTTGATAAGCCTCTGCAACGTCTCAACTTTTCTAACATCTCTTCCGAGGGACCTCCCCCTCCATCGCCATGACCATAGAGCAAAAGTCCTGTTGGAACATCTCTCAAGTTTTTATGCTGATGCAGGGACCTTACGACATCACCAAAATGAGCAGATGCGGTATAGGTATTCGCTGGGGGCATATGCACCAATACTTGCGACCCGTCAATGGCTTTCCAATTGAATGTAGAAAGGGGGAATTGGTTAATATTGTTCCAAGAAAGCTTTTGCGTCAAAAACTTCTCGATTCCCACAATCTGACAAATCTGGGGTATCTGAGAAGAGTATCCAAAAGTGTCGGGCAACCAAAATATAGTGGCATGTACACCAAACTCGTTAACCATGGAGCGCTGGCCCAATAAAAATTGGCGGATAAGAGACTCGCCGCCGGGCATGTTGGTATCATTTTCAACCCAAGAGCCTCCAATGGGCAAAAACTGATTTGTGGTGAACTTTTCTTTAATCTTTTTCAAGATTTCTGGGTGGTCTTGCTTAAGCCATTTAAACTGCTGCATCTGCGACGCCACAAAAATGTACTCTGGGTATTCTTCTGCAAGCTTCAATTGAGTAGTCCACGAACGCACAATCTTTCTTCTAGTTTCAGCAAAGGGCCAAAGCCAAGCGGTGTCAATATGACAGTTTCCCACTGCCTGAACGTCAACATTGTTTAGTGGATTATTATGATACACTGCATCCGAGTCAATATCCGGGCCAAGAAATGATTTAGCAATCTTTCTGCACTTGGAGATAGAAGAACGATCATTGGCATCAAAGACATCCATAATCCGTGTCGCAACAGCAGCGGCTTGGTATTTCTGAGGGCCCAGGCCTAACTCGCGAGCGGCATCCCCAATAATCCAAAAATCCCAGTACAACTTACGCGCTTCAACATCGGGCAAGAGCAAATCACATCTGTTCAAACGAAAGTACCGGTTTGGGTCAGGGTTGCCGCCGTCACCGTTTCCAAACATACCATTACAAGCGATCTCCAAGTAAAAGAGCTGCTTGCCTTCCTTCTTGAAGCGGGTTGGCAAGCTGAAAATGGTGCGCTCTCCGCCGGTGAATGCTTGAAGAGGTAAACCAGCATCATCGTAGATCAAGCCTTCATTGCTGCAGTCCCAGTCGAAATCTATTTCGCCCTTGCCCAACCAATCAGAAGGAATCTCCCATTCAATCTTAAACCAGAACGTCTTCCATGAAGGCCCGAAATTGTCATCTTTTTTCGTATCTTTCCACTCCACAGAGTCAAAATCAATATCCCGGAATAGTGGGCGAGCGGTCTTTCCGTTTTCGTCGGGTACTTTCCATACTTTGAGGTCTATTGAGTCGGTTCCAGAGTCCACTCGAGCCAAGTCGTAGAATTTGGGTAAATTGAGTTCTTTATAACGCCCACCATCAATAAACTGCCGCAATCGGTCAAGGAAAAGATTGTCAATTGGCTTGAAGACGGGCTGTAGATTAAACTGACTGTAGCTCATGTCGTGACAAAAGAAGAGGAAACGTGGGGTTACTGTTGCAAGGGATGCGCACCATGTCGCAGGCGCAATCCGGATAGTGCGGGGGAGAGGAGCCCTGCAACAGGTGCTACATTGCAGAATGCGCTAACACCGAAAGGTGCAGAGGAATATCATAGAAAGGCAGCCATGAACGAAGAGGAACCCTGCCTATTTATATTCGGGATATTGTCCCATTTTGAGTGCTGCCAAAGTGATTTCAATAGGTGGCCAGCGGGAGTTGCAGCCACGCATTGCCTGCAGGCTGTCTCCTATCTTGGACCGAAACGTGTTATCTGCCTACGCTCTCGTTCTAGTATGCTAGAACGAGAAAGGGAGCAAGTGCACCAAAAAGAAAAAGAAAATAAAAATAAATCCAGAACAAAAAAAAAAAAAAACCAAGTGGACGCTACTAGCGCTATACTGGTTCCAACTTTCGGCCGATTGGATTTCCCTGGATAAGGTCGACCCTCTCTACATTAACTGTGCCTGTCATGCAGTTTCTAAATAGTACATAGATTTGTATAGAGTCTTAGTGGAGCCCTCAATTGCATCTATTGGATCTTGACTTCACTATCTTCCTCAACGCTCAACACAGCAGAGTCCTCTTTGATGGAAGTGGCGTGGATCAGGGGAAACTTAGCAACAAATCCCTTGATCAAGGAAAATTCACTGCCGATGCTACCGCCAATATCAGAAATCTTCTTCTTAATTCCGGAAAGATCGGCGTCAGAGGCTGAATCTTTTAAGGTGACGATAAATGACTTGTGTTCGGTCATGGAGAAGAGTATGGTTGATAAGGGATACACGCCACACCAATGCGATCTTATACTTTGCTGGGTGCAGTATAGCAACTGGGAGGCAAAGTCACGTGGCTATACTCTAATCTCTCAGCCAAGAAGGATAGGTGTAATGCCAACTCCTACAGCCAAAAGGATCGTCATTGGACCAGGAGCCAAGAAATACGCGCCCTCATTCACCTCAAGTCAGGTTAAAGCAGAAGGAACTCATTTTCCAAATCCATAACTGCGCCACATTTTCCGGTTGCTGTTTCTCAAACATGTACTACTTGACTCCGCTAGATCGGATGCTCAACAAAATCCGCCGCCACGGTTTTTTCATTTATATTGGAATTGTTGTCGGAGCATTGGGATGGACCTTTTATGACATGCATCGTATTTCTCGAAGGCTCAAGAAGAAGTGATAACCACTCCAGTAGTTGACGCGGGGTATAAAAACCGTGGCGCCTTCCCCTTGCGCCAGCTTAGTCCTGTTTTTTTTTTTTTTGTTCTGGTTTCCCGACTCATGATTTTCAATTCAGATTTGGCAGTGTCGACCCCTAGGCAGCATCAAATATAGCCCCCCTGGACGGCAGTGAAGGCGGGGGTCGGGCCGGATCGCCCGGTCCGCCCCCATCGGGGAGGTACGGGTTCTAGTCTCGGGTCCGGGCTACTGTGGAGTAGCAAATCTTAGTCATCCGCCCGCCAACGAGGGCCTCCGCCTGCACATACACACAGATTCGCAATATAAAACCGAGCCTGGCCCGCCGACCCATAGCTCCTTACTGCCAGTAAATACAAAATGGTTAAAGCAGGTATGTGGTGAAGACAATTGCAACGAAAGTAGAGGCAATTGCGGTAAGCAACAGTTTGCAAACCACTCTGGTCGCGTGACAAGATTGTTGAGCTGCCGCTGAGATATTTAAATTTCCCCTTTGGAACATACTAACATTCCCCAGTTGCCGTTCTCAGAGGAGACAAGAGCGTTAGCGGTGTCGTGACTTTCGAGCAAGCCACCGAATCCGACCCAACCACCATCTCTTGGGACATCACTGGCAACGACCCAAATGCCTTGAGAGGATTCCACATCCACACCTTTGGTGACAACACCAACGGTTGCACCTCTGCCGGTCCTCACTTCAACCCATTCGGTAAGGACCACGGTGCCCCAGAAGATGACTCCAGACACGTCGGTGACTTGGGTAACATTTCTACCGACTCCAATGGTGTTGCCAAGGGTACCAAGCAAGATTCTTTTGTCAAGTTGCTCGGCGAGAACTCTGTCGTTGGCAGATCTGTTGTTGTGCACGACGGTACCGATGACTTGGGTAAGGGCGGCCACGCAGACTCGTTGAAGACCGGTAATGCTGGAGGCAGACCAGCCTGTGGTGTCATTGGCTTGACTGCTTAAGCAGACAGGGTGGATTGATTTCACAGTTGTACACGATCCTGATTTGAATTGCTTTCGCAGGTCAAAGAGATGCAATGACGCATGAATTGAGTTTCATTGCCTTGTATGATTTAATGCTGAAACAATTGATTTCACCAAATGTAGCCGTGGAGACTATGAGCGCAGGTGTATGTATACACGATGGGGCAAGGGTGTTCGGGACTACAATAAGATGACACTCAGTAGAGAATGTCCAGTGGATCACCGGGCCACTAATGTAGTGACCGCCTCGGCGAAAAACGAAGCTGATGGCACAGACAAAGCCCGGTAAAACTGCCGGAAGAAGCACAGACCGATGGTAGGGTCACAAAGGGAGAGTTCCCTCAACTGCAGACTGGCGCGTCGAGCGATACCAGCCCCCCAGCCACCAGCTGCTGCCCCCGCATAACATGCACCTCACAGTGGCCAGTTTTAGGTCGGAGAACAATCTTCACAGGCTCGTCAATGTAGCACGGAAGCGAGTTGCGGTAGGCGAAACGGCCAATGGAGGCATTGGGGAGCATGCTGCTGACATAATGAAGCATCACCAGTGCAAGCAATGGGCCTGGAACCACCACATTGGCCAAGTTCTCCGACGCGCAATAGGCGCGGTCGTAGTGGATCTTGTGGAGGTTATACGAGAGACAGCAGAAGCGCATGACATCCGAGAGACGGAAGACGAGCGCTGCGGAGAGCGTGTTACCTGGCACGGTTATCGGGGCAGCCTCGGCTCCAGCCTCAGCACCCGCTCCAGCCTCAGCCCCCGCTCCAGCCTCAGCCCCCGCTCCAGCCCCAGCCTCCGCTCCAGCCCCAGCCTCCGCTCCTCCTTGGTCGCGTCCGCGCCTCTTGCCGGGTACGGCGTACCGCTCGTTGGTATACACCAAAGTGCGCTTCTCCTCCATGACCGGCTCACCGGCCCGGCGCATCTCGCGCGCCACCGTCACAAACGCGCTCTCCCCCACCTGGCGCACGGCCGTGATGCGCTCGGTGCAGCGCACCACGTCGTTGGGGCGGAGGGCCGCCCGGTGCTCGAGCACTCCGCCCACCCACATGCGGCGGGAAAAAAGCGGCCGCGCGCCATCCATGGGTGCCTGGTAGTTGTCGTAGCCGTCGGCGCCGAGACGGGAGTTGGTTTGGTTGTTGAAGATGAAGTTATAGCCGTGGAGGCGGGTTGAGGGGCGCGAGAGAGGCAAGATGTCGTGGAGGAGGCGCGAAAGGTGCGCAATCTGGCCCACGGAGTAAGTGTCGTCCCACACCCAAGCCTCCCGCTTGATGTGCGACGCCCATACCCGAAGCGCCATGTTGGAGGTGTAGTTGGTGGGGCGAGTGCGCGGCCAGACGGCAGGAACGCGAATGGAGTGAGCCCGAATGGAGAGTGAGCCCGAATGGAGAAGATTGGGGAGAAATTGAAAAGGGGGAATGGCAGCAATTTGAAACGAAATAACGAATTCGCTGAGCGCTTACACTAGACTGCTGAAGGAGTTTCAGAGGAAAATGACCAGAAAGCAGAGAAAAGTCGGGAAAGCGTCATGGGGGAGTAAGTGCAAAGGAGTGAAACTTAGTGATGGCAAATAGGGTCGACAAGAGCGGTTCAGACGCATAAGTTGTTTGAAGGAAGTAAACGAGACCAACTAATCCGGTGGACGCCGAAATTTACAAATGGCGCAGTCGAACTAACGACATAGCGGGGTAAAACCAAAAAGCTTTTGTTTACGAACGGCCGAGGAAGGTCTCCAAATGAAAGAAAAGTGTTTTGCGTAAACAAAAGAGACCATTTCTTGAGTACAAGTCCTTGCGCCCGCCACTTGCGACATTTGCAGCAGGCCACTGGGGGCCCGAGCCGCATTCGAGGCAAGAGGTACTGGTGCAGTGACGGAAATGTATGGGTGTTTTGTACTTGAGCGGTACGGGTGTTTCGTGCTGTGGTGTATGGGTGTTCTCCGCACGACATTGTCGCATGCAAGACATTGTCGCACCCCCCCCACCGGTACGGGCATGGAGACATTGTCGCCAGACACACATCCAGCGGTCCAATGTCGGTCAGGTCCTTATATCCGCTGAATGTCAGGCGACATAACTCCGAGATTGGGCTCGGCTCATGCATTGATGTATGAACCCTCTATATATGTGCACATCCATACACCCTCACGTCCGATGCACGTGACTGACATGAAAAGTGACCGCCGTGGCGTCTTTCGAGTAGAATGGTTCTATCCCAACTTTGTGTGCTAGCCCAAATCCTTCGTGCACCCGAAACAAGCCTGTCCCCAGCTGTAGCATCTTGCACCAAACCCGCCATGTCACCGACCTGCACACAGCACAGTGGGTACACCTTCTACACCCAACCCATCCAGATCACAAGTTTGAACCCGTACCACCGTCAGCGCCATGGCTTCTGTTTCCGGAGCATGTGTAATCTCGAAAGTATCGGGACTTCTCCAAATTAGAGAAGATACAGTTCCGTCAAAGCTCATGTGGAAAGCCATTGATCAAGACAAATCGATGGAGATTCCGTTGAACAATCTTTCAAAGTTGCAGGCATCGCCCGATTCGTCGCCCAAGATGCTTCTAAAGCTCTTCTACACAGTGCAAGGGGTGTCGGAAATCAAGGACATCAAGCTCACATTCAACAACCGTCTGACTATGAATGCAGTGAAAGAAACCCTCCAGACTATAGTTGCCCGGCAAAAGACCATCATCAAAGACAGCCCTGCACCCGGAAATGACGCCAGCACCCCGACTCCCGCACCCACAGGAGACAGCCTGAGTCGGCAGACACCCACCTCGACAGACCCACTCGACTTTTCGCTTCCCGAGTCGCTCTCAGACGCAAATCTTCTCAAAAACCGGCCGCTCCAACAAAAGCTCTTGCTCGAGGACAAAACGCTCCGCAACATATTCACGCAGTCCGTGATCAACTTCAAGCTCTCGCCCGCAGTGTTCTGGTCCACGCGGACCGGCCAACTCCGGACCTACGCCCTCACCATCTCCCAGCACCGCGGCCCATACAATGTTTTGTCTGCCATCAAGCCCGTGGCCACGTCCGACAACCAGGTGAATGTGAACGTGACGCGTGACACCATCAACGAGATCTTCGGCACGTACCCGATAATCCGGCACGCTTTCAACGAGCTAGTTCCCGTCAAACTCAACGAGGGAGAGTTCTGGTCGCGCTTCTTCAACTCCAAGCTTTTCCGGCGCCTACGCGGAGACAAAATCAACACCTCCAACACCCGGGGCGACGTTGTGATCGACAAGTATCTCTATGTGGACGCGGAGTTTGTCGCGCAAGAAACCAAGCCCGGCGTGGCCAAGACAGACCACCAGGTCAACAAGTTCATCGACTTGGAAGGAAACGAGGAAGACAACTCGCAGAAGCTCGGCATTTTGCCGGACTTCACCATGAAGTTCTCGGACGACGGCAGCGCCAACGCCGGCGCGGCCGAGTCGCGGGGCAAGAGCGAGAATGAAATGATGATCTTGATGAAAAACATGAACAACTTGTCGAACAAGATGATCAATGCGCACGTGGAGGCCGCGGCGCAGCCCGAGCCGCTTGTGCGCCTGTACCAGCAGCACGAGTACGACTTGAACCTCGCGGACTTGACCGAGGCGCCCGAGCCGCACTATGTGCGTTTGAACCTCGACAACAACGTGGGCAAAAACACCGCGGACGCGGCAAACGAACACAAGAGCGAGGCCAGTGCGGTGAGCGACGACGCGGTGCGCCAGGTGCTTCTCCGCAGCGTGTTTGCGCCGTCGCAGTCCGTCAACTTGAGCGAGGCATATGCGTCCAAGTCCGGCCACATTGCCAAGGCCAACAGCGACGTCACCACGTTGGTGAAGCAGAATTTCCGCGCGTACAAGCAGCTGCACAACCTCAAGGACCCGGGCCAGGCCGCCGGGCCCAACGTGCTTAGCGACGAGAGCGCGCAAGAGCTCATCACCTACAACATTACGGTGGTGGAGTTTCTTCTGCACTTCTGGAACCTATTCCTCAACGGCGGCAGCCCGGTGCAATTGAAGAAGCTCTTTACGAATCTCCGCCACTGCCAGACGCAGCTCTCGCTGCTCGAGAAGAAGCTTGCGCACGAGATCCAGAACCACGACCAGGTGAAGCAGAACGAGAGGCTTCGCGAGCGCCTCATGAAGGACTTGACCAACACGATATTGCCCCTCACTGCGGGACTCAGCAAAGCGTGCAACGACTACATGGCGGCGGTGCGGGCCTCCGAGGTGAACGAAAACGGAAAGAGGCCCTTGGAGGGTTAGTGAGGTTGGGTTAGTGAGGTTGGGTTAGTGAGGTGGAGGGCTGGAGGTGTGGAGGTCTGGAGGTGTGGAGGTCTGGAGGTGTGGAGGTCTGGAGGTGTGGAGGTCTGGTGTTGGGGTCTGGTGTGGTCTGGTCGGGTCCTGTCTGCAGTCCACATCCATCGCGCAAAAAAACCCGTGCTGGTCTCCATCTCATCCCATCCGCCATGAGTGAAGCGAAAAAAACGGACGAGATCCTCAAGAACATCAAAAACAAGCAGAGGCGGCTGAAGGTGTTTGCTGCCATGCAGGCAGAAAAGGCGGTGGAGCGCCACAAGTTCCGCGCCGCCAGAGCAAAGGAGGAGAGAGAAAACCCGCAACTAAAAGAAGAGAGACTTGCGGCCAACATTCCCGAGACAATCGAGTCCAAGAGAGTGTACGACGAGACCATTGCGGAGGAGGTGGAAGGCGAGGACGAGTTTTTCGAGCTCTTCAACCGCACCCAGCGCGACCCCAAGGTGCTCATCACCACCAACGCCGGAGCCAAGAAAAGCGCATACGAGTTTGCCGACATTTTGACCGAGTTCGTGCCCAACGTGACGTTCGTCAAGCGCAAGAGAGAGTACCTGATGAAGGAGATGGCCCAGTTCTGCAACAACAGAGACTTCACCGACTTGATTGTCATCAACGAGGACAAGAAAAAGGTCAATGGGCTCACGTTCATCCACTTGCCCGAGGGCCCCACGTTCTACTTCTCCGTGACGTCATTGGTGACCACCGAGCGCATCAAGGGCCACGGCAGAGCCACATCGCATATCCCCGAGCTCATACTCAACAACTTCAACACGCGGTTGGGTAAGACAGTGGGCCGGTTGTTCCAGGCCATATTCCCGGCACAGCCCGAGGTGCAGGGACGCCAGGTGCTTACGTTGCACAACCAGAGAGACTACATCTTTTTCCGCAGACACCGTTATGTGTTCCGAAACGAGGAGAAGGTCGGGTTGCAGGAGTTGGGGCCCCAGTTCACGTTGAAGTTGCGCCGGTTGCAGAAGGGCATCAAGGAGGAGGTGGAGTGGGAGCACAGACCGGACATGGAGCGGGACAAGAGAAAGTTCTACCTTTAGGGTCGGCATCGGCATATAGTCATTGTAACATAGGATACTGTGGTGTAGGGGTTGGCATTCAGCTTACTCGTTTTGTTTCGGTGGGCAATATGTGGACATTTACGCTATGGTGCCGAAAATGGATAGGGCTTTGGCGTGGAGTGGGGATTCGAGGGTTGAATCGCAATGGCCGACCACAATACAAAACGGGCGTTGGTGGAATGACTCACAAAGGGGAGACAAGAGTTATCGGCGTACGATGGATTTAAGAGTTGCAAGCGTCGGATAGTCCATTCTACTAAATCGGCAACCATCTGAGATATGTATCAATGGCTTTTAGCCAATGTCTGATTGTGTACCAATTTCTGAATATGTATCCAATGATTATCCATAGTATCCATAGTATCCATAGTATCCATAGTATCCATAATATCCAATAGTCAATGATAGTCAATGATAGTCAATGATAGTCATTAATCTAGTATCTACCAATAATGTAGCCAATACTATACCAAGAGTGTGATCAATGATACTCTATAGTCAATGAGTGGAATGGCTTCTATCCGTGGCATCTCTCTACTGAATAACTAGCCAGCCCAGCAGCGTCTAATTTAAATTAATAAATATCAGCCTTGCTGAATTTCTGAAGGGCCATTACTGTAAGTTGGAATTTAGTTCTCAATCCACCAACCCACCAAACCTATCCAATATGTATCCAATATGTATCCAATATCTAGCTAGTATCCAATATCTAGCTAATATCCAACATCCAGCTAATATCTGATATCTATCCAATATCTATCCAATATCTACCAATATCTACCAATATCTAATATCCCTCCAATCCAGTATCTAATATCCATCCAATATCCCTCCAATCTGCCTCCGGTCGGCGCACGTTGGGCGCCCCGCCCGCCCCGCCGCGCGCCAACCCGACGCGCGCCAACCCGACGCGCGCCCCAAACCGCCCGCCCCGCGCGCGCCCGCCCCGCGCCCCTGTCACTCCAGTAGTAGCCCCTGCACACCCGTGCCCCACGCGCATAGTCACGATTCCCACTACACTCATAGTCCAAGCACCCCATCCCGCCCGACAGACATTGCGTGGCACCCTGGCGAATTGAAGCGAAACCGCCCCCGCCCGTCTACCCTGAGCACACACACACATCGCTCCGCCCTCCCCGCTCCGCCCTCCCCGCTCCGCTCCCCCCGCTCCGCCCCAATCCCGCCCCAATCCCGCGCCACGACAAACAAACGCTCCCCTCCACCATGGACACAAACGGCGTCAACCAGATCCTCCAGGCGTTGGAGGTGGTGCACGCGCCTCGGCTGTCCAACCAGCAGCGGCGCGAGGCGCAGATTTTCCTTGAGTCGGTCAAGCAGCTGGCAGAGTCGCCGTACTGGGGCTTCCAGCTCGCGCTGGCGGCCACGTACGGCCGCACGCCCATCGTGCGCCACTTTGGGTTGCTGCTTTTGCAGCACGCGGTGGCCAAGCGCTTCCACACGTTCGACCGCGCCAAGGCCGTGGCCGTGCGCGAGTGGATCGTGCAGCTCGCCCAGGCGGTGGCGCCCGACGACCCGCACTACTTGAAGGAGAAGCTCGCGTTTCTCTGGGCGCTGGTGGCCAAGCGCGTGTGGGGCTGCTTTTTGGTCAAGGACGACGACGCGCTGCCGCCCGCCGCGGCCAAGGACGACTTGGTGGACGGCTGGGCGTCCATGGACGCCGACCTCTTCCGCTTGTGGGACCACCTGAGCGCCACGCGCGAGTTGTCCTTGGTGATTGTGCGCACCATGTTCGAGGACATCTACCTCCTCGACGACCCGGTGGCCGCGCGCCGCACCGCCATCCTCAACCAGCTCTGCGTGCTCGTGGTCACGCCCGCCGCGGTGTTGGAGCAGCTCTACGAGCCCAACCCGCGCCTCGCCGTGTGCAAGCACGCGGACGACGGCTGGTTTGTGCGCTGGAGCGACTTTCTCGTCGCCACCCTCACCGCCCACGACTGCAGCCTGGCGCCGGTGCAGATGTTCGTGCCCAAGCTCTTGAGCACGTTCAAGGCGTGCTTGCACTGGGTGCAGCCGTCCGTGTTGCGCCAGCAGAACATCATGAACACGCTCGTCAACATCCTCGCGTTGCCCGACATCAAGTTGAAGACCCTCGCCGTCGACTGCCTCCACATCTTGTTCACCCGCACCTACGCCGACTACAAGGACTTTGAGTTCTTCATCGGCTCCATCTACACCGCAGAGGGCATCGACAACCTCGCCCAGTTCTACCTGTCGCTCGAGGTGGACTGCGACGACATTGACGAGCAGGTGTACGCCTTGCTCAAGAAAACAGTGGAGATGATCGTCTCCTTGAGCGAGTACCTCAACATCCTGTTGCCGGCAAAGAGCCGAATAGACTGGGACAAAGCCGCGGTCGACCGATACCTCAACCTCGTGCTCGCCACCACAAACCACCCCAGTCTCATCATCAGCGGCTTGTCCTTGCAGATGTGGGTCACCACCCTCCGCTTCGATGAGCTCAGCGCCAAGGCCCCAGTCGACCGCATCCTCGTCTCCCTCTTGGAAGTCGCAGCAAACCGCATGATAACTTACACCTCCGTGGGCGACGACAACGAGTCCAAGAAGTTCTTGGACTTGGACTTTGACCTGCCCATGGACGCGGCCTCCTTCCTCTCCAACTACAGGAAGTTCAACGAGGACATTGTGCGCATTACCACATGCAAAAAGCCCGACGAGGGCCTCAAGTGGTTGGAGGCCCGCCTCGAGGCCTTCTTTGGCTCCGCATTGGGCAAGCTCTGTATCGACGACGGCCGCTTGGACGAAAAATCCGACGCGTTCAACTACGGCACGTCCCAGTTCAACATCATCGAAAACTGCATCCGTGGCGTGTCCCGCTGGCGTATCTGGTACCAGGGCGACGACTACGACACAAAAAACAACCGCCTCAATGGCCTCGTCGAAGACTTGGGCGAGCGCTTGTTGGCAATGCAATTGGCCTCCCCGTTGCTCATACGCAAACAGGTCCAGACTATGGTGCAGTTCGCCCCCTTGCTCAAGGAAGTCAGTCCGCTCATGTTCAAGGTGTTGGAGAAAATCCTCACCACCGCCACGTTTGAGTACCCGCCTAATATTTCAGACGAGGAGCGCGAGATCATCCGCGACTTGCGCACCAGCTGTGGCACCGAACTCAACCGTCTAGCATACATCATGCCCGAGTCCCTTCGCAAGATCTTTGGCGAATTGGAAAACGTCATTTCCAATATTTTGTCGTCTAATACCGTCAGTAATCACGAAAATGTCGCATTCAAGTCGTTTCTCTTGGTTATTGCTTCGCGCTCATCTATTGACAACAAAGAAGATTTGTTTGCGAAGATTGTAGACCCAGAGTTGAGGGCCTGGTCCGCCCCAGAGACCGAAAAGGGCTTGATGGACTTGCATTGGTTTATGGAACGTATGGGAATTGTGGAGATTGCCCAATACTTTCAAAAGCGCAACATCACCGCAGGTACCAATCTTTTACAAGCCCAGATGGATGACGAGGGCCGGGAGTTGAAGACGAAGCTCAAGGACCGCTGGTCTTCTATCTTCCCTATTCGGGAAACTCGTATCTTTGTCCAATACAGCATTGAAAAACTTGCCCATGACTCGCCCGAGTACTTGAACTTGTTGAAGTTGTGGAAACCTCGCGTGAGGCCAATCATTCCTCATGTGCTCCAGCTTCTCACTCAGATACAAGCGTACCACAATCCTGACAATTGGCGAGATTTACCCGAAGCCGTTCAGTCATTCTTGAGATATAGTCGCATGGAGCGGTTTTGGCAGCAGGGTGTTTCCATCCAAAGTAAAGAGACATTTATCGAGGAGAGTGTCAAGGCAGCATTGACTTTGCGTGATTTTGCAGATAGTGTTGGCCATTTGATCAGATATACTCGAGAATACGCTTTCCTTACTATTGGCTCACTTTCGCAGTTGGAAGACACTCTTTACGAAATTCCAAACATTGCCACATCTTTATGGAATGCGTTGGCAGGCGATACCGTCGGTGTAACTTTGCATAGCTGGAAGCATATGATCAATAGCTGCCTTCGGAGCGTGGTGAAAAATTGTCCAATCAAGTACGTTGACATTTGCATGACTGAGCTTTTACCAAAAGCGTTGTATGACATCGACAAGCTCATTGTCGAAAGGTGGGAGAAAGTGTACATGACAGGATTGCAATTACAGGGAAACGAAGATGATGCCACGCTCAGCGAGGAAATGATGGAGGAGCACATGCTCCGACAGCTTACAGCTACTGTGGTTCGACTTCTTATCGACATTGTACCCCAGGTTAATGCCAAGAACACCACAGACGTTCAGTTTGCATGCAAGCGGATTGTATGCACCAATAAGGAAGTAATGGGAGCCTTCTTGCAGATTTGTTGCCATATCATTGCGTTGAAAGATACCAAGTGTTCCTTCAACACAATTTTAGTGGTGAGAAACCTCATCCCTGGAATTTGCCTCAAGGACGATGACGTGGACAAGTATTTGTGTGACACCTTGATGAAGGTGTTGTTGAAAGTCTCCATGGATGACTATTTTGTGGAGACGCATTCCGAAACAGCCACTGCCCTTACAACGTTGTATTGTTCGTTGAGATCCAAGAACGATTACCCAGCACGGATCCTCATCGAAAGTTTACCGGGCATCACCTCGCAACATGTTAGTAACTTTGAAACGCTTCTTGTTGGGTCGCGTTCGTTAAGACACCAGCGGTCTGCGCTATTGGAGTTGATCCGCATCGCCAAATCCTCTGAGGGCGAAGCTACAGAAGAGGAGGATATGAAGCAAAGAAAGAAGCAACTCGAAGCGGCGGCGGCTAACAGAAAGAAGAAAGCTCTTGGCAGTGATTTGATGAACGATCCGTTTACAGAAAATGGAGCCTTGACCAACCTCTTTGGCGATGAATAGACAACGGCTGGAGTGCCATCCGCAACGGTTCAACTCGCTGCCTTCCGAAAGCGTGATCTATATGTATATTAAATGACAGCTACTGAGAACGGAGGCGGACAATATCTCTCTTCAACTGGCCCCTCATTTGGCCCACTGTATCAACCACCATAGACGAAGGCTTCGCAGCATTAAGGCGATCGGTGAACTCCTTAATCGAGCCACCCACGCCGAAGTAGTAAGACTTGGCCGCCACCAATGCAATATAGCTGTTCTTGTCCTGCAAAAGCTGGAGCAACGTATCGAGGACAATAGGTAAGGTGTCCAAAGAGTAGATTGTTTCGGACGAAAGAATGGCGTCCGGGCCGAACTGCCGGGCTATGGCCACAAAATCGGCACCCCACGAACCGGAAATGAACGCGAGCCGAATCCGCCGTTGCTCCAACTGCAGCTCAAACTCTGCGAGCAACGCCGGGGTCAAAAGCAACTCGTCGTTGCGCAACGGGATGTCAGGGTCCATATACGAAGCCAAAACATCCGGCAGCAATGTAGACGCCCAGTGAATAAGAAGATTGGGCAAGGTCACGAGACGCAACACCTCGTAGTTGAAGTCAGACAAGACAAGTGTCTTGTCGGTGGCACCGGAAGTGAAGAGCCGCATCAACAAGTAGCACGACGGCAACGAAGTGCCGGACCCGAGTTCGAGAAACGACGAGTACTTGGCGATTTGCTCGTGCTCGAACATTTGCGCAAGCTCGTCCACCAAGTCGTACGAACATTCCCACAGCTTGAATCCTCCTTCGTACACATTCTTTCGAAGGTCCACGTCGGCCGCGGCATCGGTTCCTCCCAACAAAATCTGGTTGACTTCGCCTTCGTTTTCTTCCGTCATCACCTGGTGCTTGATATCGTAAAGCTCGCGGCGGTACACGATATTCTCTTTCGGGGTGGAGAAGTTGTCGAACGTGAGCCGGACATTATGCAAAGACGAGAGAATCGGCGAAAGGGGGTGCAACTGGGGCGGCGAAACCGGAGCAGCTGCCGCTGCAGGAGGTGAAACGGGCCGAGCTGCCACCTGAGGCTCAGAATCGGAAAAGTCCTCCCCGGAGAACCCAAAGCTGAAAGACATGGAGGTTGGATCTGGCTTCACACGTGACCCAAGAGCGATGACTAGGGCCCGCGGCACGTGACCCACGACACCAGCGGATGCAACTCGGTGCCGAATTGCATACGGAATTGGCTGTAAGTGGCGCCCCGGCGCCTATATAAGAGCGTATTCCGCAAGGACCAGAGTGTGCTTCTGCTACTGTGTTCTTTCGCCCGGTTCCGGAACCATGTTATATGTGCTTGCCCTGTCCTTGGGGCTTGGCGGGGTCCCGGCTTCTACTTCACATGAACCGCTAGTGACTCATGTGTAGCAGCCCATGGTTCACCCGTACTGCAACCTCTCTATTGTTACTGGTTGCAACCATGGGACAAGACGGACGTAAACCTACACACAGGCGGCCGTTGCCATGACGTATGGCGCGGCAATGAAACTGGGCTCGCTTGTACGACGCTCAAACGTGCGAGAGGAGGTTTTGCCGCATCAAAAATCGCCTCTTCTCATCACCAGCCATCACCAGTAGCCACTGTCGTTTTCGTCCCTAGGCATCCCACTTGCTGCAAAAAAGGGCCGTTGCAATCCACGGGAACCTTCCGCGTAGGGCATATAGAACATGCTCGTACTCGCTAGTTGGCGCAGTGTTGCCCTCGGCAGCACACCTCCCGCCGAGATTGCCACCGAAAGTTATGCCATAGTCGCAGACACAGTCATCGCTTTGTCGCGGCTGCACCAGACAGTGCTCCTATACTAACGTCCGTCCTCGGTCCGCTAACCGCATATCCACCTGGGAGGCACGGGTGACGGAGCCCGCAAGGTCCGAGCCGGGTGCAGTCGCGCGGTGATCTTCCCACCACTTCTTCCAGCCGCTACCACCCGCTACCCGCCATTCAACTTAAACCACGCCCGGGTACATTCACAACTGGCGTGACCCATACTCGAGTTCCAGCTTTGGCCGCTGCGTTAAATCGGTCCTTAGACCTGATTCAATTCCCTCTGCACCGACTTCTCTACTCCCTCCTATCGCTGTTCTCAAAGCCCCCCGACCAATCGTGCCCAACCTACAGTCCCCATGGATCACCCTAGGCCACGCCCTCATCGGCGCGCCAATTCCATCTCGAACGCCGTGCTTGAACGCCGCAAGCTGCGTCGACACGTCACATTCACTTCGGCCGAGCCCACCGCTATGGCATCCTCTTCTTCCATGCCCGAAGCAGGGCGCAACAGCAATAACAGCCCCGAATCAGGCGACTTGCTGACTGCCTCAGCCAATAGCAGTGCTTCGGAAACATCGGCGCCAGCGCGCTCGACCCGCCTACTGGTGCCGCTGGTGCTGTCGCTGCTGTTGCCCACGGGACGCACCTCTATGGCCCCACTTATTCGTGTCAGGCTGCACCCTCACTCGGGTTCTGGCACCCATACCGAGTTGGGGGACTCGGTTCTGCTCGACATGGCGATCGCCAGCCGAGCTGGAGCGCATCCCCTTCCAGAATTCAACAAGCGCCCTCTAACCGACACTCCTATAGTGCTGGGGGTCGCATCCCCTGTGACCCGGTACCAACTGTCTGACGAAGAGGACGAAGATAATCCAGATCGGCCCACACGCAAAAATATCTCGCACCTAAGTTTGGCTGATTTAAACGCGGTAGCTGCCGGCTTGGCGGCGGTTCCACGAGACATATCCATTCTGCCCACGAACACGAACATTGCAGGAGATTCAAAGACTGCGGTCGATGCTTCTGCCGAAAAGCCAAGCACAACTGACCCTGATGCCAGCTCCGACGTGCGCCAACAACTCAAGACTTTTGAACTTGGCCACAAACGCAGCAACTCTGGCAAGACTGCCGAAGTGCGTCCTGGCGACGACAGCAAATATGCTATATCTCCTGACACCACCACCAGCGCCGAAGCAAAGCCTGCGCTCCGCAAAATCAAGGAGGATCTTCTCCAAGAGGTTCCACCAGAGCTACAGCTGCAGTTTCAAAAGACACCACTGTTTGAAAAGCTCAAGGATATGATACTCCTGAAGCTGTTTGCTCGACCCCAAAAAGCATATACTCTCAATATTGCGGGTCAAACTTCGCTGAAGATCTCTCCCGATGGTCGTATTGCATCTGTGGATGTTGGCTCTAAGCTTGTCATTGTGATGGTTGGCCTTCCCGCGCGCGGTAAATCTTACATCACGAACAAACTCACTCGATACTTGAACTGGCTTCAACATGACTGCAGAGTTTTCAATGTGGGTAATACGCGTCGTATGGACAAAAACAATGTTTTGGGGCCGGCCTCTAGGCCATTGCCAGACACATCAACCCCACTGCCCCATACTGGTCGCTCTCCCGCACTTAAAACCCAGTCACCAACCCAAAAAGTTGCAGAACCCCAACTGCCTCCTACCTCACATGCTGCGAGTTTCTTTAACCCCGAAAATAAAGAGCTGACTGATATCCGGGAGAAGTGGGCCATGGATACGTTAGATACGTTGCTTAATTGGGTCATCGATGGGCCTGGTTCAGTTGGTATTTTGGATGCCACCAATTCCACGAAGAAACGCAGGCTCAAGGTCTTCAAACGTATCCAAGAGCGCTCCAACGGAGAATTGAAGGTGTTATACTTGGAAAGCATTTGTGCTGACCCTGCTATTTTAGATACAAACATTCGTCTCAAGCTCTCGGGCCCAGACTACCGAAACATGGATCCGGAGTTGGCTTTAAAAGACTTCATAGGACGGTTAAACAACTATGAATCAGCATACGAACCTATAGACGAGGAAGAGGAGCAAATCCCAGGATTCCAATACGTTAAGATGATCGATGTGGGGAAGAAGGTGGTGAGTTATAATATCCAAGGGTTCTTGGCCTCTCAGACGATCTATTTCCTTTTGAACTTTAACCTCTGTGAGCGGCAGATCTGGCTTACCCGTCATGGAGAAAGTGTTGATAATGTTAGTGGACGTATTGGAGGAGATAGTCCATTGACAAAGCGTGGCCAGCTGTTTGCTAAGGCCTTGTGTCGGTTTGTCAACTACCAAAGACGCGAATTTCGCCGGAAGCAGCTTGAGAGCTTTTCCTCGAGGCTTGAATTGCGCTATAACGAGCTCATCAAAAAGGATGACAGCAAGCCGATTCTTGACAGTCCGCATATGCAAATCCCCACGGAACCGAACTTTTGTGTCTGGACTTCGATGCTTATGCGTGCGGTAGAAACCGGGCAGTACTTTGATGAGCTGGAGTACAGCGTCAAGGCAATGCGGATGCTTAATGAATTGGGTGGTGGCAAGTTCGAAGGAATGACGTACGATGAAATTCGGCGCAAGAACGCCAAGGAATTCGAGGGCCGCATACGTAACAAGCTTACGTACCGTTACCCTGGAGTAGGCGGTGAATCATATCTAGATGTGATGGTGCGGTTGCGTCCCTTGATCAATGAGATTGAGCGCACCACCGACCATTTACTCATTGTCTCACACCGTGTTGTGTTGCGGGTGTTGCTTGCATACTTTTTGAACTTGGGCAAGTCTGCCATTGTGGATTTAGATGTTCCGTTGCATACGTTATACGTGTTGGAACTGAAGCCATATGGTACTGAGTACGCCATGTATGAATATGACGAGGCGGCCGACTGGTTCAAGAAGGTGGAACCCGAACACCAGAAGAACGTGCGGGAGGTGGGTGTCAATTTCCGCGAACGCAAGTACTCGGTGGTTCCTACAGCACCGCCCACGGCCCACCGCAACTCGGTTGCGCCACCATTGCGGTCATCGAGGTCATTTTCCAAGGCTGACACAGCAGGCAAAGATCAAATGCTCAACTTTAGCGTTCGCCAAAGCCTAGCGGCAGTGAGTGAGCAAAAGACTAAAGAAACACCGGCGCTGGCCAATCTGCTGAGCTCGCGCAAATTGGCCGATTTGAACAAGATGCGCAAGCCTTAACACGCGACAACAGTCGCGGCCCGAGTTGGTGATGGCTGGAGCGCAAAAACAGCACAGAAACTGGCCAGGAGTATTCATCTCAGAGCTAATATGGAATATATGAACAGGATAACAGTGCCCCAGATACTTCGGTGCCCAAATGCAACCGCATCGGGCATTGTGACACGGTGCCCAAATGCAACCGCATCGGGCATTGTGGCACGGTGCCCAAATGCAACCGCATCGGGCATTGTGGCACGGTGCCGCATGGACACGATCCGCCGCCGCAGATGGTTTCGTCCCTTTGCTGCCGTGCGGGCCAGAGATCACATACGAACAGCCCAGCCTATGACGCACGCACCCACGCGCTGCTGAGGCGAAGCTGACGCCGAAGATGCTGTAGAGTAGACCTACCCCGCGCAGTAGCGCGGCTCGAGGAACACCCGTGCCTCCGGCGCATATCCCCAGCGCGCACAACCGCAATCCTATGCACCCCAAGTACCACAACCGAAACCCACCGCAGAGCCACCGACTACTAGTGCCATGTCAGACCCCAGTGTGGACCCCACCACGGCCAAGGCGGGCGAGGTCCGACCCGCTGCGCCCACGCCCAGTGTGAAACAGATGCCCGCCAATCCTCCCGACCCCGACCAGCCTTCAGACGCCCGACCCGCCACAACCAAACCAGCGGAGATTCTACCGCCGGCCGAGCCCGACGCCGTCGTGCAAGACGCCCGAGACACGGAAATCCACCCCCGGCCCGCAAATATCGCCGACGCCGCGGCAGAAAACGACGCCCGCGCCGACAAGGAAGCGCGGCTCGAGCAGGATGGAGACGGCCGCACCGACCGAGACAAGGAGCCGCAGCCACTGCGACCGGCAGTAGGCCGCGCCGACACGGCAGAAAAGGCCGACTCGCTGGGCGCCGTTGTGCTCGACAAGCAGCTTCTCTCCAAGCTCAACAAAACCCTCAAGGAGAAACAGCGCATGGCCAAAAACCCCACCACCATCCAGGACCTTCCCAAGGTGGTGCCCGAAACAACGGCGGCAGACGCGGAGCTCGCGGCCGAGGCCAGCGACCGCGAGGAGCCGCGGCGCCGCCGCCGCGTGGCCAAGCAGACGTCCACGCGCACCGACTTCTTTGCCGCCAAGCTCGCGAGCGCAGTGGACGATGTGGAGCTGTCCGACTCCGACGAGACGTTTGTGTACGAGACCAGCGCCCAGACGCGCGCGCTGCCCGCGCTCGAGGACGGCGACAACATCAACCAGGCGCCGCATCTGGTGCAGCTCGTCAACGACAACATTTCTGTCGCCGGCAGCGTGACTCCGCTCGAGGCGGCGCCGGCCGCGGCTGCGGGCGCGCCCGCGCCCGCCGCGCCCGCTGTAGCGTCGTCCACGCTCTCCAACACGGGCGCGGTGGCGTCGGCGGAGCCGGCCGCGGGCGAGGACGACACGCGCGAGTCGGTGCACCTGATCCAGCTGTCCAAGTGGAACCTCCGCAACACGTTCGGCGCCAACACCACGCCGCCCACGTCGTCGCGGCTCCAGTACGCGACGGAGTTCTCCAACCCGTACGCGGCCGACCGCGTGGCGCGCCGCAAGAGCAGCGTGCACCTGCTTTTCGTGGACGACAAGCCGCACAAGCCGGTGGAGCTCGCGCATCCGGGCTTGGCCCACAACTTGAGCCAGCCCCTCTTGTACCCTGGGAGCTATCTATTTGATGTGGACGGGCTGAGCGACGAGCTGATCCACAGCGACGCCGAAGCGGTGTCCAGCGTCAGCCACCGCTCGGCCGCGCCCAGTGCCACGGGCGGCATCAGCGCTGATGCGAGTGTGAATGGGAACCAGTCGGCTGGGGCCAATGGGAGCCACTCGGCTGTGGCTAATGGGAACCAGCTGGCTGTGGCTAATGGGAACCAGCTGGCTGGTGCGGCCAATGGGAGCCACTCCGCTGGTGCCGCTACCGCTGCCGCGGCCAACGGCCCCGACCACATGCTCCCGCAGGGCTTTGCGATAGGCGGCCCCGGGGGCACCACGAATACCGGTGTCACGGCGCCCTCCAGCTCCACAACCACGCCGAATGCCACGGTCGAGCGCAAGTCGAAGACGCCATCGTCAAAACTACGGTCCACAACGTCCAAGCTCTTTGACAAGACCGGGACACAGCCTCGGCGCTACAGCACCATCCCAGATGACTTTGACATTGAGGACTTTGACGACGAGCTCATCTACTACGACAACAACAACATCCGGTTTCCCTACTACTCACAAAGCAACTCCATGAATGACACGACGCTGCTTCTCGCCGGCGCCAAAATCCCTCACTACCGCTCCATGAACTTCCCGGGCCGCCGCACCCCGAACAACAACAAGGCCAAGCGCTACATGTCGGCAGGATATGTGCCCAATGGCTTCGGTAAGAACAAAAAGGGCGACATTTTTCCCTTCAGCGACCCTGACCCGGCCAACTACTACTACGACATTGACGAGTACGAGGAGCACGGCGACCACGGCGGGGATAAGCCGTTGATGCCCAGCCATTCCCATTTGGGCCCTTCGCCGAGGTTTGTTCTTCCGAGAAAAGTATCTACAGAGAGTCTTTCCGCGGGCCGCCTCTCATGCTTCCGCAGCTTCTTTGTCACGTTCATTGGTTTTCTCTTCATACTCTCTGTTGGATTTTTCTTGGGGTTTTTGCTCGCGTCCACAAAGGACCTTTCGAACATCTCCATTGTTAGCATAGAGAATGCATTGGTCAGTCAAGACGAGTTGGTCTTCACGGTCGTGGTGGAGGCTCTCAATCCTGGATGGTTCACTGTATCCGTGAATGATATTGACGTCGACATTTTCGCCAAGAGTGGCTACCTTGGGGACTCCAGCGTTGAAGGCGGAGTGGAAACGGTTCTTTTGGGAAGTGTCTATAATTTTGAGTCTGCTCTAACCTTCAAAGGCGGTTTCTTCTCCAGGGAGATTCTTCGGGAGATTGGTGAAATTAAGCTTGTGGGTCCTGGTAAAAATTTAACGGGAATGGCACAAAAGTCAAGCAAATCTGACATGGCCCATAATTATCGGGAAGATAAAGATCAACCAGACAACTCAGAAAAGTGGGATACCATTTGCAAACACCCATTTGACATGATTCTTCGTGGAGTGTTGAAATATAATTTACCCTTGTCGTCTACTGTCAAATCTGCAGTAGTAAACAAAGTTGGTTATATTGACCCTTCTCTGCCAAATGTTGAATAGAACTATTTAGGGAAAAAGTGCTGATAAACTGCTTCCTCGTGACGTGGTTGAAGAATCACGCAAAATTGTTTTGGCTCAAACGACGTTGCAGTGGGATACTCGTTGCCCGCAAATGGATCAAGCTCCATAAGAAAGGATGAATCTTTAGGCTCTTCAATACGGAAAAGGAGAACCATCCGACACAAGAGAGTATACATTTCTTTCATGGCAAGGTGATTTCCGGAACATTTTCTGGAGCCCGCTCCAAAAGAAAAATGGGAAGGGTCCTGGATTAATTCTCCTTTTTCATCAAGCCACCGAGATGGGTCAAACCGGTACGGATCAGGAAAAACTTGACCGTCATGGTTGGCCCCATAATTATTCATCAACACTGTTGTATGTTGAGGCACCCACATTCCCCGAAAATTAATATCTTTGATCGTCTTACGTGGAAGCCCCAAAGGCAAAACAGAGAAATACCTCAATGATTCCTGAAGGAGTGCCATTGCATATGCATTGCCGGTTGAACATGCCGCATTTTCCCAGGCGGCTATTATACAACTATTGCTGGCGGCTAACAAATCGGCATATAACCTGTCTTGCATGAGACTCCCGTACTGGGGCTGTGATAGCTGACCCATCAAATGGTCAAATGTGAGCGCAGAGTTATCTAGTCCGGCGCTCACCATTGTGAGGCAGATGCTCTGAAGTTCCGTTTCAGATAGCGACATTGCAGAAAACTTTTCCAGAAGAATATTTGCAAGCATTGACCGACCTGCCAAATCCAGACCCTTGTGCAATTCATCAAGAAAGCGCGAGTATAGTTGGTTCATGTATGCATCCCTAGATTTACTCCAAAAGGATGCTCGATATTCAAAGAATTTTCTGAACGGAAAATAACCTAGGATTGGAATATAGTCTTGGTAATTGGCCACGAGCGATCGCATGCGGATAATTTGATTTTCCGTGGAAATTATATTTTTGGAAAGGGCGGAGTCTGCGCCGTAGCAATCCAATGCAATGCCGTATGTCAACCTAAGCGCTGCAGATAGTACATAGTACTGTGCATTGATCAAAATCAGGTTGTCCCTCCCAACCAGAGACCAAAGTTTTCTCAAACATTCGTGAGAGCAATGGTCAATTGCACGGGTTATATCTTCGCCTTCCACTTTCGTTGCAGATAAGTGTTGTGATAGGCATTTCTTTTTCCGCTTATAAGAGGAACCTGCTGGGGTACTACCGACTGTTAACCCTTGCATAGCCGAAACGACATTGTGAAAGGTGTGGAGCGTTGGTCTTGAGCCTAAAGCGATTGAATGATGAAGCCATAACTCGCAAACGTCTTCATAAGAGTTGACCACAAGGACTGGAGTATGCCCCAATTGTATAACGAAAGATGACTGGCCATACTTCTCTGCCCATTCAGAAAAGATTTTACTGGGATTACGCATTACTTGCACGGCATTCCCCACGATTGGATATCCCGGGATATAGAATGCCCCCGGTATTTTACGACCGGGAGTAAGAAGAACCAAAAGAACAAGTGCCAGAAGAGTAAGCAGTACGGCTACCCACATGATTCGGTTGACAGTTGGGGTGAGAGTCTAACGCAACCGTGATTGATTGCGACCTGGGAAGAAACAAGACGAATGCTTTGAGGTTGAAACTGAGCAAATTTAAAGAAAGCAAGACAAGTTGCAGTTTAGACGGTTAGCAATATGTGAGAGATGAGGAGTGCTCACAAAAGTTTGAATTTCTGAATGGAGTACAAATACAATGACAGCGTTCCCAATATTTTTTTCTGGCGCGTGTTTTACGTTGGCACACAGACACAATGAATCGGCGGACTCTGCGAAAAGCGGCTATAAGTCGTGCATCTTGTACTAGTTTGTGGCGGAAAAAATCATTGCAGTAACATTCTATTATTTTCGCACCGGGCAGGGGATACGCCCGTTCAAATCCATCCTACTTAGTTTAAAATGCGGAAGTCTAACACATCTCCGTACGACTCAAACTGTGAAATACCTCACACATCCATGCATCTGATATTTAAGTGTATGTCGTCTATTTATCATAACCTACTATTGCACCACAGTAGTACATGTCATAATCTGCATGGGATATGCGCTCCTACATGATCTGAGAATCTAGATCTTGCGCATGGTTTCAGCATGGAGCACGTTGCCGTAAGAACGGATAAGGATTGATTTTTTGAGACACTTGATTGGAATATTTCCGCTGCGGTCCACATTCAAGAGCTGATGTGTTTCATTTTACATACCCATACCCATATTTCTGCAAATCTTACGGAATACGTAGGTTGCTTAATTTGTATACGCGCGGATATAAAAAGAATCTCAACTCAAACTACATCTGCACTTGCGCGTATATATTTTCTTGAGATTCGTTGCAGCTATGAATCGGTGCTTTCCGTAAATAAGAGTCTTATTTTTTCTCGGCACGCTATCGATACTGGTCATTAACAAGTTGGTTTTGTGGGGCTTTTGTGTCCTTCAATCTGGCTTCATCAACCCAAAAACTTTCATAGGCTCATTCATATTTGAGAATACCAATCAGCTCCAACATTCGCGTATCTCACGTATGACATGGAAACTAGTTCTAATATGTTTAGAAGTGGGCCAAGGCTCACGTTATTTTCAGTTGGGGTTATCATGATAACTTGTGTACCCCCTTGGAACGAGAAAAAAAAAAAAATTGTGTACTTTCGCGAAACTGAAACCCCTTATACAAGAGAAAAAGCGTTCAGCTTGGTAAGTCTACCTACATCGATCCCACAAACCATTAATGTCAACTAAAGATATAGACGCTGTAGCCTTTCCTGATACAAACGAAGTTAAATTTTTGACGAATTAGGTGTGTGACCCCAAAAGGATCAACGGAGGTACCGGCTTTTGATGTGGTCCTTCCTGCCCCTCACCGGGGATACTTGGCGAGTGGAAAAAATTAGCGAAAAGGTCGTGTATGGTGCTTGTGAAATATGATGATCATTACATTCCGAAATGAGGAATGAAAGTGGTAAGAGCAAGGGCGCAATCTGTTTAGTGGGCTCACAGGTCGGACTTGGCATGCCAGAAAATATAAGTACTACTAAAAAATGCACCAAGACATTCCGTAAAGGCAGCTGCGCAAAAGCCGCGGGATATTATTTTGGGGAGTAGCTGTGGAATCCCGAAGGCCCAAATTGTTCGCGGCCCCCAAAAATGACAAGCAACATGCATAAAAGATCACTAAAAAAGAAGGATGCATCACGTAGGCGCAATGTGCCGGATTGAGATGACAACAAGCTGGGAGTGGGAAATGCATTTTTGTGATGAGCACTGCATATACTTCGGTTCCGAATTAGAAAAGCGTTCGTAACTTTACGCATGTATCAATTAAGTACCAGTCCTGCTGCGGTTCCTTCTCTAAGAATGGGTCCATATGCAGGCAATATCACACCATCGGTGGTATTGGCAATTTTAAGCCGCACCGTGCATGAGATTCCCGATAATCGCTTGGGGTTGAGTCCCGAGAGTAGTGGGCATGGGCCATTGTTCGTGACAAGATTCTGCCGATTCAGCAAAACCCGCCCTTTTCTAGTTGCAGGATTACCCTGACAGGTGGGGCAGTTGCAGATATGAAGTGCTGCTGCTGCATTATTTTCTTTAGCTGCAATCTGCGGGCATTATTGACCGCTCTTGACGCGAAGATGCAACCGCCTATTCTCAATTATCACTATCGACAGCCTCTGTATGCACGCCTTTCGTTTATAGGCTACGGCTTCTGCCGTTTCCTCCGAACCGTATTCTCCAACAGCTTTCTTGCGGCTGTATCCAAAGCTTATTTTGTCCCCGCATCTCTCTTATCCCCCTTGTTTCCTGGGTCTACCTCGGGCCCAACTGTGTGTTTCCCCCTACAATAAACCCAAGCAGGTAAATGCTCCATGGTCACATCACGACAGCGGGGAGAGTACCTGAAAAAAGGGTGCAAGGAGTGTAAGCGCAGGAAGATTAAATGCGACGAGTTTGTGGACCCGCCCAAAGATGCAGTGGCCCGGATCAACTTCCAGGGCCGAGAGCTGTGCTGGCAATGCACGCGCCTAGGAAAAGAATGCGTTTACCCCAAAAAAGGGGAGCGGGTTGCACGAGTGTCCCGGAAGGTAATGATGGAGCAGGCAGAAACACACATGGAAACCGAGCTGGAGTACGAGCCTATAGACCAATCGCGTACTCTGTCGATTGGTTCGGAGATTCAGGGTAACCCCGCAGCCAGCACCAAACAAGGGACATACGAGTCTGTATCCTACGAGCGGTTCCAAGCGCCGGGCATGCAAACGGATGCTGCAAATATTCCTCGGGGCGGGACACTTGCGTTGATGGCCAGTAACGGCATCCTGTTCAATGCGCCACTAATGCTGCTGTTGGCGGCGGATTCATCTTTGGCCCTTGCGCATGCGTCAATGCCACACCTAGTGCAGACCGAAATGGCAGCCATGGCGCTCGCGCCGGCGCCCCTTGCTGTTCCTGTGGGCCTCAATGCGTCGCCCTATATGCCCGTGGTGCCAGGCTCCGTTGCATTATCTCCGGACTTGGCTGCGTCAGATGCGTTTAACGTTGACGCCCCCACTGCAGCACAGGCAATACCTCAGCATGTGTTGGTACAAATGCTTCCCCAAGCCTATCTGTCGGCCTCTTTGCCGTCTGAATTGGGTTGCGCCGAGGCTCTACCGTCTGCAGCCCGTACACAAGATATGTTCGATGAAATGCACTTACACGCATATAATGGCAATGGCCACTCGTTGCAGGCGAGGCACATATCCAAGTCTTTGCTGGCTGCCAGCATACCCCGCAAAGCGCCTTCTGAGCTCATTTCATTGGTTGCAACCGCCAGTGTGCATCAAGAGCCCTCCAGTGGACACGGTGCCGACCACAGACCGATATCAATCTCCGACGATTCAGGACTCAACATGTTCGATGTTTCGGCTGCCAACGACAATTTGTACTTGCAGCAATTCCACCGTGAATTTTCTAACGTGGTTCTACCATTCCAGCAGTGCCATTCTTTGGCTCGTGCGGAGTTAACTCCTGCATGGGCTATCTTGCGTGATTGTGCCAGACGTGAGGCGTTTTTGTATGCGGCAATCTTGTCCCAAGGTGCGCGAGCATGCTTTTCCCACACCCCTTCCGCCGACCACGAAGAGGCCCATCTCTTTTACTTGCTGAAATGCCTAGCTCTTCTTGGTCCTGCACTTTCGCATGCCAGCTCGAAGGATGAACTGTCTCCCCCGCCCAATCTAGAAGCAATGGTGCTCACGGTTCTTCTCTTGGCATCGTCCAATGCCACTCACGAGAAACAGGACTGGCGTCCCCACTTGAAGGGAGCCAAAGATCTCCTTTTAAAATACGCACCCATGCAAAACGTGATAAAGCTGTCACGGGCCTTGGTATTTTGCAAGTATTGGTTCATCCTGATTGAAATATTGGCGGGGCTAGGCCTGCATCTAGGCGGCACGGTCCAGCTGGAGCGCGAACTAGACATTCTTTTAACCTGCGATGACCCGGATGAATTGCGCATCCTTGCAGAGATTGGGGTGTTGCAGCCGAACGGGTTTAACCTCCTTTGTGGATATCATTATAGTTGCATCTCACTGTTCCGTGACGTGATTAAGATTTTGAACAAAGCTCGGGATGACACCACATATACGAGATCCGATACAATGGAGTATTTGCGCTTGTTAGCCGCTTTGCATGAGCATCTGCAATGCGTGTTTTACAATACCCAAGGAATCTTCAGCACCGACCAATCGTCACAGCTTACTCCTGAAACGGGGGTGCTATTGGACTACTTGCCCGGCAGTGGTGACAAGAAGCTTGTTAGCTGGATGGACACCTCGCACCAGTGCTACGTCCTTGGCGCGACAATCACGGTGTTGACTAAATTTTTCGGCTTCACTGCAGTGTCACCTCATATACAGCTACTTACAGGGCAACTCACTGCATTTCTAGAGTGCACTATTTTGACGTCTCGGGTTCTGGAGGTGAAGCATGTAATACGGTTGATGCAATGGCCTGCGTCTGTCGCCGGTTTCAATTCGGTT
Source organism: Clavispora santaluciae (assembly GCA_022577645.1). Taxonomy (NCBI): domain Eukaryota; kingdom Fungi; phylum Ascomycota; class Pichiomycetes; order Serinales; family Metschnikowiaceae; genus Clavispora; species Clavispora santaluciae. Next base: position 343,908 of record JAJNMX010000011.1, read on the forward strand.
CGGCCCGCGGACAGAGTCATCGTGGGCGACGTGTTCCGGTGCTCATCTGGCTTTGGTGCTGGAAGTGCGAACCACAGTTTAGCACGGCTAGAGGAATTCTGGGTCCACGGGAATGCGTGTGCTGCCGGCGACGAGGCGCAAGTGGATGCGGTGCATTACTGACGCGGTGGACAATGGCTGGGTTCTGTGAATTAATAGTATAGGCGGTGCTGGTAATCGCCTTTGCCGAACATAGCTCAATCTACCTGCCACGCTTGGTGAACGCTGTATAATCACGCCTCCTGCAAAAGAGAGTACCTATTCACGCTATTTCCTGCCATTCCGAGCATCGTGTCCACGGCAGAAGGGACGTGGGGTGCGGCTCTGCGGTCATTCTGGATTTTCCACCCGACCCGCTCGGCCCCAAGCCGTGCTCCGTCCAAATTGGCCGACGTGGGACCAACGCGAAGCGCTGCGTTCTTTCCTACCATGTATAGCGGAAGATCGTCATTCCACTGCAAGTTTTCCGTCAAACACGGAAGCCCTCCCACGGTCTCGATCGGGTAGTCGCCCAAGATCGAGCCCATGAAACTGAGCCCATGGATGTCGGCCTGGATGCCTGTTGCGCAGCAGACATAGTCTGCGGTGACCCAGGAAGTGGCTGGCGGGCCCGGCGGAGCCAGCGCGCGGGAGCTGCCGGGCTCCGGGCACGCGGTGTCCATGCGCAAGTTCCACCTGCCGCCTTCGGGCGTCGCCTCGCCGATGGTGGTGTGCTTCATCATCCGGAGCCGGCCCAGGGCGCAGTGTTTCTTGAGAAGCATGTGGTACTCCGGGTTGACCAGCCCGCCGCCGCGCGCGGCATTCATGAGCTCCAAGCGCTCGTGGTCTGTGTCCAACTGGTAGAAGCTGGCCTTCTTGACGTTGCGGTACTTGGTGACCCAGTCCAAGTGGAAGTCAAAGTGCTTGATTTTCTCCGGGCCCCGCAACACGAGCGTGGTGCGGATGCCGCGGCAGCACGCCACATGCGCAAGCTGCGCCGACGTGAGCCCGCCGCCCACAATCACAAGATGCGCCGCCTCGGCCGCGGCCATGCGGCGCTCGACCGCCGCAGGAGGGAACCGGACCGCGCCCGAGAAAATGTCCGTGGTGTGGCACGCCATGGCCAAGTCCTTCCGCGCGAGCGCGGGCACGAGCGCCGCCGGGTAGTTCACCTTGCCGCGGTGGCCGCTCGCAACCACGCACACGGCGCTACAGAAGACCTGCCCGGACGCGGTGGTGACCACAAAGCCGGTGGTGTGCTCGCCCACGTCGTACACGTGGATGTCGCCGTAGCGGATGTCCACCACCTCCTCGCGCCGCACCGAGCCGCCCAAGCCGTACTGGCGCACCAAGTCGGCGCAGAAGTCGTGGAAGAAGGCGGTGCCGGGCCGGTAGTAGTCCTTCCACTCGCGCATGTTCACGTCGACAATGCCCGGGCGGTCGTGGGACGCGGCGGGCGCGCGCGGCGCCTGGCGCCGCATGCGCTTCTGGCGGTGCTTCAGCAACTCCTGCCCCACCACGTGGGGGATTTCCTTCAACTCCGCCTCGCGCCCGGTGTGGTGCGCCCACGCCACCATGGCGTCGATGTTGCCGGGGTCCGGGTGGAAGAACATGGGCGACCGGAGGTGCGGGATCTGGCACGCGGCGAACTGCGCGTCCCACTGGCCCAAAAACCGGTCGGCGGCCGCGTCCAACACCACCATGTCGCGGGGCGACACGCGCGCGCCCGCGTACTGCCGCCGCCTGTTTTTGTTGGTGCGCGCGCCCGAGGTGCGCTGCCGGAGCCAGTGGAACCGCAGGTGCTCGTCGTCGGAGAAAATGGCGCCGGGCGTGTCTTCGCAGAGCCGGGCGGCCACGGCGAGTCCGCACGTGCCGCCGCCCACGATGATCACCTCGAAGAAGCTCGTAGAGAGAATATCCACGGCCATGGCGCGCCACCCCATGGCCCACGCCCAAGGTTATACGCCGTAACCACCAGGCTCCACCAGAAGGTCTGTAACCACCAGGCTCCCGGGATGTGGGTAACCACCAGGCTCCCGGAATGTGGGTAACCACCAGGCCTGCGGCGGGGTTTGTAACCACCACGGTTCCACGTTCTAGTGTGACCTTGCGTCCATGTCGCACCTGCCCACTGCGAGTGCCTAATTGTGCATCGATGCCAGCAATCTGGGATCTGGTTCGTGAGTCCCTTCTGGCCGTGTGCATAAGCAGGGCTTGGGAATCCGTAATTTATAATTGAATCCATATTAAATCTGTGATTAACATCCGTGATTAGCACCCATGATCAACATTATTATGTGTAAATGAATAATATTTCTTTTTCTTAATCATTCAATCGCGTCATATTTTAAACAAATAGTTGAATCTATTTAACCAAAAATTTGATTATATAACCAAAAATTTGATTATATAAATCAATTTGACCGTAATCAGTCATTTTATATTTCATTGATATCGAATCAGATAGCTCTTTCTAATTTTTTCGACATCAAATTCAATGTTCATATATTTTACCATTAAATCTTTCACATTTATCTGTAAAGTACTTTTATCTTTTTGAATACTCGTTCTGCTCTCGCGCACCGGAGCCATCAACTGCATGCAAATTGCTTGCCAGATCTCCAACATTCTTAGGTACAGTGGATACACATCAGCTGTTGAGGAATTGGCAGAGCCGCCATAGATCCATGATTAACATTCGTGATTTACATCCGTGATTTACATCCGTGAATAACATCCGTGATTTACATCCGTGACCAGCATCCATATTTAGATAAATCCATAATTTAGATAATTGAATGTTCATAATATACACAATTGAATTTCAATTCACCAATCCCGTCACCGTCCGAATCTCAACATACAACTCAGCACTATGTTCTTAGATGTCAATCAGTCTGTTCTCAGTCTGTTCTTAATCTCAATCAGTCCGTTCTCAGTCTGTTCTTTAAATCGGTCTGTTACATCTCAGTCTGTTCTGTAATCTCAGCACCATGTTAAATCTCAAACATACAATTCAGGTACTTACGTAACTAGCGCAGCCCACCTGGGCTCAGCCGGAGATCTAATAGTGCGACAAGAAGCCCTCGATGATCGCCAAGAGGCCCACGGCGCCCGGGTCAGGAACACCGCCGTCGGCAGCAAACTCCGCCTCGTTGACATACGAAGCACGGCCAAACTTGGCGCCCAAATGGGCCGTGGCGTCACATCCAGCGCGAGCATCCGCCAAGGCCGCCTTCAAGTCCCCGGACTTGTGCAAAGTGTCCACAAACGGCTGCAATGTGTCCACGAGCGTACGGCCGCCCACGCGGGCCTTGGTGTAGCTGAACAAGCCGTCGTAGAGCGCGCCGTGCAACGCTTGGGCCACCAGCGCAGTCAGCGCGTCCTTGCTCTGCTGCAAGTGCTTGACAAGACTGGTGAGAAAGATGGCGTAGATGCCGCCGGACGTGCCTCCCATGTGGTCCTCCACCACGTCGGTGATGGTGCTCAACATGGCCACCGGGTCGTGCAAAAGCGCGTCGTCGGCGGAATCGAGCATGCGCAAGACGCCGCGGGCACCGGCCTCGAGCGTCTCGCCGCAGTCACCGTCGCCCACCTGGGTGTCGTACTTGGTGATGAGCGGCTCCTTCTCGATGAGGCGGTGCATGGCGGAGCGCAACGCCGCGGCAAAGACGGCGCCGTCGACGCGGAGCGCGCTGTGGGGCACGGCGGCGTGGAGGTCGGGCACGTCGGGCGACTGCGCGCCGCGGGCCCACTGCTCCGGGGTGTAGCGCTTGGGCTTCCACCCGGGCGCGTCTGTGGGCAAGTCCAAAAAGTGCAACACCTTGTCCGGCGGGTACTCGGGCGTGGCGGCGGCGTCCAAGTTGAGGAGCGAGAGCGAGAAGCCGGGCGCGCTCAAGGAGGTGACAAAGTCGGACACGTAGATGCGCGCGGGCTTCTTGGCCAAGGGGCAGCGCGCCACCGCGTAGTGCGTGATGGCGAGCAACTCCAACGTGGACGTGCCGCCGATGTTGTTCACCACCAACACGTAGTCCGGGTCGCGGGAAAAGTCCACGTAGTGGCGCTCGGTGTCGGCCGCGTCGAGCATGCGCCGGTACATGAGGTCCACCAAGTCGCGGACGTCCGGGATGGGCATCTTCTCGCCCGGCTCGTTGTGGATGCCGAGCCCCAACTCCGCGGTGCCCGCGCCCGTGAGCTCGCCCGCGTCCGCGTGGCGCCCGGGCACCGACGTGCGGTCCAACGCCGCGCCCATGGTCACGAGCGCGCCGTTGACGGCGCGGCCCAACGCCGCCACCGCCTCCAACGCGCCGCCCGCGGCCGCGGCGCCGCCCACCACCTTGTGGATCACCGCGGTGCCGGCCAAGCCGCGCCGGCCCACCATGGCGTTCTGGGCGCGGCCCACGGCCACGTCGTCGGCGGCAAACACCAACTCCACGCGGTAGCCGTCGCGCTTGGCGCGCTCCGCCACGAGCCCAAAGTGGAGCACGTCGCCGGTGTAGTTCTTCACCACAATGACCGCGCCCAAGTCCTTGTCGGCGGCGGCGCGCACCGCGGCCATGATCTGGCGCGTGGAGGGCGACGCAAACACCGCGCCGCTGACGGCCGCGTCGAGCACGTTGGTGCCGACGAACCCCAGGTGGAGCGGCTCGTGGCCGGCGCCGCCGCCGGAGATCACCGCCACCTTGGTGCGGGCGGAGGCCGGGTTGTACACCACCTTTTCCGATGCAATAAGCAGGAGCGCCGGGTTGGCGGCGGTGAGGCCGCGCAATGCGGCGAGCACCAAGTCGTCGTCTTGGGGGAAGATCCAGTGTTTCATGGGGGGAAGTGGAGGGGAGGAAGAGAAAGGGGGGAGAAAGGGGGGAGAAAGGGGGGAGAAAGGGGAGCGGAGGAAAGAGGCAACTGGCCGGTGGCCATGATGTCAGTGCGCGCCGGATACATGCGGGTACGCACGTGAGGCCGCGGCCAAATGGGCCGATGCTCGTGATTCAAGGAAGGGCTGATCCGGAGATTACGGGTGTGGCAAAGTAGATAGCGGCATGCTGGGATGAGGCTGGGATGAGGCTGGGATGAGGCTGGGATGCGCAGCTGGGATGCGCAGGCGAATGGCCGGGCGCCGTGCGAATGGGCCGGGCGCGGCAGGCGAACGTCGGGCGCGGCAGGCGAACGTCGGGCGCGGCAGGCGAACGGCGCGCCAATGGTTCGGGGCGCGAATGGCTCGGGAACGGCGCGAACGGCGCGGGCCGCGCGCGACTCGTGGGGTCGTGGGGAACGGCGCGAATGGCCGTCGGCTTCTTCATTCCTCCACCACGCCCATGCCCCGTGCCGTGCGCAAGTCTGCGCCCAAGTCCTTCGCCGGATGCTTCACCTGCCGCTCCAGAAAAGTCCGCTGCGACCTCCACAAGCCCGAGTGCCGCCGCTGCACCAAGTCCGGCTTCGTGTGCTTGGGCTACAACCTCAACCTCCGCTGGCTGACCCCCGTCTCCTTCTCCGCCGACACTTTCAACCCCCTCCAACTCCCGGTCGTCTTCCCCGACAAGGACAAGGACTCCGCGCCCCAGGGCTTCTTCCAGCGCCGCCCGGTGGACTTTGTCGTGTGGGACGCCAAGCGCAACTGCCGCCCCTACGAGACCTACGACGACATCTCCAGCGACATCGACGGCCTCAAGCCCGACCGCCTCTCCTCCGACACAACCATGCGCGGCCCGTTTGGCGTGTTCCGCGCCACGCCGGCCCAGCCGCCGCCGGGGCATGCGTCTCGGGCCGCGACGCCGGCCGCGCCCGCACCGCCCCCCGCACCGGCGCCGGGCCCGTTCCCGGAACCCAACCTGTTAGGCCACGACCAGCTCTGGTTGTCCAACGAGTTGCGCGAGCACGCGCTCTTGACGGCCGCGGCGCTCAACGGCGACCCGCAGTTCCTCGACTTCGACCTGCTGGCGCTCAACCTCCCGGCGCAGCTGGACTCGCACTCGAACTTGTTGAACCTCGTGTTCCACCGCCACTCGCACACCAACGGCGCCCTGCGGGCAGAGGTGCCGCCCGAGCCTGCCGGCGCCGCGCCGCTCGCGTTTGCCGACGAGTACAACGACCGCACCGCCGACGTGGCCATCAACCCGGAGAACCAGCATCTCTTCTACTCCAACTACACCAACTTCTACTACAACAACCCCTACCTCCCCAACGAGAAGTTGGACATCCAGCTCCACGCGCTGCTGACCGCGCTGAAGCATGACGACGCCTCCACTGACATGGTCGAAGGCGACTCGTCCCTGGGCACCCAGATGCCCGATACCATCATGGAGATTGTCCACAGCCCGCTCCAGCCCAAGTTGGGCTTCGATGTCTCCCACTCCAAGCACGACGTGTCCGTGCCCACCTCCGCGTTGCAAGTCCAGCCGCTCACGCGCTATTTGCTCAACTACTACGTGACCCAGGTGGCGGACTTGATGACCGTCATCCCCCTCACAGAAAGCCCGTGGAAGACCATCTACTTTCCGCGCGCGCTCATGGCTATCGGAGAACTCGCCGCGTTGGGGAAAACGTCCACCGCCAAAAACGCCCTTCTCAACGCGTTGCTTGCGGTGGCCGCGTTCAATTTGCAGAGTAAGTTCACAAAAAACTCGCCGCAGATGCGTTTTTTCCTCAACCTTGGCATTCGCCTCCGCAATCAAGCCAGTTTGTTTGTCAAGACCTTGCTAGGCTCCCCCAGTGACGCCAACGCCGGCGTGGTTCGCGCGGTGTCCCAGGAGAAGTATAAGGACATTTTGTGTGCGGTCATGTCCATGATCTCGGTCGACTTGGTGTGGGGCACTATGCAAGATACCAACTTCTACATCAAGTGGTGCGAGAAGGTGATCCACACCAAGATGGTGAACAAGAAAAAGCTTTCTCCAAAAGCCCGCATTTTGCATCGTATTTTCTCCTCCATGAAGCTCATCCAAGACTCCACGTGTCTCGACCTTGCAAGCATAAAGGAAGACCACGAAATCACCGCCCAGTTCGGACCTGACTTGCGCAACCGGTTTGACGCTGAGTTTCTAGGGAACCGCACAAAGAGTCGCATCGCTTACATAGTGGACAACTCACGTGTGCTGACGCCACTCTTTGTGAACAAGAAGTTGATCAACACGGACAAGAATGACGAGAACTTCGCAACCGATGCTCTTAACGGACTCCCCAGTTCTCTAATTGCAATCTTCTCCGAAACGGTGAATTTGCTCCGCGAAAAGATCTACCATCGCGAAATTTACTCGCGCGAGCCCGCCCGATTCCGCGAGCATGTTGCTATGTTGAAGACTAGAATGGATCTGTGGACTCTAGACTGGAAGCTCTACGAACTCAATGGCTCAGAAAAGCGCTTCTTTTCCCCCATGCATGAGGCCGCGTACCATCACATCATGTCGTTCTACTTTGCGCTAACCATATATTTCCGCCGCTTGATAGAAGAAGTTCCCCCGGCGGCAGTGCAGCAAACCGTCTCTCAGACTCTAGAGCATTTGAATCTGGTGCAGAAGTTGATTGCCTCCGACGAGGCCCACATGATCCCCCTCTTTTGGCAAGGGTTCATTGCTGGCTGTGAAGCCGTGTCTGTTCCTCTTCAAACAGGATTCAAAAACTGGGGTGCGGACATTGCCCAGTATTTGGGAAGCTACTGGGGCGCGAGGCAGATCATGCTCGAAGTGTGGCGCCGCAAGCGCTTGAACGAAGAGCGCGACGACTGGGTCAGTGTGATTCAGGATTGGGAAATGAATCTTATGCTTAACTAGAGAAATACAAGTGGTGCCTAGGCAGGTTTATGTTTTTTTCAGTATTTTTTTCTCTGTCATGTGCCGTAATCTGGGGATCGATCTCGAGCATTGTCGACACGAGCACTGGATCGAACTATCTGCACATATTGCCTTGTTTGCGGGTTACGAGTGTTGGCGGCACAAAAAATTCTCCGATGCTCCTGGGGCCGTGGCACAGTAGAATCGAGCAAAGGCTGTTCGGACATGGCGCAAAGCTTAATTTTGAGTATTTTGCTCATCACAGCCTCGAACACCTCCTTCACATTCCTTCACAGCCTCGCTTCGACTAAGCCTCACTGCCTCCTTGCATTTCCCGAAGCGATATCGCGAGCCCATCCCGTCGACTTCCGGTTGCGGCAATTGCGAGACCCCACACAAGAGGCAAGCAAATGCATGTCTGGCTATGCCCGTGGGTCGTCCGAATTGGGGCGTGCAACGCGTTGTGGTGTGCCGATATAGGGCATGCTTGGCTAGGCGCAATCATCTGCAGTGCGTGCAGGTGCAATGTTTGTATGGCTTCGCGCGCATGTTTACTAAACACGCACCCCAAAGCTTCGCCTGCACCATCTTACACACAATCTACTGAGGCCAAGCAGGCACGAACCCTAATTTTTCAAATGACACGCGTCTATGGGGACTCCTGTCGGGTGCGCCAGGGTCGCGTAACGGCATGTTCATTTCTCCGGTCGCGTCTAGCGAGGCGGAGTGGAACAGTATATAAACCGGCGTGGCGCCGCCCTCTTCCGTCTTCTCCTCATCAACTTATCCTTCAAGTCTCTCTCCCCTGCACTCGCTAAATAATGAAGTTCGCTCTTGCCTCCGCTGCCCTCGCTGCCTCTGTTGCTGCCACTACTGTGTCTGAGTCTGTCTCTTACGACTACGTGTACGTCACCAACAACGTCACCACTGAGATCACCATCACCTCTTGTTCCGACAACAAGTGTTCCACCACCGTGTCTCCAGTCGCCCAAACCACTGTCACCACCACTGTGGAGGGTGTTGAGACCATCTACACCACCTACTGCCCATTGACTGCCTCTGAGGCGGCCGAGTCTTCTGTCAGCCTGACTCTCTCTACTGTCACCACCACCATCGAGGGTGTCGAGACCATCTACACCACCTACTGCCCATTGACTGCCACCGAGACCACCTCTGTTGCTGCTGAGTCTGAGGAAGCTTCTTCTTCTGAGTCCATTGAGTACGTCAACGAGACCACCACCCCTGTTGTGGTCACTTCTGTTGGTGTCGAGTCTACCGAAACCGCCCAATCGACTTTCACTTCTGTCTACAACAGCACCTCCACCAGTGCCAGCGTCTCTACCTACGCGGGTGGTGCCGACAGAAACATGGCTGCCGGTGCTGTCGGTGTTGCTGGTATCGTTGCTTTGTTGTTGTAAATGACATAGTTTCAAACTGTCAGGCAATGGGCCTGTCTAAAATATCGGTATAGGGTTCAATTTATATTAGAAGAAATCATTGTAGAATCGGTTCGCTTGCACCTTGCGTGCACATGGCGTGCGACCTTGACGGGCTTGATCTCGCGCCTGTATGCAGTTCGTGTCGCGATCCAGATCAGGCACGCGTTGTATGTAGGTGTATTGGATGCCTCTCCGGATGGAGTGCCCAAGCTTTGGTGCTGCTACTGCATATCTACCATTCACGTCAAATTGTAATCACCACAACTAATCTATAATTCATCGTTCAACTTTGCTTTTTCTGCTGGCACATAAATCGATCTTCCAACATACACTTCCCACCACCCGTTGACATAATACAATGTCATGTCATATATGGTCTTGGGAAACTGCACGTAGGAGTTCCAGATAAACTGGAGCGCCTCCTTCACATTCTGCAACTCGTCTGCAAATGTCTGGTAGTGCACTTTATTGGTGATGATGGACTCCTCGTCCTTTGGTGCTTCCTTGGGCTTTTCCGCCTTCCTCGCCGGTTGCGCAATAAATGGAAATTCAATGCCGTGGTTATGGAGCGGCTCGTAGTCGCCATGCTGCACCTTACCTGCAGCGACATCCTCCAAGTGTTCCATGTACATCTTCTTGAAGTTGTTGATGGACGCGACCGACTTGGAAAGCCTGTCAAAAGTATTAAAGAGCGCCACCAACTCGATCCGGCGGAACTTTATCAAATGCTGGTTGTTTGGATCTTCAAGGTCAAACAAGATCTTGAGGGCGGTACCATAACCCATCGTCTGCAACTTCCCCCACATGCGGCAACGGTCACAACCGACGCAGTCCATAATTTCCGAGACATTGCGGAACCGCTGGCGGAACTCGTTTTTCAATTCCGGGTCCGTGGTCTCCGGGTTGAAGAGGCTGTGGGTGTCAAAAAGCTTCTGTGCAGACAATTCGTCCGAGATCTGGGTCAACCAGTCATTGTATTGACGCACCGAAACTTGGGAGTTCACCACAAGCTCGTCAGAGTCGGCCTTTGCGTTTTCGGCGATAAAGTCCGGCACCAGGATCAACTCGGATAACCGCACCACTGCCTGAGACACGAGCGCGTAGTTGAAGTAGATATTGGACAAGCGCTCGTTGAACTTTCCCACACGCTCCATAAATACCTTGAGGTTCGGGGAGAACTCGCCTGTGGTCAGGTCCAAATACTCGTTCGACAAATGGACGGCAATAGATGCGTGGAGACCCGAGATGACACGGTAAAACAAGTTCTTCTCCACGCATTGCTCGTGCTCCGAGTCATCCTCAAGCGACATGGGATTGGTGTTCGGGAAGCAGTTTTCGGAGTAGATGGCCTTCCACACGTCGAAAGACTGCACGCCGCCATATCCGGTGAATCTTTCCGGGTTCTCCACCAAATCAACAAACACACAGTCATTGCCGTCGTCAGACTGGAAGTAGTCCAAGTCCTCGCACGTGCATGCGTCACTGTGGCCCTCCTCCTCGCGCGAAATGCGACCCAATCTCGAGGGAGTAAGGTCGTCGGACACCTCGGTCCAGTTGAAGTTGTCCAACACCTCGACCGCACAGTTTTGGGTGGCACAAAAGTGTTGGGCGTTCCAGAACTTGCATTGTTTGTCCAAGTCTAGCTTGAAATGGCGGAAAAACGGGGATTTGATGAGTTTCTGGAGCGCGGGCCGGAGGTTGGCGTTGGTCTGGTCAATGTAGGAAAAGGTGGTGTTGCACGTCGGGGTGATGATCTGCAGACAAAAGTCCAGCGAGTCGAACGGCGAAACCGCCAGCGCGCTCACCACTGCCCAAAACAGTATGAGGCAGGTAACAATATCGAGCTTCATGGCTATGGAAGTCAGTAGCGGCGTAGGGTTTTATACGGTGGCCTAACCTGACGCGCGGTGGGCAGCGGCAAATGCATGCGGCATGTGACGGGTGTCACGTGCCCAGCAGATGAGGACACGTCAGTCGTAGAACCCGGTGGATTCGGCGGCGGAAATAGCGCCACTTTTCCATTCCCGGGCTGCGGCAGCAGGATTGGGGGTTACGGCGCCAATCCAGGGCCGAGATTAACGCGCCACCTGTGACCCGAGGTTTCGACCCGCATCGCAGAATAGGCCCCTCACACATGGAACATGCACGACCCCGGTGTATACGGTGCAAACCTGCTACGTGGGTGCAAACCCAGCGCCATCGCCGTCTGTCTGTTTATTTCACACTATAGGGGTGCCAGGGTAGGCCTATGCAACGTAATCTAATCATCGAACTTGATCTTTTTGGCCGACTTGGTCATGTCCACGTCCTTGAAAAACGCGCCGTAGGCCGAATGCGTCTTCTTCTTGGTGTGGCCACCGAACTTGAGCAACTCGTCCGGAACCGGCTGGTTGGCGCCACGCAAGATGTTCATCAACGCGCCACTGAGGTGCTTTTCGTGTTCAGTAAAGAGCGTGTGGGCAACACCGGTCTGCCCGGCTCTTCCCGTACGGCCAATACGGTGAACATAGTCCTCGGCCGTCAAGGGGAAGGTCAAGTTGATGACAACCTTGACGTTGGGAATGTCAAGACCTCTGGCGGCAACGTCTGTTGCGAGCAACAAGTTGGACTCGCCCAGCTTGAATTGGCCCAACGCGTGTGTTCTCTGCTGCTGCGACAAGTCTCCGTGGATCGCCGCAACATGGAAGCCGGAGCGGTTCAAAAGGCCCTCGACCCGCAGCGCTTCCTTCTTGTACAAGGCAAAGATAAGCACCTTGTCGTTCTTGTTGGCTCCCGACTGGTACTTTCTGAGCAACTGGATCAACTTTCTCTCCTTGTCGCGGGGGTCGATCACCTCCACAATCTGCGTGATTCTCTTGTTCGCCGAGAGCTCGTCTCTCTCACCAATCGTGACTTTCACGGGCGACGTCATGAACGCAGAAGCAAGGTCTCTGACTTCCTTGGGCCAGGTGGCAGTGAACATCAAGGTTTGACGCTTGCTCTTTTCGGGAGTGTGGCCAATAATCTGCTTGATGTGCTCTTCGAACCCTTTGTCCAACATTCTGTCCGCCTCGTCAAGCACCAAGTAGTCCACAGTAGACAAGTCCACCAATCCATCTTCCAACAAGTCCACCAACCGGCCAGGAGTAGCCACGGCAATGCTGGCATTCTTCAACTTCTCGATTTGGTCAATCTTGCTCACACCACCGTAAACGGCCACACACGAGATGGGGGTGTTTTTGGTCAACTCCTCCAAGTTGTCGAAAATCTGCAAAGCCAATTCACGGGTAGGGGAGAGACAGAGCACCTTCAACCCCTTCTTCTTTTCCTTCAAGATGTTGTTCACCGCGGGAACACCAAACGCAAATGTCTTACCAGAGCCGGTTTCGGCAACACCAATGACATCCTTTTGGCTTAGCAAAAATGGCCACGATACAGCCTGGATAGGAGTGGGCTTGGGGAACTTGGAGATGGCAGTCTGGACCTCGGGCACCAAACTGACGTGCTTGAACTCTAACAAGGGGCGAAGACCCAAGTTTTGGGGGTCTTCGATGGCTACTTCATTCTCCTCCAAGAACGCCTTGATCTCAGATTCAGGGACATTTGACAAGGTTTCCGATTGGACATAGAATTCTCCAGAGTCGGTCTTCTTTGGAGCATCTTCCTTCTTCTCTTTCTTGTCCTTCTTCTCCTTCTTGTCCTTCTTCTCTTCCTTATCCTTCTTCTCCTTCTTTTCCTTCTTTTCCTTCTTTTCCTTCTTTTCCTTCTTGTCCTTCTTCTCCTTCTTCTCCTTCTTCAATTTCTTTTCGATCTTAGCTTCGGCCTCCTCGGCCTTTCTCTTTTTGTCTTCTTTGCCCATCTTAATTGCAAGAAAATGTTACTGAGATGGAAAATCTCTGCGAGCCGCACGATGGCTTGTAGGTTTCTGCAGGACTGACCTTCGTCTACAGTGGTACCTCAATACGGCGAAATCAAATTAATCTAGATCTAGTCTGCGTCCTTCGTCCAAATCCACTTCATCTAGACGCACCCACTTGGTCTTGTTCACAATCTTCAAGAAAAAGAACAAAACCACAGAAAACGGAAGTAGAATGTACGCATCCACAAAGTCCTTCGCGGAAAACGGCTTAAACGTCGACCAACCTTGAATCAAACCAAGGAAAACGTTGATGCCCACACCAAGGATTGGAAGGTATGGGAACCACATTCCTTTGAATGGCAACTCATCCAAAGATCTTCCTTGAAGTTTCCAAGCTCTACGGAAACGGAGGTGGTACACATTTACCGCACCCCACACAATGAAAACAGCCACACCCGAAAGATTGACAATGTATTCATAGGCATTAGCCGCACCGGTCTTAACGTTCATCAAAGATATTAATCCAAGGAGGTTGAACAAGATCACCGCATTGTATGGCACGCCTCTTTTGTTGATTTTGTTCAAGAATTTTGGGGCGGAGCCTTCGTTGGCCAAGTGGACTATTGTTCGGGAGCCAATGTAGAGAGAGCTGTTGATTGCGGAAATGCACGTCAACAAAATAAACGCATTGACTAAATGTGCTCCACCTTCCCATCCTGCGCGTTTGATGGCGACCGTCATAGGCGATCTAAGCGTCTTGCTGTTTTCCGTCAAATCAGGGTCATTGAATGGCACGGTAAGTCCATAGAAGAAGGCAATGCCCATGTAGATCACCAAAATACGGATGAATGTCTGTCTCACAGCCTTTGGGAGTGCTCTCGAAGGGTTTCTAGCCTCACTGGCAGCGATTGCGATAGACTCGGTTCCAGAGTAGAATGTGGAGGCAAACACAAACGTACTGACAACAGACTTGAACCCATTCGCTAGTGGACCTGGGTGGTGCCAGTAGTGAAAGCCAAACGCCTTTTGGCCCTTTACTCCACCCGACACGTAAATAATCGAAAAGATGTAGAATGCCACCATGCCCACAATCTTGAAAAGAGCCAACCAGTACTCTGCTTCGCCGAATGTGGCCACTCCCAAGAACTGGAACGCCAAAAATGCCACCCAGAAAATTAAAATGTACCCATAGAGTGGCACTTGGGGGCCCCAGAATTGCAAGATAACTGCTACCGTATTGTACTCATTGGCAAGAACCGCGATCCAGATGATGGCATAGTTCCATCCAATGGTACCTCCCATAGCTCTGTCCATAAACTTATTTCCCAATGTGGAAAACACATTTCCCAGCGGGTATAGAGTGGCTAATTCGCCTAGACTCTGCATCATCGAGAAGGCAATCAAGCCAATAACCCCAAATCCGATAAGTAAACTCAACGGTCCATTTGCAGTAGGCAAGGCTGCACCCACCAAAATCCCCGGGCCAATAATTCCTGCAAGGGCCAAAAGAGAGATGTGACGGTCTTTAAATCCTCTCTTAAGGCCTTGTGGAGCCTCGTCTCCCAGAAGAGAGGATAAATTGGGAATAGAATCTGTATCATTCAGTATAGAGAGCTCGCTCTTTTTCTGGCTGGAATTCCACATTTGTAGAAGACCAAGTAGCTGGTTTTTTTTTTTCTTTTTTGCATCTGTCTTGAATTACACAACTGTGGTGCATGCGATATCAGCCGCATACTATGTTTTCATTTCACGTGACAAATGACATCACAAGCGATGGGGTCCTAGCAACCGGCCAGTGGCGAAATTCCATAGTACATGCTGCATCGGCTATTCTTGTATGCCTGGCATGGTTTATAGCTAGTGCCTTCAGTTCTGTTACCGGCGCCACAGCGTAAATAGACACTGCAGCGACAAATATGTAAAGGCTGATGCTCGCCTTCTTCTGTTGCAATCGCAAAAGTTCCAGAAGCAAGTTTTCTCGTACAAAAAATTCTCCTACAATAAAGAAATATAGTGGTAGCAGACCGACCCGTGCACCACATAGCGTACAAGTCTTCTAGGCCCACAGATCCACACGATCCCGTCAAAAGCGGTTGCGAGGTTACAAAATTCGCGAGGCCGTTGTCGAGCTTATTCTTCTCCATAACAAGACCTATAATTCAACGAGGATGAATCTAGGGCAGAAACAGGAGTGAAGAAAAAAGTGAGGTGCCGGATATCGCGGAGCTTTTATACGGTGCTGTGGCGTTACCCGGATCCCACTGGCACAGCTGGGCCATAACCCTTACCTCCACGGCGGCCTACACTGCAACAATAGGTTCTGACTTATTTGTATTTCATTTGATATAAATGCGTACAACCGTTGCAATCTGCGAGAAGTGAAAGGATTTCATGGGACTGGGCCTCAAAAAAAACGAAGACATGGGCACTTGAGACAGATGGGAAAACATCCGGGATCTCGGACTACCGAATCGCTTATTTGAGTTCTGGTCTCATATCCGATCTTCTAGGGGATTCTAATGGGTGCAATTGCGCCAAGTAAGTGATGGCCCACATCAAGTAGCACATAACCAATCCCAAAATGACAGAAGATCTCCACACGGTTCTGTTTTCCTTAGGGGCAAAGTTCCAAGCCAAAACGCACAGGGCGACGGTTAAAAACAACACGACAATAATTGTGTAACTAGAATGTTAGATGTGAACCCGAAGCGATAACGGTAGATAAAAGAAAACATAACGTCAGAAGAATTTGCCAGGCTGAGTATACAGATCTGGAGTCTCCATCTGACAGATTCATATACAATTATCAGTAGCCAAGGACATATAACCCATGATGTACATACCCACTCATATCGGAAAAGCTGAAGAACGAAGATAATGATGTCCAGTTGATATGAGAATGTCCGGGACGTACACCCGTACATCTCTTTAATAGATTGCATAGCGATTGGGGCTTATATTTCTGTCTGCCAGTTTAAGAAATAAACCTCTTCAATTCTCGTGATTGTGGCAGCTAATATCAATTTCCAGGGTTTACGGGTGGCTCTTTTCTTAAGCACATTGCAACATCTTTGGGGAAAATTTTCTCCATTTCCAAAATAAAGTCGCATTAATCATTTCTTTGCATAAACGCATAAATAGCAAAAATTAGAAACAAAAGTATGTAATAAGAAATGGACTTGGAAATTGAGCTACAGCTGTCTATTATGAGCCTAGCAATAGTATTTTACAGAGCTCCGCTTGTCCCGAAGTAGAAAGTTCGGCCAAATGGGGTAGTCATAGCCAGACTCCCAAGGTATATCCTGCATGCCATTGTATCACCACCGATTGCACCTCTCACTAATCTTGACCCAACAGTGCTATGGCAAAGGTACCCACCAAAGTGGTAAACTGGCTTTACTCGGTAATTCATACCCAGTACAAAAATGAAGAATTGGTATATAATGACGTGTACCGTTTTCTCTCCGTCTATCTAAGCCAGGGGTTCCGGATCCGTACGGCTGTCTACACTTCCGGATCAGGCAAAACCTCGCTTCTTCTCCAGCTCTACGGATCTGTTCGTCTTGCAGAGGCCGAAGTGCCGGTGCATATCTGGGTTCCACACAACTATCCGTTTGCTGACAAAACCACTTCTCACTACGAGGCCGATGGTGTTCCTCTAGTATACATAGTACCAATGGCAGGGATGGTAGTACGCCAGAGCAACAACGTGGACCTGCAAGGCCGCTTCTACCACCCATACCTATCACTGTGGTATCAAAGTTATGCGCCAGGAGCGCCTAGTCCCGAATTTTCGTTGTTGCTGTTGATTGGATGCTTGAGTGTGACCTTCGAGAAGGAAATGCCATTAGGGCTTCGGCAAATGACGACTGGACCAGAATTACCGCCCAAAGCGCCCGTAGGTGCAAACACAGTGCCTTCTCCAGGAATGAGAAGGGAGACCACAGGGCCTCCCCTTCCTCAGAAACCCAATTCCGACATTCCTTTGAAGTATCGGGCACCACCACCACTTCCACATTCCCAGCCAGCACTGCCCAGACAACTCAAGGAACAAAAGCAGCCAGCATTTGGGAGCTCCGACCGGGTGGAAAGGAGCCCCCAGAGGCAAGAATACGCCGCACAGGAGCACCACACTCCGTATGGTTCCACGACGCCATACCCAAAGACAGAGCAGATTCCAGAAGGAGGAAACCGTTCCATCAGTGCTCAGCATCATAAGAAATATGCCCAAGCATCCTCCAACTCTGACCCCGTACCCAGACCGGCACAGTCTGTGACCCAGACAGAAATCGAAGATCTTATAGACAAGGCGACAGAGACGCGGTCTTCTGGAGGGTCCAAAGAAGTGATGGAGAAAATTTCGCATCAAATCAATGCTTTTCTTGAAGACTCGGGGATCAATGCGGTGGTGGAGCCAGTGAATGCCATCTCCAACCGGTCAGCAGCATTACACTCGCAACTTCTGCACCACCTCAAGCAGGCCAGTGCAAACCGGGAAAATTTGGAGAACCATGTGTCATATCTCAAGGGACAGATTGACGCCATCACCAAATTGAATCGCAAATTAGGTGATCTTGACGTGGTCAATACCGAGGACACAAGAAACATCGCGGTCGGGTTAAACCCGGTATCGGCTGTGGCGGTAGATGATGTTGTTTGTGCCGACCTGGCTTTGGTGCACCAGCTATATGATGTGTGCGCCGATATCAAGGCACATAAGGATACGATTAATCTTGTTGCAGGCAACTTCAGATCCGAGGCCGAGTTGATCAACGACTCCAACCTAGACATGTGCATCAAGGCCGTTAGAGGCCTTGCCCGGGAGGCGTTTTGGCTTGAGATGGAGCGAATTCAGATCGGGAAGGCCATGGGGTTACAAGATATGTAACGCCATGGGTTCCAAGATATGTAACATGGGTTCCAAGATATGTAGTGAATAGAAGGAGACGCCGATGCCCACCAGGTCGGGCGACAAACACCGGAGAGTCAAATTTTCAGCAGAACTGGACTTTCAAGTGGACAGTTCGGCATGTGAGCACAGCCATTCTTCCGCAACCTTGACTTGGCTGGTGCGGAACCACTGGTTTCGCACTCGATAACGTGGCCGAGGTGCCACCGCAAAAATAGTAGGAACCGCATTATCTAGAAAAATAGAGTAATGTAACTGCAATATCTCCTCTGGTGACCCGGTCGGGGCAGCGGAGCAGAGATTTAACTGCCAGTTTGGCAATCTCTTCCAAGGCGTCAAGTGTGCCTAATCGGGAAGGTCTCACACTACAGTGCGCCGCACGATGCTCGCACTGAGAAAAAATAAAAAAAAAAACCTAAAACTTTTCTCTCCATCGTTCTTCCATAAAATGTCTGAGGAGTACATGATCAAGCCAGAAAGCGTGGCGCCCTCTAAGGACACCTCGGAGTGGCCCCTCTTGTTAAAAAACTACGACAAGTTGTTGGTTCGTTCCGGACACTACACCCCAATCCCAGCGGGTTCTTCTCCTTTGAAGAGAGACTTGAAGTCGTACATCTCTTCTGGTGTGATCAACTTGGACAAGCCATCCAACCCATCCTCCCACGAAGTTGTTGCATGGATCAAGAGAATTTTGCGTGTCGAAAAAACCGGTCACTCTGGTACCTTGGACCCTAAGGTCACTGGTTGTTTGATTGTCTGTGTCGACAGAGCCACCAGATTGGTCAAGTCGCAACAGGGTGCTGGTAAGGAGTACGTGTGTATTGTCAGACTCCACGACGAGTTGGAGGATGCCAAGGAAATGGGCCGCTCTTTGGAGAACTTGACTGGTGCTTTGTTCCAGAGACCTCCTTTGATTTCCGCCGTCAAGAGACAATTGAGAGTGCGTACCATCTACGACTCCAACTTGATCGAGTTCGACAACAAGAGAGGTTTGGGTGTGTTCTGGGCCTCTTGTGAAGCCGGTACCTACATGAGAACCTTGTGTGTCCACTTGGGTATGTTGCTTGGTGTCGGTGGCCACATGCAAGAGTTGCGTCGTGTCAGATCCGGTGCTATGGGCGAGAACGATAACATGGTCACCTTGCACGATGTGTTGGATGCCCAATATGTCTACGACAACACCAGAGACGAATCTTACTTGAGAAAGATCATCCAGCCATTGGAGACTTTGCTCGTGGGCTACAAGAGAGTCGTTGTCAAGGACTCCGCCGTGAACTCTGTGTGTTACGGTGCTAAGTTGATGATCCCAGGTTTGTTGAGATACGAGGAAGGCATTGAGTTGTACGACGAGGTTGTTTTGATCACAACCAAGGGTGAGGCCATTGCCATTGGTATTGCTCAAATGACCACTGTCGACTTGCAATCCTGTGACCACGGTGTCGTTGCCAAGGTTAAGAGATGTATCATGGAGAGAGACACCTACCCAAGAAGATGGGGTCTTGGCCCTGTTGCTCAAAAGAAGAAGCAAATGAAGGCTGACGGTAAGTTGGACAAGTTTGGAAGAGTCAACGAAAACACCCCAGAGTCATGGAAGCAAGAATACAAGGACCACGCCGATGAGCCAGCTCCTGCTGTTCCTGAGTCCAAGTTGGCCGCCCCTGAAGTCATTTTGCCTAAGAAGTCCGAGAAGAAGGAGGAGGAGAAGGAGGAGAAGGAAGAGAAGAAGGAAAAGAAGGAAAAGAAGGAGAAGAAGGAGAAGAAGGAAAAGAAGGACAAGAAGGAGAAGAAGGACAAGAAGGAAAAGAAGAGAAAGGCTGAGGACGACGAGGAGCCAGAAAAGAAGAAGAAGTCCAAGAAGTAAACCAGCATATCTTTTAGTTGCAAAAAGCAGCAGACCTTTGTACATTGCTTTAAGAATACATGAAACTTAGAAATTAATACCAACCTTTCCATAGCAAGCTCCAGGGCAAGTAAATCTACCAATGCAAAATTATTTATTCTTTTTATAAAACCGGTGGAGCGGCCAAGGTGTCACTGCGTTTGGGAGAACCGGGCAAATTCATATCTCTGTTCCATGTTATGGGAAAGCTTCTCTATCTTAGTCTCAATTTGCTCTATGCGGTCCTTGTCCCCAACGTCTGAGCGACTTCGCCTCTCTTCCTGGGCTAGCAATAGCCGCAAGATTTTGCTATTAGCATCCTTCCCGGATGTAGCCTTGTAGCATTGAGTAAATAAGCGCTTTCGCTCATCCGGGTTATGAGATAACCGATAAAGTATAAATGACACAAGCGAAGCAAGAAACCCGGTCTTGGGTATATTCTGGAAGAGATCCAGGATTTCCTTGCCGAGGGATGTATTTGTCCGCTCTGCACCGAGTGGGAAACCTTTATTTTGGTACGCAGACGCCACCGCCTTGAATGTTAACAAATACAATGGGCTGGATCCGGTAAACTTGCGATCAGACTTTTCCAATGTCAAGTCGGAGTACAACTGGGTCATGAAGTTTCGAATCTGGGCCGCATTATTCTCTGGATCCAGAATGGAAAGCGCTCGGATCTCATACTCAGAGATGAGAAGAAGATGAAGCGTGGAGAAAACATTGTACTCATTGTATGAATCCAATGGCATCATTGCCTCGCATCCGATTCCCAGGTGTTTCTGTAATATTGAGGTTTCGGGTCTCCATTCATCATGGTATGCTGAAGACGTCAAGTTCTTCACCCGGAGAAAGTAGTATTTTGCGGTATGAATATCGCCATGAGCGTGGTAGTAGATGGCAGCGAGGTATAGAATGCGGGGGATGAGGAGCTTATAGTAGCACAACTCTTCGGTGGAAAAGTTGTCTTCGTTGAAGTCCCGTATGAAGCCATGCAAGAAAGAAATGCCCGAGAAGTCGTTTTTCAGCACGAAGTTAAGCCAGACCTTGTAGTAGTAGACGGAGAACCTGATATAGTTCAAGCGCACGATATTTCCCGTCAATAGACGGAGCGGGAAGCACCGGGAGCCAGGCTTAGCGTGGGTGAGCTCCTCGAATTGGGAGTTGACGATCTCCAAGCACGCCGAAAACACCTTGTGGGCTTTTCTTGCGCACGAAGGGTCGGTCATGAACAGCACGCCAGAGAGAAAGTAGAACATGATGACAAACTCGTCCAGATTCATCCACCGTGCCTTGTACGGCACCAGCAGTTCACCAACACGGAGACTTAGACTGATGAAACCGTCGTCTTCCCAGTGTTTCCACCCGGCCTTGCGCTGCTGCGACACAAACCTCGACACCACCTCCACATATGGCGCGGTGTCTTGGTTGGTGTGGCCCAAGTATGCGAGGCGAAGCAAGTGGGCCATGGCGATGATCTGCGGCGGCGACTCTCCGATGAGACCAAAGACGGTCTCGACAAGAGGCGCGCACGCGTCGGGGGAGCCACGGTACAAATGGAGACTCACCAGGTGCAAAAGCGCCAAGATACGCACCTCCGGCGTGGTTTGCGGCAGGCAGAGCGGGTGCAAAGCCAGCTGCGCCGCGGAGGCGTCGGAGATGGTCAAGCTGTCGACGCGAGCCAAGGCGAACATGTCTGCCGCTGCACGTGCCCCTTGGGCCAAATAGGCGGAGTGGCGGGCGAGGAGAAACGGCGCCAAGAGGCGCGGGCTGGACTCGTGGAGAATCTGGGCATACAAGAGATCACAACAGACGCGGACGTCGAGGAGCTCGTGGCGGCCGCCCAAGGCCATGGCGCGGCGCACGTATTTGTCCGCCAAATCGATGTTTTCGGTTTCGTTGAAGTAGAGCTGCGCTAGGCGGTAGCACGCGGCCGCCTCGAGCGCGGGGCCGATCTGGTGGGAAAGAAGAAAGAGGAGCGCCTTGATCGCGAGCCTGATGTGGGCGAAATACGCCTTTGCGCCCGCAACATCGTTGGCCTGGAGCACATTGGAGTGCGCCGCGTGAACGTAGGCTTCGGCCGCGTAGAGGCACACTCGGACGGGGAGTGTGTCTGCATCTGGGGCATCTGGAGCATCTGGAGCATCTGCAGCATCTGGGGCATCTGGAGCATCTGAAGGGGGTGCTGGAGGGGGTGCTGCGGGCGCTGGAGGGGGTGCTGCGGGCGCTGGGGCATCCGCGGCAGGCGGCGTGGGCGGAGCAATGGCGGGTTTTGTGGCGCCGGCGCCGTCGCTCAAGGCCTCGAACGCTTCGGGCTCCGAAAGAGGGAGGTACCGCTGCACGTTGCGCTCGTACTGGCGCTGGAGCCCGGTCTTGGGCCGGTCGTAGAACGAGGCGGTGGCGGGGCCGGAACTCGAAGGGCGGGAGGTCAAAATCCGAGGCGAGGACGACGCCGGCCGACTGGCAGGGACCAGAAACTCTCGTCGTGCCGCCGCCACGATTTTCTTGCTGGGGTTGGTTTTCTCCGGGCGGGGCATAGTGGAGTAGATGCGCGCACTTGGTGGCACATGGTCGCGGTCGCGATCAAGTACTCCATACGGCCCAATCGGTCTACGCGAGATGGGGTATCACTATAATGCAAGTATTATACACTCAGCTCTGGTGGAGCTGTTCCTCTAGCTGCCGCCTCATTTGGCGCTCCTCCGCCAACTCCACCTCGTGGCGGTCCTGGATCTCAGACACGATCTTGCGGAACTCTTTGCGCAAGATGCTGGTGCTGGTGGATGCTTTGGCGGGCCGGAGCGCAGCCTCCTCCTCGTCGCCCTCGCTCATGAAGAGAGACGGCGACGACACCACAGAGCCACGCGGAGACTTCTCGCCAATGTGGTCCACCTTCAAGAGGCTGATCTCCTTTCGTAGCCGCGCAATCTCCTGGTCCTTCGCGTCCACCACCTCGGGCGAGCCCAGGTGCCGCTGGGTGGGGCTTTGGCGCACGGCCGCCATCTCGCGCTCAAGCGCGGCGTTCTTCTTGCGGTACTCCAGAATCGTCTTCAACGAGTTGGCCTTCAAGTACTCGTATTCCTTCATGAAGTACTGATGCGAAAACCGCAAGTCGTCCAACGCCACCTTGTACTCGGCGATGCTGCGCTCGCCGGAAGGCTTGATGTTCTTGTATGGCGACGCCGCCAAAAACGAGTGGTCCTGCAACATGGACGCGTCGCCCAGGTCCGCAGTGGCGTCGGACGACAGCATCGCGGTCGAGGGCGCAGATGTGGGTGGCGGCGGCGTCGCTAAAAGCGCATCTATGCATTGCTGGGCCCAGCGGATCTTGAGGTCCAAGGAGGTGTTTTCGCCTTCAAACTCGGGCAAGTTCACGCCGCGCTGCGCCGCCACCGACGCAAGGTGAGAGAAGAGCGCCTCGAACAGGCGCTGGTGCAAATGGGCCGGCGCTGGGGGCGTGGGCAAGGCGGATTTTTCCGCCGGCGCCGCCAACTTGACGTCCTCGACGTAGCCCAACACGAGGCAAGCGAGGTTGTGGTTGTGGAGCTGGGTCTCGAGCGCCTCGAGCTCGGTGGCAGCGGCGATGTACTCCTGCTCGAGGGCGGAGTTCTGGCGCATGACCTTGACCAAGAGCTCCGGGTCGAGGTCCTGGGACCGCGCGGCGGGGCCCACGAGGAGCGTGGAGCAGAAGGCGTTGGCGGCCGAAAGGCGCGTTTGCAAGTACTGGCGGAGCTGGCGGTGGTCGGCTATGCGCGCCTTCAACCGCTTGAGCTTGTCCAACGAGAGCACGGTGTGGCTGCCGACCTTGGACACGTCGAACACGGAGTTCTCAATCAACACCTTCAAGTTGAGGTGGTTGGGGGCGTCGAAGCCGCCCAACGGCTCCAGCACCGCCGACGCCGGCAGCGACACGCCGGAGGCGGCGGAAAAGCCGTCGCTGCCGCTCAGGCTGTCGCAGTCGTCGACGGAAACGGCGTTGGAGGCGAGCGCGGCCTCCAAGTGGGACACAAACTTGGCCTCCATTAGCAGCGGCGCCAAGCGGTCGTGGCTGGGGTTGAGGCGGGTGTGTTCCTGGAGCTGGAACTTCAAGAGGTCAGGGGTGGTGTTGGCCAAGTTGAAGGAGGGCGCGGCGCGCAAAAACGGGCTGCTTTGGGAAAATGTTTCCGGGTCCACCATTGCAGCGAGAGGGTGGGGGTGCAACTGGCAAGAGGAAAAGTGGTAGCTGGCGGATGGAAGTTACGCGAGCCACTATTCGCGGTGGGTGCGGGAGATCCGCACTGCACACAGAACAGGACGCGTTCGGTGCTTCTGCCCAATCGGGGTGGGTAATTGCCTCCTGCTGCGGGCACAAAAGGCGCCGCGTAGCAGGGCCAAGCGTGTTTGCAACCTGGGTTGCCAATCGCGGCCGTTTGGTTTCCTTGGGTCACGGCACATGGGGGGTAGAAGATGTCGCGGGCCGTGTGGGTTACGGGCGCTGGGCGGTTTGGAGCGCGGCAGCGATTGTTTGTATTGTGGGTGGAGTTTGTATTGTGCCGTCCCGCGGTGGGCAGAAGAAGAGAAGAAAGAAGAGAAAGAAGAGAACAGAGAAGAGAAAGAAGAGAACAGAGAAGAGAAAGAAGAGAAGAAAGAAGAGATCAGAAAGAGAGGGAAATTGCGTTGGCGGGCTCTGGTTGGAGCGGTTATTTGGGGTGGCGGATGGTTGTGGTGGAGGTGCAACCGAAGGATCTGCAGATGCATCTGCGTTGCGACCGCTATACTTTGTGCCGGCGTATGTATTTTCTGGATTGGGCTTTGTTGTGTGATTGCTTGGAGTGGGTGATTGGGTTAGTGGGTGAGTGGGTGGACGGGAGTGGACGGGAGTGGACGGGAGTGGACGGGAATGGACGGGAGTGGACGGGACCTCTGCGCATCGGAGACTCTGTATTAAGGTATTTTGGGTCTTCTGTGTCTATTTTGTCGCTGTATTTGTCTGTCTATAATTTGTGTACATTTGTGTCTCTTCTATTGTGTCTCTTCTATATTTTGTCTGTCTATATTTTGTCTGTCTATATTTTGTCCACATTTTGTGTCTGTCTTTGTCTGTCTGCCTGTGTCTGTCTTTGTCTGTCTGCCTGTGTCTGTCTTTGTCTGTCTGCCTGTGTCTGTCTGCCTGTCCCTATGTCTACCTTACCACTCCTACTACGCACTCGCCAGATCTAGTGGTTCCGGTGTCAGATTCCAACCTTGGAACTTACAGAGTAGACCCAACACTACACAAGAGGACATACTGCCCAACCTGCCACCTGCAACACGCGTAGGCCATGTAACCTGCACTGTTGCCGTACTTGCACCGCGAATATCACCAAATCAGTCGCCAGCCCAACCACCTTTCGTCCCCTCGTCACCTCACTAGTGTCTACTAGTATCTACTAGTGCCACCATTGTCACTCGTCATACTCGTGACGTCATCCTCGTCACGCGACACTCTCATACTCGTGTGTCTATCTGGCCCACTCAATGAAGGTGCTACACAGCGCTCCGTTGGACAAGGTGCCGCCCAAACCACCGCCATGCCTCCGTTTCGTCTCCTTCAACATCAACGGCGGCAAGTCGCTCTTCAACTACCACCCCTGGAACCAACTCCGCACCTACGACAACCTTGCGGACGCTCTCCACGCCGATATCGTGTCGCTTCAAGAGCTCAAGATCCAGCCCGACGCCGTGGCGCACGTGGCGCTTGTGGACCGCTACCGGGCGTTTGTGTCTGTGCCTCGCGAAAAGAAAGGATACAGCGGCGTGGCGCTCTTTGTGCGCATCCCAACCGCAGCCGACCTGGCCCAGGTGCGCCAGGCGCTCACGGTGGTGCGGGCCGAGGAAGGCGTGACGGGGCGGCTCGCCTCGGGCCCCCAGGGGCCGTACATGGATTTGCAGCCATCCGTGGCGATCGGAGGCTACTTGGATGGCGCAGACGTGGCGGCGGCAGGGCTAGATGAGCAGTGGATGCGGCGGTTGGACGCGGAGGGCCGCTGCGTGGTGGTGGAGTTGGCCAATGGCACCGTGGTGTTCTCGTTGTACTGCCCGGCCAACTCCATGGCCACCGAGGAGGGCGAGGCGTTCCGGCTCGCATTCCTCGACGTCCTTCTACGGCGATGCCACAAGCTCCATCTAATGGGCAAGAATGTTGTGGTGATGGGCGACATCAATGTCAGTATGGACCTCATAGACAGCGCCGAGGGAATCAGCATGGCAATCAAAGAAAAGCGCATCGTCAACAACCTCCGCGACGGGCCCGAGGCATTTGAGTCGCTAAACTCCTCCCAGTGCCTTCTGTTTCGCCACTCTCGGCCCCACAGAAAGCTCCTCAACTCATACGTGCGGCCCCTGATCCCGGGAGAACCTCCCTCGGAAAACCAGATATTCCATGATACAACTAGACTTGTGCAGAGGCGACGCTTGGCCATGTACACGGTCTGGAATACCCTCACCGGCGCTCGACAGGCCAACTTTGGCTCTCGAATCGATTTGATTCTCGCGTCCAACGCAGAATTCGCCAGCCATGTGGTGAATGCCGACATTCTTCCATTTTTGTACGGTTCAGATCATTCGCCTATATTCACAGACGTGGACGTTTCGTACCAAGAGGTGAAGACCTATACCGACCAGCCTAAATTGCCATTTGAGGCACGCACCTTCTATAAACTAGTGAAGCACAGAGACATTTCCACAATGTTCGGCCGGGGTGGAAACGCCAATGAAGCACCCTCCAAAACAGCCGAATCGGCACATCCGCTTCTTAGTGCGCCAGTGGAGCCCAAGCTGGAAGCCGACTCGCGGAAGAAATCTTCTCGACCCCAATACGAAACCCGCAAGAAGCAAAAGACAGTTCTGCAACAATCTATTAGAAGCTTTTTTTTTTCAGACTCACCGAAAACGCCAGAGCCCGCCCGCCAAGTTTCCTGTGAGACGAACCCAAATACAAGAGCAGTGAGGTTGGATTCCATAGATTCCCTCAAGTCTCTAGTGTACAGCAAACCCCCCATCTGCAAACACGAAGAACCTTGTATTCTCAAGACTAGTCTCACCAAAGTTAATAAGGGAAGGCGGTTCTGGTGCTGCTCGAGGGAAGGTGTGGGGAACCCCAAAGAAATCGGCGACTATCGGTGCGATTTTTTTGAATGGGCCAAGCCCAAGTCGTCTTAACCTACTAGTCGGCATCTAACAATTTCATACTTTTAAACCATTTTATTGATGTGGTATGCACGCGATTTAAAGAATCGCCAAGAAAGAGAAGCACCCTGGAATAGCTAGGGATGAAATAAAATGCAACCACGAATACCCAACGGCGACCAAAACTAAAAATACACTGACCCATACCCAGGCATGCTTCTCCACCATTTCAGCCAATATTGGTCTGAAAAACTAGTGTACACAATATTTTACGATTTACGGAATTCACTCAACACAGGGTAGATGGCTTCAAAAGCAGCATAAATCTCCTCTCTTTGCTTTGCACCTGTCAAGACGATCTTTCCGGAAACGAAAATCAAAAGGACAATCTTCGGCTTCACCATTCTGTAAATCAAGCCTGGGAACAACTCTGGTTCGTAAGACGAGAAAGTTCCATGCGAGAAAGCCAAACCTTCCAAACGAATGGGGAATTTGACATCACAAGAACCCACAATGTTTTGAATTTTGAAGTCGGTGAACTTGGCATTGAAACCCAACTTTTGGATGATACGAGCATATTTTCTCGAAGCCAACTTGGAATCATCCTCAGACTTGGCACCAGTAACAACCATTTTACCCGAGGCAAAAATAAGCGCAGTGGTTTTTGGCTCTCTAATTCTCATAATCACGGCCGCAAAACGCTTTGGATTGTATTCTGCATTACGAGCATGCAAAGCAATGGTCTTCAAGTCCAAACGACAGTCCAAGTTAACGGTTGCGACGATATTCTGTAGCGTGGGCACAATACCGGACATAGCACCGTCATCATCGTTTTCGTTAGGTTCCTTAATGCCAATGTCACTTTCATCCTTTTTTATCAATCCGTTATTATCAGAAGTATCAATTCCTTGGGGAAAGGACAAAGAGCCAGGGCCAGTGAAGGCAGAAGCGGCTGCGGCGTTTGTAGGCAACTTCAAAGAATCCATATTCTATAGTAGTTAGACAAAAACTTGGTGTGTAGTATTAATATTTCTGTTCAAAGATGACAAATTAATGTATCCCTGGCTACGAGAAGTGAAAAATAACCTTTGAAGGCAATTGATTTCAAATCTCAGTATATAAGTAGAAAGGCAGGATTAGTGTTAGATGCAGAAACACTGTATATAAGACGCCAAACGACACAAAACCCAAAAATCTAAGCTGCCCGAATCCGCGGGAACGTCGCGCAATTTATAGTCGCACGTTTTTCGTCCGGGTAACTGACGCCACGTCCCTTGCAACTGCATATGTCCCTTTTGCCCATCTCTCAACCAAAGAACATCGTTCGGGACAAATATACATTGCTTCGGAAATTAGAAGGTCATAGGAAGTGATTCCCTAATCACCAGCAAAGATTAGTGACCGCTAAGCGATCTAGCGAGTATTGTGGTATGCATGAATTGAAAGAGCGCACCTTCAGAGCACACTCTAGAATGAAAACAAGAGCAAGCCGTGACGCAATTAGCGCTCTCTCAAGAGCTTGTTTCTCTTCTCCTTCTTTCTCAATCTCTCGACCTTCTTGGCATGCATCTTTTGAGCAATTTTTTCGAATCTCTCCTTCTCTGCGATCGCCTCCCTCTTCTTCTTGATGGCATCGACTCTTCTGGTACGCTCATCGTCCTTTTCTTGTTTCAAGTCCTTGATACGTTGTTTGAACTGCTGTTCCTGAAGCTTCTTCTCTTCTCTCAATTTCCAAGTACTAAGTTTCTTGACACCGAGAGACTTAACTCTGAAAGCCTCTTTCTTCATTTTCCAGTCCTTTCCATTAACACGAGATCCCTCCCCAAGATCCTTTTCCGCAAGAGGGTCAAGATATCTCTGGGGGATGTGCTTAATTTCTTTCTCTGATGTAGCAGATGTAGCAGTCATTGCAGTTGGAAAAGTAACTTTTCGCAGAGATGAAGAATGCGATGTGCTGATATTCTTTATACACAGGAATCACAATAGGCTCTAGGCTTGTGCTTGGGTCGACGCTTCTTTGGAAATGCAGCTAGATGCATAAATTTCTTAACCACAGTAGGAATGGTTACTGGGATCGAAATAAGCCCATCGTTCATCGACTGCACGTTGTTAGCATCCTGCGGATGATTCCACTTTTCAATACACGCCATACCTCAATAATCATAGCGAGAACGCCAACGTGCCGTGACAATGTTCACGTAGCGATAGGCATATGTATTATACACAATTCAACGGTTTTAAATCAGAGATCTGGGGTTGCCTGATTGCTTGGTCCAGAAGCATCGATATACTTCCATTTGCTTAACCGCAGCACCAGAACAATGGCATTCAGAGTGAACTATACTCACAGCATAGTACTATATACCAAAAGGGGAAAAAAGTTATGCATCTAGCATATCTGGCTGCTTGTCAATAAGCAATACGGCCCGCCGTATCCATCTTCTACACCTAGTGTAGCGAGAAAATCCATCGCTATAGGTGGGGTTCTCCCAGTTGGTATCTGAATACACCCATCCGTCGTCAGACTTAGCATGATTGTGTTCAGGGTCAATTTTCCAATCATCATCTGCCCACTGCCATTTGTACGAATATAACAGGGACGCGAACGTAGGAAATGCAAACTCTTCATGCAGCTGTGGGCTTGGAGCAGGTAGCATCAGAGACTGATAACAGTAGCTGGCTCTTTCAGTGGGGAAAAGAAGCTTGCACCACCCCAAGCCAAT
Source organism: Clavispora santaluciae (assembly GCA_022577645.1). NCBI lineage: Eukaryota > Fungi > Ascomycota > Pichiomycetes > Serinales > Metschnikowiaceae > Clavispora > Clavispora santaluciae. The sequence continues at coordinate 373,620 of JAJNMX010000011.1, forward strand.
CCAGCGTCTTTCATTCTCCAAGATATCAAACCGGACCGTTTGCTTGAGTTCGCTGGGTGATACAATCACCTTGCGCACAATAGTGTAGTTGTTGCTCTGTTGCACCGTGTGCGCAATTTCGGGAGAGCTTTCTTCTGCTTCTGTCGCATACGAACTGGAATCAGCCGCTTCGGTGGGTGCACCTTGCGGCCTGCGTGAGAGCCGAATGTCTAGCCCAGTCAACTGGAACCCCAAGATCCGAGCGTAAACCGACCGCCACAAAAGACGGCGAACAGATATGGCCCAAGGGGCATGAAAAGTCAAAAACACAGTTCCCACAAACCAGGCGAATGTCTGTGGGGTCACGAGCGTTTTGAGAACAAGCACATGGAGCGGAGTTAGGGCAAGGACGGCCACCGTCAACTTGATGTAGTTTTTTTTCGTCAACAGCAACTTTTTTGCCGGGCGGAAGAAGAGCTCAAAGCGCACGGTGACGTTGTGGAGTGCCAGGAGCACCTCTTCCACCGTCGGCCGTTCGCCGAATTTGGAGTCGTAGATGACCGAATCGGTGCGCCACACCACCGAGGTGAATACCGTCACCAAGAAGAAGGGGAGGATCCAGTATTTCAAAAACCTCCAGTATAGGACAAGCACGGAGTAGCACACCACAAGCAAAAAGTTCTGGTACGGGTCGTCGTTTGTCCATGTGACTGTTTCTAGAAAACCATCGCAGAAGAGAAGAAACGGGAAGATGTTGGAAAGAGCCGAGGCAAGGATAGGGTTGTCGACCAAAAGCTGCGCATTGGACGACGCCACGAGAAGATGCGGTTCCGAAGGCTCGAAAACGGCAAACACAGCTTCTTCCGACATGTTACCACACGCAAAAGGAAGGAGCAAGAAGGACCAAATGTGAAGTGTGGAGAAGGCACATGATAGTGCGTGGATGTAGAGGTGTGGACCGCCCGGGACCGAGCAGTGCAAAGTCCCCGAGTGAAACTTCCAGCGCGATCGAGATTAGAGCAAATTGGCAATCCGCGTATGAACCAGCTACTGTCACCCGTTTCATGGGGTGGAACCGCCCCGATGGGCTTCACGCATGGTGCATGTCCCACCATGCGAATGGCACTGCCTGTAAGCAGATTGGGTCCAAGATAACAAATCATGCCACAATGTTTTTTGGGGTAAGATCATGACATGCATGAATGTTGGCATCCGCAAGGGGGCTGCATCAATCGAGCCACTGGCACGGTTATTTCTGCCCGTTGCACCCAAGTCTTACGTGATGGGTGGTACTCCTGCAGGCCCACCAGGTGCAACTATAGCCTGGAGGCCGCGCTATACGGAGCAAGTCTGAGAGGTTCAAGAGAGCAGAGAGAAAGAGTGAAAAGAGCACAGAGAAGGAGTCAAAAGAAAGCAGGAGAAGAAAAAAACCATCCGGCCGAATCATTCCCGTGCCATCTATCGAAGAAAAGGCTTGACCGCACCGTCTACTGCCACCGTACTCAACACGTTTCGCCCTAACGCATTATCTATGCATGATGTAGAAGCACATTCCATCCGTTTAGAACCTCCCCCATCGTATAGCCTGGATCTTCCAATGCCCGTTTCAGGTTGCGCCATTCCGACCAAAAACAGGAAACCAGCTCGCCACAATGGCTCCGTCTGCTGACATCATACGCCACGTATCTTGCGCTGCGTTGCCTCGCCGTTTTATTTTGCACCCAAAGCGCATACACTACAGCCACAGTAAACACCGACTCAAACCAACCAGAGTATATTGAAGCTAGCATACAGTCCTGACTACATGGCCTCTCTCTCTTCGAGGATACGCCTCCAGTGCGGCTTGGGGGCTGGCACCTTGTCCGCCAAATCTCTCTCATGAACACTGAGTGCCACTGTGCTCAACAACAATAGCACAGTAACTGCCTGAGCATACATTCTAGCCTGGACCGCCTTCTGCACACCGCTCATAACGCGGTCCTTTCTAACCATTCTCCACGCCCATCCGAGAGATGCTGCCCACATGCCAACAATGACCTTGTACCGGTTCTCGCTCACCTTGAGAAAGGCGCGATTGGCCAAAGAGAGATCGCTTACGCGCATCTTCTCGTCCTTCTGGACCTTGGTCAAGTAGTCCGACCGATGCATCATCTCACTGAACTTGACAGATCCTTCATCCGCCCAAAACGCCGCAATCCCGAGGGTGGGCATGGTCCACATACATGCCTTGATGGTAGGATTATAGTGGATGTAGTGGTGACCAAATCTCCTCTTGAAAGCACCGACAAACAAAGCAGAAACACCTACACCAATGGCCACGCCCTTCGCCCCTTGGTACAAGGTGTGTTTCCAGTGCTCAGTTTTGTGGGAATCGTCGATAAGCTTCATGGTGAGTGTGCAGTAGATGTCAACAGGATGTGAGATGAAGAGGTTCACCACAGGCGATTGTACCATTTATATAGCCACAGCTGTCGCTCCCTGCGATTGCGCATACGGAATGCCGTTCTACATCATCCCACCAGTTGCTCGTTTAGGGGTTGTTGCTATGTACGATATCGTGTCATTCTCGGTAGCATACGTCAGGGTGCGAATGCTGTATACGCGCATCAACAAGCCACCGTATATTCGCTTACTCGGACAAATGCACACTATCGCCGTCTCAGGGTCTATTGTCAGGCAATTCTGAGAGCAGCCTTCCCATTTTGGCATTGCGCTTCTCAAGCATACGCCTCCTTTTGTTTATAAACAATAATTCATTCCTGCTTCCTCCGTCGGCACTCGGCTTTAGGATGGAATTTATGCTGGTTGTCCCCGAGTAGTACAAATCGTTCTCAATGAGCTTATCATTCCCAAGATACAAGATCTTGATATTCCGACCGAATGCAATGGCAACAGACTTAAATCCATACTTGACAATGAAATTAGGCCGCGTAGATGCAAAGCCCGAATCTGTTGCTGCATCATCCGGGATATTATACTCTAAGAGCTTACCATTGTGCGCGGTGATGACAAACCCCTGCCAAATCTGCTGAATGGTCCGCCTCTTTGTTGGTTTCTTTGAATGTCTTTGACGAGCTTTGATCGAACTGAAATTGCTTTCATGCAGCAAGGAAAATCCAGATCCCTTTTTTTCCCCGGTAGCTTCTTCGGATTCCTCATCTATGTTTATTTTCCTGATTCCTAGAATCACATTCATGTCTGTTACTTCCCATTTGTCAATGTCTTCATACCAGTATTGCTTCTCAATGGTAGAATCTAACCCAACACATCTAATTTCACGTGGGTCCCTTTCTACTCTCAAACAGATGTTGTTTCTTGATTTCTTGCTTTCAACAGTAAACGTGTGAATGATGACGGTCTTATCATAAAAATCCTCATACACTAGTGAGAGAGACTCAAAAGATGCACACCCACAGAACTTGCAGTGGGTTGGTTCAGAGTGAATGACGCGAAAGGTGTCCGGCTTGAAATGACCGATTCCAAAGGCTTTGAGGACGGTTCCTGTCAGGACATCAATGAGCTCTGCTTTCAAGTCCTTCACCCTCACAATCATGCCCACGAAATCTATGGTGATAACTGTGGACTTGTTGATGACCTGATATTTTTTAAGATCTCCAAAGACAGTGGAATCGTTATCTTGTTTCTGGATATGTGCCTGCCTCTGTAATTCAAATGCTGTTGAGAAGTCATGTTTATAACTGATGGTAGAACCACTGCGAGACATTAAAGGAGGTGCAAAATTGGTGACAGGTTTTGTAGATGAAAAATATGAATCCAAAACAAGCTTCTGAAATCTCCAAATATTATTAACCGTCGTTCCAATTATTATTTCATCGTTCGACAAATTACAGACAACCCTTTCATTCATTCTAGCAGTTTTGAGGAACTTCAGAGAAATAATTTTCAAATTCCGTAATTCTGGCTGACCCTCATATAGCTGGGTTAGCAAATTGTATACTTTGATCTGAACATCTTGGCAAGAAATTGTAATCATTTCTCCAGTTTCGAGCACCAATACAAACTCTTCTTGAATCAAATCTTTGTCAAATGCTTTATCCGCAACAGCAGTCTCTGATTGTTCCAACCCTGGACCAAGTGGAGGGTAATTACCAGTGACAGGGGAGGTCCCTATCGAGGATACGCTTTCAGTTGTTTTTCTTTGCTTCCGCTTCTGTAAAAGCTTACGGGCCAAGAAACCTGCAACCGTTTTCTTCCGAAAGAAAGCATTCACAACATGCATCTTTTTGTTAGATTGGGTAAGCTCACTAGTTAAGGAAACTTCCCACAGATAACTTAGAGTAGTTCGATCGAAGCATTTGATCCGACAATACTTGTTGTTAATGAGAACGATGTAATTTCCGTCATCGTTAACTTCAACATGATTTACGGGCCAGAATTCTTTCTTTATCGCATTAGGATCAGGACTTTCAAATACTGTGGCAATGTTTTGGGGCGTGGACGCTTCAACTTTACTCAATGGTGACCAAATCAAAATTTTGTGGTCTAGGTCAATCGAAACTAAGAACGAGCACTTCGGGTTAGATACAAGCTTGAGGATATCAGACTTATGAACACCAGATAAAGTTAAGCACTCGAAAAACTTTATCCTGTCGCTTCTAGCCAAGTCTCCACTTCTTAAACTTGTCTCAGGTGAAATTAGAGCAGTCGCAGAATCTCCTCCAAATTCTCGTCTTTGCCTCTTCGAGTAGGTAAGAGTGAACGTCAATTCGGCGATTGCATAAACAAACACGATCGAAGTAACAAGTTCAAAAGAGTAAAGGTAATCGTACCTGTGGGTACACAGAAGCCCTTCATACAAGCCAATAAGGTCCGCAAAACGATGGTCTGAGTTGGTAGGAATGGTAAGAAACCCCAACGTAGCTATAGCGATCGTGAAACCAACCGAAAGCAAAGGAATCCAAACTCCTAAAAACTGTTTCAGAGAAACTGGGGAAGTCTTTAAGCAATAAGTACCTAAGCGCTGTCTCCAAGATTTCGAAAGAGGATGTTCAGTGCTTTTAAGGCCCAAAAGAAACGACGAAATAGAATTAACCTCATGTGCGGTTGCATCATCTTCGTCAGAATCGGTCAGCTGCTTCAATAAGTCGGTAAGATCCACCCTATTCAAATCGATTATAATAATACCCACCAAGAAGGTTAATTGTAGGAAATGGTCAATCATGAGAGCGAGGAAGGACGTTATTTGAAATGTAGAAATTCTTGACAAAAAGTACCTGCTAAGATTGTCAGGCATGAGTAATGCAAGCACATTCTTCAATATAGCAAGCATGGCTTCAAAAGCACAAACATTTATAAGGAGAACAACTGTGGTATTAGGAACAGGAAATATCCATGTGGCAAAAATGTCCACAAAAAAGTTGCGTCGTAACCATCGGGTAAGCTTAAAAACGCCTCTGGAATTTTGCACACTGTTGTTGATGCCAAGATAGAACTTGATTAAACGCTTGTGCAAATTTTCCGGTGCACCAAAGGCGTTGTCGCCCGCCAAATCATTGATGGTGCGGAATAAGTTGCGCGAACTGAAAAGAAGAATCGATAGAAAGTACGATCCTAAAGCCAATGGATTTATCAGCCCAAGGGAGTACCACGACAATTTTCGCCAGCAGCCCACAATGCAAAGTGCTGCAAATGCAGATACAGAAACACTAGTAAGCCATCCCATTATGAGGCCGAAGTTCGACCGTATTTTGTGCTGGTTAGAAATAGACAAATAGCAATGGGTCAATAGTAGGAAAAATGCGATGGTTTGCAAAAGAAACATGAATTTGGTCGCAACCAGAACCACTGTATTTCTGCCTGTGATGGAGTCGTAGTATTCCACAAAGTCTTCAACAGAGTTGGGAGAATCATCAAATTTGTCCACAACAGCGTATTTGTCTGATTCTGGGACCTCTGGCACCGGCCCCGCTGGTGAGACAACATAGATGTGCATCACACCCACATTATTTACCATGTGGTTGAGCTTACTTAGGTTTCCAAGGAAAAGCTTGGCAACCTCTCCCAGAATGTCGTGGTTAAGGCACTTCAACACATAATTTTCAATCTTCCGTTTGTCAGAATTGGAGAGCAGATTGTCAAAAGGGAAAGGCCATAATGCTAGGGGAGAAAATACAAACTGGCCTTGGGTCTCTAATGTTGTTTGTAGCTCCAGTATAGCCATCAAGAAATCATACTTTAGTGTATTTCCTCCATTGGAGTCAGCTAACGAAAACCGGGTGATGCGAGACCCTGACGTATTGGAAGGAATAGTACAAGGATTTGGAGCCATATAATGTAACTGGATTCCATTATCAAGGGTTGAGTTATCAAAGTAGGACACAAGCTGTCCATTCAATGGACGTAGCGTGAAGTCATATGCGGTGTGGTAGGCAAGGAGAAATACCGAAAGTACCGGTAAGAGAATAATGTACTTCGGGTTTTGCAAGATAAATGCTGTGCTTCGTATCAACCATGGATGAATTTTGGTCATGTTTGGTTCATGGGGCTAGTGATGGGCGAGAACCTGGTGGTAGTGCAATAGTTTGCAGTCTTCTCGTGTGGATGCAATTGAGGGTGCTGAGACAAACAGGATTATAGGCAGATTTCGGGGTTGGATGTTGAAAGCAAAATAATCCCAGCAATCCAAAAGAATGCAATCCGGAAAAGAAGTTCTCTAATCTGCCCTTTATGCGAGAGGTGTGCAGCTTTAATGCGTGGGAGTGAAAGCACGAGAGGACTCATGCACAGGACAGAATCGGCTGATGATAACGTGACTTAATGCAAAGCTTCTTTTTCGATCTTCACCACAGATTTAAGGCTTCCATCTGCATTTCTGTTTTTGGCCTACTCTTTTCTGGTCACATCTAGCTGGCGTTTGAATCGGGGGTTTGAAATTTCTTTCCCGGCCCGTTTTAGTGTGGTTTCCACAGGCATTTGCAGGTACGATGTGCAGAATGGAACGCAAATTGCTGTTTACGGAGGACATCAATAAGTGCTACATGGGGTCACCCGCTCTTAGATGGCGGATTAGGGGAAGCGAAATACTTTCATATTTTTCCGACATTCAAATGTCGGTGTGAAGAATACCGGAGAAAAGCATCACCGCTTGCAAGCATTTTTGCAGGATCACCTGTTAAGGTCATGTGCCGCGGCGAAAGTTGGAGCCGATGCACCTGGTACCCAAATACTGCTCCGGCCAAATTATGCCAGTTTAGGCCCACGAGTTTTGTGTACGTAAGTTTGAAGGCACTTTAGGTTCTTCAATCCGTAAAGACTCTGATTATTTTCTTTCCACCGCATTGTGCCTGTTTTGCTTCTCGGAAAGGGACGCATGCAATCTCGGAAAGGGACGCACGCAATAGAAAACAACTACCAGACCCCCACTCTGGTTGAGTTTTGTGCGCTCCCAATATAATGTGGCTCGGATCCGGTATTTCCGGTCTTGTGTCGTAGCCTCTCCACGTTGCTCTACTCATGGACGCAACCGTAGATCTACTCTAATTCTGTAAAAAATATACTATGCATCTACTTGCTCCCCAAGCTAGCAATGCTCAAGCTGTTCATTTGCACAAGCAAGTCGTCAATCTTTCCATCTAGAACCCCGTTGGCATAATCGTCTCTGCTCTGTTGGTCCAAGTATTGCTGAACTTGCGCCAAGCGCGAGTACCCTTCCGTGCAAAACTTCAATTGAATCTTCACCAAACTCTCGAACGATGGGTCGTAGAATGGCACTCTCAAGCTGATGAGCTGGGGCAATTCGTGCTTCAACTGCGCATTCAACTCCTCGTAGATTTCCTTGGCAACAGCCAACTCCTTTTCTGCACGAGGCAACTTGCCCGCATCTTTGGCGGGTTTATCAATCATACGCCTGACCTTAGACTTGCACTGGTCATAGTCGGTCTTTTTGTGCGACCGCTTCTTGATTGCCTCGTCAATCTCGTTGAAGTAGTTGGCAAACTTGGTCACTGGGTCAAGAATGGTTTCTCTAAACGGCGCGTCCACTTGTTTGACTGTCTCCTCGTCGAATTCTCTCACGCACAGCAAGTAGTAGTTACCCACGGCAGAATACGACAGCCCGCCGCCCAGCTTCGACTCTTCGTACAAGTTGGAAACAATCTCGGCGATGGTCACTTGCGACGCGGTCACTGCTCTCAATGCGTCCAAGTACGACTTGGATGCTTTTTGTAAGTTCTGCCCCGCAGTCTTCAATGTCTTGTACCGTCTCTCTTCGGTGTCAAAGTCTTTGTCAATTGTTTTATCAACATCCTTGACCAAGACCGAGTTACCAGCTCTATTGATGGCTTTCTTGAATCCTTCCCAGGACATGGCTCGGGTGAATATGCGAAAGGAACTGGGGAAGGTGATTACTAACCCTCGCGGATATCCACCGGGTAGTGCGGTCACGTGCACAGTGCCCCTCTGTAGTGCTCCCTACATTCGGCCACAACCAGGCAAGGGCTGGGCCGTCCGAAGTCCAGAGTTTGCGCTTTTTCCCTTGCCTTTGTTTCTTTTGGGAAGGGAATTTTACATCTGAGTTCGTGCGTCGTCACCGCGTTGAACCCATCAGCATGACCTACGAAGGCGCCCCGTTCAAACCTGGGTGTACTGGTGAAGCGGTGGTGCAGGTCCCCATAGAGGTGGATATATTGATCGGGCCCTAATTGTTCACTTCAATGACAATTGTGTCATTCTAAAGATTTTCGTCCCCACACAGTGCAATATGCAATCTTGTCATCTTCTGTATGGAGCACGGCATTAACGGCCACGGCTATTGAAGTCAAGTCGCGCCGTTTGTGTTGGGTGCAAACACAATCAACTCTTCATGACGAACGACGAGAACCACAGATCCGCTATCTCCGAAAAATATACAAATAGCACGCCAGCTCCGGTGCGAGTAAAAGTGCCTTTGGCAGTGGACCCAAACGCATTTGTCTCTGCCCCGCCGAAACGAGGAGGGCCGTATGCCCCGAGCCCATTGAGCCAGGTTTATGATGGCATCAATAAGAAAACAGAGCAGAGACGAGGCCTAAAATCTTCCTTCAATATTATTCCCCACATGACGCGGCCATTGTTAGACGATGACGCCCCTTTGGATTTGTCAGTATTGAGCCATCTCAAAGGACAGGTGAACGCCGAAAAGGCGGCGCCTTTTGCCAACATGGGCCACTTTTGTGACTCTTGTGTGTCCCATTATAGTATGCTGAGAGATTCGACAGAAGCACGGTTCTTGGCCGAATGCGACAGCTCATGCTCGTTGGCTCATTACGTCAATACAGGCTGATCAATAGCTCCTGGTGTAGATATTAGTAAGCTTCACGGAACTCATGAGTTTAAAAACTGGAGGTCCTTCCACGAATTCTCAAGGCGGTCCTTAGTGATCTCCTTGATTTGCCATTTGGATTTGTCCTCCTTCAAGAGCGCCACAGAGCAATAAAGTGAAGCGCCCTCCCAGGAGCCTAGACTTTTTTTTTCCGTTGCTGGAATAGACCCCACCGCCTGGCGGACACATGCAATTATTTTCTCGCCCAAATTTGAGGACTCCGCAAGCAGCCCGCAGAACACGATATTTTGGGCCAACAGCGACCGGCAATCTATATCAAGGCCAAGAATGGTTGAAGATATAGCCTTTGCCAAATTTGCAATATGCTGAGCCAGTAGAGTCGGAGAGTTTTCCTCCAGGTCCTCGGGAGCCTGCGTTCCATACTCTTGAGGCATGTAGCGAATATTCTCCTCGGCAAAGTCTTCGATTCGTTTAGACACGATGCATCTCAAGTCAAACACGCCAACAATGGAACATTCACTCCACCCAAAGTCCACAAGAAGTCCATTTTCCACTCCGGCTGCCATCATCACACAAGGTGCACGAGGAAGAAAAGAAACGGCCACCCCAGCAGCTCTTTTGAAAAAAGCTTCACAGAGCTTGAATTTATTTATAGCGGGTAGGCCGCCATCAACAACAAACACCTTGGCTGCAGCATTGGACACAAGAAGCAGCGATGATATGAGATATTTCACGAGCTTTGCGAGAGTACGGTAGTTGTCCGACTCCCATCGAAACCAGCGAGAGCCACTGTCTCGGCTGAAATTGGAAACAGAAAGCTTCTGCTGTTCTGATAACGACGCCACTATCTGTTTCTTTTCCGAATCCAGCAATGCATGCGACCCAAGGCCGAGAACTGAAGGATATTGGGTCTCTGATGTTGGAGGAATAACGAATCGCTTCCAAATGGCAGAAGAGGAGTCAATAGAAATATGAGGTTCGGATTCCCCAGCAAAACCCACACTCACTGACTTGGGAGAGAATTGCAAGATTATAGCATAATACTCATTGGCCATTGGCGTAGTTCATGTCCATTCAATCAAGACAAAATGCGATTTTGTCATTTTAGTGTTGATCTTCAGGATATCGCGAAAACCAAGCGACGCGAAACAGAAACCTTCACCGAATGCTTCACAGACTACGCATATACACATACTACGCCAGTACCAACCACATACTCTGTTACTATCCTCACTATAGACACGCACGGGGGACACAAGAGAGGTACTATTATCTGTCTATAAATACGTTTGTAGCAATGCCTTTCCTTACAATGCTAAAGGAAATCTAGATCAGCATCGTCAATATCCATAAAATCGTCATCTTTGGGCTCTTCTTGTACAGCACATTTACCTTCGGGCTCAATTTTGAGTTGCTGCTGTTTTTGGAAATTTTCGAGCTGCTCCAAGTTCCACACGGAAATTCCTTCCTGATCCTTGGGGTTCGAAGGCTGGGCTAGGTTTCGCAAAAACTTCTTTGCCGCAGCCAACGCCATATCGGTAGATAGGTTCAAATCTGACTCAAGGAGACCCTGTGCAATCCATTTGGGAAGTTGTCCCTTCTTATTTTTGAATCTACGGTCTGCCAACACCATGATTCCGTAATCGTCCTTACCACGCAAAACACGCCCCAAGCATTGAGCTGCATGTCTCATGGCATCGAAAGAAAGGAAATCATTTTCTTTGATTTGATAGTGATCACGTAGGAATTCAAGGCGGGCTTTCAAGATTCTGGATTCGGTATACTGGAACGGAATACCAATCATGAGCACAGTCCGTCCGTAATGGTGGTCAAAATCGATACCTTCAGAGACTTTTCCACGAGCCACCGAAAGAAGTACTGCCCCTCTACCGTTGGAGCATGCTTTTCTGTAGGTCTCCAATGCTAAAGAGGTCTCCTGCGCATCAGGAGTTTCGACAAGAATCAACTTATACTTCCATACCTCATCCAAAACACCCATGGACTGCCACATTGAAATGATGGATTCCATGTACAAGTATGATGGGAAAAAAACCACCATTCCGTCAGGAGTGATTTTGGAGAATTCAATAAGCAATGAGCCGTAGTTACGCACAACAGAAGGGTCATTCCTAATCTCAAAACGCGAGGAAATGGACGTTTGATCGGAGCCTTTAGTAACAATCATGGGCAAAAAGGATCTGCGGTCCAAAGTCATGGTGTAGGATTCCTGAATGACGGTCTGGAAATTAAGCATCTTGGGGTACATGTCCAAAGGAGAGATAGTACCAGACGTGATTATGACCGACAGGAAGCGGTCAAAAACGGGTTTGATAGCGATCGAAGCATCTAAACAGGTGAAATGCAAAATGGGGTTGGGGACTGTTGATCCTTCGGTTTCGTAAGGTTCCAAAATGAGTTGGAAGCCAGTTTCGTACGTCGCCACCAATGTGGCAAACGTTGCAATATCTTTCAATGCGTTGAGATCGTCCACATCCGACAAGTCCAAAGTCCTCACGAGCAACGAAAGACGCTCCGAGCAGAAGCGCAAGGGCTTGCGGTCAATAAACGTGAGTTCCTTCAAGTGCTGCAAGAAGCTGGTGGGGGTCTCGCTGATGACGTGAAGCACCTTCATCCGGGTTTTCAAGTACTCAATGAAGCGCTTCAAAAAAGAAATGAAGTGCTCTGCTTTGCGAATGTTCCCCGGCACCGCCTCCTCCAAAAGATCCTGGGGCAAAGCGGGGTTGGCCATGAAGAGCTCTTCGTCGCGGGCGATTTCGTTCTGCCGGAGCCCCTCGACTAGTTTTTGGTACTCGTTTTGTAATTTCTCGCTGTCCTGGGCCTTCATTTCGTCGACGGCATCGGCCAATTTGTTGGCGCCGCGGCCCGCTCGTTTCAAAGTATCATCGGTCAAGTAGAGCGATAGCGACTCGATGCAGACATTGTCGATATTGTGGGCCTCGTCGAAGATGATGATGCTGTCCTTGCTGAGTTCCTTAGACACGCGCTCTGCGATCTTGGGATCAAGCAAGTAGTGGTAGGAGTAGATGATGACATTGCAGTAGGAGATCATTCTTCTGACGGTGAAGTAGGGGCACGTGCCTTCCTGCTTGCAGTAGTCGATCAAGCCCTCGAAGGAGTAGACGCCGCTCGGAATCAAGTCGTGCTGGTCGTAGTCATACAACTTTTCGTGGAAGGAGCACAAGCCATACTGGTCCGGGTTCTGCTTCACGTCGTCCTCCGAGACATTCTGCAGGGCAAGCTTTGTCTTCAACTGGCCGTTGGTGATCTGGCGGCACTTTTCGTCCACTACTGCGCCTTTGCGCTCCTGCGACACCTTGGGATGCAAGCACAAGTTCTTTCTGGACGTGAGGCCCAACCCCCGGAAATCCTCCACATACCCGAGCTCCAGGCTGCGGTACTCCATGAGGCGGTGCAACTCGATCAACGCCTTTTCGATCTCCGACATTGTCCGCGAGCAGTAGACGATCTTGCGGTGTTCGGGATAGTGCATTTGGTACGCCACTGTAAGCGAGAGCAACGACACGGTTTTGCCGGTTCCGGACGGCATCTCCAAGATACAGTTGCCGCCCACGTCCAAGGTTTTCTTGATGTCGCTCATGTATGCGTACTGCTCGGGGTAGATGCGCGGGTACGGGAAAAGCACCGGAAGGTCATCGATGTAGAATTTCATGGGAAGAGGTGGTGGTGGAGATGTGGGTTTACAGTGCGCGCAAAGAGATTGTGCGTCTGATACAGTGAATACTGAGCGCGCCGTATGAGTGAGCGTATAGTATGAGTATGCCGTATGGGTATAGATAGATGAGTGTACCGGTTATGGTATCAATAGTCTATCAGTCTACTAATAGTCACCAATAGTATCAATAGTCTATCAGTCTACTAATAGTCTACCAGTAGTCTACCAGTAGTCTATCAGTTTACCAGTAGTCATCAATAGTCTATCAGTCTACCAGTAGTCATCAATAGTCTATCAGTCTACTAATAGTCCACCAATAGTCATCAATAGTCATCAATAGTCTATCAGCCTACCAATAGTCATCAATAGTCTATCAGCCTACCAGTAGTCATCAATAGTCTATCAGTCTACCAATAGTCTACCAATAGTCATCAATAGTCTACCAGTCTACCAGTAGTCCACCAATAGTATCAATAGTCATCGATAGTATCAATAGTCATCATAGTCATCATAGTCATCAATAATCATCAATAATCAATATCTATCAGTCCACCAATAGTTCAAGAGCACTCGCCGTGCAGAGCGGTCACGGTCGGATGGCGGCCAAAGAGCGTCTCCACAAGCCGCTGCAACTGCGGGTAGATGATGTCGGACGTGTCGCCCCGCACCGTGTGGAACACGCCGTGGCGGCGGTAGAAGGCCCGCAACGGCGCAATCTCGCGCTCGTACACCGCCAAGCGCTTCGCAAACACCGCGGCGGTGTCGTCCGGGCGCTGCACCAACGGCTCGCCGGTGACGTCGTCCACGAACGGGCGCGCCGGCGGGTTGTAGTCCAAGTTGTACACGCGCCCGCTGGCGGGGTGCACCCACCGCGCCTCGATGCGGCGCAAGATCACGGCGGGGTCCACGTCCAACTCCACCACTAGGTTCAAGTCGGCGGCGTGCGGGTGCAACACGTGCGAGAGGGCCTCGGCCTGGGCACGGGTGCGGGGGAAGCCGTCCAAGAGCCACGACGCCTGGGGCGAGAGCCAGTGGCGCGACTGCAACTGGCTGGTGACGAGCTGGGCCATGGTGGCGTCGGGCACCAATGCGCCTGCGGCCACAAACGCGCTGGCGGCGTTGCCCAACGCGGAGCCGGAGGCGATTTCGCCGCGGAGCATGTCGCCGGACGAGAGCGAGTGGATGTGGGGGAAGGTTCGGAGGAGGCGCGCGGTCTGGGTGCCTTTGCCGGCGCCGGGCGCGCCGAGGAGGAGAAGTCGGAGGGGCTGGAGGGGAGGCATGGGAGGCGAGATGTGGCGGGGGGCGAGTGGCGAGGGGGAGTGGCGAGGGGGAGTGGCGAGAAGATGAGTGGAGGGAGGGCGAGTGGTTGAGTGGGCGGCGCGACTCGGGCGGGCGGCACGACTCGGGCGGGCGGCGCGACTCGCGCGGGCGGGTGCGCGGTCTTGCACGGGCCGGCGGGCGTGGGAGCCCCGGTCGCGAGGCCCATGGAGTGGAGCAGTGGTCAGTGGAGCAGTGGTCAGAGTCAGTGGTCAGAGTCAGTGGTCAGTGGAGTCAGTAGTGAAGTAGTGGAGTAGTGAATTAGTGAAGTAGTGGACTCAAGGTAACTCAAGGTAACTCAAGGTGGACTCAAGGTCGACTCAAGGTAACTCAAGGACTCAAGCCAGTGTCGCGCGTGCCCGACCTACCCGCTACAGTAGTACTCACAGTCAGTTTAGTATACAGCTACTCGTCGTCGTCCGAGTCTATGATGCGGCGCCGCTTTCTGCGGTCGTCGCCCTCCGGCGTCGCAGAGGCGTACTGCGCCGCACCCTCCGCCTTCAACGTCTTCAACCGCTCCGCGCCGCGCTCGAACGCCGCCTCCTCGTCCACATCCAAGTGCGTGTCGTCGTCGTCGTCCATCTCCACCTCCTCGTCGTCGTTGGCGACAAAGTCGTCCTCGTCGTCGTACTCGTCCGCCGCGTACGTGCGCTCGAACCGCTCGTACGCCGACTCGTGGCTGCGCCCGGGCCCGGGGCTGTCGGTTTTGCCCATGCGCTCCTCCTGCAACCGCCGCTTCTGCTCGAGCTGCCGCTTGGCCTTGAGGCTCTTGCGCTCGTTCTCGTCCGCCATCCGCTGCTTCATCATCGGGTCCGCGTGCGTGAGCGTGTTCAAGATCTTGTCCTTTTTCTGGATGTTCTTCACCGCCTCCGTCAACTTGCGGTGCGTGGCGGTGAACGTCGACGACGGGAGAAGACTGGCGCTCTTGGTCAACTCCGAGTCGTTCTGCAACACCTCGTGGTCCACGTAGCTGCGCGCAAGGTAGTTGTCCTGCAACGGCAACTCCCGGAAGTCAAAGAGCTCCCCGCCAATCTTCAACGACAACAGCCCGTCGTCCCACTGCACAAAGTGCGCGTTGGACTGCTTGATGATCTCGTCGTTGCCCGCGTTCGAGTACCGCCACCGCACCGTGTTCTCGTTCAAAAGCTTCTCCGCCGTGGCGTCCTTGGCAATGGCAGACGCGTCCATGCTGCTTTTTTCCCGCTCGTCCGCGTTGGCCGCCACCTTGTCCTTGAAATCCGTGGGGTCAAACGGGTGGGCGTCCACCTGGAGGAAAACGGGCATCTTCATCACATACGTGTCGCTCTCGGGCTTGTGCGACACCGCGTGTCTCGGGATGGAGAGCAGGAGCGTCTTGAGCGCCTCGTGGTCCTCTTCCTCGTCGGAGCCGTCTCCGCTGCCATTGTCGTCGCTGGCGTTTTCCCCGCCCGCGTGGCTGGCGTTTTCGGCGCCGAGATCGGCGCCGTTTTCGGGCCCGGGCGAAACATCGACCTTTTCGTCGTCGCCAAACAAGTCGTCTACCTCGTCGTCGCTCATGCGGTGCGAAGTCTCCGAGTCCGACATGGTGTGGTGGTGGAGCCAGCGTCAGTGAAGATTGGCCTTGAGGTGTCGCGCCGCACGTGACCCGCGACACTGGCGGAGCTGGGGTACAATTTGCTAAATAGTAAAACAAAAGATCCATATATAGAAGAAACGAGCGAGAGACTGGGGTGAGGCATGGGTTTGGAGGCGCGTGCCACCATGCGTGGGTGTAGTTCACGAAACACGGCCAGACCGCGTCGGCGTGTTCCGAGGCAGCGAGCGACATGGGCGAGACTAGAAGAAGGGTATCAATTAAACGGGCACAAGCACGGCAGAGCCAGGCCCGGGTGCAGTGTTTTTTTTTTTTTTTATTCGCCACACTGCAGCTTAGTGCCGGGTCGGCAGCGACCCGGGGTGAATGATGCCCATGAGGTTGGGCGCCGCGGACGGCTTCGGAAGCAGGTACGACAATTCAGACACAGGCTCGTCGTCGCTGCTTGCGCTGCCAAAGTCGTGCTCCGTGTCCGACACCGTCAAACCGCGCGTGTTCTTGACAAGCGTGTGGTAGCCAATCATGTCCAAGTCATGGTTGGCGTTCGAAAGCGACTTGCTGTGGCTGCGATTGGGCGTGGGCTCCGAGGGTAGCTCCTCTGGCTGCAGCGACTTGGGAGGCAGGTTCTGTTCGCTCGGCAATAGCTTGTATGCGTACTGAATCAAGAACTCCACCACCAGCTGCGACAAGGCGTACTCGTCCGGGTCCATGTCATGGTTAGGGTGCAGGAGAATGGACGGCTGGAAGATTGCCGCCAAGTTGCGGGCCGACATGAGGTTTTGGTCAGAGTTGCTCTGGACCATCGAGAGGAGGTCGAGGATGTAGAACAAGAGCTGGCGCGAGTTGGCTGGGATCTCGTCTAGGAGGTGCTTGTAGTCGTCAATGGCGGCGTACATGTCCGTGGCGAGCTTCTTGTACGTCTTGCGTCCATCAGAGCCACGGGCCGATGTTCCGCAGGTGCCGGTTTCCTTTCTGGTGTCGCCTTGGCCCAGGCCATTGACCTCCTCATCCACCAGGAGCGTGGCTGCAGCCGCAGCTTCTTCAGTGAAGTTGAATTCGTCCGCAGTACCTTCTGCCTCAGCGGGCGGGGCCGTGGGTGTCTTTGAATCCACAGCCGCAGCCGGCACTGGGGTTACGGTATCCACCGGCACCAGGTTCTCGGTATCAGCTGGCACCAGGTTCTCGGTATCAGCTGGCACCAGGGCCTTTGAATCAGCTGGCACCAGGGCCTTTGAATCAGCTGGCACCAGGGTCTCGGCATCAGCTGGCACCAGGGTCTCGGCATCAGCTGGCACCAGGGTCTCGGCATCAGCTGGCACCAGGGTCTCGGCATCAGCTGGGACCAGGGTCTCGGGATCAACCGGCGCTGTGTTCTCGGGATCAACCGGCACCGAGGTTTCAGTATTAGCCGGCACTGGATTCTCAGTATCAGCCGGGTGTTCTTCCGGCCCAGTCAGCCCGGGTCGTGCGTCGGCAGCGCCCTTATCGCCAGTACACACAATCACAGGCACTGGCGCGGGCGCCGAGCTTTTGCGCGGGTTCTCGGCGCGGTATTTCATGAACTTGATGATGCGCAGGCGCTGGCGCAACGGGTCGCGGAACTCTTCGTACAACTCGAGCGGAACGAGCGGCTCGGGTAGCGCGTTCAAGTAGCGCCGGAGCACCGATGCCGCGTCGTGCACGTTGTAGCCGTCCCAGTCAAGCTTGCGGCCAAAGTCGGGCGGGGTGTTGAACACGGTCTGGAGCTCGCGGATGCGCTTGGACAGGCCGCCCACGCGGAAGATTCCTTCGACCGCCAAGCCGTTCTTCTTGAGGAAAACGCCGCACTTGGCAACCACGATGGGGATGCGGCCGTAGTGCGGCATGCCCGGCATCTGCGGGTCCTGGCCCATGATGCTGATCTTGATCAGCGCCTGCGAGAGCGCGGCCAGAAGCGGCACGCCAAAGTACTGGGAGTTGCCGTCCACCAACGCGTGGTTCTGCAAAAACAGGTCGCGGTGCTGGCGCAAATGGAGCAGGTCCGCGGACATGGACGGGCCCACGGAGTCCAGGCGGCGGCGGTGGACGTTGGTGGCGGAGCGCGACTTGTGGTTCAAAATAGGCCGGAGGAGCTCGCGCGACTCGGGCGCGGCAAACGGCGGCCGCACGGGCGACCGGTCGGGGGCGTCGGTGTCGGAGAGCGTGTCCACGGACTCGTTCAGCGCGAGCGCCAGGCGCTTCAAGTTCTTGACCCACCCGAGGAGAGAGCCGCGCGAAGGCGACGCGGGGCCGTCAGGCATGGATGCGGCGGCGGGAGGGGGTGGAGGGGGGCTAGTGGGATGCTCCGGAGCACGTCGCTAGGGCAGCGGGTAGGCCGTGGACTGCGGGCTTGGGGGGATGTGGCGGGGTGCGGATAACGGCAGTGGAGGCGCACGCGGCTGCAGCGGCGGGGCGGGGAAGATGCGGAAGGGGGCAATGGCAGCACGGCGAAGCGGGGGCAGCACGGGATATTTCCTGTCTGGGTGTGGATGTGGCGGGTACGGAGTGCGGAGGGGAGTTCGGTGGGGGTTCGAAGCGTAAGGTGGAGAGTAAGGTGTGGGGTGTGGATGAGGCTTGCCGCGGGGAGGGGTTCGCGCGGGGTATCACAGGCGGAAAGCGCTAGACGGAAGAAAAAGCGCAGGCAAGGCTCAAGTGGAGGAGAAACCGTGGGATGGAGTAGTAGCGCGCCAAAAGTCAGGGTCGCGTGTGAGCCAAAGAGGCGGGGAGTGCGCAAGCTAATGGAGCGCGCGGTGTGCACAGCCGAGCGGAGCATACTGGGGATGAGCGGGAGGTACGGAGGCTCCGGCGGGCGGGGGGGGGAAGCCGCGGTGGCACGTTGTGCAGGCACACCACAGGAGGCACGGGTTTTACGCCCTGCCCGGTGCTTTGTTCGGCGGCGGTGGCGGCTGGGGGTTGCCGTGGGCTTGCTCTGCCACGCGCTGCGGGCGTGTGCAGGCATCTAAATATAGGGCAAGTCGGTCGCGACAGCACACCCGTACACCACAGCGCGCACCACACCCGTGCACCACAGCCCGCACCCCAGCGCGCTCATGTTTACGCATCAACACCAACCGGTCCGTTTGCCTGGGTTTGTACTCGTCTACTGGTTTAGACCACATCTCGGCTCTTACGTGCAGGGAAAACTTCCATCCCACCGCCCACAACCCTACCATGTCCCCAACACGCAGACCCTTGGGCCGCGTATCGCTCAATACCGAGCGCAAACCGTACGACAAGCGCGATCTCCACAAGCCCTTGCGAACACCCGCCAAGGCCAGGCCCAGGCGCATTTCCTCCAAAACTCCCCGCTCCCACAAGTCCGCAGATAGCCCGAACCCTGCATCCGCCCCGCCCGCTTCTGGGTCCACCTTCTCGCTCTCCGACTTTGAGATTGGGAAAACCCTAGGGAAGGGTAAGCTCGGCAAGGTCTACTGCGTCAAGCATAAGGCGTCGGGCCTCATTTGCGCCATCAAGGTGATGGCCAAGCGCGACTTGGTGGATCTCAAGCTCGAGAAGAATTTCCGCCGCGAAATCGAGATCCAGAGTAACTTGGTCCACCCCCACATCAGCCGGTTGTACGGCTTTTTCTTCGACGACACCAACGTGTACTTGATTCTCGAGTACGCAGTGTATGGCGAGCTCTACCAGCTCTTAAAGACCCACCGCCGCTTCGACGACATCACTGCTTCACATTACATTGCCCAGGTGGCACTGGCGTTGCAATACCTCCATGCCCGCGGAATCATCCACCGCGACATCAAGCCGGAAAATATTCTTCTTGCAACCGACAAAAGCGTCAAGCTCAGCGACTTTGGCTGGTCCGTGAAGACAGAACCCCGCCGCTCCCGCAAGCGTCTCACCATCTGCGGCACGCTTGATTATCTTTCGCCCGAAATGGTGGAACTGAAGGAGCACGACTTTGCCGTCGACGTTTGGCTGTTGGGGGTTCTCTGCTACGAGTTTCTTGTCGGAAGACCCCCTTTTGAAGAAGCCGACAAGAACGCCACATACAAACGCATTGCCAAAGTGGATTTGACCATTCCAAGCTTCGTGGAGGAGGACGCGGCTGATTTCATCCGCAAGCTACTCCAGAAGAACCCAAAAGACCGTCTTTCGGTAAGCGAGGTGGCCAACCACCCATGGATTGTCAAGTATAAGCCCTTGTGGCCAAAACCAAAGACGTGAAGGTTCCATGGAGGCGCTCCATTCAAGGAGGGCGACCCTTTATCTCAACTACTTCCTAGCATAGCCCGACAATGTTTCCGTTGTCCTAATATACACCATTATACACTACTGCGCCCGTGCCAGCACCTGCTGTCCTTGTATCCGCTGCTGCTGTTGCTTCAAGAGAATCTGCTGCTGCTGTTGCTGCTGCTGCTGTTGCTGCTGGAGTTTCATCACCTGTTGCTGAAAGAGATGCTGCTGCTGCTGGTTATACTGCGCTGTCATTAAGATTGCCTTCAGTGGCGCCCGGACCTGGTAGAGCTCGCCACTGACCGCGGCATAGGCCTGGGTGCTGGATGTGTTCAGGTCCACATTCACCAACGCACAACGGCCCTGAAGGCCTCCAATAGACCCCAGAATCGCCTGGTTAGCGAGTGTGAGATCCGCCGACAGACCCAGGGAGTCACTGCCGGCACTGCCACGGGTGATAAGGGCATTGGCATACGCTTCACGCATGTACAAGAACTTCAGGCGATGGCGCACAGGAAGGAGCACCTTCCGCTCCAACGGGATGGCATGGTTCTTTGAAAGCCCCTCGAGCACCAAGTGGGTCTCTTCATCAGGGTCAAGAACCATGTTCAAACTGCCTGCGCCGCCAAGCTCGTCCGAGTCACCCAATTCAGTAAGCTGAGCATTCTCCCGTCTTTGAGCCGCCAAGGCGTTGCTGGCGGCAATCTTCGCCTGGTTCCGCTTCTGGTATTGCTGAAGCAACACATCATACGGCGCGCTCCGGCCTGGAACAGCCCTCTTGGCACCCATGGAGTGGGTTTTACAAGTCAAGGACCGCGCACAGAATCCGCCCAGGGGCAAAGGCACACCGCACTGCTTTTCCACATCCACTGGGCCCTTGGCCTTGGATGTAGTCTTGGTTTTGGCCGGCTTTTTCTTTTTGTTGGAGTTGTTGGCACGGGCCGCGGCAGCCTCCGCCGCGGCAGCGGCGGCGGCAGCAGCGTTGGCCGCCTCCTTTTCCTTCTGCATCTGAGACTTTTTGTACTTCTTCTTTGGCCGTGGAGCCGCGGATGACCCCGAACCGGGGGTGTCGGGAATGGGTGTAGCACCACGTGACAGGTCCATCGACGACGGCTCGAGGTCAAGAAACGCATTGGCGGTTCTTCCACGTTTGCGTTTGGCGGGAGTAGTGGCCACAGCCGCAGACGCCTCTGCCGCTTTCTTCTGCTTCATCTCCAAGCAGCGCAGGTAGTGGGATTTTAAAGAGTCTTCACCGATGGGACGGTGGCACGAGTCACAGACTTGAAACTTGACGACCTGCGAGAGATAAGACGAGTCCGAGAGTACGTTGACGATGGCAGACGAGCTGGTCGACGAGTTGCTGATGAAATCGTGGTCTAAGTGCCAGTCTAGCTTCTTATCCAAGTATACGCCAAAGTCTTTCCAGATGAGAGATTTTTTGGGCGAGTCGACGGTCTTGAGTAATTTGATGCTATCAAGAGTCACTATCCGATTGTTGGCACTTCTGTGGGACATTCTCTGGGTCAGAGAATGTGCTTGGTCACAAAGAAGCGGTGATTGTGTTGCTGGTATCTGGGGATGGACGCGAGAGGCACGGGTGTACTGACCTGGAGGGTTGCACGATTGCGAAATGTGAACGAAATGTGAACGAAATGTGAACGAAATGTGAACGAAATGTGAACGAAATAGACGAAATAGTGAACGAAATAGACGAAATAGTGAACGAAATAGTGAACGAAATAGTGGACCCGGAGTGAAGTGTGCTCTTTACCAGAAAGCCAATTCACCCCAAAGAAGTTTTATGTCGCTAGAGGAATACTCTAGAGTAGGCAAGAGCCGTTTAGCTGCAGGGAAGGACAGATTCTTTTGCAAATGAGTAAGCTCATCCATGCCATTTGGACCTTATCCATTACTATACAAATCAAACAAAAGGGTAGCCGGACGGAAAATCGCCGGACGAAATGACCGGTCAAAGGACCGGACAGCAGACACTACTTGTCGTAGAGCATCGGATCCACTTTACTGCGCATAAATGTCTTTGTCAAGTTCTGATGCTTCTTTTTGAAATGGCGAAAGTAGCTGAGGAGAGGGTTGGATTTATTCTTCCAGCATGACACCTCCACCACCTGGAAACACGCAGGGCACTGTATGGCTTTCACGGTACGGGTTTTGTGGACGTCGGCATTGCGGGCCACCGCGTACTTTCCGTAGTACAACCCTTCGGGTACGACAAAGCTGTTGGCGTACACCCCATGCTCCAACGTCAAATGCGACAAGTAGCTGGAATTCTTGAAGGGTAGAAACTTGACTGCCGGGCAAAAGGGACAGAGACCGCACTTTGTTTCGTTCACCACCGACCCGCGGGTGTCAAGCTCGTACCGATGGATCTGCGGCTCGTACGGCAAGTTGATGTTGAATTTGGACAGCTCCACATACAGAATCAGCGACACCGCGTGTGCCACCTCCGAAATGTTGCGGATGTAGATCTTGCGCTGAAGAAGGCCGGAAACAACCGAAATCGGCGGGCGCTGGCCTCCGCCCGGGAACCCCACATACTCGATGTCGCCCGTGTCCAAAAACGGCTCGTCAATCGGCAGACTATAGAGCTTGCGCTGCTTCTCCGGCTCGTGTGCGGTGTACGCAAAGTTGGTGATGTTGTTATTCACCACAATGCGTTTGATGTGGCCCTGGTAGCCTCTATAGTCCAACACGACACTGAGGCACTGGATCGCAGACGCCATGACATCTACCGCACCCAGAGACACAAACCGCTTGGGCACTCCGCGACTGGTGTGGAGACGCCGGATTTGCTTGGAGTCGGCCACAGCGGGTGGCTCTGGTATTGGCTCCAGTTTCGCCGCGTCGGCACTGTCGTCCGTAGCAATGGACCCGGACAGCAGGGTCATGCCACCGAGACTGTGTTCGTTGTTTGCCAAGAACCAGCCCCAGAACATCTTGTCCTCCGGAGATAGAGCCAAGGCGGCTTGGGACATCTCCTCGTCCCGGAGTTGGAATGGGGCTGGCTCCATCAAGACATTGTGGTCAACCGGTTGCAAGGGCAGACTGCTGGGCCCACCAGGCGCCACGGCAAGTGGTGCCGATGCCACCGAGATGGGTCTGACAGGAAACGCGCCCGGCTTGTCTGTCTTGCCGTCCGCGGTGCCGACCGGCTCTATGCTCGACTCACTAAAGTTCTCAAACGACCCCAGCGAAAATTGGCACCCATAAACCTCGCTGACGCCTGTACTCCACTCGCTGGGCGAGAACGGGTCCGTGTGTGCCACCAGGGTGTCGGTGACAAGATAGTCAAAGAACTCAAATTGGTCGCCTTCTGCCTCCTGCTCATGGCTGAGGGCGTAATTGGCAGAAACGAGGCCCGCATACGGCGTTTCCTGCGACTTGGTGGGTGCCTCGGCTGCAACCGCCTTGGGATATGTATTGTTGGGAGAATCGCCCAACAGTCCGCTCTGGAGCGACACAGAACTGGCCCCCGCCGGACGGTCCAACTCATCTATTCTGTCGAAACTCATGTGGAACATGTTGACGTCGTCGTAGTTGGTCGCGCCTGCAGCAATGGGAGTGGTGATGGCCCAAGCCCCCATTAGTTCCTTGTCTCGCATGTCCTCCTTCATTGCACGGTGGGAGTACAAAATTTGGCCCCAGCAAAACCATCTCTGTCACATACTTTATATTAGTCTGCACCGTTTGGTGGTGCCTGCTTTCCCGTCGGGCGGACCTGAAAACTATTTGGGTGCAAATCCTGCACCGCGCTCATCACCGTTTTCTGCTTACTTTTCTTTTCCAATGGATCTGGCCCACGTCATATTTGCCGTATGCTGCGGTTTCTATTATGTTTCCGGCGGCAGGGCCACCTTTGTGGCGGCTGCGGTAGCGTGGTATATTCTTTCAGCGAAAAAAAATGACCCCAGTCCGGCGCCTGCCGCCAAAAAGGCTCTGCCCATCTACGAAATCGACTTCACCAACTTCACGCCGACAGAAAAGAGCGTCTTTCCCGAAAATACAGCCCCGAGACGTTCCCGTCGTACTCGTGCACCCAAAGTGTTCCGCGGCCTGAAGCCTGCCGCCAAGACCAATGAGACCGCATTGACTTCCACGGCGTTGAAGCTCACGGAATCACCAATCTACATTTTCTACACGACCTTGACCGGCTCTTCGGAACGTGTGGCGAAGGCGATGTATGATAAGTTGGAGTCCATGCAGCTCTTGCACAAGCCCACTTTGGTGTCGCTTGACAATGACGTGGACGACTTGGAGGAGTACTTTTTGAAAACACCCAAATCAGCACATCCCAACATTTACCTCCTAGTGCTACCATCGTACGAAACAGATTCTCCCATCGACTATTTTCTCGAGCACCTCACCGAAACCTTCCAGGATTTCCGCGTGGACAAATACCCCTTGCGGGCCTTGGCAGGCTTTGCTGTTTTGGGACTCGGCGACTCGGAGTCATGGGACGGTGCTAAGTTCTGCTACCAGGCTCGCTTGGCCGACAAGTGGCTAGGAAAACTCGGAGGCCGTAGATTGTTTCCCGTGGGGCAAGTTTGCATGAAGACGGAAGGGGAGCCCAAGACCCAAGACTGGATCAATGGATTTGCCGAGCTCTTGGCCGATGAGACTCCGTTCTACATTGACGAAAACGATGATGCGGATGACAGCGACGCCGAAAGCGAAGAGGTTGACTCATCCTCCGAAGTGGTTGACGTGGAAGACATGGGCGCCATTATCCGATCATCCAACGGCGTTGTTGAGACAAAACAGATGGTGGCTCAAGACTCTCCCACATTCAAGTCTTTGACCAAGCAAGGGTACACGGTGGTGGGGTCGCATTCGGGTGTGAAGATTTGCCGGTGGACCAAGAGTGCCATGCGTGGCCGTGGCTCGTGCTACAAGTTTGCCTTCTATGGTATCCGGTCGCACTTGTGCATGGAAACCACGCCTTCTCTTGCATGCTCGAACAAATGCGTCTTTTGCTGGCGTCACGGCACAAACCCGGTGGCGAAACTGAACTGGCGCTGGGAGGTGGATGCACCGGAGAAGGTGTTGCAAGGCGCACTCGAGGGCCACTACAAGAAGATCAAGCAAATGAGAGGGGTTCCGGGTATCCAGATGGACAGATTCCAGGAGGCATTCCAGGTGAAACACTGCGCCTTGTCTTTGGTGGGCGAGCCCATTTTCTACCCCCACATCAACGAGTTTGTCGGCATGTTGCACGAGAGACACATTTCATCGTTCTTGGTGTGCAATGCGCAGCATCCGGAGCCGTTGGCCAAATTGGCCAAGGTGACGCAGTTGTATGTGAGCATTGATGCGCCTACCAAGAGTGATTTGAAGAAGGTTGACCGGCCGCTCAATGCGGACTTTTGGGAGCGTCTCATGGCATGCTTGGACATCTTGAGAACCACACAAAAGCACCAGAGAACCGTGTTCCGTTTGACGTTGGTCAAGGGCTTCAATATGGACGACATTGCTAGCTATGCCGACATGGTTGAGCGTGCCCAGCCCTCGCAGATTGAAGTCAAGGGAGCTACCTTCTGTGGATCTTCTGCAGGTA
The DNA here is from genome assembly GCA_022577645.1 of Clavispora santaluciae. Taxonomy (NCBI): domain Eukaryota; kingdom Fungi; phylum Ascomycota; class Pichiomycetes; order Serinales; family Metschnikowiaceae; genus Clavispora; species Clavispora santaluciae. Next base: position 399,247 of record JAJNMX010000011.1, read on the forward strand.
ACGGTAACCCGTTGACGATGCAGAACATCCCCTTCTACGAAGAGTGCCGGGAGTTTGTCACCAAGTTGACCGCAGAGCTCCAATCCCGCGGGCTGCACTACGAGCTAGCCGCAGAACACGCCCACTCCTGCTGCATTTTGATTGCGCACACCAGGTTCAAGATCAACGATGTCTGGCATACCCACATCGACTACCCTCGGTTCTTTGAGTTGTTGGAGAGCGGCGAAGAGTTCTGCGACATGGACTATGTCAAAGAGACTCCCGAATGGGCCATTTGGGGCTCCAAGGAGGCTGGCTTCAATCCCGAGGACACCAGATACGATCGCAAGGCAGAGAAGTTGAGAAAGAAGCAAGAGAGGGAGGCTGCTGCTGCCCTGGTTGCAGATTCGGACGAGGCCCAGGATGAACGTTCTTTGCCTGTGACCGCATCACATGAGGCGCCAGTTGCAGTACAATAATGCAATATATATTTATTTTCGACACACCAGAGTGAGTTGGGTGTGTGTTTCGCTTTCCGATGGGCGGGTGTTCCTACGGAGCCACATTGGAAACCACCCGTCCAGCAGTCCACGCCTTATATTGTAGAGTTATCAAAATGGCCCAGGTTCGCAATCGTGCACACACTATGGGCCGCGCAACCACCCATTATACATGTACCGCGCTCACGTCCATCACTTTATATGGCTCGGATTGCTTTCATACATCCCGACCTCGGAATTGGCGGGGCAGAACGGCTTGTCGTCGACGCTGCGGTTGGTCTTCAAGAAAAGGGCCACGATGTTTCAGTATACACTTCGCACTGTGACAAGTCCCACTGTTTTGATGAAGTGAGTTCTGGGGTGCTCGATGTCCATGTGTTTGGAGACTTTCTCCCCACCACGATTTTGGGAAAATTCCATATTGTGTTTGCAATTTTAAGACAACTCTACTTGGTGTTCCGTTTGATAATCACTCGCGAGATCCTCCGCTACGATTACTTCATTGTTGATCAGCTTTCCTTCTGTGTTCCGCTTCTTGGGATTTTCAGCGCAGACGCTGCCCGGACCTTATTTTACTGTCATTTTCCCGACCAGCTTTTAGCGAAAAAGGGCGGCGTGGCTAAAAAGCTCTATCGTATCCCGTTTGATGCAGTGGAGGAATGGTCTACTGGTACGAGCGATCGCATTGTGGTAAACTCCAACTTCACCAAATCCATTTTCCACCAAACATTCACGGGCCTCAGCAAAGTTGATCCAGGAGTCATATACCCTTGTGTTGACGTCAGCCAGCCACAGGAAGATAACAGTGCTGCCGAAAAGGAATGGAGCGAGTTCATGAATGGCAGAGACTATCTACTTTCAATCAACCGATTCGAGAAGCTGAAAAACGTGGCTTTGGCAATTAAAGCTTTCGCAAAACTCCCGAAAGATGATAATCGCCCAACCCTTGTCATTGCTGGTGGCTTTGACGCACGTGTGCGTGAAAATGTAACGTACTTGGCAGAATTGGAGGAATTGTGCGACAAACTCGACTTGATCCACTATACGTTTAGAGGAAAGTTGGTTACTATGCCTAGGTCTACAGAGGTGATATTCTTACCCTCAGTGAGAAACACTATCAAGAATGCAGCGTTGAAATCGGCCAACTTACTTCTTTACACTCCCACGTTTGAGCACTTTGGTATCGTTCCCGTGGAAAGTATGCTTCATGGAACACCTGTGTTAGCAATCAATCGCGGGGGACCTTTGGAATCGATCGTGAATTACACAGGAGACAATGAAGATAAGGCAACAGGTTTCAACAGACCTGATGATGTGGATGCTTGGTCTGATGTGTTGCTAAATTATTCGTCAAAGAATAGTTCCATCAGGGCTCGATTGGGGGATAATGGTTACCAACATGTTCTAGAGCTTTTTTCAAGAGAGAAAATGAGCGAGCAGTTTGATGCAAACTTGAAAGCATCGAAGATCGCTCCAGCGAAGGGTGTTTTGTTCGAAATGTTAAAGAGATGGGAACTATGGCTTCTAATTTTGGTTGGAGGGGCATTAAACTCACTTTTTTGAGTCAAGAGTATAGAATTCAATATAAAATTTATTTACCCGACTTAAAGGTTACCTTAATTCATGTTCAAGATCACGAATATTATGTTTTGTATTGTTTTGTGTAATTTACTCATTCCTTCCCGAAAATCTGTTTCACCAGTTTCCAGAACTCTAGTTTTACCAGCTGGGGCGGAGGGGACAGTCTAACTGGACTTTGATCGAATACTCCTAAGAGTTTCGATTCATCCTTCAGCAGACTTTGGGCCGTGAACCATTCCTCGACAAGCTCGTCCATTTGGTTCATGACTTTGTTGAACAGCGTACGTATTTCAGAGTCAGGTACAAGTTTCCATTTATGGAGACTGGGGGACGGACATTGAAGGTTGTAGCTCCGGATATCTCTATTAATAACTGAAACCTTCTCTGTGATGTAATTTGTGTGCAAAGATGTGAATTTCGTCAAGTGGGTGCTTACATCACGGAAGCTTTGCACGTGTGACTCTCTCATGGCCTGCTCCTTCTGCTTTCCTAACTTCGACACGAGGAAAGTAAACCATTTCTTTTCTAAGTCTCGTCTGAAATATGAAACTGCCCTTTCTGCTCCCTGCTGGCTTTCTATCCACGGGGGTAGACATTCTTGCCGGTTCAAAATGTCGTTGATGAAGAATGACGTGTCGGTGCTATTCACCAAACGAGCCGGATCTAGCGGTTTCCCTCGAACAGTCTCCATATCAGGAGATTCAAATTTACCCGTATTTGGGTTAATTGCAGCGTTGATTCGTGCATCCGCTAACGTTCCAATAAGACCAAGGGTGGCCTTGGACAGGGTTGCATCCACGAACATGGACGGTCCGAGGAGCCGTTCTCGATACATTTCTCGGAAATCACTCTTTTCTTTCTCCGTACTTCCAACTTTGTAATTTATGCTCAGCTCTTTGGCTGAAATTATTCGTTCTTGCCATGGGATCGGGGGTGAGATGATTTTATTATGTGGATTGTGGTCTCGAGTCCGTTTCGGGCCGGGGGTCGAGTCGGTGAGCATCCGAAGAGATGCTTCTGAAACCAGTTCTGCGCCGTCCCACGGTTTCCGGGTTATTGTGTCTGCCGAAATTCGATCATGCTGTGATCGGAGAAGTGGTTCGCTTGCCACATATGCGATCTCCTTTTGGTAAGTAGTGGCGAACTTCAGTTTCTCGAGCGACTCCTCAATCTTCGCCGCTTCGAAATCGGATTTATTGAATCGCTCTTCACTTGGATTACGCGAGTTTTTCTCCTGGGGCGGTTCGGAGGAATTCAAACCTTCCACCTTATCGCTGATGGTAGGATCGCGGCGTATTTGTGATGCACTCAGTGAAGAAATTTGGCTATCTAAAATTTGTTGAAATCGCTCCCCTAGAGCTGTCTGAGTGTAACGCCGAAGGAATATCTTCATGACGCATGCGGAACAATTTTGGTAAAGAGCTAATATTGTAAGGGAAAAATTGTAAGGGAAAGATTGTTGGGGAAAGATGGTAAGGATGGTATAAGGTGCGGTGCTGTAGATAGGTTCCGCGCAATGCGGAGGTGTGGGCTTGTAAATTAAAGACGCTCCAGAAATGAGGTGTGATGTAGATTGTCAGATGTTCAATTTTCTTATGATGAGTCAAAACATGTGGCACAAATATTTCAATTAAAGCAGGAATAAGTCCGTCTGTGACATCTTTGGGCTTAAACTGAGTGCTCGCACCTACTGTGCGAAACCTGGGGTATGATGCTGTTACCGATACGTCAAGGGTAGCCATTGACGCAAGTGTATGTAAGAGACAATCACCATAAGTTTTATAAGAGGTATCTAAGCTCCATTCCTCCCTTATCTGTGGGAAGCCTTTCGTCTTGATCTGAAAATTAGGCAACTGATCTCCAACTTCGCCGAACTTACACCAGGGGTACATATCAAATCTAGGTATTCATATAAAACGTAAGCTAAAGAGCATAAAATACAAGCACGCCGCAACCCAACGCAACCGCAGTGAGCACAGCCAACTTGAACAAGAAGCACAATATATACTCTCTTCTGCCGCCCGCGGTGATGATGATCTGTTGCTCTAAATCAATATCGTCTCGAAGATAGATCTTACCCTTTCCTAGTGGTGTGACATTCACTTTCTCTGACATATTAGAGGCCACCGAGGAAACCGAAGATGAGTGGTTTCGCTTAAGGTCCGGGTCATTAGCGAAGGAGCTTTGTGTGCAAGAGGCGGATCTGACTCTGTTTGTGTTTGTAGAAATCGACAGTTTTCTTTCGGGCATCTCTCAGGAAGAGTATCCGGCTGGGTATAAAGAAGATGTAAAGTTGAAAATTTGTGGAAATATATATACGTGGAAGCGTATATATTACATGCATTTTTTTCTCAATATAAAGGCGGCAGGGGTACATTACATCAGTGCATTCGAGCGGGGCTCGGTGCATCATGGAAATTCGATACATGCGGGGAAGTGCGAGCACCACGGGCATCTTTGGTGTGTTAGTGACTGCACCATTTCCTGTAGTCAAAGTGAGTATCGCTTCCGGGAGTCGTATTTATTTAACCAAGACCTCTCGCCTGTTCATTATGGGCTGTGCCTTGTGATGGTTACTGCACGAGGCATAGTGAGGCTGTACGACATACAGCTAAGGTGCACGTCTGCAACACGCCCTGCCGCAACATAGAGGGCACCACTGCATCTTGCGACATTTTTTCCATTTTGGCAGTGCAAAAGAGCGCAAGCCGGATCAGGGTCCCTAGTCATATTGAAAATGTTGCCCAATGCAGCGTTAGATTGGGTAAATGAAACAAAGTACCACTACAACACCCGTGAAGCAAAAGTACCGCCTCGACATCTGTGGTACCGAGCAAACCTGCGCTCTAGTACAAGTGCCGTTTACTCATTCGGATCAAACAAATCCAAATCTGGCGAAAGTGAGTGAGGCGCCTTTGGAATTTGGGCACTGTTGAATCTTGCACATGGATTCCTATTGGGCGAATTCCGTGTGTGCCTACAAACGTGATTCATGCTCCAGAAATAGCCGACATTCGCAACTGACGACATTTATATGCCAAACAATACCGCCGATCTGGGACTGCGATCTTCCGGGGAAACTTGGACCGCAAATGGGCACCCTCCTCCTTACCAATACCTACGCGGTGTATGGCTGCAACGCTGGGACGGTGTACCTGAATCGAGCCCATCGTGTTTTTCTCACGTGACCGATGATGTCCGGAATATGCAACGCTTTTTCCGGCGCGGTTGCAGGCGTCCGTTCGAGCACTGGTGTTGCTAGAAAGGCCGAAACAGCCCAGGCCCAACCACCGCCACCCGAACCCGTCCGAGCCAATCCAACTGGCGTCCGTTTGGGCCGCCGGAGTTCATTTCCGACCTCGCCGACCGGATAATCCGCACACATTTTCGCCATATGCAGACCGGATCGGGCCGCGCACGTGACCCCCACGTCTTTGTCGTTGGCCGGACAGTTTTTACCAAAACCACAGCTGCCTCCCCCATGAAGCTTTCTTCTATTCTCGGCATTGCGTTTACCGTGTCGTGCGCTCTTGCCGCCACAAAGCCTGTGGTAGGATCTGCGGCTGTTGCCTTGGAAGATCCACTTGACTTTTCCGTCCCCGCCAACAGCCCCATTACTGGCGACGACGACTCCGAAAACAACTACACGCAGTCGTTCTACATGGCCATCTCCATGATCGTGGTGTCGGAAATAGGAGACAAGACGTTTTTGATTGCAGCGCTCATGGCGATGAAGCATCTGCGGCTTTTGGTGTTTTCTGCGGCGTTTGCGTCGTTGGCGGTTATGACCGTGTTGCTGGGAATTGTGGGCCACGCGTTGCCTTCGATGGTGTCGCAGAGAGTGACGCAGTTTCTTGCACTGGTGTTGTTTGTTGTTTTCGGCGTGAAGTTGATGATGGAGGGACTCGCCATGTCCAAAGAAGCGGGTGTGGACGAAGAGATGGCCGAGGTGGAAGAAGAGTTGCAAGCGTCGGAGTTGAACGCCCGCAACCACGATTTGGAGTCTCGCACCACCAAAACCTCGACGTGGTACCAGGAGATGGGCAGCCAAGTGACCAACTTGGCGTCGTTTGTACTCTCTCCCACGTGGATCCAGGTTTTCGCCATGACGTTTTTGGGCGAGTGGGGTGATCGGTCGCAAATCGCCACCATTGCGATGGCGGCCGGCTCGGACTATTGGTTTGTCATTTGTGGTGCGATTGTGGGCCACGGCTTGTGTACTGCTGCCGCGTGCATTGGGGGTCAGCTCCTTGCCACAAGAATCTCCATGAGAAACGTCACTTTGGGTGGAGCCATTGCATTTTTTGTGTTTGCGGTGTTGTACTTCTACGATTTCTACTATTACGATGCATCGGTGGATATTTAGAGTATATGAACAATAGAGGATATTGTTGCGGGCGGAATGGTCTGACATGCTAGGTCATAACGCGATCCGAAACGCAAAATTGAGAAATACACCAGTTTTTGAATGGTACGTATAAGTATGCACCGTGGTTTCACTGGCGAGCAGTTCCGTCATAGGAAAGCTCAAGCAAAAGCAGAGATTGCAGGTACAGGCAATTGTTGTCCCATCTGGCAGAATTGTCTACATTGGTAGAATCATGGGCCAGAATGGACATCAGACCAATGTAGTGGTCATGATTGACATAGCCATTGTGCCAGAATTGATAGCTGAATAGTGCCAGAAGTGATAGCCGAATTGTGCCAGAATGGACACAAGACGGTACCATAGTAGTACCACACCGCCAGAATTAACGGTACAGCATAGCTCCATGCCAGTTAACTTCAATATCATCGGTTGCTCCTCTTTGTGCAATTATTCTTTCCCTTCCGAGTGACACGTGAGATGTACCATGGCCACTTTCACACCACTCCGCGATGCATAAACCGTAGCACTTGGTTCGTCGACATGGGCGGCTCCGTTCCAACTACGCGGGCCTCTTCTTTGGCGCGGTCTTGCATCACTTTTTGCCTCCTCTCTTCCTCCTCCTTGCCTTCGCCCGACTCTAGATGCTCCTGCTCTGCCTCGGTGTAGAACCCTTCAAAAGTGAATTCTTCCTCCAACTCCTTCACCTTCAGATAGCACCACTCTGCAAAACTGTCATCTTGCTGGATAGGCATCTTGAAGGTCGTGCTTTCGACAATGGCCCGGGCAATCCACTCGTCCACTTCCGGTAGAGGCTTCTTCCGCAATAGCGTAGTGACCAAGCCCTCATGCTGCGTGGTTGGAAAGGAGGGAAGCGGATACGCAGTTGTGGTGGATAGTATTTCATCGTTGGCATCAAGCTGCAGCGCAATGGTCTGGAGCTGTGTGATCAACACCTGGAACTGGTTCTGCAAGCTCAGATACGGCGGGAACTTTGCGCGTGGCACGCGGTTGGTGTGGTTGATTTGGTCGGCGAGTTTGCGAAGCGACTGATGCACTTGGTTGAGGCGGTTTCGGATGAGCTCAAGCGAGTCCACTGGTACTTGGGATGGTGTTGCATTCATGGTGCTATCTGTATGATGAATGGAGAAGGCCCAAATGTCATGGGCCGGGATGTACGGGTGTGCAGTCCCGTGCCTGGACGCTGTGCTGGGGTTGTAGCTCCAGTGCAGCGCAATGTATGCCCCGACTCTTCTTCGGGTCTACTGGAGCCCTTTTCGCTTCGGAAACTAAGGCCGGAGCTGCCCTCTCTTCGCCGTCCTGTGGCCTGGGTGCAGGAACTGGACCCCGCTATAAAGCCGTACGGCATCGAGACTGCCGTCGGTTCCCAGGTGGGGTGAACCAAAGCGGGCCGCCTGTTTCGTGTTCTTTTCCTATTTGGTGTTCCTTTTCAATTCGGTGTTCCAATCCCCTTTCGGTGTTCCAATTTCGGGTGCCAAGAGTGGGTCTCGTGTGTCGTGATAGGAGTATCACGAGCCAGATACTACGCGCGCCCGGTACATCTTTAAGCCTGAAGCGACACAGGACCTTTCGGGGCAACATATCAATGATCCGAGGAAACTACAGCCTAGCCAAAGAAGTGCGCAAGAACGAGCTGCGGCTGCGGCTGCGGATCCAGCAGAAACAAAGAGACGCCCATCTCACGGAAAAACTCCAGGCGTGCGACCCGGCGCAGCTCTTCTTCCGCATCCAGCGCCTAGAAAAGGAGCCGGGCGCCGCGGCCCAGCTCCAGAAACTCAGGAAGGAGTGGGCGTTCATGGAGAAGCACGGCATCCACAAACAAAAGGTGCAACAGCTCATCGCGCAGCAAAGACAGAAGGCCATCGACGAAGAAAACGCCCGCAACAAGCTCTGGGGCAAGCAGTCGGTGTACTTCAATCCCGAGTTGAACCCCCTCGGCAAAGTGCCGCGCGGTCTTCCCAACGTGACCAAGCCGCCCAAGTACGTCAAGCCTGTGGCCGATGCGCAGATTGCTGAGCTTGGAATCCAGCTTCCCCCGGGCCCGCCGCCGCGCTTCTATCGCCAGGTCCAGAACACCAGCGTGGAGCGGCCGGCGCAGGCGGCGCCCGCCAACCAGCCCCACAACCCCCACTACAAGAAACTCCGACCAAGCCAGCAGTGATTCAATCTATATACAAGAAACCTGGCCCCTAAGAACCGCTGCATTGTGCCTCTGGCGTGACGACACGGCTGGACGTCATACTCTCCGTCTCGCTCACGACAACAACCGCACCACCAACTCCCACGTGCCGAACATGATGATCAGGTTGGGCACGGTCCGGAGCAAGTGCGGAGTCAACCCTCCGTACATGCTGGCCACGCCCTCCTCCTTCACCACGAGCTTGAAGCACTGCACAAGCCCAGTGTACTTGGGCTTGCCCGTGTCCGCCAACGGCGCCTGCCGCAACCGCGTCCGCACCACCTCGTGCGGGTACGTGATGAGAGAAGCCACGAACTTGGCGGCGCCCGCGGCTCCGGACCGGGCACACCACTCCAACACGTGGTCCTTGGTGGTTTTGTTCCTTTCGTCGTGGCCGTGCACTTCCAACGACTTGCGCTGCACAAACGCCTTCATCTGCTCATACAACACCCATTGTAGCGTCAGCTCCGCGCCGCCCAAGTACAGCGCACTCAAGCCCTTGTATAGACTCAACACGCCCTCGTGCCGCACCACTTGCTTGAAGCAGTCCCACGAGTTTTTGTAGTGCTTCCCCTTGGTTTTGTCCAACTGGAGCCGTGTTTTGATCAACCAAATGGGGTTGGTGGCCGTCGACGTGACGAACCCGGCACTGAGCCCCGCACCCAAGTGCACCCACGTTGCCTCCTGTCCATTGTTGAAGTTAGTCAGAAGCACATCCTTCGACGCACCGTACGTGAAGAAGTTGATGGAGCGCGCAGGAATCACGCCCACCAAGTTCGGACCGAGCCCGCGGAAGAGCGCCCGCCCGCCTTCCTTGCTGTAGATGGACCGGAGCGCGCCGCCCGTCTCTTTCAAGTGCTGTGCCGCCTGAACAAACGGATTGCCGGATTTGGGGGTTTTGTTGTACGTGGCGTGGTACGCATCCGATTGCAACCGGGTCTTGACCACATCGAGAGGGCATGTGACAATGGCACCAACCATGCCGCCCACGCCGCCAGCAACAAAATGGACCCATTTGGGCGGCGTGGTTTTCGCTTGTACCGGAAGCGGCTCCGGGGCGCGGGACGTGCTGGACTTTTCGTCCGAGACAAGAAAAGGGTACGACTCTTCGGCGTCTGCCTCCAATTCTGCCACCAAATCGCTCTTTCGGCTCATTTGCGTGGGCTTTGGTCTCGGTAGTAGTAGGTGGAGAATGTCTAGTGGTTTTTTTCGCGAGATGGAGACTGCATCGCGATGGTGCCTCACGACCGTTTACCTTCAATCGTAAATTGGCGCCGGACTTTATTGTGCTCTCCGAATCTTACACACTTGTTGCTTCAATCTCGGGCCAGGCACCCGCTTGCTTCGTTGTTATATTTGTTGGTGCTATGTAAATGTCCTGTGTGCACCTTGCAGACATGGCATCGAACCGTTCGCATTGTCCAACTTTGCCGGATTAAGTTCCCGCTCAATCTACTTGAGCGTCTTGATAAAGCTATCAAGGTTATACTCGTCTTCATACTGCGACTCGTCCCAAAGCTGGCCCAACTCTCCAACGGCGTCTGTCGGTATGAGCCCGCCTGTTAGGTCTTCCTGCACCTTGTCCTTCTTATCTTCGCCGCCATTGTCGATCTTGGTGGCCGCCTCGTCCACATCAAACAAATCAAGCAACTGGTTCGTATCCATGGACGAGAGACCAGCATTCTGCTGGTTCACAATGGTAGAGGCAATGTTCATCTTGAACTTCTGCAATCCCATGATCTTCTCCTCCAACGTCAGCTTGGTAATTAACCGGTAGACATTCACCACTTTCTTCTGCCCAAGTCTATGCGCACGGTCCATCGCTTGCAAATCGTTCATTGGATTCCAGTCATGCTCAACAAAGATCACAGTATCTGCGCCTGTCAAGTTGAGTCCCAATCCTCCCACCTTGGTGGTCATCAATAACACGTCAATCGATGGGTCCTCGTTAAACTTGCGCACGATTGCTTGTCTGTTCCTCGGGTCGGTGCGGCCGTCCAATCTCATGTACGTCACCGAAGGCATGTGTTTCTTGAAGAGCTCTTCTTCCACTATGTCAAGCATGTCTTTGAGCTGGCAAAATATAAGTGCACGATGTTCGGAGATCACTCCCTCGGATGTAATAAGCTGCTGCTTCTGCTTAGCCTTGAATTTTGATCCGGAGTATTCGCTGTCTCGTACACCAATACCACACTCAAGCAAAAGCGTTTTTAACGATTTCAATTTAGGCGCATGCTCGATATCCCGAAGGTCCGACTTCCGGCTTGCAAGGAAGCTCGCAACTTCGGCAGCTTGAGGATGGTTCGGGGATACAACCAACGCAGGATGATTGCACAATTTCCTCATGTACTGCAATGCTTGGAAAATATGTGTCTTGGGGCCCCCTTCTTCGGTCTCCATAGGATCATCCTTCAGAAGCTCATCCTTCACTATAGTTTTTTGTTTGTTGGCAAAATCCTTGTATAACTTCTTCTGCAAGTCAGACAACTCACAGTAGTAGTCCTGAATTATTTTAGGGGGTAAATCCGATAAAACATCTTCCTTCAAACGCCGGAGCATAAACGGAAGAACTTGCTTGTGGAGTGACTCCAACGCTAATGCGCCTGCTTCCTGTTCCTTTGATGAAGTCTTGCTATTCCGGCTGGCAGCAATAGGCTTCGCAAATTTCTCCATGAACACTTTTTCAGTTCCTAAAAAGCCGGGCATCAAGAAATCGAATAAAGACCACAATTCTAACACGTTATTCTGAATAGGAGTACCAGACAAGATGAGTCTATGTTCCGCGCGAATTCTTTTCACTGATTTTGTGAGCTTGGAGGAGGAATTCTTGATAATATGGCCTTCATCCAACACACAGTAGTTAAATGACAATTCAGTCAAGACTTCAATATCATTTCTGCAAACGTCGTAAGATGTCACAACAACATCTGCTGATGGAATCTGAGCACGGATACCTGCTCTTACTGATGGTCCTCCCGCAAACACAACAACGTTCAAAAATGGGGCATATTGATTAAGTTCTTGCTCCCAGTGGCCAGTCAATGAGGGTGGGCAAACTATCAAGGAAGGCAATCTTCTAAATTCATCGGCTTTAGTTTCAGCAAATTTTTCAGCTCGCAAATGATGGTCAGAAGCAACTATACAAATGGTTTGTAATGTCTTTCCTAAACCCATATCATCACACAATATGCCATGTAAATGGTACTTGTTCAAAAACGCTAACCAATTCACACCCTCTTGTTGATATTTACGTAAGGTGGCCTTGATCGCAACAGGAAGCTCGAAGGGCTTGATTCTGGATGGATCCATCATTTGATGAATAAACTCCCGCTCGCGCTCTCTTCCCGCCAATAAATCATCTGGCATGTCTGGAGGATCTGGAATACCCGCTTCCAAAGGAACAAGTTTAATAATCGACGCAAATGTTGTACTGGCCAAGATACGGACATCCTGATCTGCGTCACTCATTCTGCCTAGAACTGGAACGATTAAAAACACAATGTATGGAAGAATATCAGATCCCATAGTACTAGAAACATGGTAAACGACTTCGATGGAGCCCTGGCGTTCCCAAGCCTCGCCTGCATTATTGAGCATAGGTAATATGTTTTTTACTAGGAATGGAAATGCCTTGGAAGGAAGAACGGAGCAAATTGTAGCGAAGCATTTGGCAGCAGAGTAGCGGAAAACGGAAAGGATGTTTCTGACTCCACCCAAAAGCTTGGGAAGGTGAACAGATATTTCTTCATACAAAGATGGGCTAAGCTTTGGAATAATTGCTCTCAAAACTCCTAACGCATCGATAACATTTTGTCCCTTCTGTGCATCTTCTAACACGGTATCGGGGCCAAGCTCTTTCAACACGTCCAATGGGTCAAATAGAATTTCTTGTAGCTTTGGAATCTCTTTGAAGAGAGTGTCCTTGTAGATGAAAATTATCTCATCCATTGCGAGCAAAGCACCATTTCTCTTCGTCTTAGCTTCATGGACTGCCTTTTCATGTGCAGCAATATCAGCTGGGTCAGTCTTTGACTCTTCCTTCTTCAAGGATAATATTGAATCTTTCAAGGTCGCATGATGGATAAATTCTGGGACCTCAGAAGTGTCAACACAAATGAAGCCACACAAGTTCTTGATAATTTTGTCTGCAGCACCCTTTTTGCCAACAATATTGAGTTCATGAATAAGATTGGCAACAGCTGCGGCCGATCTTTTCTGCAATAACAACGTTTCCTCCTGCTTTATGCTATCCATCAAGGATCTAATAATAGGATTGAGCTTTTTTGGTACACCCCCTAAGGCCAAAATTGCTGCGGCATAAGCGGACAGCACACTTGTAACACGTTGAATCCAAACCGCTTTTGCTTCGGATAATGCAACAAATATTCTATGCTTTGAATCCTCTAATCCTTGATTAGCAGAAATGCGGAAGGTCGCAGATAATGTCTTCACAAGCTTTGGATAAGTCTCATCGATGAGCTTCTCTGCGCTTTCTATTCCGAATGCGCCTGGGCCACAACCTGACTCACCTTGAACAATGACAGGCAACAGAGGAATCTTGTTCGGTGGTAATTTGGCTTTGGTCAAAAACACATCAAAAAGTTGCAAGCACGAAGTTCTTACACTTTTTAAGATTGGAACTAGTTCCCTGAAGTAAGGAATCTTTTCTGTGTTGGTCAAAGTCTCGAGCATAAGCGCAATGAAATATTCAGCAACTGCACTTGGGGCTTGTTTTGCGTCTGCTTTCAATGATTTAGCGTATTCTTCAAGAACAATGGCGGCAAACAATCTTGGGGTGGCGTGAGGAGAGTTCAAGCAATTTTTCAAAATATCAAAGATCTTAGAAGTAGTCTCCTCTTTCTCTATATAGGAAAGGGCAAGACCAAATGCTTTAGCTGCTTCCGTTCTTGTGGCTATGAAGACATCAAAGCCTACGAACATAACATCACCATTATGGACAGGGGCATCAATATTGATTCTGAGTTCATCATTTGAGGGGATAGCTGATGGGGCAGGTTCAACTTTACGCTTTCTACTACGATTAGCAGAAGCTTCTTGGGTGCTATTGGGTTCTGAAAACGAAGCGGGCTCGGTCGAAATATCCTTAATTAATTGAGATTCGTCACTGGATGCAGATGGTTTCATGATCAAGTTCGTATTCATGTGGTAATTGTGTCTTGCAATACCAATTGGGGTCATTAACAAAGAAATTAATGGATGCAAATGAGGAGTAAAGTAATGCTCTACTGAGTCGAGTTGGGGGTTTTGTTTGATCTCTTGGATAAGGCCGCTGAAAACACGTTGCGAAAGCAGCAATACCTCCGTATTCTGCTCCACTAATAAGTTTTGGAAGATCAAGCGGATTGTTTTGGAAGTTATCCACAATTTGGTAGAGTGATCTTCGATGGATAAAAACTCGAGAATGGTGTTTAGCGAAGCCTTTCTCACGTTGGTGATGGAGTGTCTTAAAAATGGAAAGAGCTTGGGTACGAGGAATTGGAAGGAGCTTGAAGGGTTCAAAGTTGCCTCTGATTGCATGATCTCAATCACCTCTTTATGGGTGCACAAGCGCGAGAGCAAGTCCATGACCGAGCCAATAGATGCCGACAAATCGTCCTCGAAGCTAGATAAGCACTCCCACACCACTTCCAAAAGCGAATGGATCACCTCTTTTCTTGTCTTGACGAATTCACTCGCTATCGGGGCCAATGTCAACGCTGCGACCGACTGGACATCGTCTTCGCTCTCCTTCAAGCAGTGCAACACCATGTACACCACCGAATCCAATAACTCAGGATGCAGAAGAAGCACGTCGGTACGGACGCTGACAAAGTAGCGCACACCAAGCATGCCTCCATGCTTTGCTTCCCAGCAGCGAGGAACGTCGATGGTTTCGGGCAGCTCCTGCAACACCAAGGACTTCAAGCATGAAAAGGTTTTTATGATTGTTTCGATGTTGAGGTGGATCAAGAGCGCGGCCAACGTCTGCGCGCCGGACTCGCGGACCGGGGCCACCACTGTGTCGTTGACGTAGTCGGCAAATCTGTCCAACGCAAACAAGGTGCATACGCGGACGGCCAAGTCCTCCAATGTGGCGGCGTTGTTGGAGTCGTTCTCCTCCTTGGACTTGTTCATGACGCGGCCCGCGCCGGCGCCGTGGGATTTGATCAACTCACGGAGGCCGAGGGCAGAGCCGTGGCGCACCTCCCACTTTTCATCAAACAAGTCGTTCAAGAGCAACTCGTACACGCCCTGGAACTGCCAAACAAGACCCGCAACTTTGGCATGCTGGGAGATGAGCGGCGAGAGCTCGGGTGCCTTCGACTCCATCACCAACTTGGAGCCTCCCTGCTGGGACGTGAGGTCGAACTGCGGCGCATCCTCTTGTTTGACGGCGGGATCGACCTCGCCATCCTCCACCAACTTGCGTGAGATGGACAGCTGGGAGAGGTCGACGGGCGCCACCTTGGCGGCGGTGGACTTGGCGTTGACTTTGGCGCGCCGGCGCTGCATGGCCTTCAAGCGAGCGCTGGACGCGGCCGACTTGCCGTCTGCGGGGGGCGACAAGGTGTCCTCCCTTTTCACCTCCTCCAATTTGACGGGCAGGGGCGCAGGCGACACTTCGTGCTTGATGAGCGGCTTGTGCTTCTTGATGCGGTCTAGTAGGGCGGAGTCCTTGGTGGCGGCGTCAAACTCGGCGCCACCGGACGCCAACAACTTGCGGCCGCTCTTGAGGAGCTCCGGGAGGCTCCAGGAATCGAACGTGACCAAGGTCAGCAAGCTCTCGTCTAGCTTGCGGAGCTCCTCGTCCTGCTCCAACTTGACGGCCAGCTCGCCGGCGCCGGCGTTGGCGGTCTCGATGGTCTGGAGCTGTTTTTCTTTGGCAATTGCCTCGTCGGTGTTGGGGTCCCACTGAGGCGCGTGGGCAACGATGCCGCCAAACGCCTTGGCGGCGGCAATTCGGGTTTCCCACTTGTCGGCCTTGAGAAAAGGGTAGACGCGGCCCAAGAGCGAGATGATGTCCTCCGGGTGGCCCTTGGCGAGGTCAGAGAGCTGGTCGGCGGCTGTATTTCGGATGAACGGCGTGGAGCCGGTTTCCAAGAGCACCACCAAGCGGTCTAACCGGGACATGGCACGCTACACGGGGAAGGGCGGGGATTGCGGCGGAAGGGGCGCGTGCAGGGGCGGGTAAGCAATTGGCGAAAGAGAAAGGGAGCTCGAAGTGGCTCTTTGTGGGTGGCGGGTTCACAAACCTCGATATATGGCGCCGATGGTTGTGTGGAGGAGAAAGTGCGAGAAATGTTCTTGCTTTATATACCTGCGACGATGCGGCTCGCTGTTTTTTTTTGCGTTGTGCAGATTGGCACCGCCGCTACGGATCTTTCGGTGGTTAGGGTGGAACCGATTCGGGTCGGTGGTCGGTTTGATCTGCTCTACTCTATACTGTCTGGTCTTCTATGGGTACCTCTTCTTCAAAAGCCTTTATTCGCCTCGTCTCATGCCTCACCTCGTCTCATGCCTCGCCTCATATCCGACTGACACGGACCACAGGACTATGATTGTAGATATCGAAAGTATGTATGTATAGTTGTAGAATTATTGAGTGTATGTATTTACGAGGGTTGATAGCCTCATGGCATCATGGCGATCTCCATACACCTTATCTGGTTATACCGTACCGGGTTATACTTACCGGGTTATACCGTACCTGGTTATACCGTACCGGGTTATACTTACCGGGTTATACTGACCTGGTTATACCTGGGCATATCGATTTGCGCCGTCCACTCGTGACCCTACGCAAACTTCTGTTCCCTCTTGGACCGCACACTGTCCTTCTTGTCCTCCACCTCGGTCCGCGTCGCATTGTACGACACGTTGGTGTCCTGGTTCATGGGGTTCTCCGGCGACTTCTGGAACTCCTTGAACACCAAGTTCTTGATCTGCTGCAACCTCAAGCCCGGGTTTTCCTTGCGGAGCTCGGGCGTTCTCTTCTCCTCGTACGCCGCAAACGCCGCCTTCACCCTTCTCTCGGGATGTCTGTCAATGTCCTTGTTGGACACGCCCGCGTCTCTGCCGGTCAATGCCAATGCGTCCAACGCGTCGTCGATTCCCGATGCGCTCAACTCGCCCTTGCTGCTGTCCCAGTCCAAGAAGTCGTCAATCTTGCCTGTTCTCTTGGCCGCGATCTTGGCGGCGCCTCTCTGCTTCTCTCTCACGGGCTTGGACGGCATGGACGCCTCCTCCGCTTTCAAAAGCAACTCGCGCTCGGCCTTCTTCCTCGCGGCCTCCTCGCGCTTGAATTTTTCCTCTTCCTTCTTCTTGTTGCCCTTCTTGGATCCCTCGTCCCATGCAGAAGCCTCGGCGGCCTCGGCGGCCTGGGCCGCGGCCTGTTGTTTCTTGCTGGCGTTTTCCGCCTTGCGGGCGTTTCCGGCGGCTTTTTTCGTGTTTTCTCCTCCTTTCTTGGCCATGGTGCTTGGGTCGGGCGAATCCACCGCTCGCGTCCACAACTACCGTATGCGCACGGCACGTGCACTCCGATTCGGCCCACTCCAAGCACCACCGACCCGGACCTCTCGCCCACATGCCACTGCAGTGGGTTTTCCCTTTGTAACCCGCTAGGGCCCATCCATAACTGGGTGCAAGTATCAGTAGCTAGCCACCATTGCATCACCATACATGACACACCTGTACCAGTACACGGTGCCAGCTGTATTCTTATTAGATCCAGTCGGTGCTGTATTCTAATTAGATCCAGTCGGTGCTGTATTAGATCCAGTCGGTGCTGTATTCACTAATTACTGGATTCATCACAACTTCGACGCCCGCTCGTTGGGAATAAACACCACCCGGCCGAGAATCTCTCCCTTGGCCATCTTCTCAAAGTACTCCGGCAACTGGTCCATCGTGGCCGTCGCCACCAACGGCTTGATCTTGCCGAGGCTGATCCACCTCAACACCTCCTTCTGTTCCAGCGACACACCGCCAAAGCTGAAGATGTATTGCACCTCTCTCCGAGCAAAGTCAAAGTTGGGAATGTCCAAGCGCATCTTGCCCAAGCCCACCAGCAAGATCTTCCCGCCCAGCGCCACAAAGTCCGCACACGCATCCGACGAATCCTGATTGCCAACAAAGTCGAAACAGAGCGGGAACGACTCGGCCTCGTCCGAAATATCGTCCGCGCTAGTGTAAAACTCGGAGGCGCCAAACTTGCGGGCAATGTCTTCGTTTCCTGCTTTCCTGTCCACCACCACAATGTGGCACGAGAAATTGGATAGAATCTGCACCGCATTGAGACCCAAGCCGCCCGCGCCATACACTAGCACCTTGGTGCCCGGCGATAACAGGCTCCTCGCCTTCATGATGGTGTGGAACGGCGTGAGAACCGCGTCCGTGGCCGATGCGGCCTCGGCATACGTGACGTTATCCGGAATTGGAATCAACGCCCGGGGGTTCTGCACCCGCAAGTACTGCTGGAACCCTCCATCCTGGGAGATGCCGAAGGCCTTGTCTGGGTTACCCGTACACTTGTTGTCTTGGCCAATACGGCAAGAGTCACACACGCCGCACGCATCGGCAATCACCAATGCAAACCGGCCGCCGATAGGGAAGTTCTTGTTCCCCGCAAGGCCCGGGCCCACTTTGGCGATAGACCCGCACACCTCGTGGCCCATCACCATTTTCTCGGGCAACGCGGGGTTCTCCATGAGAAACATGTGGAAATCTGAGCGGCACAAGCCGGCAGCTTCGATCTTGAGGAGGACTTCTCCATTCTGTGGCTCTTCAACCGGAAGATTGTCAAATCTTTGGAGCAGCTTCACGCCCCGAGCAATACCGTAGCCCACCTGAAATGAAGGAATAGACATGATGAATAGCAGAAAGCTTTTGCAAAAAAGATTACCCGGTAAATGTATACCGGTTGCAGTCTCCGGAGACCCTGGTGCATCTTATACCTGGGGTAGCGAAATGCGGGGTGCGCGTCGAGCATGGCCGAGGATGTGTTGGGAGCAAATACACCCGGGACCCAAACCAAGATAAATTGATCTGGTGAAGCCATACTGCAGTCCTAGTGGGCATTGAATTGATTCGGCTGATTGTAAGCTTTCTAAAGTCATGTTCTGGGCAAATGAATTGCTCGTACATATCTGTGGGTTACCAACCAATGCGATATGCGTCTCGATTGGTCATTGGCGGTGTTTTCGGACTGGGTTCTCAATGTAGCTTTTCCCGTATTTTCCCATTATTTGCTTCCCAGTAATGTTTCGGTATTCTCTTTCCAGTATTGTTTCAGCATTCGTTTCAGTATTGTCAGTCTTCTCTTTTCTGTACTCTTCTGTATTTGCTTTTTCCAGACCATCGCTTCCGTGTCTGCATAGTCTAGGCTGAGCACACCAGCAGACTTAGAAATCTAGTGCTACAAAGAAATTCCAACATGAAGGCTCTTAGACTAATAAATATAAAAAGAAGTAAAAGGGGCAGCAAATTTTTTTCTCATTTTTTCGTTTTCTTGTTGAATAGATCCCGGAAAACGCTATAGTACATATGACGGAGAAAATGCAAGATTTTTGGAGATGACTCTCCCGCATGTCGTGACATTCATAAAGCGCTAAGGAAATCTGATGGGCAAAACAGAGCCGATGTTGGTTGTTTACTCAGATTTTTGTTTCTTAGCGGCTGGCTCATCTGCGGCCGCCTCCGGAACTTCTTCGCCGTCGGCAGCAGGAGCCAATCTAGGAGTGGTCACTTCGTAGTGGAAATCCTTGATAATGGAGTCCACGTCATCAATGTTCAACTGTCTGACGTCACCCAACAACTTGATCTTGTGGGTCACCTCCTTACATTGGGCGTCGGTCAAGTGCAAGTTCAATTGGTCAACACGAGACTTGATGGCGTTCCAGCCAGTCAATCTGTTGGCAAAGTGAATGTATCTGGTCAAACCAAAGTCCGAAGGATTAAGAATCTCGTATGTCGATGGGTTGGCCAAGATAGCCTTGGCGTGAATACCAGCCTTGTGGGTGAAGGCACAGAAACCGGTGATTGGGTTGTTGAATGGAATGTTCACCTGGACGGCGTCCGCGACCAAGTTCTCCAAGTCTCTTAACAGCTTCAAGTTGTACTTGTTCAAGACGTAGTCTCTGTCGGCAGTGATCATTCTCGCCATCAACGCACCCAATGGGGTAATACCGTTTCTCTCACCAATACCCAAAACCGAGACATCGATCAACTTGGCACCAGCCTCCAACGCAGTGTAGGCGTTGGCAATGGCACAACCAGTGTCGTTGTGGAAGTGGCACTCAATATCGCAAGACACAACAGACTTCAAAGTCTTCACCAAGTCGTAAACCTGTCTAGGGTTGGCACAGCCCACAGTGTCGGCAATACCCACTCTGTTGACACCAATCTTGTCCACAGTCTTGTAGATGTTCAACAAGTCAACAATGTCGGATCTGAAGGAGTCCTCGGACGAGAAACGGATCTCAATACCCTTGGACTTGACGAACTCAATCACCTCAATTGCGGATTGGGCAATGTAGTTCATGTCCTTACCGTGGGAGTACTGTCTCAAGAATTGCGAAGTACCAATAACAACGTCCACACCGTCGACACCGGTCTCAACTGCCACTCTGGCGTCGTCCATGTGACATCTGATGTGGGTCAAGATCTTAGCCTTCAAGCCCAACTTGCAGATGGCCTCACAGTCCTTTCTGGACTGTTCGGAAGCAACAGGCGAGGTCAATTCAATGTAGTCCACACCGAAGTCATCCAAAGCCTTGGCGATTTCAATCTTCTTTTCGGTGGTGAAGAAGGCGTTGGCAAATTGCTCACCTTCTCTCAAGGTGGATTCAATCACCTCAAACTTGTTAACATTCGACAAGAAGTCGTTTGGGTTAGGACCGTATGGGTTGACGGACATTTCTGAAGTTGATTTTGAAAAAGTTTCTTTGTTCCGAAAGCACCGTAAGTGTCTTGGGGTTATATACTAGCGAAAATTTTTCAGGCTCAATTGCACCTTTCTTTTGCTTCTACATTTCCTGCATCAGCCGCATATTGATAAGTCCGTTCTCTGTCTATGTACACTCCAGGGCCTCAGTGTTCGCCGTCAGCCTATGACTCATCCTTCTATTAAAGCAACCACCTTGGCACTCCCGGTTCGAATTTTTGGGCATTTTTTTTCCTTGTCTTAAATTAAACTCATACAGAGTGTTCTAGAGCCGCCTTGGCCACTTTCACTTTTTGTGGCGCTGAGAATCTCCAGTGTCCGTCTTATGAGTCACAAGTGCTCATGTTCGGCCCGGTGAGTTTTGTGTCCGGCACACCCCTCCTTATCGTCCGCCAGTGACTAATTGCGGAATAAGTTTGGGGCTCGCCGGTACTTCGTCACGCGCACCCCATCTTCTGCTAATGTGCAGTATGCTTCCTATTGTATTCTGCGGAGTTGCCAGCTTCAGCCAATTGTGCTGTCCCATGCGTCAGCAGCGCGTTGGCTAGCTCAGTAAAACATTCTGTAACGCACCCTGTGTTGTACGCATCTCTGAAGTTCCCGGGTAGGCAGTAATGGTAGCAACTGACCCCGCGGTATTACACTTCCTGTTCGGGTAGCGGTGGCTGGACATCCAGACATCTCGCTCTGGCGGATGATTCACCAGCCGAATTTCGAGCGGCAATAAACAACATGCCGTAAGAGTCACTGCAATGCCGCAACTGGGGATGATACAACCGAAGCAAAGCCACGAGTCATACAGGTGAAACTTCCGTAAACCTCTGGCGGCCAATCCGCGCCATGCTACTGTAGTAATTGCTAATCATTGTACATTATGTTACACTATACTGTTTTGGTCACCATATTCACAAAGCGGAAAATCTCGGACTTCAAGCGCACAAGCTCGACACCTTTGACTACAAGCTTGCCGTTCAAACGCGCGACCAAAGTCTTCACGATACGGTTGATTTCGGAGTTGGACAAGCCAGTGATCCCGCTCCAATCTTTTGTGATACGCTCCCGGGCCAACGAGAGCTTGAAGCAGCCAATGATCAACTTTTTCAACCCGAATCCCATGTCGGTGTAGTTGGCAAAGTTATTCGACTGGTTCAAGTACCGAAGGAGGTAGATGATGTCCATGTATCTGAATAAGTAGATGATTCCGCGCATGAATACGGGAAGCGACATCTGCAACCGGCTCACCAAGATCATAAGAAACTTGTCGAGAGGCATCTCGTTTGCGTCAAAGTTGCGCGAGCTTTCTGGTGGGAAAGAGTTGGAGATCTTCATGGCAATATACTTCACCACGATCTTCATGATTTTAGAGCGCTCCAGCTTGAACTCGGCGGGCGATAAATCCAGTTCACGAGATTCCGCCTCGTTCGTGGTTTCTTGGGGTTTTTCGGTCTCCTCTTGCTTGATGGAGCGTTTCAACTCCTGAACCGCAGTAGCGGGAGGGGGTGTTGCCTCGTCGGAAGCAAAGCACTCTGATTTCTTGGATACATGCGACTCGTTGTCGGAATCGTCCTCCTCGTTGTCGGAGACAAGCAGAGGGATATCAATATAACGAGAGAAATCCATTTCCGCCTCGGATGTTTCTGCCGGGGCGTCGGTTTCTCCCGTCATGGTTACAGGGGCAATACGGGCGGTCGACGCCGGGAAAAATGCCGAAGTAAAGGAGGGCTTGTTAGAGGAGCCGGGAGTGAGGTATGCGGCCTCCGAGGGCGAAAGTTTGTCCTCGGAATAGATGTTGTCTGGAATGGTCACCATTTGGGAAAACATAGGTCAGGGCAAACGTGGCCGGGTCAAAATCAAAACGAGTAGATAGGGAAGGGCGTCTGAGCCAGATGGAATGTCTGGGGCTTTCGAGTCTAACGAAAAGACGATGTTTGGACGTTGCCGTATTCGTTCTTTGAATTAGGGGCAAGCGGTCACAAATGTTTATGCTGGAGCAAAATTACCATACACAAACAAAACACTGAGGATGTCACCAGTGGGCTCAATACTTCATGGTGAAACGAACAGTAAAACAAGAAACAAAAAAAAAATGATGCCAGTTGATGACAAACGAGGAGTGTTGAAGCTAATGAGAAAGCCGAGAAAAAACGGTGCTACTTATTTTGGGGCCTACTGACTCATTTTCCTCACTTGCAGATGC
This sequence comes from Clavispora santaluciae, assembly GCA_022577645.1. Taxonomy (NCBI): domain Eukaryota; kingdom Fungi; phylum Ascomycota; class Pichiomycetes; order Serinales; family Metschnikowiaceae; genus Clavispora; species Clavispora santaluciae. The sequence goes on from JAJNMX010000011.1 coordinate 422,011, forward strand.
GCTTCCTGCACACCGGCGCCGGCTCGGCCCCTTGTGTTTTTGGCTCTGGGGAATCGATTGCTCTTGGGCTGCCCCCGTCATGACTTTCTGCCGGCAGTAAATGACACGGCCGGCAGTAACTGACACGGCCGTTTTGGCTATTCTGGGAGTGAGCTGCATCGGCCGTCGCCCGAACCAGAGGTGGAAGTTGCTTGGACAGATTACTGTGCAGGGCGGTAACGTCGTGGAAACGGTGCAAGGATGCACCGTTTTTCAATTTTTTTTTTTTTTTTTTCATTTTTGCATCTTCCAGGTGGCAGGTTTGCGGCTGCGACAGGAGGGTTGGGGAACGAAAACGGCGGGCGTGGTTTTTGTGTGGCCTGTTGTGGCAATTGCCATCCTTTGGTGTGGCTCCAGTACTGTATCCACTGTCTTGTATATGCGATAGATCCGAAGACCTGGAGGTCCGCAGGTTGACGGCAGTCTGTAGCAAGTTCCAAGTCGTTGCAGTCAGGCTGATTCATTAGTCGTAGTCGTAGTCATCGCAGTTCGTGATGCCTGTATGTTGGTTACGGAGGTTGATGGGGTGCCAGGTTAGCCGACTAGGCGGAACTAGTTCCGTCCAGCTAGTTTGGTAATCTGTCCAGGACTAGTGTGGTCCAGAACCAGTTTGGTCCAGAACTAGCTCGTAATCCGTCCAGTACTAGCTCGACGTAGTTCCTCGTCTAGGCACTGTCCATCTATTTCTGAATTCTAGATTCTTGGTCAACGGATTCGGTGACTTTCATTTTGTTGGTTGTTGCCCAACTGCACTAATTTCGCAAAGTGTATACCAAACCCTTCACTGCCTACACTTACCATCCATCCACTTACCATCCATCCATATTCACAGCCCATCCATATTCACAGCCCATCCACACATTCACAGCCCATCCACTTATTTACAGCCCATCTTATCCACAGCCCATCACCAGTACATCTAAGCCATCACCACTTTCATCACCGCCTGTACAGTCGCACTATCGCACTTTCCTCACCTCGGACATCTTCCACCCCATGCGCTCCCGCACGTACAAAGACGCCGTTGCGGCGCTCAATGCGCTCCAGTCCAACTTCGCGTCCATCGAGGCACTCAAGCGCCAGCCCACGTCGCCGCAGGCGCGGTCCGAGCTCTCGCTCGCCGAGGTGTACGAGTACATCCGCCGCCTCGGGTACCAGCCCCACGAGTTCAACCGCATGAACGTCATCCACATCACCGGCACCAAGGGCAAGGGCTCGACCGCGGCGTTCACCGACGCCATCTTGGCGCAGTACCGGCCGCAGATCAAAAAGGTGGGCCTTTTCACCTCGCCCCACCTCAAGCTGGTGCGCGAGCGGATCCGCATCAACGGCGCCCCGCTCGCGCCGCTGAAGTTCACGCGCTACTTCTTCGAGGTGTGGGACCGCTTGGACGCCACCGCGTCCGACGCAGACAAGTTCCCCACCTTGGGCGCGGGCGTCAAGCCCATGTACTTCAAGTACTTGACCATCTTGTCGTTCCATGTGTTCATGCTGGAGGGCGTGGACACGGCCATCTACGAGGTGGGCGTGGGCGGCCGCTACGACTCCACCAACGTGGTGCCGAAGCCCTCCGTGGCCGCCATCACGTCGCTCGGCATCGACCACACGTTCATGTTGGGCAACACCATCGAGGAGATTGCGTGGAACAAGGCCGGCATCTTGAAGGCGGGCTGTGCCGCGGTCATGGCGGCGCAGTCCGAGTACCCGCAGTCCGAGGCGGTGGTCAAGGCCGAGGCGGACGCGGTGCAGGTGTCGTCGTTTGCCCGGGTCACGCCGGACCTCGTTCCGGGCGACGTGCGCTTGGGCTTGGCCGGCGACTTCCAGCGCCAGAACGCGGCCGTGGCGGTCAAGGTGGCGCAGCTCCACTTGCGCCAGTTGGGCGTGGCTGACGTCGACCTCGAGGACGGCCTCCCCGACGAGTTTGCCGCCGGCCTCGAGGCCACCCGCTGGGACGGCCGCTGCCAGATTGTCGAGAACCGCGACGGCTACGAAAACGTGACGTGGTACATCGACGGCGCCCACACGCTAGAGTCGGTGAATGTGGCGTCGCAGTGGTTTGCGCAAGCCGTGTCCAAGCGCAACTCCACCAAGATCTTGTTGTTCAACCAGCAGAGCCGCGAGAACGCGGGCGAGCTTCTCGAGAAGCTCTACACCAACGTGGCGCCTGCGGTCCGCTTTGACCACGCCATCTTCACCACCAATGTCACGTGGTCCGACGGCACCTACAATGCCGACCTTGTGTCCATGAACAACTCCAAGGACGACGTGGACCGCTTGGTGGTGCAGAAGGACTTGGCCGAGCGCTGGAGTGCGCTCGACAACACCCACGGCCACACGTCGCGCAAGCATGTGTTCCCGGACATCGAAACCTCGCTCCGCTTCATCACCAGCTTGAGCAGTGATAAGCCGGTGGAGGTGTTTGTGTGCGGGTCGTTGCATCTTGTGGGAGGTTTTCTTGCGGTGTTGGACGGCGACAAGGACTAGTTGGACGAGCGCCTACGCCGTATTTAGACAGCTGTTGCAAAGCCAGTTACATAGGACTTGCTCCACACAGAAATATATCTTGCTTAGACACTAGCCCCAGGGCCTCATCTCCGCCGTCTCGCCACGCCGCTCAAATTAACGTTTCGATTGTGTATGAAAGTATATAAGTACAGATTCACCGTAGTACCCCTATTTCTGCCCGGTTAGAGACACCCACGCACGCGGGCGCTCCGAGGAAGGTCGCTGGCAATGCTTGACACCAGTAGTGCAAAAATCCCAACCATTTAGTTGGAGCTGTTGTTGTTGACAATGTTCTCCTTCGCATTGTTGACAATCTCGTTAATGTTCGACAACGACTCCTTCCATTGCTCAAGCGCAGTTCTGACCGTGGCCCAGTCTTGCGCAAGCTTCTGCTTGTCGCCCGCCAACACGAAGCGGTTGACTCTCACCAAAAAGAACGATTCGTCCACCTGGTTCAACTTACCCTCGATCACACCCGCCTTGATCGAGTCAATCAACAACTTTTCAAACTCGGCAGGAGAAGAAACCAACGCCGAAGGGATGTCGGCGTAGCTGAAGGTGTTCTTGTCGGCATGGGAGCCAAAGAACTTAGCCAACGCCAAAGTCTTGGACTTTTGTGCCACCGACGCGGGCAATGGCTCCGGAACGGCAGAAATCAACTCACCTTGAGTGTATTGGACAAAAGTCTGGGCCAAAGGACCAGACGCAGACTGCAACGCGGCAGCGACGTTGTTGTTGACCAAGAAGGACACGTCAACCACACTGGAGTTCAAGGCGAAGACAATCAAGTCGTCCAACTGGGCGCCGGACACAGCAAACTCGGAAGTGAAGGCTTTGATCAAGTGCAACGACTTTTCGGTGTAGGCCGTGTCCAACTTGATAAAGTTCCAGAAGATGGCGGAAATTTCGTCTTCCGACGCATGAGCATCGCGCAACAAGGCAACCAAGTTGTCACCGATCGAGCTCTGAATCAAGGCGTAGTCGATCTGTGTGTCCTTGACAATGGTTAAGATTAATTGCAAAAGGTGGATTCTGGCAGAGGAGCCGGAAGGCACGAAGTTGAAGAAAGTGCTCACAATAGACATGATGGTGGTGGGCTTAAGCGATCTTCTGTCTCTCACCGATGGAGCCTGGGCTGGAGTGCACTCAACCAAGAGTTTCAACACGGACGAGTCCTTTTGCAAGAGAGTCTCGAACGAAGCACCTTCTAGTTCGCTCAAAAGATAGGCAAGCAAGTAGAACGCGGGTTCAAACTCCTTGTCGCTCAACTTGGTCAATGTAGATGCTGAAGAGGCCAGGACGATCTTAGCCGCCACTTCGGATTTGTTGGTGATGGCGCCTCTGATGTCAAAGTACTGCTTCAAAGAGTCAGAGAACTCGGTGTTCTGGTGCACGGAGTCGATGATCTGGCCATACTCGATGACGGAATTCTTGATTTCGTTTTCAACGACGACGACAGAAGCCATGGTGGAGGGTATGGTTTTTTAGTGAAGGGCTGTGAGAAATTTTTCGAAGACGGTGGTGGGTCACGTGCACACCAGTAGGACGTGGCTTCTGCCAACACTAGGCTGGGTTAGGCGGGATACAGGGAAACTGAAGAGCTTTTGGACTTGCAATCGGATGAAAGCATCGGGGCTCTGGCTCACCAAACTATTGGGCCGCGGCTATACTTGGCACATATCTATTGGTGACCATTGCACCTGATGCGAATGGGTGCGAAGTGCGGGTTGACTACTCCAACTACTGGGCGGGGCCAATACTGGTGAGCCTTCTACTGGCACATTATAGTGCGGTTGGTAGGTTGGTTGATGCGTAGTAGTATTACATTTGGGGCCACGGGATATGATGAAACAATGCTAAAGGCAAAAGGGATGCAGAACTCGCCGGAGACCAGTGGATGGTTCCGTAGACAAGGTGAATGACGGGACTAAAATGCCACCGACAGATGGCGATGATGAAAGAGTAGCCAAGGGGCATGACTGAACAGAAGACAGGGCAAAATGCAAGACAACTCGAGGCAGCGCAACGACGGCCACCAAAAAGTTGGAGGGGTCCAGAGCATGGAGGAAGCCACTCTTCGCTCAGCCATCGTCCTCCTCTTCCTCCTCCTCGATTTTGATGAACTTGCGCTCAAACTTGGCCGGCCCGTTTTCCACAACCACGTCCTTCAGCACAGGGGTATCCATGTGCAGCGTGTCGTACGCAGAGGCATCCGGCCACTTGAAGGCGTTGTTGGCATTGGTCGGGGCGTCCTTGCCGAACTTGGGGAACAGCTTGCCCACCGGAGGCGACGAGGGCCGCCCCACCCCGTTGGCTGCGGCGGGGTACAGCGGCGTCGGCAGGAGCATTTTGCGGAACGAGGCCTTGGGCGAGATGCCGGCGCGCAGCGGGCGCAACTTCGGGTGGAGGCCCTGCGGCAGCGGCGGGCGGGCCACCGCGGCGGGCGCGTCGTCGTAGAAGCGGTCGGTGATGCGCAGCATGGAGCTGCCGTCGTCGGACGAGTTGCTCGACACCTGCGAAATCAGGTTCTTCTTCATGCGTGCGGTGGAGCCGGACAAGATCAGCGTGTCGGAGGGCATTCTGGAGGAGACGGGCCGCTTCAACTTGCGGGACGTGGACGAGGACGACTGCTGCATCGGCAGCGGCCGCGGGTGCGAGAGGTCGTGCTGCGACGTGTTGATGGACGACTCGTACATGTCGTCAAAGTACTCGTCGTCGGTGGCGTCGAGAAGGTCCACCTCCGACTCGGAGAGCGCCGACAAGTGGCTCATCTGGCTGTACTGGCTCATCTGCGACACCATGGACTCGGGCCGCATGCGGCGGTAGCCGTCCACCGGCGACTCCTGGAGCGGCGTGGACGCGGCGGTGTCGGTGGCCACGGTGGGCATGGGGTGCGCCGCGTCACGGGTCTGGCTGTGGTCCGGGGGCAGCTTATTCGGCACGGAGATCACGAGCGCGCTGTCCTCGGACGGGCTGGAGGAGGCGGTGTTCTGGCGGCTGACGCGGGCCGCCGACTCGGTGTCGTCGTCTGCGTCCTTGTCGCGGCGCTTCCAGAACTGGAGGCGGCCGAGGATCTTCTTGCCGCGCTTGGGCGACTCCACACTGAGGGTGCTGGTGCGGTCGTCGGGGAAGAAGGACACCTGGCGCTCGAGCGGCGTGGACACTGCCGGCGACGGGTCGACGGGCGGAAGCGAGACGGAGCCGGGGCGGGACCGGTCGATGGAGTGGGGCCGGTCGATGGAGTGGGACGCGGACATGTGGCGCAGCGGCGTGCGGGCGCGCTCCACGGAGAGGCGCGAGCCTCGGGAGCGGGCGGCGGGGACGTCCTGGCGCGAGCTGAGACTCAAGGACGAGATGATCTTCTCCAACGGCTGGGCGCCGGGCTGGTCCGCGAGCGAGAGCACGGACTTGACGCGCTTGCGCGACTTCTTCAACTGGCGCTTGGCCTCGTAGTAGCGCTTCTTCTTCAAGTAGCGGGTGCGCTTCTTCTTGTACTCGAGCGCGAGCGCCAACTCGTAGAAGGCGGTGAGCGGGTTGGCCTGGCCGGCAAACACGGCGGCCTGGACCTGGTCGACGTTGATGTTGAGCTTCTCCATCTTCTTGAGGAGGTGGCGCTCGATCTTGGACTGGAACGGCATGGCGTTCATCTTGTAGTGCTGGTTGATGGACATGATGGACTCGGTGTCGTTGAACGCGGAGCTGCGGTTGATGACGGTGCGGTTGTTGGTGAGGTCGATCAAGAACGGCGAGTTGAGGATCTCCGGGAGCGAGGGCCGCGCCTGCGGGTCCTTTGCGAGCATCTTGCGGAGAAGCGCCACCACCTCCGGCGGCGCCGAGTCGCGCAACACCGGGTCGTGGTGCACGATGAGGTAGCGCGTCTTGACGTCGTCGTCCTCGTCGAACGGGAGCTCGCCGTACACCATGGCGTAGAGGATCACGCCCATGGACCAGATGTCGCACGCAAACCCCGAGTACTTCTGGTGCAGCAACACCTCGGGCGCCATGTACGCGGTGGTGCCGCACACGGTGGACAACAAGGAGCGCTTGTAAGGGTTGAACTCGCGCACGAAGCCAAAGTCCGTCAACTTGACCACGGTGCGGTGTTTGTCTGCGAGCAAGATGTTCTCGAGCTTCAAGTCGCGGTGCGCGAGGTTGAGCAGGTGAACGTAGCGGATGGCGTCGACAATCTGGTAGAACAAGTGGCGGCACACCTCGATGTCCAAGCGGCGCTGCTCGTAGATGTAGTGGTAGAGCTCGTTGCCCTCGCAGTACTCGAGCACCATCCACAAGTGGGTCTCGGACCGGATCACCTCGTACAACTTGACCACGTTCTTGTGGCGGAGCTGGCGGTGGTAGTAGATCTCGCGCACGATGGTGGGGTCGTCGAGGAGGCCGCACTTGAGCACCACTTGCACGTCCAAGAGGAGGTGCTGCGCCAAGTACACCTTGCCGAACGCACCTTGGCCGATTTCCTTGATGATGGCGTAGTTGCCGATCTGCGTCACGTGCTCCGACAGGAGCTTCAGGTAGAACTGGTTGAACTGTTCCGCCAACTGCGCGGTCTGGTTCTGCTCTTGCTTCCGCGACACGGGCCGCGACATTGGTGGGAGAGAGCGGTGGTGGAACTGTGGACTCCGCTAGGTGGTAGGCTCAGGCGCGGCCTGTGTGCAGTCCCGCATGGTGGGCCCATAGGCGAGGCGAGGAAGAAGCGCGGGAGGCCCGGCGGAGCGCAGGGCGAGGAAGAAGCGCGGGCGCCGATGGTGGGGCCGCAGGCGAGCCTGGCGGCGAGAAGAGGCGGTCACACCGAGCGGCCCGCCCCGCCGGGTCCTGTGTATTGTGCAGGAACAGCGCGGAGGTGCAGGTGTTGGTTGACGGTGGGTTAGGGAAAGGTGGGAGAGAAATGGGTGAAATGGGAGAAACGGGAGAAATGGGTGAAATGGGTGAAATGGGAGAAAGGGGAGAAAGGGGAGAAAGGGGAGTGCCAAATGAGGAAGGCCGGGTTTCCCCCGCATCCGCCCAGCAGCGTCCAACCGGCCCCGGGTTGGAGGTGTTGGTATGCGCATGGCCAAACTGCATACGTGAGGCCATCTCTACAAGTTACTGGATCTACACTGATCTCCACTGGGTCCCCACATCTACTGTTGGGCTTACTGCTGCGTCGCCTGCTACTTAAAACGCCATTTAGCCGCGCCATCCAGCCGCGCCATTTGAACAGCGCCAACCCCCGCTCGTTTGTACCGCTCACCGCTTCTGCATCCCACCAGCTACCTTCACCGCATTTGCCGCTGGTGGTTCCACCTGTCTTGACCTGTTCTTCTTGTGCCCGGCCATGCTTCGCCTCCTGTTCTTGTGCCCGGCCACGTCTCGCCTCCTGTGGCTCCGATTGAGCCTCCTACGGCCGCTTTGCCCAAAAACGCTGTTGCGGCTGGTGTCCTCCGCATCGGTGCCCAGCCTCAAGGGCTTGTCGCCGCAGCAGCAGCTTTCGCAGCTTTCCAAGGTTTCATTGGGCGAGCTCCGCCGCAAATGCTCCGGCCGCGACTTTTCTTACCCGTACCTGGCACTTGGGTCCATCGCGGCGCCGCGGTTGGATCGGCTTCTCTCCGAATTCGAGTCGGTTCTCGACGCCAAGTTTGCCGAGTACTTTGCCCACCCCGAGCTGCAGGGGCTCAAGATCAGCACCATCTCGTTGGCCGAGTACTTCCGCCCGTATCTCGACGCGGCCGCGCCCATCCTCTTCCTGGTCCACTTGAACATGTACCCCAGCGACTTGGCGCAGCGGCGGGGCTACACCTGCAAATCGGACATTGTGACGTCCATCCTCACCGAGCTCTTTCACCAGCACTGCGTTGGCGACACGCTCCGGTCGCTTCCGGAAACAGACAAAATCGGCACCAACTGGGACATCGCCAACCCGGCAGAGTGGTTTCCGCAGGCCCGCAAAATGAAGCGCAAGATCATCATGCATGTGGGCCCGACAAACAGCGGCAAGACCCACAACTCGCTCAAGGCGTTTGCAGAGGCAAAGTCCGGCTACTACGCCGGCCCATTGCGTCTTTTGGCCCGCGAAATCTACGAGCGCTTCGACGGCCAGGGCGTGCACTGCAACCTCATCACCGGCGAGGAGGTGGTGCCGTCGTTGGACGAGTACGGCGGCGTGTCGCATCTTTCCTCCGGCACCATCGAAATGATCCCCCTCCACAAGAAAATGGACATCTGCATCATCGACGAAATCCAGATGATTTCCGACCCTGCCCGCGGGTCCGCATGGACCAACGCCGTGCTCGGCGTGCAAGCCAAGGAGGTGCATTTGTGCGGCGAGGAGAGCGCCGTGGCGCTCATCAAGGAGTTGGTCAAGTCCACGGGAGACGAGCTCGAGATCAAGCAGTACCTGCGGCTCGGCAAGCTCACCTTGTGCCAAAAACCGGTCGGGCGCCTTGAAAACCTCCAGAAGGGCGACTGCGTCATCACGTTTTCCAAGCGCAAGATTCTCGAGCTAAAGTGCAGCATTGAGCAGTCGACCGCGTTGAAGGTGGGCGTCATCTACGGGGCGTTGCCTCCGGAAATCCGGTCCCAGGCGTCTGCCAAGTTCAACTCCGGCGAATACGACGTGCTTGTGGCGTCCGATGCCATCGGCATGGGTCTCAACTTGAAGATCAAGCGTATCGTGTTCTGGTCCACGATGAAGTTCAACGGCACCGAAATGGTGCCGTTGACTGTATCTGCCACCAAGCAGATTGCCGGGCGCGCCGGCCGGTTCAGCGCTGACAAGGGCGAGCTGGAAGGTTTGGTGACGGCGTTCAAGGCCAAAGACCTTCGTTTCCTCCAGCAGGCGATGCGGGAGCCGATTAAAGACGTGGAGCAGGCGTGCATCTGGCCGCCCAGTGAGTTCTGGGTCCACTACGTGTCCAGCTTCCGCACGCCCATGCCGCTCTCGCAAGCGGTGAAGAAGTTTGAGAGCAGCATCTCCCAATACAACTTGAAGCATTACTTTCTCAGCGAGTTTGACCACCAGCTAGAGGTGCTCGACTTGCTTGTGCGCAAGCGCCTAGCCAAGTCTCTCACAATCGAGGACCAGCTCCGCTTGGCCCTGGTGCCGATGAACATCCAGTTTGCGTCGCCGGTGGTGGTGGAGACGGCGCTCAAGTTCTTTGAGTGCATTCTGCGGTGCGAGTCCAAAACCGTGTTTGACTTTGACTTTCTTCACGCGCTGATGTTGCTGATGGAGCCGTCGATCACCGGGTCGTCCGAGCGGGTGTTTGACACGTTGCAGGCATTGGAAACAAACCACAAGTTGGTGTTGGTGTTCATGTGGCTCAGCCAACGGTGGCCCACGCTTTTTGTGGATAAAGAGAGCGCCACCGACATCAAGACACTCATCGAGAAGCGCATCAGCGAAGAGTTGTTGTGTTTGCGCCGGGTGGCCAAGAAAGAGAAGGGCGGCCGGTCTAACCGGAGACGAAGGTAAGGATGATGCATCATCCAAAGAGATAGATATAGCATGTACATAGACTAAGATTTAGCATGGATGTCAGTAGAAACCTTACAGCGGACAGCACGGTAGAGGAGACTAGTTGGGGTATGGTTTGCACCCATTTGTCGTGGTAACGGTGAGCCTGCATGCGCGCAGCACCCCCACATTCCCCCACTCTGCATGGGTATAAGTAGCACCATGTCCGCTTGAACTTTGCGCTTGAACCACTTTTCCATGGCGACGGTAATCATCATCGGGGGCCCCTCGGGCACGGGGAAATCCACCATCTCGGGCCTAATATCCCACGCGCTCCACTGTCCCTTTGTGGAAGGGGACGATTTACACCCCCAGGCCAATGTTGAAAAGATGTCTCGAGGCGAACCGCTCACGGACGAGGACCGGTGGGGCTGGTTGCAGAAGTTGAGCCAAGAAACGTGTGCGCGGGCGCTTGCGGCGCAAGGCAGTGGCTACACTGCGGTGGGGTCGTGTTCGATGCTCAAGAAGGCGTACCGGGACTATCTACAGCGGCAAGGTAGTGCCGGGGTGACGTTCCGGTTTGTGTTTTTGTACACGAGCTATGACGAGTTGATGGAGCGGGTCCGGCTGAGACAGCAGCACTTTATGAAGGCGGACATGGTGAAGTCGCAGTACGACATCATGGAGGTGCCGGGGGAGGGCGAGTTGGTGGAAAACGGCGGGGCGGCGATGGTGATCAAGACTGCGGGCAAGTCGCCGGAGGAGATTTGTGGCGAGATTTTGGAAGCATTGCGCACGCTGAAGATACGGACATGCCGCTGAAGATACCGCTGAGGAAAGAAATGACCTACAGTGGATTGATGTGATCAAAATTATAGAGTGGAATTCTTGCAAGACAAAGGACAATGAGACTGGACAGTGTAGCTAAGTGTATATCAGGCTTTAATTGTATAAGCGCTTCTTTCCGCGGTTATCACGCACCTGCGGCCAGATAACGAACAATGAGCCGCACAAAATAATTGGGCCAAGCCCCACCCATCCCCACTTCCCATGTCCCTCCCCACTAAAGTCCACGTCCCCACTAAAGTCCACATCCCACTTCTAGTCATCCCCACTTCTAGTCCGCCCACCCCGCCCACTCCTAGTCCGCCCGGCGTGGCCGCGCCAAAACGCAGGAGCGCCCAATCTCAAGTGCACCACTCCGCCCTCCTCCTCCCCACCCCCGCCTCTGCCGGCGGCAATGGCGTTCGACCCCGAAACTCTCCCCTACCACAACCCCAAGACCGTGCGCCGCACCGCGCTCATCACCGCGGGCAACAGCGGCGTCGGCTGGCACACCGTGCTCCACCTCTACCTCCACGGATACGTGGTGTACCTCGCGGGCCGGTCCAAGCTGCGATGCGCCGCGTCCATCGCCGCCCTCGAGGCGCAGGCCGCGGCCATCACCGCGGCGTACCCCGCGCAGACCCAGGCGGCGCGCCACACCGGCGAGCTCCACTTCCTCGAGCTCGACTTGGCGTCGTTGGCGTCGGTGCGCGCCGCGGTGCGGGCGCTCGGCAACTTGGAGAAGAACTTGTCCGTGCTCGTCAACAACGCGGGCGTGCTCTCGCCCGCGTACTGCGTCACCGCGGACGGCTTCGAGGTGCAGCTCCAGACGCTCCACGTGGCGCCGTTCTTGTTGACGCTCAGCCTTCTTCCCATGCTCGAGCGCACGCTCGCGGTGGACACGCAGCCGCCGCGGGTGGTGTACGTGTGCTCCGCCGCCCACCGCCTTGCGGCCGTGGCCGTGCGCCCGGGCCGCGCGCTCCACTACCGGCCCAACGTGGTGTTCTCGTGGCTCCGCTACGCCGTGGCCGAGGCCGCGGGCATCCACTTCATCCAGATGCTCGCGCTCCGCAAGCCGCGCCTCCTCTGTCTCCTGGTGGACCCGGGGCTCGTGATGCAGACCAACTACTTCTCGTCGTGGACGCGCCTCCCCATCATCGGCATTGTGTTCTGGTGCTTGTTCCAGCTCATTGCCTACATGTTTGGCGTGTCGCCGGACGCGGCCGGCCACCTGTTGCTCCGCGGCTGCTTGGACCCGCAGTTGCGCCCGGACGCCGACAGCGGCGCGTACTTGTGGCGCCACGCCAAAGCCGCGCCGCTGCGCGTGGCCCAGAACATGGATCTCGCGGCGCGCTCGTGGATCTGGACCACCCACCAGTTGGCCAAGCGAAACTACAACACGGAGTAGCGCGGCGTCCACGCATGTGTATTATGTCCGACAACGGCTCCTGTTTCTAGTTCTGTTCTAGTTCTGTTCTAGTTCTGTTCTGTTCCTGTTCCAGTTCCTGTTCCTGTTCCTGTTCCAGTTCTAGTTCCCTACTCGGACTTGTAGTCGCTGTCGTCGTTGTATGCGTCCCAGTCCACCTCCGACTCTGGCGCCGGTCGTTTCTTCTTCTCGTGATGCGCCGCAAGATCGTCGCTGCTGAAGCCCATGTAGTTTTGCGCAAAGAATTCAATAAAGTCCTCAAAGTCCTCGAGCTCCGTAAGCTTCTCCACGTCCTCGTCGTCCAACGACTCGTACATCGCCGTCTGCTCCGGCATCGTGTCGGCCGAGCCCGGGGTCTCGCCTATGGCGCTCTTGAAGTTTCGAAGAAGCTGCTGGAGCTTTTGCACCGTGGCGCGGTCCTCGCCAAGAGGCAACGACAGATGCGTGTCGTCGTCCACGTCCGGCTCCAGGTCCACCTCCACAGCCGCCTCAAGCTTCTGCGCCCTGGCTTCCTCCGCCTTGAGCCACGCCCGCTCCTCCTGCGGCGTGAGTATGGAGAAGGGCTTGCTCCAGTCCGCGACAAACCGCTCGCACCGCAGGTGTATCTGCTCCACCTTCTCGCGCGCCGAGAGAAGCCCGTGCGCCATGAGCATGTCTTGGAGATGCGCCAGCAGAAACACGCCGTCGCTGCCGTGGGACTCGGCGCCAACGGCATTGCCGTGCGCCTGGAGCATGTGGCTCTCTGTGTACGCCTGGAGCATGTGGCTCTCTGTGTGCGCCTTGATCGCCACGGAAAGGGTCTGGGCCGCAGAGAGGCCGCACTCGACGGCCTGCGCCAACATATGCCGCGGCACGGCCACCGTGAACGCAGCCTCGTCGTCCAAGTCCACCTGCGAATGTAGTGTGGAGGTGTCCACGTGGGTCGGGTCCGGCACCGCGGGTGAGATGAGCCACGGGTGTTCCGCCACAAACGACACGAGCGACTTGGGCACATGGACGTTGTGCACGTCGACAATCTCCGCCATCATGGGCAGCGCCAACGTCTGCGCGGCGCGGTTGAGCGCCGCGGGCCGGCAAACCTCGCCGTGGCGGACACATTGTAGTGCGGCGTGGAGCGGGAGCTCCTCCACCAACTCGCCGTGCGGGTTATCTTGGCTGAAGCCTCGCGTCACCATGTAGACCTCCTGGCGCCGGATCCAAAGACGGTTGATGCAGAGCAGGCTGTCCATATACGCTGGGGCGGAGAAGTCCCGCCGGAGTGCATCGTGCTCATGGGTGTCCCACACGTGGATCCAGGCGTTGGCCTGGCCCGAGAGCATCCACATGAGGTGGCTGAAGTAGGACTGCTCCGTGGCAGACGAGTACTTCATTTCCACCACCAAGAAGTCCGAGGCGGCAGCAAGCTCGAGCTCGACCCGAAACGGGCTGTAGGTGTTGATGAGATGGACAAACGACGACACGTGCTGGTGGAGGGGCTCGGCGGCGGCGTCGCCGGGGGCAACGATGGCGAAGCATGTGCGGGCGCCGAAGGCAAAGGCGTTCTCGTCCCGGACTGCTAGCAATAGCGATAGGTCCACCATGAGGAGAGATGTGGTGTGCACATGGCCGCGGTGTATTGGTATCGAGATGGAGATGGTCTTCATCAATAAATTAAATCCAATTTTCTAAATTTTAAATTCCATTTTTCTTTTTACAATATTTATTGATAATATTCATTCACATAATGATTTATTAAATGGGTGTGTTTGTAGAGGAATAGTATTTGATTTGGAATTTTGTCAAAAAATAAAAGATTCAAAAATTGTGTTCCCAAATTATATATACAAAGTAATTGAGTCTAAATTATTAATGAATAATATAATCAATTTAGAAGAAATTGAAAAATATAGACCATTTTGTATTTGCAGAATAAATCATTATCTGATGGATACACTGTATGGAGATCATGCATCGATGATAGATTGCGTTTATCATTTTATAGTGAGATAATATAGCATTCGTGTAGCATTCGTGTAGCATTCGTGTTCATATAGTATTCGTGTATCGAGTATTCAGGTATAGACGTGCACGAGTATGTCATCAGTCGCCTACAACTTGGCCTCCGGGTCAACACGCTCCACCACAATGGAAGAGGCGCCGCCGCCACCGTTGCACACGCCCGCAACACCAATCTTTCCCGCCTCCTGGGACAACACCGAAATCAACGTCACGATGATTCTGGCGCCCGAGCAGCCCAACGGGTGGCCCAACGCCACCGCGCCGCCGTAGGCATTCAACTTCTCCGCAGGCAAGCCCAAGATCTGCGCGTTGGCCAAGCCCACCACCGAAAACGCCTCGTTCAACTCGTAAAAGTCCACGTCGTCGGCGCCAAGGTTCGCGTGCTTCAACGCCTTGGGGATGGCCAACGCCGGCGCAATGGTGAAGTCAAGGGGCGCGCGCGCCGCCTCGCCCCAGCCGCGGATGCGGGCCAACGGGGTCAAGCCCAACTGCTTGACCTTGGCCTCGGACACCAACACGAGCGCCGCGCCGCCGTCGTTCAACTTGGACGCGTTGGGCGCGGTCACGGTGCCGTTCTCCTTCTGGAACACGGTGCGCGCGGACCGCAAGCGCGCCTCGTCGAGCTTGGGGTGCTCCTCGTCCTCCGCCACCACCGTGTCCGGCTTGCCGCGGAAGCCCTTGATGGTCACGGGCGCGATCTCGGCGGCAAACTTGCCGGCGGCGGCCGCGCGCTGCGCCTTTTTGTACGACCCGATCGCGTACTCGTCCTGCTGCTCGCGCGAGATGGCGTGGTCCGCGGCACACTTCTCCGCCGCCACGCCCATCAACTTGTCGCTGTACACGTCCAACAAGCCGTCCTTCTGCACGCCGTCCACCAAGGTGGCGTCGCCGTAGCGCGCGCCCGTGCGCGCCGCGGGCAAGTAGTACGGCGCGTTGGACATGGACTCGGCGCCGCCCGCCACCACAATGTCCGCGTTGCCGGTCATGATCGTCTGCGCGGCCAAGATCACCGCCTTCATGCCCGACGCGCACACCTTGTTGATGGTGGACGCCACCACGGCCTCCAGAAGGCCGGCCTTCAACGCCACCTGTCTGGCGGGGGCCTGGCCCACGTTGGCTTGCAACACGCCGCCAAAGATGATTTCTTCCACGTCTGTGGGCTGGATTTGGGGCACCTTGTCCAAGGCGGCCTTGACGGCGTGCGCGCCCAAGTCGGCGTAGGTGAGCAGGCTCAACTTGCCCTGGAAGGCGCCAATGGGGGTTCTGGCGGTGGAAACAATGTAGACAGAAGACATGGGGAGAAGAGTGGTGGGTGGGGCACATTTGTGCCGGGTGCGACGTATACGACCGGCGCCTGCCGTCACGTGCGCCGCGCACCGCTTGAGATGTATGGATTTCCTAGCCCATATGAGATTCCTGATCCACTGACAGTCCCTTGAAGAGTCCCTTAAAGACTTAAAGAGTCCCTTAAAGACTTAAAGAGTCCCTAAGAAATCGCTCAATAATCGTGCAATTGCTTAGTTACCTGAGACCTACCATTCAACTGTTTCCCTTCCGTTGTCTACCACCGCGGCATCACGTGCGCCTCCACCCGTCACGTGCGCCTCCAACCCTCACGTGCGCCGCCTACTTGGCCCGCCTCTCCTCTGGCGTCGGCTTCACATGATTTTCCTCCGCCCCAGTGGCGCCTACAGCTTCCCCTCCCTCGGCCTCTTGGCCCGCGCCCGTGTCCCAACATCAGTACCTCTCGGCGCCCTCTCGGCGCCCCTCCCCAGGCCCTACTCCACCCAGCCTACCCACCCATCCCCATACTCCACCCACCCCATCTTGAAGCGCGTGCCCCGCTTCCTCCGGCCCTACACCTCGCGCTTCATCGACGCGCCCGTGTCGCACGTGACCGCGTTTCTTGTGCTCCACGAGCTCACCGCCATCGTGCCCTTGGTGGGTTTCTGGTGGGTGTTCCACCACTACCACGATGTGTTCATGTCCGCGTCCTTGGACTTGCCCGCGTGGGCCATGGAGAAAGGAACAAAGGTCATCGACAAGGCCATGGCCGACTGGGACTTTGGCGACTACTCCTTGAATGACAAGGTCCAGTTCATCATGGAGGGCGCCTATGCCTATGTCGTGGTCAAGGCCTTGTTCCCGGTGCGCTTGGCCCTCAGCCTTGTGGGCATGCCGTGGTTTGCCCGCTGGTTTGTGTTGCCCTTCACCCGCGTGTTTTCCCGCCGCGGTGCTCCCAGCCCTGCGCCTGCGGACCAGAAGGTCAAGCCCGTGTCCAAGCCTCGCCTCTGAGCACCCTCTCTTGGTGCACAACCACCTCTTGGTACAACTCCACCTCTTGGTGCACAACTACCTCTTGGTGCACACCTCTTGGTGCACAACTCTCGGTGTTACATCCTCTTCGTACAGTATATATTGCAGTCGTTACACATCAGCCATGTTAGCGCTACTCTAGCGTCACCTTCAACTCCTCCGCCGTCAACGGAATAAAATCATCTAGCGTGGTGCCCCGCGTCATCTTCAACCGGCCCAACGCATGGTCGGGGATCATGACTCGGTTCAACCCCGTGTCCACCGACAACTCGCGGTCATCAAAGTCAAACAACTCCGGAAGGTCGCGCGCGTCCGGCTGCGCCGAAAACAACTGGTAGTTGGCGTTGCTCTGATTCGGGTTGTGCGAGGACCCGCCATTATAGAACTGCTGGCTGAACAACTTGCGGTAGTTGGGAAGCTTGGTGCCCTCCTGTCTCAACTCGTCAAAGTACGGGTCCGCCAACGCTTCAATGCACGACACCCGGTCCGTGGGTGAGTATTCTAACACCTTCACCAAAAACAGGATGCAATCATTAGACATTTTCTTGAAGATTTTCGATAAAGGAATGGGCTTGATCTGTGGGAACTTGTACTCGGTGTAGTTGGGGTTCATGCTCTTGATCTGATCTCTGGTAGGCGTGCCCAAGATCTTGATAATCTCCACCAACTGGTCAACCCCCGACTCACCGGGAAACAAAGGCTGGCCCACAATCAACTCGGCCATCACACATCCAGCAGACCATACGTCGATCTTGGTGGTGTAGTTGGTAGCGCCGAAAATCAACTCGGGCGCTCTGTAGTAGCGCGAGCATATATACGACACGTTGGGCTCGGACGGGTTCAAGATCTTGGCGGAGCCAAAGTCGCACAACTTCAACACACCGGTCTCGGCGTTGATCAACAAGTTTTGCGGCTTGATATCTCGGTGGCAGATGCCTTGCGAGTGTATGTAGTTCAATGCACGGAACATTTGGTACGTGTACAACTTCACCTCCAACGCCGGCATTGACAATCGCTTGGACACGTAGTAGTGCAGCGCCTTGAACAAGGTTTCCGGCACGAACTCCAAGATCAAGTTGAGGTACAACTCGTTCTTCTCGTTGTTGGTGTAGAAGTAGTACATCAAGTCCACAATGTTGCGGTGGTGCACCAAGCGCATGATCTGGAGCTCTCTGTTCTTGAAGCGCTTGTCTTGAAGCACGCGCTTGATGGCCGCGATTTCATTGGAGGGCAAGATCTGGGTCTGGAACACCACGCCAAACGAGCCGTGGCCCACCATTTGCGATTGGGTGTATTGGATGGATTCGAGTTGGCCAGTGTGGCCGTTGTTGACCGACTCGGTTATAATATCTATTTTGGACATGTTAGTATGAGGAAGCAAAACAGCTTGCCGCAGACAAGAGAGAGACAGAGGTGAGAAGTAGGCGTCACGATGGAACACAAGAGTCACGCGAGACCACAGATAGTGGGGAAGCAGAAAAGGGAGGCACGGCAGGGACGATCAAAAAGGGTAGCTTGATCGGATATGTCACCAGGGGGCGGTTGGGCACAAGGGGATATGAGCAGAATGCGGCAGGTGGGGTTCGCAGCGGAGAAGTGTGGTCAAAGAAAAGTGAGCTTCTCCATTCTTTGCTTTAGTAGCGGTGGGTCACGCCGCGTTCTTGGGCGCGCACGACATGCCGAACCATCACGTGTGGGGAAATGTGCCTACGGCGCCGGGCGGTGGGGCGGGGCCAGGATGGGGGTTTTGCGGCTCCGGCTGGGCGTCGCGCAGTGGGGCGGCCAGTTCCACGCTCTAGGCCTTCTGGAAGGAGCGCCGGACGCGGGAACCGGGCACTGGCCACCTGGGTGTGTGGTTCTGCATCCAGTCCGTCCCCGCATGGATGGAGTGGGAGATCTGGGGCACGCCCGGTACAGGCCGAGCCGCCCGAGGCGGCGGGGCGCGCCCGAGCCACGCGGGCGCAACAAAGTCCTTGCCAAAGGGCCGGTCAGCCGCACCCACCCAGTCGGCGGAGCTGGCGGAGCCGGCGGGGCCGCCTCGATGGCATGGCTGCAAATCCGAAAGTTGCTACCGCCCAGTGGCACGGCTGCAAAACCGACTCGGTTGCTACCGCCCAGTGGGACGCCGGTCCAGTCAAACGGGGCAGGCGGGTGAAGGGCGGGGTGAATAATCGTGCGAACGCTATTGGCGCGAAAACGCAAACAAACAAAACAATAGAGAAGCGCAAGGCTAAACGCCAAGCGAAAAACAGAAGAGAAGGGAAATGCGGCAGGTTAGTATACGTACTTGTGGGCACACTCAGGCGGCGGCCGAATTCTGGCGGGCGGCCGCGGTCCGAGGTCATGGTGGCCTGGGTCTGGTCAAACAGGCGCGTGCGCTCCAACCCGTTGCGGCGCGGCTTGATCATGCCCTTCAACCGCGTGGAAATGCTGGTGCGGGGGAGCGCGGGCGCGGGCGCCACCGGGCGCACGCTAGTGGTGTGCGGCACGGGCGCGCCGCCGGCCGCGGGGTGGGTGATGTGCGCGCCGCCGGCTGCAACCGCGGCGTACGGCGGTGGGGCGTGCTGGGGCGGCGCGCCCGGCTTGCGCCCGTGCGGCTGGGGCGGCGCGCCCAGCTTGCGCCCGTGCGGGGGCCGCGCGCGTGCCGCCCGCTCGTAGATGGGCTTGGAGCTGAGCTCCTCGCGGAGCTCGGGCGTGGAAATGTCGAGGTTGTGGATCATGCACGGGTAGTACTTGTGGATGTTGTACTCGCGCTCCAAGAAGTCGTAGTCGAGGGCGCGCACCCACTTGTCGGTCGGGTGGGGCGCGAGTTTGCTGAGGCTGTGTCCGAGGGCAGTCATGGCGTCAAAGGGCGGATTCGGCGGGTTTTGGAGGGGCGCGATTTCAGGAAACCGCGGCACAAGCAAGGAAAAGACGTGGTGGGTGGAAGTCGGGGCCGGCGCCTGCTTCTATAGGGCGGAATTTGGGGCGCGGGGAGTAGCCGCACTGCGGCCGTCATGCGGCGTTCGCGAATGGTGGGGCGGGCGAGGTGCCGGACCGGTGCGGAGGTGGAGAAGGCCCGGCGGGGCACCGGATGTTTCGCGGTCCGGCGGCCGTTGGGTTGGGGCCTTTTAGGGGGAAATTCAAACTGGGATTCAGGTGGGTTCCATGTGGGTTCCATGTGGGAATTGGGTGGAATTAGGTGGTATTGGGTGGAGTGTGGAATTATGTGGAACCGTTGTGGGTGTGCTCCATCTTCTGCGCACCCATGCACTACTATTGCTTGCAGTATGGCAAGTGTAGGCTGGACTCGTATCTTCATACAATCTCCTTTGGTACACGACATGCTGGTTTTGGGATTGTTTCTGGCTGCGTGTCGCATGTCTTTGCTGCTTGTGTCGGCCACTCCGACTCCTGTCCGGCTCAATTAGCGTACTTCTAGCCACTTTGCAGTTTCTCACCACCTCTCACCTCTATCTTGCTTCTAAATTATATTCCTTTTATGTTTATTTCTGCTCTTCTATGCTAGTCACCTCTTATTCACCTCTTAATCACCTCGTATTTCTGCTATTCCACCTGGGCCTTCGAGCACTCCCGCTGTATCGTCAAAGCGAAATCTCATTTCTGCACCAACTCCACCATCTCTCGCCCGCTGTACCGTGTCAACCGGTCAAATATGTCGGCAATCTCGCCATCTCGACACCGTGGTAAGAGCTCCGCGGTGGGTTTCCGCGCCTTCTTTGTGTAGTTAAGTGCGGTAAAATGACACGTTGGGTCTGCCAATCGTGGCCAGTATAATGGGCTGGAATCATCAAACGCCTCGGGAGTTCCAAAGGCGGAGAAGGTGCCCTGTAGCAACACGAGGTCGTTAAGTTCCGGGTTTTGTTCAATGCTGGTGTCTGCGTAGAAATTGGCTGGTTTTCCTTCACGCGAATACAAGTAGGAAATGACGAGCCCCAATGCCCAGTAATCCACTTCCACCGAGTAGTCAGTGATGCCAAAACAAAGCTCGGGTGCGCGATAGTACCCCAGGCCAATCTCGGTGACCTTTGCGTCGGCTGGTTCGCTCGTGTTGGATGCACTCATATCGTAGGAAATGCCAAAATCGCCAATCACAGGCGAGTCCATTGCGTCCCACAGACGAAACATGATGTTCGCCGGCTTCAAATCCCGGTGGATAACACCTTGTGAGTGGATATAGCCTACAGTCTCAAGCAAACTTCCGACAATTTGCCGGCACAGGTCCAATGGTATCTCGTTCCTTTCTTCCACGGTATTGGCACTGGGGTCGGCCCAGTTGAACCGCACCCGCTTCTTGCTGTGGCGTGCCATGGCACCTATCAAGTCTCCTGCGTAAAGCGGCATCACCAAGACGAGGTCTTCGCCCGCGGAGTAGTCGTCGATGTATTTGACAATGCCGCGGTGCTGTAGGCGTCGGAGTAGCTTGATCTCCTGGCGGAAGTTGTGGGGTCTTTTGAGAAAGTCAAGATCCACGATTTTGAGCGCTACCGGCTGCTTTGCCGAATCCTGGCCTTGGTAGATGTCGCAGAACGGGCCGCTGTAGATACTCTTCTGCTGCTGGAAGGGCGGCTGGTATTCCATAGTGGAGCAGTTGTTTTGGTACCTTTCTTTGAATTGACTTTATGTAAGGCTCTTGTGGGACTCTTGTGGGACTCTTGTGGGAATCTCTCTTTTGGGAATCTATCTTGTGGGACTCTTGTGATCTCTTATTTCTCTGTGCATCAACTCCACAATGTACCGTGTTCTGGTGCGACTACATGCACAAATGCCATGGAATGGCTGAGGGTAGAGACCGACTTGGGGCAAAAATCACCTATATAGATTTCCTCTATAACCTATCAGGGACTTTGAATCAGTGTGTTTCGCTCAAACCTTCAGTCGGAACCTTCTGCTAGATCGAACTAGAGTCCCAACCCTACACCCCAACACAGGTCCATTTCCACTACACCCCCACACAGGTCCATTTCCACTACACCCAAAGCGTCAATGCCAATGCGGAACTATTTCTCCTCCCGCTTTCCCTTCTAACCGATGGCGCGATGGCCCTAATTGGCGGGGAATTGCACTTTTGCACATTTCCGGTAGCGGTGCGAAATTCTACAAACCCACCTCGTTGGTAAGGTAGAGATAAATATATATTCCGTTGTACCCTATCTTTGCCTTTTCCGTAGCAATCCATCTTCGTAGCCATGCCGCTTTGTTCCGTTCAATGCGCCATTGTGCGACGTGATATCCACATCGTCCGTGTAAATACGCCGCTTGGGGTATTTGATATTTGTTCCTTCAAATGCATTTTCCTTCACAAAAGGAGGCTCCAAGAAGTACTTGTGCACTAGTGCCTCGTCCGCAGTGATTCGGGCACAGGGGTCGTTCTGGAACAAGTCTCGGAGTAGCGCCAAGCACTGCTTGTTTTTTCCTCCAGCGTTCTTGTACCAGCCAGTGAGGTTGGGTTGGTATATGGTGGAGTTGGCCAGCAAAAAGTGCTGCTGGAAAGCGTAATAATCCGGATACTTTGATAAGTTGGGCCACAGCTCCGCAGACGGCGTGCCCAAGATTTCAAAGATTTTCTGGAGCTGGTTCCTCTGGAACGGGATCTGCTTTTTGTTGTTCATGTCCATTTTAGCCTCTTCTCCTTTGAAAATCGGCCGCAAGGACAAGAGCTCCGCCAAAATGCAGCCTACCGCCCAGAGATCAATCGCCGGTGTGTAGTGACGGGTACCGAGTAGAAGCTCGGGTGCACGATACCAAATGGTCACCACCACCTTATCTCCGGTGTAAAGGCTCTGGAGGGGGTTGTTGAATTTGCGGGCAAGGCCCAAGTCACCAATTTTGACCACGCCATCGCTGGAGACCATGATGTTTGCCGGTTTCAAGTCGCGGTGGAAGATCCAGTTCTTGTGGAGAAACGTCACGCCGTTTAGCACCTGCCAGATAAGCAGCTTAACCGTCTGTTCTGACACAGGCTTCACTTCCGGATGCAGATGGTAGTGGATGATCTGAAGCAAGTCGTGCTCGAAAAACTCAAACACCATGAAGATCAGCTTGTTTTCCAAAATGATTTCCATGAGCTTTGTAAGGTTCTTGTGGCTGAGCTCACGGCACAAGGACATTTCCCGAATGGCCGATTGCGAGATCCCGGTGTAATGCACGATTTCATGCCCGTTAATGTCGTGTGGATGGTGTCCGTTGGCGTTGACACCGCCCGCCTTGACCACCAGATGATTGTCGCTCTTGAACTTTTTGATGGCGTAAAACGGCACATCCTCCTCGTTTTCGGTCCGAGAACTTTCGGCCACATCAATGGCCATATCCTCGTCCGCATCCGTCTTGGTTGCCTTCTTCAGGCGGGCCTTGTACACCTTTCCGTATGTACCGGCCGCGATATACCCAAGAATCAGGTACTTCAGTAGCACCAGCTGTCGACTCATATCTTTGCGCTGGCGGTATGGGCCTATTGTGAGAATCAGGCTCAGTGCCATGATTGTAGGTTGTGGGATTTGCATGCGCTACAGTAGAAATGTCTGTTATCGTAGCTGGAGGTTCGGGCATAGACACGCGGGCAGGCTATCACCATGTGGAGGGTGGTACGGGTGTTTTTCATGTGGCTGGACACGAAGCCTCCAAACGACCGCTCAGATTCAATGTCAGCGGACATTCAAACTACAATACACTCGAGGAACTCATGCGTCAGACCAATTACAGTGGGGAGTGATGAGGTTGCTCCCTTCGGGCGCAAACGTCTCTCTCGGTACAGGCAACGGGCCCATGTGCCGTATGCGGCCACTATGGGGGGCCAAACAGCACAGGCTTAGAGCTACAAAAGTCTTCTCCGATGCCTTTATTGCATCAATAGCTAACCTAGTCTCCAATACAAAGCATTGAGTGCGGGTACTCAAGACACCAAAAAAAAAAATAACCAGTAAAATCATAAACATCCAGCGCAGAGCATCTACTCGTTGTACACTCTGTCGTCATTCTTTCCTTCAAGCTCACCTCTGATGATCTCCATTTGTCTCGTTTGCTTGTCCCACTCCTTCTTCTCTTCCTGCTTAGAGGCGCCTCTGACGAACAAGGTGTCTTCGGGTCTTCTGTAAGATCTACCCAATCTGTCCCATAAAGTGGTGAACTGTCCGTAGTTGTAGTTGAAGTACAAGTGGTGAACGGTGTGGCACGCGGTTCCGTTGACAACCGGATCGTTGGACACATAGTAACCGTCGTGGATCATCACGGTCCAGAAGTTGACAAAGGTGAACAACAACAAGTAAGACACCTTATTCAAGGGGAAAAGGAGGGGGTAGATGTGGTATGGCAAGGACTGGGTGTAACCATCCACCGGGTGGAACGCATGGGAGGCAAAAGGAGTGCAAACAATCCACTTGTGGTGAGGCTTGTGCAAAAGCTTGTACACCGAAGGCCAGTGCAACCAGCGATGGAGGAAGTAGATACCGCAATCGGTGAACAAGATGAAGCATGGGAACTGCAACAATATGGCCTTCCATCCACCAGTGGACTCGTCCACGTTAAGGTACAACCTGGAAAAGCCATGCAATTCCAACACGAAGAACGGAACAGTAAGAATCACCATAACAGGGATGGCGGACAATGCCAACTTGAGCTCCAAGGCCACCTGGTTCTTCAAGTATCTGGGGTGGTTGAAGATTTTCTTGTCAAACACAAACATGTATGCAAGGGACGCCACACTGAGGTACAAGATCCAGCCGAAGATGGTTGTGATGGTGAAAAGCGAAATCACTTCTCTAATAACGCTGCTTCTTCCAAGGAAGGACGCGTCGGTGTATTCCGAGGTGGAGAAGTAGATGGGCGGCACCACTCCGTAAATGTCATCCTTATTTTGGATCTTGCTGAAGTAGTTGCTTATGCTTGCCAAAGAGAGAGGCAAATTCAACGACGTGGACACGGCCGAGTTGTTGAGAGGCTGGGAATAGAATTTTTCCTGGACAAAGTTGGCCACGGCGCCATCTTTGGGCAAAACCTGGGCGTATACCTTGTCAAGCAAGAAGGTATCGGCGATTTCAAGCACGATATCCATGGCGAAGAGAAAGAGAGGAAGGTGCGAAGGGCGGAGCTTGAATTTATCAGAAACGAGAAGCTACCCTGTGGCGAAACCGAACGTTTTTATCTCTGGGGTTGTACTGGCGCTTTTTTTATTTTATTTTTTTTTGTATTTGCCATGCGGCTCGTATAGGATGGGAACGAGTAAACGACGGTGGTCCGATCCGGAACTGGTCTGTATGCCTGACCATCTTATCGGGTCTCCGGGATGGCGCGGGAAGGTCCGCCGTGTCGGGCCGACTGGGTAGGGGCGCAGAAACCGGGTCACAGAGGCGGGGCGGGTCTCCTGGCCCGTGACCGAGAGGGTGGTTCGGCCGTTGGGGCCGGGGCCGGCGGGCCAGGGGGTTGGGGTCACGTGAGCGGCGGTGGTGCATAATCAGCTCACCCGTTACATGGAGCCGGCTGCAACTATGGAGCCACCTTGGGAAAACAGAATGGCCATTTGTATCAGCTGGTGTTTCCAAACGGTCAGATAGCACCGAACGAAAATAGAATAAAAAAAACAAAGGGGCGCCAGACATGGGGCCATGTGGGTACGAGGAACACTAAACAAGTGCGCGCACTACAGAGAAGGTGGGGGAGACCCCACAGTATGGGCCGGAGTGATGTCTGTGTATGGGCCGGAGTGACGTCTGTGTATTAGGGCCGGGCCCCAGTGGTGTATGTACAGGCAAGAAAGGAAACCGGACCACAATAAATAACCCATAGAATACATGCAAGGTGAAACAAGAAGTGTCGCAATCGTCGTCAAGACCTCGTCCCATCAGACGGATTGCACCGTAGGCTCTCGCGCCAGCGCAACCTCGCCCATCACCGGACGCTGGTTGATCTTGTCAAAGTTGATCGCGTCCAAAATCTTCTTCCCCCCGAGCAGGGTCAACTTGCGCGCAACCTCCTCGCCCACAACCTCGGCCTCGGCCTTGTTGCGCACGGTGCGCGAGTGCTCCGCCTCCACGTACTGCTGCCCGTCCGGGCTGACAATGATGCCCTTAAAGTAGAGCACCAGCGTGTCTTCGTTGTACTCGGTGCGCACGCCGAGCGGCACCGAGCAGCCGCCCTCGAGAATGCGCATCATGGCACGCTCGGCGCAGCAGCGGTACGCGGACGGGAGGTGCTCCAAGCGCCTGAGCACCAGTAGCGTCACGGTGTCGTTTCTGCGTATCTCAATGCCGAGCGCGCCCTGGCCCACGGCGTAGTACATGTCGGGCGCGTCCAACGCGGCCGAGATGCGGTCGCCGAGGCCCAAGCGCAAGAGGCCGGCGGACGCCAAGATCAAGCACGTGAAGGGCGAGTCGGGCGCGTCCAACTTGGCCAAGCGGGTGGCGATGTTGCCGCGCATGTCGGCGAAGCGGAGGTGGGGGTAGTTCTTCAATAGCTGGGCCAGGCGGCGGATGGAGGAGGTGCCCACCACCGCGCCGGGGGGCAAGTCCGCAAGCAGGCGGTAGGGGAGGCCGTGTTTCACCACGAGGGCGTCGCGCGGGTCCTCGCGCTCGACAATAGCGCCCAACTCAAACTCGTCGGGCAAGTTGGTGGGCATGTCCTTCAACGAGTGCACAATCAAGTCCAAGCGGGGGTAGTCGCCCACGGCCTCGAGCAAGAGAATCTCCAACTCCTTGGTCCACAAGCTCTTGCCGCCAAACGAGTAGAGCGGCTTGTTTTGCACCTTGTCGCCCAACGTGCTCAAGGCCAAAATGGAGCACGCCAAGTGGGGGAACGCCGCCTCGATCTTGGCCTTGATGAGCTCCGACTGCACCACCGCAAGTTTCAGTTTGCGGCCGCCGATTTGCACGTGGTTGTTAGGCACTTCGATGTGGGGCATGGTGTTGTGAGGCATGAGGAAACGGGTGATGAGTGGACACGGCAGAAAAAATTCAAAAATGGGTGCGGCACTGATAACGGGATGCGGCGGAGAAACGGCGTAATGCAAAACGGGAAAGACGGTGCCGGTTCGGGTGGCGGAAGGGTTCAGGTGGGTTTGGAATGAGAAGACCACGCTTCGGGATGGCGCACCGGCGTTATTTATTGCTTTTTGCAGTGCCCTGTGCCGATTGACCGTTGACGGAAAAGGTTTCGAGTGCGCGGCCACTGGAGGCTTTTCCTCAAATCGGAAGCGCTACATTTGTCATGTGTGCAGGCCGCGCCCGGTCCTAACCTTTGATGCTACACCACCGCCGCCGCCGCCATGCGCCGCGCCGCCCGTAGTTGGCCGCCCGCACCGCCCCCTGCGTCGGGGCGCCCGTCCCTGGCCGCCCCGCCGCCCACCCGCGCCGCCCGCTGCGCCGCACCGCCCTCGTCCCGACTCCCCGCCGTGGCCTTTGTTGCGCGCATGCATGTCCCTCCGCTCAATGGCCGCGGCCTGTACGCCGCCGCCAGGGCGTTCAGCGCCCGCGCCCACCGCATGGCCGCAACCGTGTGGCCGCAACCGCGTGGCCGCAACCGCGTGGCCCGGGCACCCACCCTGGCCCGGGCACCCACCCGGCCCCGCGAGGATCCGGGCCCGCACCGCCTGGATTGCAAATGCCCGCGCCCCCATTGGCCGGAATATATGCCCCGATGCGGAAATACCCGTCTATGCCGCATCGTCCGCGCTCAAGCCGTCCGACGTGTCCGCGCCAACCAAGTCCTCCACCTCGCGCAACTTGGCCATGACCCGCGCCCGCGACATCTTGGCCGCGCGCAGCTTGCCGCCGCGGCTGGCGCGCTTGTCGCGGCCCGCGGCGCGCGCCCGGCCCCAGTAGTCGTCGTCGAACGCCAGCTCCACCAGCCCCGCGCCGAACCCGCCCAACGTGTTGGCCGACGGCTGCGGCAAGAGCCGGTTGGCGCCGGACGCCGTGCGCAACATGTACGTGCTCACGTCCGAGTCGTCGTCCTGCTGCTGCGCCGCCATCATGTCGGGGTCGCCGTACATGTCGTCCTCGCGGGTGAGAAAGGTGAAGTTCTTCAACCCCGTCTGCTGCCTCTGCTGGAGCTGGCGCGCGTCCTTGATGAGAAGCTCGTACATGTAGATGAGCACAATGAGCGGCATCTTGAACCCATTCACCACCCAGTGGAACGCGCGGAGCACCGCCGACTGCGACCCGCTGCTCCAGTGCAAGTGGCCCCACTTCAAGTAGATGATCAAGTTGGTGGTCTTGAGGTACTCAAACTCCTCCTTGTTCGTCTGGTTCACCTTGGCGAACACATTGCCCAACACTATCGCGAGGATGGTGGCGACAATGAACTGGATGAGGAAGAGGTACGCGAGCTGGATGGTCCGCCCGAGGTTGTTGTAGCTGTTCCAGTGGTCCCACACCGCGGGCGTGAACCCGAAAAAGAGCTTGAGCATGCTGAACGCAACCTCGTACGTGGAGAGGTCGATGGTGATGGTGATGAAGCAGAGGAAAAACCCGAAAATCAACGACACAAAGAGGCAGAACATGGCAATCATGTTCCACGACATTTTCTTCAACGACACAATCATCATGCTGAAGAACTCGTAGTTGTTGAACACTGAGAGCATCCGTGGGAAAAGCAAGATCGATATAAGCGAAAACACATTGTAGTACGTGCCAACGCCGATCTTGTCCACCTCCAAAAGTATCCGGAGCACAAACGAAACGTCAATTAGCAACACAATGAGAAGGTCAAAGTACGTCCAGATGATCTTCTTGAGAAACTTGAACTCCACGTGGCTGAGCTTCACGATATTGTCAAAGTTAAAGCTGAGCGCAAGCATCCAGAACAGCACAGTGATGAGCTTTCCCCCTCCACTCCCCGCTAGTCCCCATTTGGCCTGCTTGTGGTGTATCACGAGAATGAGAAAGAGAAGCGTAAGCATTCCGTACTTTAGGTTAATCACCACGGATTGGTATTTAGGAACCACCTGCGACCGCACTAGCACTTTTCTCATGGAAATGCGGTTGAACTTGTAGTTGACCACATTCTTCTCCACCTGATTGAACTCGGACGACACCGACCTGCGGCGTTCCTGTTCTTCTGCGTTCCGCGAAATGAGGAGATTGGCCAATATGTCATCATCGGTCTTAGGATATTGATGTTCTTTAATTATAAGCTCTCCATTATAGATCCGATCAAGAATGTGCACCACCACCGGCTGTGACAAGAACTTCTTCGCCTTGGCCAAAATTGAAAGCTCCAAAGTGTTGAAGCAGTCGAGATGCTTGGTGTTTTTCAAAAGTTCAAACTGCTCACTCTGCTCCTTGTGGCTCTGTAGCCGCATGGGATTGAGAAATAGCAAGGTGATCCGGTCGGACGAGCGGTACTCCCGGAGCATGCGAATTGCCAATATCTCACACATATTGGCCTTGGTGCTAAGCAAGTCGTACATCACCAAATTGTTTTCAAGCTGGATTTGGTATTCGTAGCGGAGAAGGAGAAGAACATAAATCACATTGGTAGAAATGGCATTCTCTCCCACGTCCACAGTTCCCGCTCCGTACCCCAAAGGTGCAAATTGTGGGGTTTGGTGGATGTCATGCAGCGTGGGCTGAAAAAGGCGGTGGAGGCGCTTCAAACTGCTGATCTGGGTAATTTGCAGCAAGAGGGGCCTGATGAGCGATATTCGAATCTCGGGTGTCTTTAATTGCTCATATTTAAAGCTGATAACCACCTTCTGGTTCAAGATCTGTTGGATGCGAAAGTAGAGATGTTTGAATTCAAGATACCGGTACCGGCTTTCTGGCACAGTTCCAAGAGAACCATTTTGCATTTCATTGGGGAACCTGGGCCCACTGGCAGCCCTATATCTGGAAGACATAGAATTGTGGGTGGTAGCAACCCAGCAAACGCCATCTAATGATATCCGCGCCTGTGTGGTTGAGGGCGCGCTTGTAAACAATAGGCAGGGGTCGGGCCGGGCCAGGCGTTTCGGGCGCAGGTGCGGCAGAGTTTGAGGCGACGCAGGACCAAAAGATGCCCCACGCGCGCGGAATTTGGGGCGGCGCGACCGAAAACGGGGCAGCGCGACCGGAGACGGGGCAGCGCGGAGCCGTTATGGTCTCGCGAGGCGAGAATAACCTTCTGGTGCGGACCCATGACTACCGCAGATGGGAATACTTGTATTGGTCAGGTGCTAGTGCGTGGCGATATGATGCTTCTTGTATTCGCTTTATTTCAAGCTTTATTTTCTATATATTTTCCGTCCCTGATTTTCGTTCGTGGATTCGGCGATCTTGGCGCTCTCCATTACTTTCTCAAACTTCCAAGGTTAAGAAACCCTGTGATTAATAAAGGCGTACGCCTTGTTTCCATTTTCTTCACCGAGCATTTCAACAAAACTCTCCCGTGTCAAGCCTACGAGCTCGGCCATATTCCGAACCCGCAGGATAACCGTGACGTAATTGACGTTATTGATGCCGGGAATGGTCTGCAAAAGGTCGACAACGTCATCATTGATCATAGGCGGCCCGTCGCTGGTAATAATAGTTGGGTTGACACCCTTGGATAGCGCCTCCTCGACGTCTGGCTCCTCTTGGCTGGCTTTGAGCTCGAGAAAAATCTGGGCTGTTTCGTACGGCGAAGAGGACCAGATTACCTTGAGCTTTGGAAAAGACATGAGCAACTCAGTGATCTTCAGCTGGATTTCCTGTTTCAGGATTTTGGCAGAGACCGGGTTCGTCGCCTTCAGCGTGCGGGGCTTAAACTCGGCGAATGGCTCAAAAGAGAAAGACTTGGACTCGTCAAATTCGATGAGAAGCGCGGGCGACTCGTAGTGGCGAATCATCTGTTCACACTGCTGGTACAAACGGCCGCTCTTGAAACTGGATATCAAGTCAGGAATGGCCTTCCTCTCGACACATAGCTTGGGCGATAGAATGTAATCGCCCACCGTAATCATGCAGGGTATTACCTTGATACCTGCCCGGTATAGCAAGTTCGGTAGCGAAGAGCGAAACTCCCGTGTGTCGACCACCACTTGCATTTCGTCTGCTTCGGTGCGGAAATTAGCACCCCCGGCAATTCGAGTATTGGCCACCTGCGGCTTGCGTACCCGGAACTTCCAATTATCCGCTTCTGTGGCAAAGTGCTTCCCTAAGGCCGCCTTCTCTTTAATTAATCTTGTGAAGGCCTGCTTCTCCTTGCGAATGCATAAGAGATGGGTCTGCTCCTCCACAGACGTGCCGTAGTACATAAAGTATACCTTGGCAGGATTAGCCGAGTTTAGCGCTTGGAAGATCTCCACGCGGCGGATAAAAGAGAGGTTTGGCTCGTACATCACAATGTACGACGGCGCCACCTCCTGTAGAAGCGCCTCGTTGACGCGGTCGTCGTACACACCAATCACCACCTGGTTGAACTTCTCCACGTGCATCAACTCAATGGCGGGGTCGTCGTCTTGGTCCACAAAGAGGCCGTCCTCCGGTTCAAACCCCCCGTCAGCATCTTCGGCCACGTCCTCCACCTTCACCTCCTGCTCCACCCGCTGGACAATGGCCTCATCCAAATCCTCTGCGTCGGCGGCCCGCTCGAAGTCGCTGCCCGAGTGAAGCCGCGCCACGTTTGCCACAGCCAGTGCGCCGCGCGTCCGCCGCCGCTTGGTTAGTGGCGCGTCGCTAGCGCGCGTGAACGTTTTCGAGATGTGGAGCTTGTCGTCGGGATCGGTATCGAGCTGCGCCGCGAGCGTTTTCGTCAACATTGTCACCTCCTTCCACTGCAAGTAATCGCGGAGGCGACCCACCATGTAGCGGCGACACGAATAGGTGCGGCGGCCCGAGGCTTCGTGCTTCTGTGCCGCCGCCAACACCGCGGCGAGCTGCTGCGCCGTGCGCTCCGAGGCGCACATGATGAGTACCGGGCCCTCGGTGCGCAGCGGCGCCACTGCCCGCTCGTGCATCACATCGTCCACCACCATCGCCAACTGCTCCCATTTGGGGAGCTCCTCGAGTGCGTACACCTCGGCGGTGGAGAAGGTGTCGTTCAGTTCGTGCGCGTGGTCGGCGCCATCGACACTGGGGTCGTCGGAAGTGTCCACATGGCGGCGCTGCAGCTTTACGCGGCCCAACGCCCGCTCTTTGGCGCGGGCCATGATCGTGGTGGCCTCGTCCATCATAAGCCACGGGCTCAGGTAGGTCGTGCCCATGGTGCCGACGCCACTGGGCCGCACGTTGGCGTCCACTATGCCCTGCACTCGTTGGTAGAACATCAACAGGTCCTCGGTCACGAGCGCAGTAAGCAACTCCTTGAGCGCGGCCACATCGTGCACCAACTGCTTCAGCGTCCACAGGATGCGGTGCCACTGCGGCTCGAGCGTCCGGCGGACGCGGGCGACAAAGTCTGCGTCGTGCACGTTGTCCATGTGCCAGTACTCGTTCTCGAGCGCGCCGTTGTGGCGCCTCAACTCGCCGATGCACGCGCCGAGGCACGCGAGGATCGCCTGCTGGATCTGGGCCATTTTGCGCGAGAGCCGCACCTTCACCTCGGTCACGATGCCGCTGGCACCCGCGCCGTTCTTGACGAGCGACTGCAGCACCGCCACGTGGAACCGCGGCCAGAGAAACACGTTGGAGAGCCGGAGCACCTTGAGCCGCAGCGCGAGCGGCGTGAACCCTGTGAACGCCTCGGGCGTGTCCAGCACCGCCTTTACAAAGCCCCACAGGTTGCCGTCGCGGTAGAGGTTGACAATGAACGCCTCGGCCAGCGTCTCCCGCACCCGCTCCGCGTGTAGCACCACCATGCCGGTGATGTCTCCCGGCGCCACGAGCCCGGAGAGGAGATCCACCACAAGCACGCGCGCCGAGATCGCAAGCACGCCGCCTTGGGCGTAGACCCGGCGCCGCTTCGTCGGGTTGGCCATGTCTGCGGCGGAGACCGCGCGGAGCACCGGGTCCGCGTCGCAGTCAGTGTCGCCGGGGCTGCTGCGGTCCGCGGTGGCAGGGCCATTTTCGCGGCTGTGGTGCACGTCGGCGCGAGCCTCGTCCATCCACCGCAACTCGGCCAACACGTCGTTGAGGGTGACGATCTCGTCGTCGCGCGCGCCCAAGACCATCACCAAGGTGCGCTTCTGCGTGCCTCCAAGCAGGAGCTTGGGCGTGGCCAACGCGTGCAACACGTTGGCCGTGATCACCTCGTGGCCTAGCCCGTGGCCGAGCACAAGAAGGCCGTCTTTGGCGAGGAGGGTCTCGGCAATGTCGCGATAGAACTGGAGCGGGAGGTTGCACCACACCTCTTGGGCGGTGTAGACGAGCGGTTCCTGGTCGGTGAACACAAGCGGGAAAGGGGCGTCCTCCTCTGCGCGGGCGTCCTCCTCTGCGCGGGCGTGGCCGGAATCTCCGGTGATGTTTCCCTGGGCCGCTAGCGTCGCTTCATCTGTGTGGAGCTCGCGGGTGGAGTGGTTGGGTGCGCTGGCGGCAAGGGGGTTTTGTGGCGGCAGAGCCCCGGGCGCGGCCGCGGGCATGGGTTCATCCCAATAATCTTCGTCGTCCGCGACAAAGAGAGACATTGGGTGGGTCTTTGTGGTTGGGTTGTAGTGCTTCTAGTAGCTGTACTTCCAAGGTGATATTCAAGATCAGGCTTCCAAGCTGGCTCGGTGTGCTCAAAGCGGGATACTCGGGCAATATCACGCTAGATCTTCACGCCAGAGGTGCCCTTTTGTCGCTTGCAAATGCCTCTTGCGTCTGCCTCTTTGCTCCAGTGACAGATACCGCAATCCTACGAAAATAGTGCGAGTCGCACAGGCAGGTAGCCCAGAGCCATAAGCGCAAACTCGAGGCGAATTGCTCCACCCCCGCCTTCACTCCCGCCTTCACTCCCGCCTTCACTCCCGCCTTCACTCCCGCCTTCACTCCCGCCTTCACTCCCGCCTTCACTCCCCACTTATTTGGCTCCCTTATGGGCACCTGCATGCACTTGATGGGGATGGGCTGTTGGAGCGGTGTGCATATTTGGCCCGCGATATCAACCTGCCACTGGCACCAAACTCGGGCCCACATCGCCGTTTGTCTATCAGACCCTTCGTCTCTGTGCTGAGCATGTCGTTCAATGTGGCGGACTACATGGGCATAGAGGAGACAACGCTCCCGCATGATGTGTCGTGCCACATTCTTCACATGGTCAACATCGCCGAGTCGCGAGAAAAGGCAATGGAGGAGTGGAAATACTACGACAACCCCAACACCGCGCCGTTCGAGCGGATGGAGCACGTGTCGCGGCCGGTGATATACGGCATCGACTTGGACGCGACGGAACAGGAACCGCGCAAAAGCAACGCCGGGGGAACGTACAAGCTTCTACTAGAGGACGCGCACGGCAACCTCTTCTACGCGTTTGAGGTGGAGGAGCTTGGGTTTCTCCATCCGCGCAGCAACAGCACAAACAACCCGTTGCCGGTGCCGTTGGGGGGCCGCATGGTGGTGCAGAAAGGCGCTACGGTGTGTGAGGGAATGGTGATGTTGAAACGGCACCAGTGTCTGTATTTGGGGGTCGATGTGGCCTCGGGGGTGGCGAAGCAACTCAACGACGGCGTGGTGAAGAAATATATCCAGATCATGGAGAGGTGACGACCACGCCGCCGCGGGCAGGTCACAATCTCCATCTGGAGGGGCGTCACTCGCCAAGTAGCGCGTCCCACAATGCATTTTCCTCCATAAAGTTATTGTGCACCATACTCACCAAGTAGTAGTCGTTGTGGATGGCGTTCAACAACTGGTACAGCGGCGAGTCCAACTTGTAGCAGCGGGCCCACTCGAGCCACAACACAAACGCCTCCTCGTTCCACGCGCGGAAAGACTGGAGGTCGATCACCGTGGGCTGCAACACCTCCTTCGACGGGAACACGCCCCACGTGACGGCGGTGCGGTGGCCGGACTTGGGCAAGTTGGAGGAGATGGCGCCGGACGCGTCGCCGCAGAAGTAGGTCACGGTGTGGTCCGCGGTGAGCGGCGCCAAGCGGGGCAAGAGCGTGCCGTGCCACTCGGCCTTGGGCACGAAGAACTCGACAAACAGCTTCTGGAAGATGCGGCCGTTGCGCGGGCCCCAGCCGAAGATCAGGTCTGTGGAGGCGCAGTTGGCCACCGCGGGCTGCGACGCCAACGTGAAGTAGCCGCGCGTGTTCAACTCGAAGAGCTGCTCCTGGATCACCGCCGTCTCCGGCAGCAACTCCGTCAGCACCCACGGCAACACCGCGATGCGCCCGGTCAAGTAGCGCACGAACACCTGGCCCACGTCGCGGCGCGTGGCCGGCGCGCCCCACGCGGCCACCGCCTCGTGCGGCTCGAGCTTCAAGCTGGGCCCGTAGCCGTCGATCTCGCCGTACGCGGGCGAGTTGGCGTCGCCAAAGCGGCCGTTGGGGAAGTCGTCCCACGAGGCGTCGATGCCGCCGCGGCCCTGCGCGATGCGCACCAAGAGCCGCGTCACGTCCAGCGGCCCCGTGCTGCGCCGCGCGCGCGCGGCGGGCGGCGCCGGCTCCAGGTCCAGGTCCGACGCAAACGGGTCCTCGTGCGGCGCCACCGCGGGCGGCGCGCCCGCCAACTGCGGGCACGTGTCGACGATGGCCGCCACCGCCTTCTCCAAGTTGAGGGTGTAGAAGTGGAAGCCGCGCACGCGGCCGTCGGTGCGCGCCGTCACCTGGGCCACAATGTCGCTCAACACGTCCACGCCGATGCGCTTGACCGCGTCGTCGTCCGCGGCCGCGGCGTCGATGCGCTCCAGCACCGCGCGCGGCACGCTGGCGTGCGACAACTTGGTGGCGCGCGAGAACACCTTGTAGGTGGTGACGGGCATCAAGCCGGGGATGAGCACCGCGGTGCGCAACACGGGCGAGCGGCGGAGCATGGCCTCGTACGCCACGAACTTGTCCACGTCGAAGAACAACTGCGTGATGATGAAGTCCGCGCCCGCGGCCACCTTGGCCTCCAAGTACGGAAGGTCGCGGGCCGGGTCCTGGGCCGAGCCGTCGGCGCCGTCCACGTGGCCCTCGGGGTAGCCGGCCACGCCGACGCAAAAGTGGTCGCCGTGCTGCTGGCGGATGTAGCGCACCAAGTCCACGGCGTTGTGGAAGCTGCAGTTGGGCGTCCAGTACTCCTTGGTGCGCGGCGGGTCGCCGCGGAGCGCCAAGATGTTGCGGATGCCCGCGGCCTTGGCCCGGGCGAGCGCGTGGTCAATCACCTCCTTGTTGGTGTTGGTGCAGGTCAAGTGGAGCACGGTGGGCACGCCCAACTCTTTCTGGCATGTGGCGGCGAGGTCCAACGACTTTTCGGCCGTGGACCCGCCGGCGCCCCAGGTGACGGTGACAAAGAGCGGGTTGAGCGCCATCATGCGGTGGAGCCGCGCGAGGAGGTTGCGGAAGCCGGCGTCGGTTTTGGGCGGGAAGAACTCGAACAGGCAGAACTGCTCGCCGGGCTGGAGGGCGCGGATGCGCTCAACGACGGTGGGCATGGCAGGTGGGGAACGCAAGAGGGTGGTTTTCGCGCCCGCACAAGAGGGTGGCTTTTCGCGCCCGCCGCGGTGGATTTTCGCACGCCCGGGCGCCCCAGCTTGTTCGCCGGAATGTGAGTGGCTTGTTTATTTGGGTGCTGTTTGGTTGCCGTGGCTTTGATGGTGCTGGCGTACATTTGTCTAGATTGGGGCATGCATCTGGCGGTCCGTGGGTGTGACCGTCTGGTATTGCCCCGCAGATCCACGAACTTCATACCAACACAGAGACGACTCGTGTTTATGTGTTGACAGTATTACAGTATGACAGTATGACAGTATCAGTATTACAGTATTACAGTATTACAGTAATGACTTTTATGTTGACAGTATTACAGTATATTGAAAGTATGTTGACAGGATTACAGTATGACAGTATATTGACAGTATGTTGACGGTAATACAGTAATGACTTTTATGCTGACAGTATTACAGTAATGACTTTTATGCTGACAGTATTACAGTAATGACTTTTATGCTGACAGTATTACAGTAATGACTTTTATGTTGACAGTATTACAGTAATGACCTTTATGTTGACAGTATTACAGTAATGACCTTTATGTTGACAGTATTACAGTAATGACCTTTATGTTGACAGTATTACAGTATACATTTAATTGGTCTATTGATCATGTAGTCTCATGTAGTCTATTCGCATATGTGTATCATGTATAACAAGTCTATATATTGCATAATCTTCGACCAAATTTATTCTGGATATTTGAATGGAAGCTGTTTTTGGTGTCAACCATTACCCAGTGCCCGTGTGGGGACGAAAACGTGTGAGCTGCGCCTAACAGACACCCGAATCATCCCAATGCAGAGGTGCCAAGTAGTTAGCTTGGGGTCAGATACAAGAGTTACATCAACGATCTAAAATTAATTTAGTTATGAACAAACGGGATTTTATTTCTATAAGAACTATATTGGATTTTTATAAGGTATCTTAAATACAGAATTTGCTGACATTGCCAGCTGTATGCAATGTATTTCTGGAAGGGCGGTTCGGATGATTTTGGCCATTATACTATTATCGATAAAATTTAGCGCATTTTCTTCTAATCCGTGTGGTTGTAGTTAATCCATCAGATTGTGTATAAATATTCAATTGGCTCAATAGTGTCAATGAGATTTAGGAATGCGCAACTATATTCATATTGATAACCAATTCTTCCAAAAAGCACAAGAAATTCAAATAGAGACATTGCGTGAGTGGTGAAACCAGACTGAGATCAGAAGCCACTGGTGCTAAACAACGGCCAATGGTAATCGGGTCTAGAACAGTGGTGCCACTGACGAGCACTAGAGGGCACTGTTGCCCCAAGAAATCATGGGCAGTAGCGGCGAGTACTAGTTACAGGCCAGCTGCCACAATTGCACGTACCACTTCTTTCTCTGGCCACTCCAAACCAGTCACGCTGTATCTGTAGGTCTAACACCATCATGCCTCCTACCGGTGGCAGTAATCCTCTGGTGCCAGTAATCCTCTGGTGCCAGTCTGCTCTCCGCCGCCTAAACACTGAATTCCTGAATATACTACACAGCACTATACTCGCCCCGGTTGCTGTTGCCCGACGCCTTCTCCACAATCTCCCTCACAAACGCCGGCAAGCCGCGCAAAAGGTCCACAAAGTTCTCCAACACCTCCCGCAAAGCCAGGCCAAAGTCAATCAGGTTGCCCCGGCTGTACTGGAACCACGCGCCGCCCACAATGTAGATGCTCAAGAAAAGCACCACGAATATGAAGCCCCACGTAAACCACCCCCACAGCTCGCCTTCCGGCTTCAGCTCCCGCCGCGTGGCGCAGGCGGCCGCCGTGCGCATCTCGCCCTTGAACACCTTCCCGTCCCACGACGAAATGGTGAACTTTTCTGCGCCGCTCTTGTCGCACACAAACAGGAGCTCGGCGTCCACCAAGTTCAGCCCCCAGTTGGCGCCCTTGTACTCCACAAGCACGCCGCTCTCGTTGCCGTCGCCCCTGTCGTTGAAGGTGGTGTAGGTTTTCTGGAGGTTGGCGTTGAACGCCACCGCCTCGGCCAAAACGTCCTTGTCGCCGTTCTGGATCCGGGTGACGCCGCACAAGTCCGAGTTCTCGGGGCACGTGTCGCTCTTGTCGATGTTCTTGCACACGCCAATGCTCCAAGATAACGTTGCCTTGGAAGGCGGCGTGTCGCGCGTGGTTTCGGCAGTGTAGACTCCTTCGATCGATTTGAAGTTGAAATGTTCAAGTTGCGGCGCCAGGCAGTCAATGGCCCAGGTTGATGCCACCAATGCGGCGGCACCTAGAATGTGGGAGAAATGCATGGAGACGAGAGTAGGTTTAGCAGTACTCCCATGACTGCGGCTGTGTGGTGCACGGATGTTACACGGTGTTTGGGTGTGGTGGTTCTACAAGTGGGCGTGCACCGTCTGGTGCCCTACATTCCGGCTGTCTATCCGGCTCTATCCGGTTCTATCCGGCTCTATCCTGCTATATCCGTCTCTATCCAGTCGGCCATATCCGGGCCATCCCCGACCCATCTGGCGTGGATGGAAGCTGTCGGAGTCACTCGCGGTTCCATGTGGGGCACGGGTGTTTTGTGTCCGTCACTACCGAGTTGGCAAAGATTAGCAAAGTCCGATGACAAGCAAACTCGTCTATGGTTCCTTACTCCTGTTCTTCATATAACCCGGGATATATCAATGATATATCAAGGATAGGTCAAGGATAGGTCAAGGATAGGTCAAGGATAGGTCAAGGATAGGTCAAGGATAGGTCAAGGATAAGCCAGTGATAAGCCAGTGATGGCCAGGGGGATCCCAGCCTAGACTCTGGATAATCTCACATTGCAACCGGGTCAGGAAACATATGGATAATTTTGCCGAACCGTAGCAAGCCTGGTCTTTCTCCAGCGTCGCCGGTTGCCTGATGCAGTAACCCCACCATTTGCACCCGAGGATGCGCACCATGTGATGCACTATATAAAGTGACACTCTTCTCCACAGCACTCCATCTGATTCAGCATCTGCCTACCAAATCGGTGCCCCTACATTTGCGCCTACATTTGCGCCCCTACATTTGCGCCTACATTTGCGCCATCTTGCTACCCGCCCATACAGGCTATAAGCCCATTTCCCCTTTCACCCAACTCCGTCTCCATCTGAAATGGTGAAAGTCACAGTCTGTGGCGCTGCCGGCGGCATCGGCCAACCCCTTTCACTACTCCTCAAGCTCAATCCCCACGTGACGCTGTTGGCGTTGTACGACATTGTCAACGCCCACGGCGTTGCTGCCGATCTCTCCCACATCAACACCCCGGCGGTGGTGAGCGGCCACCAGCCCGCGGCCAAGGGTGACTCGACTGCTCTCGTGGCGGCATTGCAGCACAGCGACATTGTCGTGATCCCTGCGGGCGTGCCCCGCAAGCCGGGAATGTCCCGCGCCGACTTGTTCAACATCAACGCCCTGATTGTGCGGGACTTGGTGAGCGCGGTGGGCCGCACGTGTCCCCAGGCGGCCGTGTTGATCATTTCCAACCCCGTCAACGCCACCGTGGCAATTGCAGCCGCGGTGTTGAAGAAGCAGGGCGTGTTCAACCCGCGCAAGTTGTTTGGCGTCACCACGTTGGACCTGGTGCGTGCAGAGACCTTCTTGGCGCAGTTGGTGGGCGAGACGCCCGAGTCGCTCCGGGGCAAGATCTCCGTCGTGGGCGGCCACTCGGGCGACACCATCGTGCCGCTTGTCAACTTTGACCGCTCGCTCCAGGCGAAGCTAGCCGCGGTCTCGCCGGACGACTATGCGGCGTTTGTCAAGCGCGTGCAGTTTGGCGGAGACGAGGTGGTGAAGGCCAAGAACGGCGCGGGCTCCGCAACCTTGTCTATGGCGTACGCGGGCTACCGCTTTGCCTCCAACGTGTTGTCGTCTTTGACCAACGGTGCGGCGGCGACCGCGGTCCCGGACTCCGCTTATATATACTTGGCGGGGAACAACGGCGGCGTTCGCTTGGCTTCCACCTTGAACGAGGTGCAATTCTTCTCGGTGCCGGTGCACTTGCAAAACGGCGAGGTGTCGTCGTTTGTGGACCCGTGGCTGTTGGTGAAGACGGAAAAGGAAAAGGAGATGATCTCGGTGGCTCTCAAAGGTTTAGATGCGTCCATTGCCCAAGGCACAAACTTTGTGGCAGGTCCCAAGATCTAGGCTGCTGGGTGCCCTGAGACCCCGCTCATGCCGAACGTTGGTCTTTTGCCGCCGCTGGTGCTGCTTGTATAGTTTCTCCATCGCTCCATGAGAATATCACCTCAACCTCTGCTGTGGGCCGGTTTATGTGTCGGTTTACTGTATCGTGCTCCACATGGCGTAGCATGCACGAGCTTCGTTTACGGGGCCCTAAAACTTTGTGAGGTCGCCATACATGCACGAGAGTTCAAGAACGTTTCACTCGAGTGTTTTTTAGTTCATCTTGTCGTTGTGCCGGTGCCGCATCCACCTTTCACATGGCCCACCCATCTCCGCACTTCGCATCGGCAGTTACATGTGCCGACTTGGGCCCATTTCCTTAAAAATGATCAGCTTCACTTCTTTCTGCTGAGAAAACTACCCTCGCCTTTCTCCTTGCCTTTCTCCTCGCCTTTCTCCTCGCCTTTCTCCTCCTTCCCGTCGCATCTACCCCACACTATGGACTCCATCTTGGCCGAATTGGTTAGCCGCAAAGACGGAACGCCACATATAAATGGCCTCGTGGCAGGCTGGACCAACCGATCCTCCACCCAATACCTCGCGGCCCATGGCGTCAAAGATCTCGAAACCCTTGAACCTGTGTCTGTGGACACCACAATGGCGCTCTTCAGCGGAACCAAGTCAATGACTTCCATGGCGATGTTGAAGTTATGGGAAGACGGCCGCGTCGACCTCGACTGCCCCGCAAAACAATACCTTCCTAGTATAGCCAATCTTGGGTTGCTAGACGAAGACCTGGTGGACATGGAGACCGGGTGCCTCACTAAAGAACTTCCAAGGCCAAAAACGGAAGTCACCGTCAGGCACTTGCTTCTCCACACAGCTGGGTTTGGTTACATGTTCACTGATCCTCGGTACATTGCGCTCCAGAAGCGACTCGGAGCTCTGGGCGCCAATCCGACTCTGCTGCTCTTCACCAACGCAGGCACTCCACATTTGGCGGAGCCCGGGTCTTCCTGGATCTACGGCCACTCTCACGACTGGGCGGGCCTAGTAGTAGAAGCCATTTCCGGAATGAAGCTCTCCCAGTTTCTTCACGAAGAAATTTTCTCCAAGGCGGGGATAACCAGTTGCACTTTCCAAGTCGACCACCCGGAAAAAATGATGGAGCTCCACAGAAGAAAAAACGGAGTCTTGAAGCGTCTGACAAAGTGGCCCTTGTCCTTTCATCCAGAAGTGGATATGGGAGGACAGGGTTGCTTTGCGACGGTGGCAGACTACCTTCGGTTTCTACGAATCTGGCTTAACTACGGTGTGAGCCCCGATACTGGCACCCGCATCTTGAGCCGTGAAACGGTGGAGTATGCCGTCGAAAACCACCTTACTGATGATTTAGCTGTGGAGTTTCCCACGGTGGTTAACCAAGATGTGGACTACCAGCCAGATGGCTTCTCTTTAGCTGGTCTCGCATACAACCATAACCGTTTGCCTACGGGAAGATCCGAGGCACTGCTCTATTGGGGCGGCTTGGCCAATCTCTTTTTCTGGGTTGATATCAAGAAGGGAGTGGCGGGGATGTTTGCGTGTCAGATATTGCCATACATGGATCCGAAATGTTGCCAGGGCTATCTCCGGTTTGAGCGAGAGGTGTACGACCAGTTGGGACCCAGGGCAAATTTATAAGGATAAGGTCAACTTTTAGTGGCCTAGGAGAGTGGCACTTGTGCTTCGACGAAAGAGTGCTTGTTCCCTACATGAAAATATATGATATAGCTTTATTCTAAACTGACAAGTTCATTCTAGACTGTCTCAGTGCAAGCCAAGCTTGTCCATTCTCACCTGTACCGCGTTGCGGTGTGCTTCCAATCCCTCGACCGCGGCCAACGTCATCACCGCCTTTCCTATGCTTTTCAAACCCTGCTCAGTCACATTCTGCGATGTAATGAACTTCTGGAATGTTGCAGTGTTCACACCAGAATATTGCCTGGCATAGCCGTAGGTGGGCAACGTGTGGTTAGTTCCGCTCAGGTAGTCACCACAAGACTCGGGAGACAAGGCTCCCACAAAGACAGATCCCGCATTCTCCACGTGTGATGGCACATATTTTTGGGCGTCCTCAATCTGCAAGATCAAGTGCTCTGGGGCGTAATCGTTACTCAATCTGAACGCCTCCTCGTATGTGTCCACCAAAAGAGTGAAGGAGTGAGCCAAGCACTTGGCAACAATGTCCTTACGTGGCAATACCTCGGCCTGTCTGCAAACAGCCTCGTTGAACTCCTTAATCTTCTCATCCGTGAGGTTGACACCAATCAAGATCACCTGCGAGTCCACGCCGTGTTCTGCCTGTGACAACAAGTCACTGGCAACAAAGTCGGCATCGGCATCGTTGTCTGCGACCACCAACACCTCAGAAGGTCCGGCGGGCATATCAATGGAACACAATGCTTGCGTGTCGTTTTGCACGTACATCTTTGCCGCAGTGACGAACTGGTTTCCGGGACCCAAGATCTTGTCACACTTCAACACCGATTCCGTGCCGTACGCCATGGCCGTGACGGCCTGTGCGCCACCCGCCATGACAATCTTGCGGGCGCCTAACTTGTGGGCCACGTAAACCACCTCCGGCGTCAACCTTCCTGTAGAGCGCGCGGGAGGAGACGCAAGGATGATGTTTTTGCACCCGGCAACCTTGGCTGGCACACCCAACATCATGGCAGTAGAAGGCAACACCGCCGTGCCGCCAGGGACATACAAACCGACGTTTTCGATGGGCTTGGCAAAGCGCGAGCAGAAGACGCCGGGCGCGGTCTCCACCGTCATGACTTCCTCGGAGGGCATCTGCGCGCGGTGGAACTTCTCGATGTTGGCCATGGAAAGGTCAATGGCGGCCTTCATATCTTCGGAAATGTCCATCCACTCTGGAGGGAATGGAGCTTCGAGCACCGGGCTCTGCAACGTGACACCATCGAACTTGGCTGTGAGCTCGAGCAATGCGGCGTCTCCGTCCTTCTTCACCTGCTGCACAATGGGGAGCACAAGCTTCATGATATCCGCAGTGCTCTGCACCGGTCTTGTAAGCGCGCGGGCAAGGTCGGCAGGGCTGGCGGAGTTGGCGCGGATCACTTCCATGTGGTAGGTTCCCAACGGAGCAGGGGCGGGCTCTTTCTTCTCCTCCGGAGACTTCTGGGCGCCTTCCTTTTCCACGTACTGCGGCTTGGCGTCGCCCTTGCGGCGCGACACC
The DNA here is from genome assembly GCA_022577645.1 of Clavispora santaluciae. NCBI lineage: Eukaryota > Fungi > Ascomycota > Pichiomycetes > Serinales > Metschnikowiaceae > Clavispora > Clavispora santaluciae. The sequence goes on from JAJNMX010000011.1 coordinate 465,446, forward strand.
TTGAGGCTCTTGATGTCCAAGTTGCGCTCGACGTCAGCCAAGCGCACTCCATTCTTGACGCAGTAAGCCATGGCAAAGTACATCAAGTCTGCAGCCTCCCACGCCACCTCCGCGCGGTCGCCGCTCTTGCCGGCGTCGATCAACTCGTCCAATTCCTCGCGCATCTTTGCCACCAAAAGCTTGTCGTCCGAGAACAACCGCTTGGTGTACAGGCCCTCTGGGGCCAGCTGGGCCCTCTGCGCCAACGTGGCGTCCAAGCGCGCCAACCCCGACGCATACGAGTCGGTGGACTCGCGCAACTGGCCGTCGCCAAAGCACGTGAAGTTGCCGGGCAAGTGGCAGAAGCCGTAGCCGGCGCGTGGCTCCACGACAAACTTGACCAAGTCGCTGTCGCAGTCGCGCTCCACCGTCACGAGCTTCTGCGTCGCGCCCGACGTCTTGCCCTTGTACCACAACTCGTGGGGCCGCTTGCGCGACTGGTACACGCCTTCGCCTTCGGCTATGGCGGCTTTGATCGACGCGTCCGAGGAGTACACCACGCCGAGCGCGGTGTAGCTCGGGGCAGGCGTGGTGATCAACGTGGTGTAGAGCCCGTCCGCGCGGTCGGTGGTGAGGGTCGACACAAACACGTCGGCAATGTTGATGGAGCCGCTGTCGCTGCCGGCGAGGGCCAACTTCAGCGCGGGCGCCACCACCACGTAGCTGGCCGCCAAGCTCTGCGCCACGGCCTGGTCCGCCTCTCCGGCATAGTACACGGTTCTGTTGCCGCTGTCGCTCACGGTCTTGAGCGCAGCCGCCTCCAACGGTTGCGATACAACCACGGCCGCCTTCAGCGAAAGCACCGCCTCGGACGTGGAGGCCACGGCAAAGCGCGACGTGGGCAAGCCTGCGGCGGCGGCGGCTGCAAACTGCGATTCCGAAACAAACACCAGCGCCACGCCCACGTTGAGCAATGAGATGATATCGTCGGTGGAAGCGCCTGCGGCGTCAACGTGCACTGCGATAGCGGGGAAACTTGCAAGGGCGTGCTTGGACACAGGGAACAGGGCGATGGGAAACAAGGCCTTTCCCGTTACAGCGAACTTCGCAGCTTCGGCCGCGGACGACACAAGCGGCAATATGGGGAAAGTCATGGTGCTGGTTGGTGGGTGAGATTGCGCGCGCTTGGCTTGATGGGTATATGGGGAACATTTTTTTCGCACTGAGTCATAATGAATCACTGGTGGGGCGACGTGGCGTGGTGGTGCCGGCCGGCGGCGGCAAACCTACTGGGCCTTTTTCTTTTTTCTCTTTTCTTTTCTCTTCTTTTTTCCGTTTCCCTTTTTCTTTTTGGATGGCCGTGTTGCCGGCGCTGGATCTGGCCCTGGCCCATATTTGCGCCCATGCGCATTCGCTACAGATAATGGCCGGCCCTGTATCGGGCGCGCGCCGCACAACCGGCATGCGGAAATGGCGCGGTGCGCCGCTACACCCAATGCACACTTGACCTGGGGATTAGACTACGTAGGCACTTCAAAAGGAGAATTCGCCGCGGAACTGATCCAAGTCCATGCCCGGCTTCACCACCTCGAGAAGGTCGCGGCGGTCCATGGCAATGAACGCACGCTTCAACGTCTCTAGCAACGACAGCGACTGGTTGTGGCTGAGACCGGACTCCTGGCCCTCCACTTGGTGCATGGCCAACCCGCTGAGCAAGTGCTCCGCCGCCTCATTGTAGCAGCCGATGTTGATGCACGACACGCCCAAGTTGTACCGTGCACGCACAAACGTGGGCTTGAGCTCCAAGGCCTTGAAGTATGCGGTGACCGCCTCCTCCGGCCGGTTCAGATTGGCCAACGACGCGCCAAGCCGGTTCCACACCACTGCATCGTTGGGCTTGATGCTCAATGCCGCCTTGAAGCAGTCGATGGTCTTGTCAAAGTCCTCGTTCGCGTAGAACAACACCCCAAGCCCCATCTGCACGTCGGGGTCCATGTTGGCCTGGTCGGGCGACAACTGGGCAGCGTGGATGAACAACTCCGTCACCCGCTTGTGCAACGTAAACCGGTCTTCGTCGGTGATGGTGGGGTTGGCGGCGCGAGCACGCTCCGCCACCTGGGGGTACTTGGTGGAGATCCACCGCTCCAACGTGGCAAACGCCGCATTGTCGTAGCCCTCGTTGATGTAGGAGATGGCCAACGTCATCAACGCCTCCGAGTTTTCGGGGTGCAATTCCAAGCACTTCTCCAATGCGGTGATGCCCGCAATCTCCTTCTCGTTTTGCGTCTGCACTTCTCCGAGCTTGAGCCACGCGTCCACGTGGTTGGCGTCCTTGGCGATCGCGGCCTCGAACGCCAACGCAGCCTCCGACAAACGGGCGCCGTTCTCCATCAACTGAAGGCCAATCTGGTACGCATCCTGGTCTGCAGGCAAGTCCATGAACTGGTTGCTTGCTTCCTCCTCGAACTTGTATTCGCCAAAGTGGGCACGCGTGGACGCATACCGGGCAAAGTCCTTCTCCCACTGCTGCATGTCTGGCGGGTGCATGTCTCCCTGCGTTCGCTTGAAGTCTTCGTACTGCTGGCTGATGAAGTCGTTCTCGACTGCATCCAGATTCAACAGCTCCCACACCTCCTGAAAGGTGGCCTGGTACTTGTCGTCCACCACGACCTCTTCTGCATCCGCAGCATCCTCCTTGGTCTGACTACTGAGCTCCTCGATTTCCTTGAACCGATCGTCCCAATCCGCCTGCTGCGGCTCCTCCATTTGTGTCACGTTCTCCTGGACATTCTGCTCTCTTGTGGCGATGCTGTTTCCCATGGGCCGGTAGCCCATCATGGGGCGGCCGAGAGTTGGCTGATACACCTGTCCCCGCGCAAGAGCCTGCTGTTGTGCTTGTGCCTGCTGCTGTGCTTGTGCCTGCTGTTGTGCTTGCGCCTGTGGGCTCTGGAACTCGTTGGCCCATCCGTTGGCCTGCTGACTCGAGGAAATCTGAGGTGCTCTCTGGGCAATGTTCTGGGAAATTCCGGGGCCTATCTTGGCGTCCATGGTAGTTTGCAGGCCTTGGAAATCGCTGGCCCACGCAGCGGGCTGGTTTTGTATGCGGTTGAGCTCGTGGCGCATGGGCTGGAACAGAAAGGGCGTGGCGTTCGTAAACTGCTCCATGTCGCGCAGGTTGGCCATTTTGTTGGACTTGAAGCTTTGGTTGGCCAACGACGGCGCGGGTCCTTGTCTCTGGAGCGATCTATCCTGCTGTGTGTGCTTATTGAGCTGGGCTACGGCATTGCCGCCCAGAGAGCAGTCAGCGCCTCCAAAAAAGGACATGTGCTAAGGATTCGGTGGAGAATGCGGTCTTGGTCTTGTTTTCGCCTGGGTGATTGACGAAGAGGCTCACGAAATGTCGCAAGAAAGGTGGTGTTGCGGCTGGAGTAGGATCGAAAGATGACTAAGTTGGCCTGTGATCTCCACATTATTCCGAGGATCCACTGGTTGTATGCAGTGTGGAGGTCGTGATAAGAGGAGACGGCTATAAGTGGCGCAACAGACAGCTGGGGATGCTGTGTGCTTACAAGGGCTTATGTTATTCCTAGGAATCCCATCGGGATGTTCTTGGTGTAGCTGTTGATTCATTTACAAATTTATTGGTGTGTGTTGAGTTTTGTACATCGGATGCACATCAGGCAATATTTTGCATTTTCTTTCCCGTTGGGCGCGACATGACAAGTGACGGAGTTCTTTCCGAATGCACAGAAAAAACGAATGAGCACTCAGCTGATGAATATGCCGAAAGAGGAGATTTGAGAGTAATTACAAGCTGATTGAGTCTGCGGTAGAACTAGTGAAGCAGTAGGAGAAGGGCGTTGAGACCTGATGCGTGGGGCAATTAGAGCAACAAAGAGAATGTCGGTTGCAACCGGTGGAGATTCCTTAGTAACGCAGGCTATAATGGTTATTGTTCAAAACGTTTCTATGTCTACTTACCAGGGTGCAAATTCCCCGTCAAAGAGACGGGCCCCAACTTCCGCTAGCCAGCCCAGTGTTTGCAATTAAATTCCTTCACATCTACATGTTGCTGCACTGGCATCACTAATATTCCTTTGTACGAAAATAGCTACCAATCGATACCTTGCTTGTCACTGGAGGCACACTCCAACTTACTGCAAAGCTCATCCAACTCCTTCACGCTATCATTAAGCGCAGCGCCACCCAACATGGCTGGATTAACCACCGCCCCTCTCTTTTCTTCGAGAGCCAAGTGTTCCTTAACCAAGTCACGAACCAAGCCCTGGTAATGAACCACGCCTCTCTCTTTGGTTGGGTGCAAGAACCCCGAGCCATAGATACCTTGGTTCAAGTTCTTTTGCGTAAGCTGGCACAAGTTGAAGTCCTCCATCTCCACCAACTGCAAAAAGTCAACAAACTCCTTCTTTTCAGCCTCAGGCAATCCCTTCTTGGTGAAGATATCGTACAGCAAAATTGTGTGGGTGGGGGAGATGGGCAAGACCCTGATGTAGTACCACGCGGGCGAGTAACAGTTGACACCTTGAGAGGGGAACAAGTACACCCACAAACCGTTAAACTCTCCACCTGGGTTCTTCTTTGTCACAGCAGGCTTGTCCGCAGGCTTCTTCTTGCCAAAGCCAAACCACGAGGACTCTTCATCGGCGTCCTTGTTGTCCTCCTCAATCGCAACTTCGGTCTTGACAATCTCCGCATAGTGGCGACAGTACTTGCCCTTGGGGACCACCTTATAGGTCTCCATTTTGAAGGCGGAGTTCAAGCCCGGGTGGGCAGTAGGGCAGTGGTAGCACTCTTGGTACCCATCCATCAACGTCTTCCAGTTGAACTGGCCGTCCAAGTCGTACGACATGTGGTACTCGTAGTCGCTAAAATCAAACTCATCCAACTCAGCAGACAAGCCCGTAAACCACTCGTCAAACGGCACGAGCTGCTCGGGGTCGTTGCAGAAGTTGACAAACACCAAACCCTGCTTAGTCACGTGGGTGTGGATGGGGAACAACGAGTTCTGCTCCTTCTCAAACCCTTCCACATTCTCGAAATGGGGCGCCTTGGTCAAGCCACCATCGGTGTTGTAAGACCACCCGTGGTACTTACATCCAATCACCGTCGAGGAGCCCTTCTCCTTTCTCACCACCGGGTACGCCCTGTGACGACACACATTGTGGAACGCATTGATCTCCCTCTGCTTGTTCATGATGAGGAAGAAATTGATGCCGACAATGGTAAACGAAAAGTAGTCACCCGGCTTGGAGAAGCGGCAGCTGTGGGTACAGAGCATCCACGACTTGTTGAAAATCGCTCTCTTCTCCAACTCGAACACCTTCTCCGACGTCCACCAAGACGCGGGAAGAGTGTGCTCTCCGGGCAAAAGCTTTTCTTTGGGGTCGTCCATTGGAGGAGCAGATGGCACACTAACAGCAGATTGGGCCATTTTCGTTTTCTGTGCGGCGATGACAATTGCTTGGGGCAAGACTGGCCCGTCCGGCCTGAAGCTAACATTATATACGGTGCGCAATCACTTATCAGTGACACCTGCAGGCGTGTATGGTGTTGCAACTCCAATGCCGAATTAGGCAGTGATTTCCCTCGCGCGATAAAGTGTCAGGGCAGGCTACAACCCACTGCGCCGGAACAATTACACCGCTTCCCCATGCGGAAAAGATCGCACTCCCTTTACTTAGACAGGGTGCGAAACCCGCGCGTTATCAATTCTTCCATTGCCTCATATCGGCACTGGAAATTCCTGGCTGGTGAATCGATCCGCCCGGTTATCTGAGGCAATTCCGGCTATCTCCCCGGTAAAGCTACGCCTGGCCCATCCGCTTGGTTCCACCTGCTTCTTTCGTCCTCCATCTTCCTCGGGTCAATGCACTTGTGTATTCCGTAAACATCTATCATTGAACTTGCGCCATCAATCCGCGGAACCGCATGATCTCGTGCGCCACGTCGGGGTCGATCGTAGCTGCGAGAATCGCATTGAGCACAAAGTCTGCCTCCGGTTGAACTCGGTACAAGTCTTTGAATTTGCCCATCTGCTCCGAGAGCACGACTGCCTTCTGCTCCGAAAGCTCCCCTGCATCCATAGCCTTCTTCAAGACCAACGCACATGAAAGAAGCGAGTTTATCACCACTAGCGCCTTGAAGCCAACATACGAGAGCACCTTGTGTTCTGCCGTATTGCGAGTGAACTTAACCGACTCGGTGATGAGCGAAAACGAATTCTTGGTAAAATTGAAAAGAAGGAGTTGGACATTAGACGCAAGCCACGAGCATGAAAGTCCCGTGAGATTGCCATTCACCTCTTCCATAGGCACCAAATCAACCAACAACTTGGCCCCGAAAAGAGCTTGCAACACAGTCGACGACCGCTGGAATACAAACCGAGTTAATTCCACTCCACTTCCAGCATTGACCACGGAAGGAACATAACTCATCAATAGCTTAAATGCCCGGCTCAAAAAGACGCCTTCTCTTATCAAATGCTCATTTCCACCTAGATAGCTGATCATCATGCTTTTTGTTGTTTGATAGTCTTGTGCCGTGACCACAACAGAATCTGATCCCTGGCTGCTTGATAAGGCAGTGTTCAAGGTGCCAGTCAAGACTGCTTGGAACAATGCACGATTATTAGGTTCTCTTACTAAGAGCTTTGTGAAAACATCAACAGCGCAAGGCAAGTAAGTATAAATATCAAATGGCGCAGAGGGAATTGCATACTTGTGCTCTGGGTCCGCTTCATTTTCCTTCAAGTCTGGCCCAAAGGCAGAGACAAGCAAGAAAATCAAAAACGCTTCTTCTAACGTTTCAAGCTCCATCAAAAATGCAACACGATCAAACATCAAAAGACAGTCTTTGAGTAAACAAAGCCTTTTTCTCTGGAACACAAATTCACTTGGAACCGTTGCAATGCTTTTAATTATGCGGAACAAGAACGCCTTAAACTGCGAATTCTTAGCCATAGCTTCGCTCGCGTTTTCCGTAAAAGATAAGTTTCTCAAGGTCATAGAAATAGTATTGAGCGTGTCCACTAAGTAAATTTGCTCGTCCATTGCACTTTTAGTTTGCATCTTGCTGAAATGATGCTTATTTTCATCCCTGAAAGATTGTAAACCTGTCAAAAAATCGGGCATATGGCATTCACGCTTTTCATCTGACGTACTTATCAGTTCTGTCAGCTCGCTGAGAAGTTCTTCTGGGGAGAAAAGTTCATCAATCTCGATTTCCGATTCATCATCTTCCACAACTTCTGCTGTCAATGAGTCGACAACAAAAGTGAGATCTTCTCCTTGCATTCCTTCGCTGTTGACAAACTTACTGAAAACAGAATCTATGTCATCATTATTTGAATACAGCATTTTCAGATAATCCGACGAAGGGGCCACAGAAGTGGTGACCTGATTCAAAACCTTGCCACCCAAATCGACCAACGCATCCAAAATTTCAGGTGCATCTGAAATTTTAAAAGTAAAGTTGGGGTCTGTAGTGGTGACAAGTAAAGTATTGAGGGCAGAAAACACCTCACCTGCATTGCTCTCAGTGTAGCTTTTCAAAGACATGATCAATGCATGAATACTAAGGGCACCTAACTCGGGTGCAAACAAATATACGGGCTTCGTAAGCTCAATCTCATCACCGAGGTCAGAAATTGTCTTTAAACTCAAGCTTCCGTATGTGTCAGCCAAAACCTTGACTGGAACATACTTCTTAATAGTGTTAGGTTCACCTTGCGGCATATCGAGCACCTGTACGTCTTGCAGGCTCTCCTCAGGCTTGGCTGGACCTACCAGCTGCTGTGGGTCGACAGACCTCGGTGTAGAGTCGGATTCCTTCCTTGGTTGCTGCTGTACCAAGTACGGCGACTGTATAACCGAAGGAGACGTATGGTTTGAGCCATTGAGTTGCGAGAGACGATTTTGAGAGTTTGTTACCGAAATTGCCGGACTAGGCTGATTGGCAGCACTAGGGCTTGGGTCAAATCCTTGGAAAGATGATTGATTTTGCATGGCCGGACTTTGCGTCAGCTGAGGCGGCTTATAAGCGGGATTTGGCACTGCAGAATCATACGGGCCCGCTGGCATTTGTCTTTGTGTAATCTGTTGCGCTGGTGGAGCCACAGGTTCTTGATTGGGAACAGGGGACTGAGCCTGAGCTTGAGTTGCTACCAGCGAGGCGTTTTGGCGTTGAAGATGTTGTTGTTGCAAGCGAAGGAATAACTGCTTCTGGAACTGCATGCGACGTGCTTGGATATCCTTCTGGCCCTCCTCCGTCAGCGTGTACTGTTCATATGGGAGAATGAACTGAAGGTAACACGAACCCAATTGTTTTTCGACCTGCAGTTTGGCGGCAATATTTGTTAAGTCAACGCCTTCAAAGAGGCCAAGTTTCTGACAAACAGACGTCCAATCTGTAACTTGAAGAGATGGCTGATTAAGGGTCTGAAGGAGCTTGAGCACCACCAGTGGGCCACCAATCTTGCGCAGGAGAATATGGAGGACCAAGAGGTTGACTCGCTTGTTGCTGATGGTGGGGTACTGCGTGATAGGGGTTCCTCTACGAGACAAGAAGTCGGAGATAGTCATCTGAAACAACTCGTGTTGCAATTGAGCGATCTGAGCAGAGCTGAGCTTGCTCTGGCCACCTTTACCTTGGGAATCCATGGGAGAGGGCGCTCCAGGCGCACTTGTCATTTCTTGAGGGAAAGAGGAGTTTCGGATCTGGCCATGAGCCTGCTGCTGCTGCTGCTGCTGCTGCTGCTGCTGCTGCTGCTGCTGCTGCTGCTGCTGCTGTTGCTGCTGTTGCTGCTGTTGCTGCTGTTGCTGCTGTTGCTGCTGTTGCTGCTGTTGCATCTGCTGCAGAGGAGGCTGCCGTCCTTGTTGTTGTTGTTGTTGTTGTTGTTGTTGTTGTTGTTGTTGTTGTTGTTGTTGTTGTTGTTGTTGTTGTTGTTGTTGTTGTTGTTGTTGTTGTTGTTGTTGTTGTTGTTGTTGTTGTTGTTGTTGTTGTTGTTGTTGTTGTTGTTGTTGTTGTTGTTGTTGTTGTTGTTGTTGTTGTTGTTGCTGCTGCTGCCTTTGCTGTTGTTGATGTTGTTGTTGTTGTTGATGTTGTTGCTGCTGCTGCTGCTGCTGTTGTTGTTGTTGTTGTTGTTGCTGCTGCTGCTGTCTCTGTTGTTGTTGCTGCTGCTGCTGTCTCTGTTGTTGTTGCTGCTGCTGCTGTCTCTGGAGCATTTGCTGTTGCATCAACTGCTGGCGCATTTTCATAAGATTTTCCTGTTTGGAGCGGGCCAAGTATGCTTGGTTTCCTTGGATTGACTGATTGGGTTGGCCTGTAGCAATGGCCTGACTGGTCTGGTTCGGTTGAATTGTAGGGTTTGACGCCATTGCCGGGGCTGGCGCCTGTGGGATCCCAGGGCTTCCCTGGGACATTGCGTCCAGCTTCAGAAATATTTGCAGGCCCTTGGCCCCGGGATTTTGCAGCCCCTGGAAAAACTCAGACGGGCCAAACTCTCGGTCAAACCCCATTTCCATGGCCGGCTGAAGTGGGTTTTGTGCTTGTGGTGTTGGGATAGACTGGCCGAGAGAAAGGTCAGTGTTTGGCTCGGCGAAGTCATCGAAAATACCGCCCACGTCATTGTCAGCAGGCGGCTGGCCGAAAAAACCTTCGTCGTTAAACCAGAGATTGGACATGAGGTAGTAGATGAACAAATGTTTGGAGAGCGCGGTTAGTTGAGTGGTACTTGTAGCAACATGCAGGAACCACCGTGGCTACGATTGTCAGTTGAGATCAGAACCTCGCTCATGTATGCGGCCGGGCAAGCTGTTACACGATTTATTTTTTAGGAAGACGACAGGAGGCAGTTTTTTTTCTTTCGATGCTGCAACATTATGTCGCATAAGGAGACTGCTGGCCCCGGGGCCAGGATAACACCCGCACATCTCCCACCCTAGGACGTGTACTGCACACCTCCCATCAGGACGGTGGGTGTAGACTCCATTAGGCTCAAGTTGAGATAAGGTTAGGCCAATCTTTAGCTTAGGAGACGAGTCAATTTTTTTGCCAATTGTTGTTATCAAGAATTGCTTGCTGTAGCCATACTCTGTCGCCGCATCCGATACCCAGCACTAATAAAACCTAGGTTTCGAGAGGGAGTGCTGAATTTATTAGCATAATTTATACAGTTTATTAACAGATTTATGGACAGATTTATTAACAGCATTATTAACAGCATTATTAAAAGAATTAACAGAATTAACAGAATTAACAGAATTAACAGAATTAACAGAATTAACAGAATTAACAGAATTAACAGAATTAACAGAATTAACAGAATTAACAGAATTAACAGAATTAACAGAATTAACAGAATTAACAGAGTGTAACCAGAGTTTATATAATTTATTAACAGAATGTGTATTAATACCAGCATTCTATCCCATCAGAGAAAAGAGATGCGCCTCCCATTGACGTGGCGACGGAATAACGCACCGCTAACCAGATTCTATAACTGCTTCTTTCGAACATACAAAACAGGATCTTGCACCAATGATGATATCTACAAATGCATGCCCACGCACTCTTACTGGCCCCCGGGACTCCGCTGGTTTTCTCGAGGAAGCACTTACCAAAACTTCCACCACGATTGCAACTTCTTCGACAACGCCTTGTAATGTTCCATCTCACCCCAGCAGTCCCGTCCAAACTCACAACCTGCCATATTGATGACAAAATCGCCCTCGTCATAGAAAAACTGCGGGTCGTCGGCGCGGTCCGAACACGCGCCCGGAGGAAACGCATTAATCGCCCGCAAAGGCAAAAACGCCACACGTTCGCGGATCCACGACTGGGTGGAGTACAACAGCTCCAAAGCGTCCTGCTCCTTGTGTTCCCACTGCATGTGCATCTGCTCGTACATGGCAGGGTCCCACCAAATGTCCAAGAGCGCTTCCGACCAGGTGGAACGCCGCACCAAAAACGAGCCCAAGTTAAAGCCGCCGCAGTCCTGGGTGATGATCATGTCCACCGGGTTTGAGTAGTCGACATAGGGCATGTCAACAGGGATATCGAGCGGGTTGAACGTTTCCAACGTGCGGTAGGTGGCGTTGTCCAAGTTGTTCAAGAAATGGTCCTCCAACAGCAAGTGGGGTTCCATGATGTAGGTGTGCAAGTCCAACCACCAGAACCACTCCGAGTTGGGGAACTGGCGCATCGCCTGCTTCAAGAGATCGACCTTCTCCCACGACTCTCTCCATTCATGAGAGTACCGCTTCTTGATGGTCATGTCCTTGATAGTGAGCCCGTAGCCGTGTCTGCTGGCATACTGCTTCTTGTTGGCAATGGAGGAACGCTCCACCGACCACTCCTGCGCGCCCTTCCACTTGAACACCCCGCCGCCCTCGTTGGCGGCCAAAATGATCACCACTTTGGGGTCTCTTGGTCCAAACAAATGGGGAACGTAGGGGACGGAGGTGAACAACGACAACACCAAAATGACACACAAAGCCACCGTGAGCTTCTTGTACTCCACTGCGGTGTCCATCAACGCTTCTGCCGCACGGCCAAGCACTCGTTTGGGCCAGGTGAACCAGCTGTTTCTTGACGGCTTGTAACTCTTGGAGTATGCGTCTTCTGACACTGTAATTTCCGCGGCATCATTCTCGTGACCGCGAGAGTGTTCTAGCGGGAACGCTGTGCTGCTCATTGGGGCGGGGAAGTTGTGAAGACCGGAGGAAAACTTGGCGCCGAAGTGGAAGTTGAAGAAAACAGATACGGCGCCAACGCGGCTGTGTGCAGGTCACCACCATCGAGGGGGCAGGCGGGCCAGGGGCATGGTGCCGAGCGAAACGAAGAGCGAGGAAATGAACTACTGAGCTTTGGCACCGTGTAAGCGGCACCAGACTTGTGGCGTGCGAATGTGGCTGATTATGTGTCAGTATGTGAATCAAGTGGAGCGCGGCCGCATGCGCGAATCAATGAAACGGTTGCAAGTGGCTGGGGCACACATAGAGACGGGTCAAAGTGTAGGGCACATAAAGGAAGAGACGGGTAAAAGTGTAGGGCAGAGCCACAGAAAACTTACAGCCCTCGAGAGACAGAGGAGCGACACGGGGGTGCAATGTTGTTTTGGCCGTAGACTATTGGTCGATGGTAATTAGCACCCATTGGGGCACTACCGCCAACTTGGGCAGCTGGAGACAATCTGCGGGCCACAGCAGAAAAGATCAGTTGGGATACACGGCGGAAATGGAAATGGAAATTTCTACAAACTTCCAGTTGGGACCTGCAGCCTGGAAACTCAGCGAAGGCCATGCCTCAGCGAACTCAGCGAGCTCAGCGAACTCAGCGAACTCAGCGAACTCAGCGAACTCAGCGAAGGCCTTGGCCGAGCTCTTCCGGTCCCCTCAATCTTATTTAAATATTATGACACAAAGTTATGTCAATTTGCTAGCGGAGAGGCAAAAGATTTTGCTCTAGGCACAGTTGCCGGCAGAGAGGACACTCCGGATGGTCTCTTATCCAGTCCACTATACAAGTCCAACAGAAAATGTGGCCGCAGTTGGCCGCAGCTGGGTTTTTCATGGGCGAGAGGCACAACATACAGCTCCGCGACACGCTGGGGATGTAAGGGAGCTGTGACGCGTCCAGAAGCTCAACATTGACCTGCAGCCCGACTTTGGGGTCGGAGTCGATGTAGGATTGCACGTGTTCGAGCTGCTGCACCTTCGAGAACACAGTGTGCGATGCGTTGGTGTCTGGAGAGGCATCGGAGCCAGCCCGATTCCCCAATTTCAGCAACACCTTCACCGCGTACTGGAGCAACATTATCACACCCAAGAAACTATAATTGCCGGTCTGCAGAAGCTTTTCCGGGTCCTTGTTGTGGGCAAAGGCATAGCGCAACCCAAGAAGCCTCTTGGAGACGGAATAGAACAGGCCCTGGAAATAGAACACCGCAATGTGCACATTCATCACCGTATCCAACAACCTGGGGTAAGATGTGAGAGTTTCGGAGAGCCAGGACCTCGACGCCTCGCCCTTTGCGCGGAGTTTCCGAACCACACGAGTAACCAAATATGGAAGAAGACAGTATAGAGCAGCAAATGCAACTCGGCGCACTTTCCCCGGCAAACGGCGCCCACCCAGAGTCACGTACAAGATGTCAACATACTCTTCTCCAAGCGTGCGTGCACCGACAGCAGTTGTAAGGAGAAAGTAAAGAAGCTTGGCTCCAGCAGCGATTTCGTCAGGATGCGTGTGGACGAGCCTTTGCCCTCCAATGGCTCCTATAACATCCTGGACATGGGTCTTGAGAGTGTTGAGAAAGTAGGTGTCCTTTTGGTTTGCACGGACTGGAAAAGTTAGCAAGCAACACAGCAGGTGGCAGAGATCAAGAACATACCTATCGTGGCCGCATCGGCATAAGGCAAAAGCCCACTGGGGTTTGACATACTGGAGAGCAGTCGTGATGGAAGAAGCGAAACGTCCGAGGTTGATAACTATGTGCACCACTATCTGGGGAAGGTGCGGACGAGGTGGCCGGAAACTTTTCCGCCGACAAGAAACAAGCAGGGCTACGGAGATAACGGAATAGTGCGAGGTGGCGATTAAATGGGACCGAGTGCCCGGGTACCAACGTAAATTCAACCGCGGAAGCCAGCTTCAAGTTGATCGGTACCGCCCTGGAGGCGCTAGATTATACAGTTAGAACGGCAAGCGCGACTGGCCCCGAGTCTTGGAGTGTTTCTGGCTGGCCCGGCCCGCTGCTACTCCATTGAGCTTTGCCGAGAGATCAAGAGCGAGGTGGAAATCCTTGTGCTCAAACACATCTTCCACTGCAACGTTGCATTGAGAGCAGAACCGAGTGGTGATCAACTCGCGCATCAACGGGTCTTGGGCCGGGGAAGGAGACGGGGAAGCTTCCGTGTGCGGCTCTGCCGCGGGCGGCGCCACAGACTTGAGGGTGTGCCGCTGCAGAATCTTCGATTTCGAACCAGCCTTGGTGCGGCCCTTTGATTCTGTTCTAGCGGGTGCTTTGCGCTTTTGCGGACTCTCACTCAACGCCCGCTCGGTTTCGGCGGCAGCGTTAAAGTCACTGAATAGCTTCTCCACGTATTCTTTGTTCTCCTTGAACTCGGTGCGTGGCTTGGAACTTTCTTCCTTGGCGCTCGGCTTGGAGGAGGCCTCGAATTCAGCAAAAAGCTGCTTGATGTAGGAGTTGCTCCGCGCCACCTTTTTGGGCGGCTCCGAGGGCAGAGAAGTAGCGCCGTCTTCGTTTTTACCTTTGTTGATCTCTTCAAAAAGCCTTTTTGTATCTTCCTTCGTGATCGATCCATAGGAATCGATAAGACTAGCATCTGACGTCTTGACAAAGTTCGATACCACTAGGGCCATGTTGGCCAAACCAGGAATGGGGATAGGCTTCGACGACAAGTCGGCAATCTTGAGATCTTTGAGGCGCACCTCGGGATTCAACTCCTGTGATCGGGAAGCGTCCATTGCTTCGCAAAAGAGCCGAAAGCCTGTAGCTTCTAGACTATGGCGAAACTTGTTGAGGTCACGAAGCACCACAATCGCCATTTGCTTAGAAAACCGAACGTAGCTTGAAGTGGTGATTTGGATGCTCACAGTTCGAGGCCGGTAGATGAAGGGGTTGGAGTCGGTTTGAAGATTCATGTTTTCATCGTCAAGCTCAATGAGACGGCCATACAAGTCTCCAACAAAGACTTTGATCCAGTCGTATGCGTCGGCAACGGTCTGGACCGGACGCCGGGCCTGGAAGTTTTTGCGAGACATCATGGACTTGACGTCGGTTCGTAGTTTCAACTCTTGGTAGTGGACCCCTCGGACGAGATCGTACACTTTCTTGCCCAAAGTCGGGTCCGATGGAAACGCCCGGACGAGGTTCTCCAATGGCCAGTTTTCACGCACATATGCAATCGAGTCCGCATCAGGAGGAACCCCAAGCGCCTGGAGAACCACCTCCCCTGTCTTTCCTCCCATCAGAGTGAAGTCCGAAAGTCGAAAGTTCGTGAGAAACGACTCAGCCAGACCAGGAGTAACTACAGTTTGGAAATCAGGCTTGATGAATCCGCCTGCAAGCTTGGCCATCGTTTTGCACGAGCCAAGGCCGCCGGACGTGGTATAGTGGAGCTCCTTATAGATTTCATTTCGAGCGTGGAAGAGAAGTTGCGATCCGATAAGCATGACCACGTCATCCCAGTCCACAATCGGTTCGGGAGAGGACGAAGAGTGTGGGCCGCGGGCAAAGTCTATGGAAGGGTTTTTGGCATCATCAGCGGGGTCTGAGTTGTCTGTTTCCGGATTTTCAGCGGGGCCTGAGTTGTCAGTTTCCGGATTTTCATCAGGGTCTGAGTTCTCTGTACCTAGCTTTTCATCAGGGCCTGAGTTCTCTGTACCCGGCTTTTCATCAGGGTCTGAGTTATCTGCACCCGGCTTTTCATCAGGGTCTGAGTTGTCTGTTCCCGGATTTTCATCAAGGCCCGAGTTCTCTGTACCCGGCTTTTCATCAGGGCCCGAGTTCTCTGCACCCGGCTTTTCGGTTTCGGCTGGGCTATTTGTGATCCCGGCGCACTTGGGCCAAATATTGCCTACCCAGGCCATATCCGAGGGAAGCGGAGGCACGGGAGGTAGCGGATCGGAGGGACCTATTTCGGCCAAAAACGGAAAGGCAGATACCAAGCGGGCGTAGACGAGGCGCCCAAAATCCATGTAGCACTCGTCCACGCTTGCCTTCTCGACCAAATCACAGAGCCGCTTCAATATCTTGATGATCTTGCGCAGCTCGCGGCGGTACGGATCTAGAGACACCTTGTACAACAGCTGGTCCGGGAGGTGGTCCAAATACTGCCAATGGGTTTCGCCTTTTCGAAACACCGCGGCGTGGCCCACAACCAAGCCGGGACACTTTTCCCGGGCGCTTTTGAGGGTATCCATGCGGCCAATGCCGTATTTCCGTGCTGCATACAGCACAGCTATGAGCGACAGCCACTGGCAGCACACCACGGGATCATCGATGGTCTTTCCCAATCGGAGCTGCTCACACTGGGCAAAGAAGGCGTTAAGGTCGATTAGCGCAATGCACGCAAGAGGCAGCGCATAAGCCGCGGTGGGGTTGTTGAGAGAATGAAGATGCGATCCGACGAAGCGCGATGGGTTTCCTGAAACAGATGGTATCGGGCTGTTCTGTGGGGGATGTAGAACAGACATGTAGTATTGGGAGCGTGGAGCACGTGCCGTGAAACGTGATGATGCGCCGGAACCGCGGGGTTCGACATGCGGCCGGAGGCACAGATTTTGCTGGGGTACGGGTTTGCGTGGGCGGGTGGTGGAGAGAAATTGACGTATGCTGGTTCTGGTTTGAGCTGGTTCTGGTTTGTGGGTTTGTGCTGGTTTGTGCTGGGACTTGGTGTATAGCACCTGCGTGATGCACTTTAACAAGAAGCTGGTATGGCGCAGTGGTAGCGCAGCAGATTGCAAATCTGTTGGTCCTTAGTTCGAACCTGAGTGCTAGCTTCATTTTTTGCGCGGCGTATTTTTCGTTGGGGTAAGGGATAGTGACTTATTAAGTAGTACACGATATATCTACAGTGGATCTGAAATGACACACACCACTTGGAGTCAAACCATGCAGTAATGAGAGATACTATTTAGGAACTTAGCGTGACGATCGGTCGCGCCAGGCAACATGCGGAGCGCAATCAGAAGCTGTCAGCTCGCGCAATCAGAAGCTGTCAGCTCGCGCAATCAGAAGCTGTCAGCTCGCGCAATCAGAAGCTGTACAGCTCCGAGTACACGGTGACGGCGTGGGCGCGCCCCCACGCCTTCACGTCGGCCACGAGCGAGTCGGGCCCACACACCACCACCAACTTGGTGTCGTCGTCGGAGGCATCGGCAAAGGAGGCAAACGCATCGCCCCAGCGCGGGCGGCCGCGGTGCATGTGGAGGTTGAGGCGCGGGTCGGCAAACGGGTCCAACAGGTCGAGCTCCACCGCGCCGTCCAACAAGCCTGTGCTCGGGTCCTCGGCCTCGGGCGCCCCCTGCGGCGGCCCCGTGACGTACACGTCGGCTTCGGCCTCGGGCGCCACCTCCGCAAGCACAAACGTGTCGTGCACCGAGCGCACGCACCAGTGGAGCGTCACCACCGCGGACGGGCGCGCGGCAAAGTGGCGCCACACCGGCACGCCCAAGGAGATGCCGGAGCCGCCGCACACCACGTGCACGGCGGTGGCCTCGAGGAGCGCCGCCGGGAGCGGCGCCAACGGCGCGGACACGCGGTACGCCGCCGCCTCCGCCACCGCGAACCGCGTCCCGGCCCGCACCACCAAGTCGAGCGTGGGCAGCTCCGGCGCCAGCACGATGGTGTACGGGTGCGCCGGGAAGACCCACGCGCGCCAGTCGCGCGCGGCGGGCGCGAGCCGCACGTGCGCGCCCACCGCCGCGCCCGCCGCGCCCGCCGCGCCAAACCCGGCCGGGCGCGCGAGCCGCACCACCACGAGCCCCGCGGGCGCGCGCGCCACCACCGCCGCCGCCGTGGTGCGGTACGAAAACCACACCCGCAGCACCGCCTGCGCCGTGCCCACCGCCGCCGCCATCGCCACAAAGTCGCCCACGCCCGGCCGCGCGTGCCAGTACATCAACGCCACAAACACAACCACCGCCACGTGGTGGCACACGTAAAACGCGCGGTAGCAGCGGCGGCGCACCGGCCGCACCGACACCGCCGCGAGCGCCGCGAGCGCCGCCGCCGCCGCCACGCCCGCCGCGTTGGCGCCGCGCGCCACCTTGCCCAAAGTGCCGTCCACCGCCCACTTGGCGACAAACGCGCCGCCGTGCACCACGCCCGCGCCAATGATGAGCCGCAGGAGCCACTTGTGGAACCCGACGAGCTCCACGTACGACGCGCCCATCACGCCGGGCCGCAACGCCACCACCGCGTCGAGCGGCACGAGGCTGACCGCGAGGCGCCCGACGCGCTTGATCACCACGGTGCGGTTCTGCGCGAGCGGCGCCACGTCCGTCAACGCGAGGCCCACGAAGAGCATGGTCCACGCGGCCATGAGCACCGCGAGCGGGAGGTGGGCCAAGCGGGCCCACGGCGCGCGGTGGCGGGTGCGGGCCTCGGCGAGGCGGAGCACGGCGAAGAGGGCGGCGTAGGCCACGGAGACGCCGAAGAGCACGTAGCCGTACTTGATGTTGCGCGTGTGGTTGGGGCCGTGGCGGGCGGCAATGTCCGGATCCATTGGGAGGGAGGTGAGGTGGAGCGGTGAAGACGGAGGTGGTGGCGGCGGAGGTACGGGTGTGTGGGCGCCCGCGCGGCCCGAGCGGCACGGTGGAGGTGCAAAACGTGGCCGGGAACTAGTCGGTCGAAATGTTGCGAAATGTTGGTGTCGAGCGCCAACTGGACGCATGTTGGAGTCGCAAATGGCAAACGGTTGGATTCGAGATTTCTGGGTCTCATAAGCCAACTGATGGGAATTTCTACTGGTTTAGGTGTAAATGTGCAGTCGTAAATGGTAACTGGTTGTCTCATTACGCCAACTTTAGGTAAATGTCAACTGGTTGTCTCATAACGCCAAATGGTTGGACTCAAAAATGTCATTGAGTCTCATAACGTCAGCTGGGAGTCTCATAGCATGGTGAGCCTTCTAACGCCAACCGAGGAAGTCCTAACGCCAACCGGGTCCCTACAAGCTTATATACTGCCAATCAAAACGTCAATTCGCTTTCACGAATACAAGGTTATAAATAGCCACGCTATTATTAAATCATCAAGCTGTTCCAACAGAGATGTAACATTTCCTGACGACAGTGTATGTCCCAAAGAGTCGCAACCGTCTTCAAACTTTGTTTGCCGAATTGCATTTTCGAACACTTGGAGAATATTATTCGACGAATTGAATTCTGTGCCAATTCTGCTCAATGCGCGTATGTGGGCACAAACGTCTCATACCTTAAGGCACTGAACTTTGGCGATTTGGAGTTCCGGTTTGGCCAATACAGTGAGAGTATCGCCAAAGCATCCACCGAAGTAGCACGAAATCCGGATATGGCGAGTGCGACTTTTCTGCGAATCATGTTGGAAACTACAGTTGGTGCACCAGTTAATATTTGGCGACCCGCAGTGTAAGATGTTGATCCTTGAGAATCTACAACCAATCACTCCAACATCTATTTCTATCTATTTAATATTTAACCTTCCAATATCTATTCTATCCACCTCTGCCTCTCTTGGCAAGGATGCTGCTGGTTCAAGACACGCAGAGAAGGCGTGTGTATAGTGCCACTGACGCCGTCTACTCTACAGAGGCGAGAATGTATATACGTTTACTGCCACAGAATTAGCCGGAATTAGCACGGGGTCGGCACGGGACGATCACGGGGCCGGCACCCAAGGCTAAACACGGACTTCCGTCCACACTGCGCCACACGGCCGGGATGCACGCCCCGGTATTCCAAACAGCTTGGCAGATCGTCTATAGATGCCGCGGCTGAAGCGGCATGACGTACCACCATGCAGAACGGAGTTCCATGACCTTCTACGTTTTTGCGCTCTTGTTCCGGCATACGCATCCCCCGCCACCGCCATACTAGTAAGGGCAGTGTGGAGGGAAATACCCCGATTGCGTCAGCGCGCATGAGGCTGAAATGGGGGGAACTTGTGGCGAGTGTGCACCTACTGATACCAGCCCCAACCCACCCCCGTACTGCGCGCCCGATAATACTGGCCCCATTGGACTGTGGTGCCACGTCATTCGTCGGTATCCTATTCTCGGGCACATCATTATCTGGTACCCCATTCTCTATATTTCCCTCATTGCACCTTTCGGATAACCCTGCAATATTTTCTCTGTATCATTTTTACCCCTCTGTCTGCCGGCACGTGAATTACGTTGGAGTAGCAGTGGCCCAGGCTGATTTTGGATAGTAACGGCCACTTTCGACTTGGGAAAGGCCCTGCTTCCACGCGAGCCCTATTCTTGGCTTGAACATCGGACTGCATAGAACCTGCATAGAATGCAATCAAGCTTGGGCGCTTTCAGAACTCGTATCCCACGCTATAACTTTATTTATACTTCTTGTGACCTAAAACTCACGCTAGGGCCATATTCTATGACTTTGACGGAGCTGCTAGAGCTTGTACCGAAGTCGGGCGAACTGCGCGCCATTCGCATCAGCCACTGTAAAACTGTGCACAAGGTGAGACAGCGTCAGGTTGCATTAGCGCAATTTGGGCCGCCTCATGGACCCTTCTCGGAACTCCGTATGCATAGTAACGCAGGAATGGTGGCGTGTGTGATCCTCCCTTTCCGAAGCACTATACCCAACATTTGACTCACTATAGCACATGCCAGCCCTTGATATATTTTTAGCCTGATATTGGGAAGCGTGAATCATCTTGCTTTGGATGCGAGTAGTGGCGCTTGCGAGCCGCGCATTTTGCGTACTGCGGACAATCTTTTTCCGGTTTGCGTATTTATCCGGCCTGCATCAGCTTAAACCGGGCTCGCCCATGGGGTGGTCGGGGCTTGCATGAGTGAGACATACGGAGAACAACCAGGAAATATATCCATTGAGCTGAGACTCACTAACGCTACCCCAGGGCAATCCTCTCTACATGTTTGAAAAAGGCCGAGTAATGTTAACAAGCGGAAATACACGGCGCGCATCCTGTGCCACGAGCTGGGGCTGATTACATTCGTGGCTGATTAGGAACTAAACTTAACCGACACTGAGCCTACCGATGGGGCGGGTGTGAAGTCACCCTGACTGCAGATGGCACAGGATTACATCATAATCGACTGCACACTAGCAACGAGCATCTCAGACATTCGCCACAGGAGCCATGGTGACCGTCTCAAATAAACGCCATGCCGACAATTAGGTAATGTATGTCCCATTACAAGTAGTAGGGGTGCTCAGTGCGTATGAAGTTTTTGCACGTGCCTCACCTCATGGCTTATGCCACCACAGGTGCGCGGTAGGCATTTGGCCTTTGTAAGCGCAGAAGCTCAGTACCACCCTAATTATCTACCGGAATATCCCTTAGGAGCTGGAAAGTGTTGGTTTTGGCTTTCACCAAGACTAATCGGGAAGGAACAGTGACATACACGCCTTATATTTGGAACAGGTAATATGCAGTAGGCGATACAGGCTGCCTCCCGAACCATGCGCATTACATCACTAGCCACATCATGACTGATACATGCATTAAGGCGTCACTAAGCTCTATGCTGGGCTAGTGTCTCAGTCAATGTGACTGGGCTCGAATAATGAGGCGGAGTCGGTGCAGCCAAGAGTTGCAGATTCACCCGATGCCTTTCATTTCCTGTATTGTCCCACAAAATAGATCCCACTGACATGGACAGATCTCCGCCGGCATTCACTATGGATGCATACTGTATACAAACGCAGTGTTCCCAAACCGTGGCTAAATAAGCACATGTGAGCCGATACAACAGCTTCAAAAAAAAAAGAGCGGGCCCTAACCTCGTACTGACCCAACTCCAATGTCCCAAGTTACCAGCCCCGCTGTGTTCTGCCCCCGTGCAACCGGGATTCCGCACCTACCAAGGATTTGATCCCTCGTACTACCATGCAGAACGGGGGTTGTGAATAGGATATATGACAGGGTAGCGCGCTGTGCATACGCTGGCGGCATTATGCATGGGTAATTCGTGTGCATGGCGCGCGGCCCGTGTGCATGAACCTTATTGAGTTCTAGATATGGCTTATATAAATGCGCCCCATGTCTCACTTTTTCTTGTCCTGTTACCAGCGCAAGATTCAGAGACCCATTTGAATACCCCGCTGACTATCCTCTGCTTTTGACGTACTCCCCTACCCTTAACCATGGTCTACTCTACCCAAGCCAACAAGTGGAGGGCCTACCAATTCCTGGACCCGTTCGCCGCTGGCTCGTTTGTGGTGTGCAACAAGGCCAACAATGTCTTTTGCCGTCCCGACTGCGACACCCACCCTAAGCTGGAGTTGCAGCTGGAGGTGAAGTTCGTGGACACCCCAGCCGAGGCGGAAATGCTGGGCTACACCCCGTGCCACGTGTGTGACCCCAAATCCGCCCCCAAAATCGACGTGAATGTGTTGGCGCGGGCGGTGGACTCCATCAACGCCTCCATTGGCTTTTTCCCTCCGCTGAGAAGCAGCGAGGACGCCTCTCCCGCGGAAGACGCCAGTGCGTCCAAGGACGAGGCCGACCACCACCGCTTGGTGGACTTGGCGTGCCGCCACTTGGTTATGGCGGCGGCACAGTCGGTTCTTGCGTCGGGCGGCGGCGAGGGCGACGGCAAGAAGAGCCGCCGGAGAAGAGGCGGTGTGTTGGGCTTCAAGGAGCTTGCCGCCAAGTCCAAGTTGTCTGCGTGGCACTTTCACCGCGTGTTCAAGAATGTCACCTGCCTCACGCCCAAAACCTACGGAAGCAAGTGCGTGGAGTACTTGATGCAGCACAAGGAGCTTCAGGCGGACTCGCCCTTGTCCAGCGCGACCGACGCGTCGTTGAAGTCGTATGCGACGCCGCTTCTGTCCACGACATCGGTGTCGCTGCCGGTGAAGAGAGCCAGAGACGAGGTGGACGAGGTGTTGGAGTTGCCCAACAAGAGAGCGTCGTTCGAGACTCTATTTACCCCCAAGGCCAGCCCCGTGGCCGCGGGCCACGAGAAGAGCGTGTCGTTTGAGGAGCCGGAGTTGACGTGGGTTTCGCCCGACGTGGCGGCGTACGACTGTGCGCCACAGACACTTTTTACACATGCCAAGCCCATGGCGGACACATTTTCTCCCGACATGGCTGTGCTAGATACGATGGCGCCCCAGATGCCACCCATGAGCGTGGAATCGAGCATGCCGATGATGGAGAACTTCCAGGACCCGCTTGGGGGTTCGTTGTTCCACGGCGTGACGGACGGAGTGGAGGAGCCAGCCATGTGGCTGCAGGAGCCTGTTTTGACGGACGCCTTTACATGGAACTTGCCTCTGGAGGCATTGACCTACAACTTTGTGTAACTTGGAACGGGATTCAGCTGGCCTGCAGTTTTGGTCCGGGTTATTTTATAGAGGGCGAGGGCCCATCATAATGAACATTTTAGCTAGAAGGGGCACTGGAACAGTGTGTATGTAGGCAGACGCGGACGGCAGACAAGGTGTTCTATTTTTCTGAGGGGGCATCCATTGCTTTTTGCGGTAATGTGTGACCGTCCGGGAACCAAGGGGTGGAAATGTGGGTTGTGGAAGTGGTGGGAGTGGAGATGTGGAAGTGGTGGGAGTGGATATGTGGAAGTGGTGGGAGTGGAGATGTGGAAGTGGTGGGAGTGGATATGTGGAAGTGGTGGGAGTGGAAATGTGGTGGAAATGTGGTGGAAATGTGGGGCTCCAACCGCCGGACCCGGTACGCCGGTACGGGTGTCCAATTGTCGGCCCAAACATGTGCCGAGCAGGGCGAAATAGCCGCGGGTGCTGTGGTCCTGTGGGAGACCTGCACACAGGCTACATACATTGCACTGGACTGCAGGCGCCGTGTTCTACGACCTCGTGAAGATACTCTACTGATACGATACTATACTGATACTATTTTGATACGATACTGATACGATACTCTTACTGACACTCTTACTGACACTGATACCGTGACTGATACCGTGACTGATACCGTCTGATGTGACTTGTGATTGCATTGCCGCCTCCGTGCCAACGTGAGACTGGCCGGAGTCGCCATGCAGGCCGCGGATCGCTCGATGCGGCGCCGGAATGGTGAGCTGATTTGTCGAATTGCGCTTCAGATCTCGCCAGTAGCCCGGACCGTCACATCTGGACCATCTGGCGCCAGGTACGAGCATTGTTGGCATGCGTGGAGGCTACATCTGGTGCAATGTGCATGTACAGTCCCTAGCTAGGATTTAGGGTCCGTCCGAGGATTTAGGGTCCGTCCGAGGATTTAGGGTCCGTCCGAGGATTTAGGGTCCGTCCGAGGATTTAGGGTCCGTCCGAGGATTAGGGTCCGTCCGAGGGGAGCCGTGCTCCGTGTAGCCCGAGACCCGCTCCTTGTTTCTCTGCGCCGCGTGCACGAGCTGGTGGAACGCACTGGCCACGGACTCCTTCTTGGCCGTCTGGTGGGAGAGCGACGAGGCCGAGCCGTCGCGCGCGCGCACGTCGTCCAAGGACTTGGCAAGGCCCCTCCACAGCGAGAGCACGCCGCGGTCCACGTTGTACTTGTTGTCGGTGGCGGTGGCGGCGTCCGGGCCGGGCAGCGCGGGTGCGGCCACGAGGCCGTCGTCGCCAAACAAGTTGATCTCGTTCGGGTCGTCGTCGTCGTCGGACTGGAACGCCTTGAGCTTCTTGATCTTGTTGGCCAACTTGACCACCTCGATGGCCTGGCGGAACTTGGCCTTGCCGCTGAAGTTGGACTTCAACAGCGGGAGCAAGTCCGCGTCGTGGTGGGTGGCGGCCACGGACACGAGCCACGGGTCGTGCAAGAGCGCGTGCGCCGTGGCGCGGCTGTCCGGGTCAAACTGCAACGCCTTGATGATGAAGCGGCGCGCGTCCTTGGACACGCTGCGCCAGTAGTCCGCGTGGAACACCACCGCGTTGTTGTGGCGCACCTCCGCGATGAAGTCGGTGACGTTTTCCGCGCGGAACGGCGAGTAGCCGCACAAGATGGTGTAGGCCACCACGCCGAGCGACCACACGTCGCACGGCTTGCCGTGGCCCGTGCCCATGATCACCTCGGGCGCGGCGTAGCCAAACGAGCCCGCGCTGGAGAGAAGCTTCTCGTTCGGGTCCTGGAGCTTCTTGGCGATGCCAAAGTCCGCCAACACAATGTTCGACTCCGCCTCGCGCAGGAGGTAGAGCACGTTCTCCGGCTTGATGTCGCGGTGCACAATGTCCTTCAGGTGCAAGTACACGATGGCCTCGAGCATCTGCACCACCACCAACAGCGCGTCGTGCTCCGTGAACCGGCCCTTCTGCACGATGCGGTCGAACAACTCGCCGCCGGTGGCGAGCTGCGTCACAATGTAGAACTTGTCCCGCGACTCAAACCACTGCCGGAACCCGACAATGTGCGGGTGGTGGAGCTCCTGGAGAAGCTTGAGCTCCTCCGCCACAAACTCCTCGTTGCCCTTCAACGCTTTTTTCAAGATGATCTTGACCGCCACGTCCTCGCCCGTGGTGTTGTCGCGGGCGTACCGCACAATGCCAAACGACCCGGCGCCCAACGTTCGCCCGAACGTGAGGTTGGCCTTGAGGTTGTACGAGTCGGGCTGCCCGCTGAGCTTGTGGAGGATTTTCTTGATCGAGCTGTTCCCGGATTCCATGGTGGGTGTATTTCGCCCCGTATGTGGCCCTGCAGGAGAAGCTTCGGCGGTGCGTGGAAGCCGCGACATCAGTACCCCCTGTACCCCCTGTACCCGTCGCTCTCACGTCTCTGGTCTGTTAATTGGCTCTCAGTCACAATCAGTCACAATCAGTCACCCCTCAGTGGTTCACTGATTGTCACTGATTGATTATTACTGGCTCTTACTATTTTACTAGATCTCACTGATTGTCACTGATTGTCACTGATTGTCACTGGTTGATTATTACTGGTTACTATACTAGGTCTCACTGATTGTCACTGGTTGTCACTGATTGTCACTGGTTGATTATTACTGGTTACTATACTAGGTCTCACTGATTGTCACTAGTTGTCACTGATTGTAGTGATTGCCATTATTTTCACTGGTTCTCACTATTTCTTACTAGATCTCACTGATTGCCACCGATTTCATTGGTTCCCACTGATGGTCACTGATTGTAGTGATTGTCACTGATTGCCACTGGTTTTCAGTGAGTTTTAGTGACTTTCAGTGATTTTCACTAATTCTCACTTATTCTCACTATTCTCACTATTCTCACTAATTCTCACTAATCTCAGTGATTCTCAGTTTGTCCCCACCAAATATCAATGAGTGATTTCACTGGTTCTCACTACTTATAAGTCGCACTGATTGTCAGTGTTTGTCAGTGATTCTCACCGACTCTCACCAATTCTTACTGATTGCCACCAATTCTCAATTCTCACTGGTTCACTGACCCCCAATTCTCAGTGGCTCACCAATTCTCACTGACTCACTATTTCTCACCAATTCTCGACTCACCAATTTCCGACTCGCTTATTCTCGACTCACTCCCAATTTCCGACTCACCAATTCTCGACTCACTCCCAATTCCCCCTCTTGCTTCACTCGCCTACTCGCCTTCACTGCTCTCCGCACCCACCATACGCCAACATGGAGCTCTCGTTTGCAGCCACGTTACCGAGACTCGAACTCTACCCACAGTGCCATGGGACACCCGTTATCGTGGGCCGCACACGACCGCGGGTTCCCGGTTCCGTATCGCGGCCGCTGTTAGCGGCAACGCGAGCGCGCGCCGGTCCCGCCTGCCTAAAATGGGACGATATTCGGAATCGCTGCCCCATATCTACCTGCACACACCACCACCACCTGGAGAACATATAAAGGTGGGGCCGGCTCCACCTCCCACCCCAACCCGAACCAGACCCCATCCCGTGCTGCTGCAAATGCTCAGAGCTCGCCAAGTTCTTGTTTCGGCCAAGAGAGCCGCGTCGTCGGTCGCGGCCGCGTACTACCCCGCCGAACCCGCCAGGCCCAACGTGGTGACGGAAACCGTGCCCGGCCCCGAGTCCGTCCGTCTCAACGAGGAGCTCGGGCGCGTTTTTGACAACCGCGCATCGTACTTTGTCACCGACTACCAGAACTCCGTCGGCAACTACATCTCCGACGCCGACGGCAACCAGTTGTTGGATGTGTACTGCCAGATCTCGTCCATCGCGCTCGGCTACAACAACCCGGAGTTGTTGAAGACGGCCGCGTCGCCGGAGATGGCCAGCGCGTTGGTCAACAGACCCGCGTTGGCGTGCTTCCCCCAAAAGGACTACTCCTCCATCTTGGAGAAGGGCATCTTGGCCGCGGCGCCGCCCGGCACCAACAAGGTGTGGACGGCCTTGTCCGGGTCCTGTGCCAACGAGACGGCGTTCAAGGCGGCGTTCATGTACCAGGCGGCCAAGCAGCGTGGCTCGCTCGATTTCACCGACGAGGAGTTGACCTCGGTGATGTGGAACAGGGCCCCCGGCGCGCCGGACAGAGTGATCTTGTCTTTCGACAAGGGCTTCCACGGGCGCTTGTTCGGGTCCTTGTCCACCACCCGCTCCAAGGCGATCCACAAGTTGGACATTCCCGCGTTCAACTGGCCCAAGGCGCCGTTCCCCGAGTTGAAGTACCCGTTGGAGGAGTTTGCCGCGGAGAACGCGGCGGAGGAGGAGAGATGCTTGGCCGAGTTCGAGAAGATCGTCGAGTCGTACCCTCCCCTGACCATCGCCGCGATCATCGTGGAGCCCGTGCAGTCGGAGGGCGGAGACAACCACGCGTCCGCGGCGTTTTTCCAGGGTTTGCGTGACATCACCTTGAAGCACGAGATTCTCATGATCGTGGACGAGGTGCAGACCGGCGTGGGTGCGTCCGGCAAGTTCTGGGCCCACGAGCACTGGAACTTGTCGCCTGCACCCGACATGGTGACCTTCTCCAAGAAGTTCCAGGCCGCGGGCTTCTACTTCTCCAACCCCGAGTTGCAGCCGGCGCAGCCATACAGACAGTTCAACACGTGGTGCGGAGACCCTTCCAAGGCGCTCATTGCCAAGACCATCTACGAGGAGGTGACCAAACACAAGTTGGTGGAGAAGACCGCGGCCACCGGCGACTACTTGTACCAGCAGTTGAAGAGCTTGTTTGCGAAGCACCCTTCGAAGGTGGCCAACTTGCGCGGAGAGAACTTTGGTACCTTCATTGCATGGGACTGCGAGAACCCCACCCAACGGAACGAGTTGTTGTTGAAGATGCGTGCGGTGGGCGTGAACATTGGTGGATGCGGAGACAAGTCCATCAGATTGAGGCCCACGTTGGTGTTTGAGAACAAGCACGCGGATTTGCTCTTGGAGGCATTGGAGCACTCGTTGAAAACCATGTAAAGTATAGAAACCGGAACC
This sequence comes from Clavispora santaluciae, assembly GCA_022577645.1. NCBI lineage: Eukaryota > Fungi > Ascomycota > Pichiomycetes > Serinales > Metschnikowiaceae > Clavispora > Clavispora santaluciae. The sequence continues at coordinate 493,506 of JAJNMX010000011.1, forward strand.
CATGTACACACCACCTGACCAGTTTAATGAATGCATCGTGACGGGCCTGACTCAAGCCTAAGAATGTAACATCGCAATTTAGGTTGACAGAAAGGCACGAAGCATTGAAACAGTAAGCATCTACATTTACATACATATTTAATCATTTGATAACGAGAGCATTAGATACATTTAAATGTAATCATGTATTAGCACCTGGATATTTACAAGCATTTGCAGTGGAATTTACAAGCATTAGTAGGAATTTACAAGCATTTACAGTAAGCATTTACAAGCATTTACAGTAGGAATTCATAGTAAGAATTTACAGTGAGTATTTGACAGTAAGAATTTAATAATAAGCATTTACAGTGAGCATTTACAGTGAGCATTTACAGTGAGCATTTACAGTGAGCATTTACAGTGAGCATTTACAGTGAGCATTTACAGTGAGCATTTACAGTGAGCATTTAATAGTAAGCATTTAATAGTAAGCATTTAATGGTAAGACTTTACAGTAAGAATTTACAGTAAGCATTTACAGTAGGAATTTAAAGTAAGCATTTACAGTAGGAATTGACAGTAAGCATTTACAGTAGGAATTCACAGTGTGCATTTACAGTGAGCATTTACAGTGAGCATTTAATAGTAAGCATTCACACTAAGCATTTAATATGACAGTAAGTCTTCAACAGTGAATTCGCCATTTACGCCCAACACTAGAAAAACACCATAGCATTACTCAACACAGCATGTCTGCGATTAAATGTAGCCAGTCAGGCGGGCCGAGTCACAGGGTTCGGTCCGAGTGTCAGACTGCGGAAACTGTCGGACCCTGCACCACACCATATTCAAGCGTACACCATCTTTCAAAAACCAGGCACCGTACACCATCAGACACCACCGTACACCATCAGACACCCCAGACACCCCAGACACCCCAGACACCAGACACCTCCACCTCCCAATGGCACAGGGACCTCTGAGCGGAGCGTGTGCAACTCACCGCGCCCGCCCTGCTCGGCCGCCCGGGATCCGGCGGCAGAAAACGGCGCTCGGGCGCCCTGCAGGCGCGCGCCGCCCCAGGCGGGGCGGGCTGTCACGAGATGCACCGGGCGACTACCGCCGCAACGTCTTCTTGTGCCGTTCCTTGCCCACGGCCCGCCCAGTTTCCGTTGACCAGGCTCTGTGGAATCGTGTGAACGTGGTGCTTACATAAGCCAACTGCCCAAACGAGCACAGACCGAACAGGCAACGACCACAAACCCGCCAACCGCCAACCGCCAACCAACACAACCGCCACAAGCAACACAACCGCCACAAGCAACACAAGCAACACAAGCAACACAACCAACACAACCAACACAACCAACCGCCCAACAACCCACCCAACAACCCAACAACTCAACAACCCAACAACCCAACAAATGCCCCCTGAGCATGCTCGGCCGACTCATCAAGCAGCACTCGCTCTCCAACCTCCCGCCCGCCGCCAAAACACCCGCGCCGCCCGCCGCCAACTATGACGACTCGTACATGCGTGACGTGTTGTACGCGCTGCGGCACGTCAGCCACGGCGTGGCGCCGTTCGACCCGCGCCGCGTGCGGCTCGTGGTGGGCCAGGACGGCGGCAACCTCCGCGCCAAGCAGGTGTTGTACGACACCGACCACGACACGCCCGGGCGCAGCAGCCCCGGCCCCGGGCCCGCCCCCAGCACCGCCGCCCCCAGCACCGCCGAGCTCGCAGACTACATGTTCGGCCGCGGCATCCCCACCAACGAGGTGGCCACCGCCACCAAGGTGCACGTGCTCTACCTGGCGCACGGTACGCCCGCGGTGTTGGTGACCAAGTTGTTCCTGCTCGTGGACAAGGCGGCGGACGCGGAAGACCCCCGCGGCGCGTGGCGGCCCACGCCCACGTGGCCCACGTCCGACACGGTGCACGGCGCGTCTGCGGCCGGCCGCACGCCCAGTTGCCGCTTCTCGTTGGGCGTGGTGCTCCCGCTCGACGCCGCCGCGGTGGACGACGTGCTCGCGACCGTGTGGCCCGTGTTGGCGCGCCACCTCGCGGTGCTCCAGAAGTTGGTGGCGCGCAAACTCGTGGCCGCGCTCCGCCACGCCACGGTCGACGGGCTGTGCCCGTACGTGAGCCACCGGCGCATCGTGTTCCCCGCGCAGCTCCTCCACAACGACGCGGACCTCGCGCACCACACCGTCAAGTTGGCGCGCGCAGTGCACTACGCGTGGGCCACGCCGCGGCTCGTGGACTCGCACACGCTCATGCGCGGCGCCGCGGCGCGGTTGCCGTTGCAGTTCTTCGTCCTCAGCTGGGCGGCCGAGGTGGTCAACTGGCTCGAGTTCAAGGACGGCCGCTCGCACCAGTCGTTCTTGGCCAACTTGATCGCGGCCGTGGTGGCGCTCCGCGACCGCATGGAGCTGCCGGCCGCGCCCAACGTGCTTGCGCTGACCCGGGTGGTGGTACTGACAGGCAACTCCGCCGTGGCCAAGCGCCTTGTGTTCATCTTGAACGGCTTCTTCCGCTGCGCGGGGCTCGACGCGGCGCGGCTCCTCCCTGACGTGCGCGAGCGCGCCGCCGAAGGGCCCGAGCGCGCCGCGATTCTCCCCGACGTGCCCGAGCGGGCTGCGGGCGCCCGCGTGGCGGACGACGGCCCACCGCCCGCGGCGCCGATCCCGATCCGCTCGCTCTCGCCGGCGCTGCGCGCGCCCTCGACCCGCGACAGCTCCTTGTCGCTTCTGCGCCCCATCCCGATCGGCGCCAACCTGACGTCCGTGCTGCGCGTCACCGTCGGCAGCTTTGGCTCCGGGCCGCAGCCCGTCGGGTGGGAGATCCCCACCAAGTCCGGCGCCAGCCTCTGGACCCCCAGCTTCGGGCCCCACACCGCGGTGCACACGTCGTCGCTGTCGGCCGCGTGCTTGTCGTCGTCGCTCAACCTGCTCTCGTCGTCTGCGTCCAACTTGTCGTCGTACTCGTTGTCCAAGCTTGGGGGCAGCTTTATGGAGAAGTGGAGAAACCTGTTCCAGGGCCACGACGACGACACGCCCAAGCGCTCGGCGCTCGCGCCCATGAAGACCCCGCCCATCGCCGACGACGACATGTGGGACTTTTCGGCGCCGCGCCCGCGCCTCTCACGCACCCAGTCCATGCTCAACCTCGCAGACAAGCTGCCGGCCCACGGCATATGCCGCGACAACACCGCGGTGTTTGTGGACAGGGACGCTGCAGCCGGAGCGCCTGCTACGGACTCGGACCCCACGGCGGAGGCCAAGCTTGCCGAAGCCGCCGCGTCGCCCAGCCGCACCAACCTCACGCGCATCCGCCAGAAGTGCGCCGACATCATGGGCACGCCCGTGGAGTTCACTGTGAGCGCCCTGCTCAACGCAGTGGTGGTGCCGGCCCGCAGCCACGCGCGGCTAGTGCAGCGCAAGGTTCTATTGCCCAGCGTGGCGTTCGTGGACGAGTTCCGGCCCGAGTTTGTGCTCCAGTCGTGCCCCGTGAGCGCCAAGCTCGAAAGCTCGGTGGTGACGTACATGAAGAACGACTTGGTCTTCTCGCAGAGCTGCGGCTTTGACAAGGTCACGTCGCGAACCGTGTTCGTCAACTTGCGTGCGCGCGAGGCCAAGCTCATCGAGTTGGCCACAGAGCTGGCTCTGGCAGACGCGGCACCGGCGGGATTCCGCACCAGCATCAAGAAGATCATCGCTCCCGGCCGCAACTTGGTGGACAAGGCGGCGGTGGAGCGCATCAGCGCGCAGTTGCGCCTGCTTACCGAGATTGTGGACAACATCAACAACGGCGGCGAAGGCTTGGGCCAGAACGAGAAGGACCCATACAACCAGCTATTGTTCCAGACGGTGTCGGAACTCATTCGGTAGCACTACAGGATAGATATTTATTGCAAGAAGGAAAGAGCCCGTGGCCAGTGTAGACGAGCCGCAGCGGCACGGAGGATGTCGAGATTGAAAGCGGAAGCGGCGGTTGGCGGTTCCGAAGGCTGGGTTTGGCCGTGTGGGGCCAAACCCAAGTGGCCGAGCGCGGTACCGCACCCGTACCTCCGAGCGCGCAAAAAAATCACCACCCTAATCAACTACTCCAAACCCACTACACCACCTTACGTGAATATTAGCGGCAGATAGAGCAGCTCGGTAGAAGCCCTAGACGCGACGCCTTCCAGCCATTAGGACAACACCCGTACATCCTGATATCCGTCACCAAAAGCGCCAGCCACAACCACACTGCCCTCAGACTCCCCGCCATGTCGTCTCGAGAAACAACCCCCGTGTTGTTTGAGTCTTCGCCAGACAAAACCGCCGATGCGTTGCAAACATTTACAGCCATAGCCGACTGCACATACCTCAACAAGAGCTTGGGCCGGTCCGGCCAGAAGGAAACCATGACCTGTGACTGTACCGAGCAATGGGACGACGCCACAGGCACCAACTCCGCGTGTGGCGATGACAGCAACTGTATCAACCGCGTGACGTCGGTCGAATGTGACAACAGACTGAGCACGTGCGGAACCGACTGCCAGAACCAGCGGTTCCAAAAGCGGCAGTACGCGTCGGTGAAGGTGATCCAAACCGACAAGAAGGGCTTTGGCCTTGTGGCGCAGCAGCCGTTGACCGAAGGTCTGTTCATCTACGAGTACATTGGCGAGGTGATTGACGAGCCGGTTTTCCGTGCACGCATGATCGAGTACGACCGCCGCCAGCTCCGCCACTTCTACTTCATGATGCTTACGAAGGACGCCTTTATCGACGCCACCGAAAAAGGCCTGTTGGCTCGTTTTTGCAACCACTCGTGCCTGCCCAACGCCTATGTAGACAAGTGGGTCGTGGGGGACCGCTTGCGTATGGGAATCTTTGCCCGGCGCAATATCGTGCAGGGCGAGGAGATCACGTTCGACTACAACGTGGACCGGTACGGTGCGCAGCAGCAGCCATGCTACTGCGGCTCAGACAACTGCTTGGGCTGGATCGGAGGCAAGACCCAGACCGACGCCGCGCTTCTACTTCCAGACGGCCTCTCGGACGCTTTGGGCGTTACGCGACAGGAGGAGAAGGCCTGGCTCAAACTGCACAAGCTGGAGAAGAAGGAGGGCGACTCTGTGAACGAGGCGTTTGTGCAGTCGCTCACCATGGCGCCGGTCTCGGATGCTGACGTCAACAAGGTCATGGCCGCGTTGATGAAGCTGGAGGACGAGGTGGTGGTGGCCAAGCTCATTGAGCGGTTGTACTTGACCGAGGACCCGAAGGTCAACACCGCCATCGTGCGGCTACACGGCTACAAGACCCTCGCTAAGATTTTGAAGGAGTACGCCCTTCGCGACGACTTGGTGTTACAGCTCCTTCTGGTGTTGAAGCGCTGGCCCACCATGACCCGAAACAAGATCGAGCTGTCGCAGATCGAAGACACCGTCAAGCTGCTCGCAGAGACGTCACAGAACTCTGAAATTCTCCCGTTGGCGGCTGATCTCTTGCACGACTGGAGCAAGCTTGAAATGGCGTACCGGATCCCTAAAAACGTCCTGGCTGCATCCGACTCAGCCACGGGCTCAATGTCTCCTTTACTTGGCCGCAATCAGCGCCTGGATCTGCCAGAGACCGTTGGCGTGGACATGAACGACGAGGATCTTCCCGACGGATGGCAGAAGGCATTGGACCCCAACACAAACACCGTGTACTACTACCATACAGGGCTTGGTGTTTCAAAGTGGGAACGTCCCGTTTCTGCTGTTCCGACCGGTCCCAAGGCCCCCAAGGCTCCCAAGGCACTTCAGCAGCAGCAAAAGCCAGAAAGACCAAAGCCCAGGCCGCAGCGCAACTACAATGACGACGATTTCACGCGCCTACAAGAAGAAAAGCTCCAGAAGCAGAAAGAGGAGCAATTCAATGGCGTGCAAGAGAAGCAAAAGCTCTTACTAGATTTAATCGTGCAATCGCAAAAGGATGTGGAGGAGAAGAAAAAACTCGAAGAGCGCCTCAAGCAGGAAAGATTGGAGAAGCACAAAGAGAGACGTCGCAAGAAGCAAGCTAAACATGCTGCCCGCACTTCCTCCTCCGAAATATCTCCCGAAATGCTCTGGACAAAGACTTTGGCCAAGTATGTGCCTAATATGATTAAAAAGCACGAGGCAGAAATTGGCCACGAAAATATCAAGGGGTGCGCCCGGGAGTTGGTGAAGATTTTGGCTGGAAAGGAAGCAAAGAAGTCGGATGCAAAGCCACCCAGCGAGCTAGAAGGCGCCAAGCTAAAAAAGCTCAAAGAATTCAGCAACCTATTCATGGAGAAGTTTTTGGTGAAGTATCGCTCGAAAAAGGCCAAGAAAGAACACTGATTCTTCTCATATACAGGGAACATGTAACCATGAATTAGGAGCAGGTGATGGTTGTGGACAAGTAGCCGAAGTATCAGTCATAAATATCCCGAACGTTAAACTGCGCGACCTGTCAAGTGGACCAGAAATATTTCGTAAAAGCTTTTTGTAACGGTGCTGGCCTTGGATGGCCATGGCTCTTTGATGCCAGCAACATACATATCTACGAATTTATCACCAGTCGTCGCAATGCTGAGTGTATATTAAATGATTTGGAACAGACTTGGCGGAGGAAATGAATATATGAGGCGCTCGGTAAAACTAGGCGTTGACTGAGAAAGAGTATTAAGCGACATGGCTCTCTAACAAAGAAGGTAAATTCTCAATGCTCTCACTGCCATAGATAATCTGGTAGGTAGCCTCGAACAATGGGAACTCACCTGTTTTGTTTACTGCCTTCAAAAGTTCATGAACCTCGCGCGCAGTAATGATACCTTGAGAAGATTGGCCGTTTAATAACTTCTTCTCCGCAGTTTCAGCGTCCTCACCGGTCTCCGCCATGTAGCGGCCAATCTTGACGTTACGTCCTCCAGAACAAGTGGTGATCAAGTCCGCCACTCCTGCAGACTCCTTGGTGAAAGTAGATTGTCTCAGCTCAGGGAAGAACATCTTTGAGAATTGAATGGTCTCTAACAAGCCGACCCTCATGATTGCAGCCTTGGCATTGTCGCCCCATCCAAGGCCCTCAACAAAGCCGACCGCCAACGCAACGATATTCTTCAAAGCACCAGCAACAGAAACACCGGCCACGTCTTCAACCACATTGACATGGAAGTATGGTCTGTGAAATGCCGCCTTCAACACGAAGTGGTCAATGTCTTCACCGACACCAAGGAAGTCGTCTGGAATGCGGTACGCGACTGTGGTTTCGGACCATTGGCCGCGCGCAATCTCTGGGGCCAAGTTTGCGCCAGAAAGGGCACCACAACTGATGCCAAGCTCCTCAGTGATGTACGTGCTCAACAATTTAGGGCCGGTGGGGGTAACCTCCAAACCCTTAAGGCACGAGATGGCACGGCACGAAGGGCGAAGATGGCCCTTCAATTGGGAGCAAATACGGGGCAAGAACTGGTGGGGCAAGTTGAACACCAACAAATCGGCGTCCTTGGCCACTTCAAGAATGTCGGGACTTGCCCTCAAGTTCTTGGGGAGCTTGACGCCGGGCAAGTACCGGACGTTTTCGTGGTCCTCGTTGATGATTTCGGTCAAATTGCGGCCATCCACCTGCTCCTCAAATACCCACATGGGCACGTGGCGGCGGAACAAGTGCGGTCTGGAGGCGGCATTTTCGGCGCAGATTTTCGCCACGGTGGTACCCCAGTTACCCGAGCCGATCACGGCGATTCTAAACGGTCTGACGGGCTTCAACGACTTGGTGGCCTTAGCGTCGGTGCTGGAGGAGACTATCTGAGCAATGTGCTGCAATCTCTCGAAGGGGGTGGACATGGTGGAAGAGTAGTGTTGTTCTAAATGTGCCGAGTCTCAGGCACAGGAAAGTCACTTGTAGATAGATACAGTAGCATCCTGGGAGAGGGTTGGAGGCGCGCACGCTTTTTATACGTTATCAGCGCGCGCGCCGTTGCGGATTCCTTTTTTCACAGCCAAGACTAATCCACGCCGAGGCTGCACTGGCGCCGGGATTAATCGGGCCAAAGCCGGCGCTTTTGGGTTTTTCTTGAGCGAATTTTTCGCCACCAATCGTGCGCCTATTTATATGCGGAGCAATGGCGGTGGCTGCCAATTCCATCCCAGGTTTCTTGCAACCAACACTAGGGGCCCTCGGCCCAAGCCAGGTACTACCTGCAGGCCGCGGCAGAGTCATTCCACCGTCCCTTGCCCAAAGCAGGGTTTTGCATGTTCAGGGTCGGACGATCTCATGATGAAAGTGACGTCACTCTCACCAGCCCATAACGGTATGCCTGATGCACCATTTAAGATTGGGCTGAGTCATTTGTGCCATCCTTCACTGTTGCCGACTTTTGGTGTATGGTTCTGGCCGCCGGTAGTATGCGGACCTTTTTGGAGTTTCCGTTTGTGTAGGCCGATGGTACACTTGCCGCCCATATGCAAGCCAAAGCCTGTCCACAGAAGTACAGTTTGGAATTTTGGGACGTGCCTAAGTGTTCGTATATTGAAAGGCCGACTCCCCCTCATTTGGACAAGGTCCTGCAAGCGAATAAGGCGGATAGATTTAACATGTGGCCGCATGCGTGTGGTGGTACATCTTACATATGCCGTATGCCGCACTCATGAACTCGTAATGTCAATTCACCGGCAACTACCCAGTTGATTAAATTGGCCCAAAGAAGATGTTTGTGCTGTAATGGGTGATCGGAAACTTGCAGAGCGACAACCATTTTCTCCTCATTTAAAGCTGCCTCTAGTTTGAGTGGCCCGAGGTACTGTAAAGGAATCAGTTTTGCATCCGTCCACGCAGCACCCACTGGTGACCAAATGCGGCGATACCGCTAATCCGCCGCATGCTAAAATTGCGATCAAGGCGCCAACGCGTGGCCAACCACAGGCTCTACATTCCCTTTTGGGAAAACGACCGTCGAAAAATATAATTCGATATACCCATTTGAACACGAGACTCCCCGTGATGTCCACTCTATGAACCGCACAGTTACTTGTTCAAATACTGAAGGTTCCTCAGATAAAGTTGTTTCTCTGCATTGCGCTTGCATGTGAGTGTTCCCAAGTGGCGCTTCAATGCATCTTTCCGAGCAAACCCTTTACCACACTCGGAACATATGTTCGCGGGCACGGAGAGATGCTGCTTTTCATGCCGTTTGAGGTCTGACGATCTGCGGAACGACATTGAGCAGTCGCGGCACGGAAACTTGCGCAGGCCGTATCTGTGAGATTCCGCATCGCTAGCTTCGGAGCCAGAACTCTCGGCATTGCTATTTTTTCTCCCGAGAAACTCCCACTCGTTGGGTTTGGGTGACGTTGGGTTGCGCGGAGTTCCGGTGAATACGTCGTTACTTAAGTTGGGAAACCCATTGTAGAACGTCTGAATCATGAGCTGGCCGTTTTCGTTGGCCCGAATACTCTCTGAGCGCCGGATGGGATTGCCGTGCGGCGACAGAGCATACTGAAGACGTTCGAGAAGATCTTGGATTGTTGGATCCACTATTAGATTCGATTCGGTTGAGGTTGCCACAAGGGCTTCACGGGCAAGTCGAAGGAACCTGGCATCCTCGTCAACTTCTCCCTTGGCGCCAGCTGAACCGGCACTAAAGCTGGCCGAGCCGGCTGTCGTGGAGTTCTTGTACGAGTTATTGCTTTCGTATGGGGTTTCACCGTCATGGATACTGGCGCCGTTTTCCAGCGGAGGCTTGTATGACATGTCGTCGGATGGGTTGAGTATGTCGTGGCGAGGACGCTTAGCGGTGCTTTCGGCGTTCGGCGGTCGAGGAAAGTCAACTGCAAGATCTGGCTTCGCTGCTACTCGTGTGTAGCTTAGCGTCTGCTCCACCACAGGCAGATTGCGCTGGAAGCTATAGTGATTCGGCGTTTCAGGACGGCCGGAGTCTGAGCTAAAGATAGAAAAGCCCATAGGTTCGAACCAGTGGCAAAAAGAACCAAAAGCGGAGGCTGTAGCTGGAGCCGCGTGTGAATATATGGGTCCGGGTACCGGAGAGTGACAAGTGTGGCGTCACAGAGTTCGAGCGCGTGCGCCAGGAACGAAATAGTAGCCACTATTCAGACTCAAGATTTGAGATCGGAAACAAAGGAGGCGCTGGCGCCAACGGCGATGTATGCGGCGGTAGCGGCAATATGAGGGCCCGAAAACGAAGGTGAGAAGGGATCCAGGACAGGGAGCCAAAGGCTGAGGAAGCTAATAAAAGAGCGAATATATCTAGGACAAGACGCGGCGATTCCAGACCGAACCTGTTTATACCCCCAAGCAATGGTCAATGACACCCACTGGCCAATTTTAGCCCACAGTTGCACACGTGACATTTTGCAATCGTTGTCGCACAAGTCGCGAATGCGTTGAAATGTGGATCCCTAGCTTGTGACGGGTCACGTGGGGCGACGAGTGCCGCTCGCGCACCGGTTGTGGTGGTGCGAATCCGATCGCGACATTCACAGACAAGTGAGGAAATTTTACCCCCTCAGTTGTTCGGCTCCCCGGAAATTGCCGGATTCCAAAGAATATGATGTTTTTCTTTTGTGGAGGCAAGTTAGTTTCTGACTGTGGCCATGTTCGACAGCTAAAGCCATGTGGTCGCATCTTTATGACCCAACACGGATAAGACTAACTTAAATTCAGAAGAAGAAAGATATTTTAAGGAGGAAAAGTCAGTAGAGCGTGTATTGGCGTGTATTGGCGTGATATGGCGAGTGTTGGCGTTGGGATTTGCAGCCCACGGTTGTCACCCATGTCGCGGTGTGGGCGGTACGGGTGTGGGCGGTAAAGGTATGGGCGGTACGGGTGTTGGTCTTCCCCAGCGCCAACACCCACACCCGTCCCTCTCCTACATCCCGCTCTCCTCCTTCTTCAGCCCCATGCATTCAGACTTACCCATGCGCCAGAGGTCCCAGCGGCTCGTGGATAGAATCAAGGCAGAAAAGCCGCTGCAGCACTTTCGCCACTACAAGCAAACTGCCAAAACCGTTTCCTCCGCCAATGAGCTCTTGCCTGGCCTCAATGACATTCTGGATGCGTTCGAAGCGCTTCCGCTGGACTTGGTCAAGTACTTCACCCTCCTTAAGGAGATCGATGCAAAGTGTATCAACTCGGTGCCTCTAGTGCGCCGCCACATCCGGTCCTACCTCGAGGGGTTGCACCCCGAAGACGGTGTGCCCCACACCAAGGCGGAAAAGGTGGCTGCCCTCACGAAAATCCGGCGCCACGTGCACGACATTATCCCGTGCTTGGAGGAAAAGATGCACGTCACTGCTGTGGCCGCAGACGTGTTGGCCAAGCACATGTGGCGGATCAACGGCGACTACGCGGTGATTGTGGGCAATAACGAGATTCCTGAAAGTGTGCGCATCGGCAGCCTCAACCACCGGGCCATTGTGTTGGACCCGCTGGCGGTTTCTGATGCAAGCAAGCTGGCACAGTCACAGCGGTCCGAGAGCCGGCGCGTGGCGTTGGCGGCCAAGAAAGTGGGCAAGGACTCGGAAGATGACGAGAGCGGAAAACGCCGGCGCGCCAAGGAACCCACGCCGCTCGACCCAAAGAAACGCCGTGTTGACGAAAAGGCGCCAACGCCTTCTTTCGACAAGAAGAAGGCAGCCACCAAGCCCAAGAAGGAAAGAGACGAGCCTGCGCGCGGCCCGACGGGCAACGAGCCCACGTACTGCTACTGTAACCAGGTCTCGTTCGGAGAGATGGTGGGCTGTGATGGCGATACATGCAAGCGCGAGTGGTTTCACTTGCCGTGCATTGGGTTCAAGAACCCGCCTAAGGGTAAGTGGTACTGCGACGACTGCCAGGCGAAGATGAAGAAGGCGAGAAGAGTATAGGTTTTGAAAGAGTATGGGCTTCAATAGAGTATAGGTTCAAAAAGAGTGAAAAGAGAAAATGAAAGGAGAAAGAGTGAAAAGAGAAAGTGAAAAGAGAAAATGAAAAGAGAACGAGCCGAAATGTCAGTAGGCTCAACGTAGGCCATTGTGGGTTCGAACATTTGATAGCACTTACGGCTGATAGAACTTGGCATGCGGCCGCGCCATGCGACACATGGGCATGGAAAAGGAAAGAATGGATCAAAACTACGACCACTGGGGTGGATTCTTGTTTCTGCTTGCGACGATGAATGGTGTTTGTATGTGATTACGCATACGGCAGAGAAGGAAGATTTGGGGCAGCATCGAATCTTCGGTCACATGTACCAAATCTTGCCGCAATACATGAAATACTAGCCAGTGCAGATTGATGTTAGTAGTGCAAAAGCTAACACTGACGAAATTTTCCCCCGCGTCATATGCCCAAGCCCAGGTGGTGCTGCCGTTGCTGGTTTTGGGCAAATCAAAATGGACATGAGCAAATATGGCATCCGGTGGCGAGCAGCCGCAAATAAAGAGTATTTTTTATGTCCGTCTTTATTTTTTTGTCCTCGAGGGACAAAATCCCACGTCAATGGAGAAAAGTGGGCGCAAACCGATTGGGGCTGGATCTGTCCTGGTACGAGGCTCGTGGCTAAACCAAAATATTCATCCTGACGAGAACAGGCGGAGCAGTAGAGTCAAAGACGGCACGCGGTGTAAAAATAGAACATTAAGAATGTGATTATTTTCTTCAGGTACGCATGACGTCGGCCATGAGCTCATGAGCCCATGGCATGATAAGCGTTCCATGCAACCTTCAATGACTTCCTTCACATCTGCATTGGGAGACGACGCCGCATTTACGAATCTTGTGCCGGCATACGTGGTGGCTCCACGCCGGATTCGCATAGAATCTGCATTCGGCGTGCGCCGCACTACAGTTGCACCTGTGATCACGGGGTGGCGTTGGGGCAGCACCCTAACAGCACTCAACAGGGCAGTTGCCATAGAGCGAGATACCGCTGTGGCGGTTCATATAAAGAGATTCGAGCAGGCCCGAAAGAGTATCATGCGCCGAAGCCGCCCCACTGACGTCAAGAATCTAGTTGGTGCAGCAGGCGCGCTTGGCGCGTGCATGCGCCTCCATTGCGTCAAGGCAAAGAAGGCGGAAACCCATTTCCACCTGGGATTTATTTTGGTGCACATTCACATTTTTGGAGCCCAAGGGAGCTGGATGCCGATGCGGGAGCGTGGCGTAGCGGCTCGAATTTTGCCGGAAAAAAACCGGAGAATTTTGCCCCCAGAATAGCCCGTATTTCGACAAAGGAGCGGTGGGGCATGATACCCCCGCCCCCCCAAGATGGAGAACAAACACCCGTGCATCTCTGTCCGCGCTGGGGTTTAAGTGAGCAAGTTTGGAACACAAAAGTCTCATTTGTCCAAGCTCGGTGCATCCATCTATTCCCAGGCATGAAAGAGTACAAATTGGTTGTCGTTGGCGGCGGTGGTGTCGGAAAATCTGCACTCACCATCCAGTTGATCCAATCGCATTTCGTTGATGAGTACGATCCCACAATCGAAGATTCCTACAGAAAACCTTGTGTCGTTGACGGGGAGCAGGTGATGTTGGATATCTTGGACACTGCCGGTCAGGAGGAATATTCGGCTATGCGTGAACAGTATATGCGGACGGGCGAAGGGTTTTTGCTTGTGTACGCCATCAATTCGCGTGACACGTTGGAGGAGTTGCTGGCGTTCTACGAGCAGATCCAGCGGGTCAAAGATGCGGAGAACGTGCCTGTTTTCGTGGTGGGAAACAAGTCTGATCTTGAGATTGAGCGCCAGGTGAGTTTTGAGGAGGGTGCGGCGTTTGCCCGTCTGATTGGGTGTCCGTTTTTGGAAACCTCTGCCAAGCAGAGGATTAATGTGGAGGAGTCTTTCTACGGCTTGGTGCGGTCGATCAACGAGGGCCAGGCCGAGCCTGAGCCTGAGCCTGTTCCCGAAACGCCCGAGGCTGAGCTGGTGCAGGAGGCCACCCCTACTCCGGTGGAAAAGCCTGCGCCCAAGCCTGCGCCTGCTCAGAAGAGAGCCCAGGCACCTGCTCCGGCGAAGGAGTCATCTGGCTGCTGTGTGATTGTATAGGCGGAACTGGCGGGACGGTACGCGGTCTAGCAAAGAAATTCACGAGTCGAATTTTGAGTAGGGAGATATATATATATATATATATTGAAAGAGACAGAAGGAGATCGATAGAAGTAAGAGTGAGGAGATGTAGGAGATGCGTGAGACTGGTGGTGTGGGGGAGTGAAAGATAGACGGATAGGTAGAGAATATAGAAAGAGAGTGACGGGAGAGGGTTAAATAGATAAAAGATGGACGAGAGAGAGAGAGAGAGAGAGAGAGAGAGAGAGAGAGAGAGAGAGATAAAAGATGGATAAAAGACAAAGTGATAGAGAGTGATAGGGATAAGTAGATAAAAGGTGGATAAAAGATAGAGAGATAAATAGAAAAAAATGGATAAAAGATCGAGTGTGTGAGAGGAGAGATAAATAGATATAAGATGGTTAAAAGATGGTTAAAAGATAAAGTGATAGAGAGAGGAGAGATAAATAGATAAAAGATGTATAAAAGAGAGTGATAAAGTGATGGTGATAGAGTGATGGTGATAATATGAGAGATGATAAAAGATAGAGAGAGAAGAGACATAGATGAGAGGAGAGATACATAGATAAGAGATACATAGATGAGAGAGATACATGAGACAAGAGATACATAGATGAGAGAGATACATAGATGAGAGAGATACATGAGAGAGGAGATACATAGAAGAGAGAGATACATGAGAGAAGAGATATACATGGAGATACATGGACATGGTAGATGATATGTATGGATAGACAGATATAGATGGTCGGTCAAGCGCTCAATTGATAAAATGGAACACGATAAAGTGCAAGATCACGCTGGCAAACACGTACTCGGCAAAACCACGCTCCGGCTTGGGCTGCCCCGCGGCGCCCGCCACATAGTGCATTCTCAAGCTCACCGTCAACACAAACTGGCCCACACACGAGATGAAGCCGCCCAAGAACGCATTGAAGGGGAAGTTGCCCACAAGCAACACGTACACAAACTGCAACACGCCCAACGCCACCAAGAACACCAAGAACGAGTCCACCAAGCGCAAGCGCGGCGTCAAGTTGTGGCAGTAGTGGGCGTAGGTGGCATGCACCGCCCCGGAGACATCGGCGAGGCGCGACGCGGCCGATGCGAGCTTTTTGCGGGGCTCGGACTCGGCCCGGGTGCCCACCGCGGACTGCGCTGCAGCCGCGGCCTTTTTCACTGCTGCGTCTTTTTTGGCCATGGTGGAGTTGAGCGGTGGTGGAGACGTGGCTACACGTTGCGCGCGGCGTGCGCCGCCCATAAGATCGACCGTTGAATTTTCGCGCGCGGCGTGCGCCGCCCATAAGATCGACCATGAGGTAGTTTCGCGCGCGCCGCCCATGACATGGTAACAAGCCCAACCGCCCTCCACCCCGCTGCCGCCATGACCGAAACCGTGGACCCGTTGCACGGCGTGCGCTGCATCGCCGCGGCGCCGCCGCGGCGCATCATCCCGCCGCTCAACTTCTGCCCCGTCGAGAGCCAGCTCTACCGCTCCAGCCAGCCCGGCGTGATCAACCAGCTGTTTTTGCGCCAGCTCAACCTCAAGACCATTGTGTGGCTTTCCAGCGAGGAGCCCGCGGAGGAGTTTCTCGACTTCTGCCTGGCACACAACGTCAACATCGAGTTTGTCGGCATGATCAACGACTACAACTACACCAACATCAACCCGTGGGAGTCGTTGGACGAGCGCACCATCAAGAACGCGTTGGACATGATCTGCAACAAGGACAACTACCCGCTCTTGGTGTGCTGCGGCATGGGGCGCCACCGCACCGGCGCGGTCATTGGCTGCTTGCGCCGCTTGCAGGGCTGGAACTTGGCCAGTGTGTCCGAGGAGTACCGCCGCTTTGCCGGCGCCCGCGGCGGCCGCATTTTGGTGGAGTTGCTTATCGAGAGCTTTGACGTGCTGCTGGTGGCCGTGGATGCGGCGAAGCTGCCGCCGTTTTTGAGGTGACCCCGACCGACCCAGATCCCACTCACCACCTCACCCACTGACACTCACCCCCAGACCCCACCAACTGACACTCACCCACTGACGCCCACCCACTGACACTCATCCACTGACACTCATCCACTGACATTCACCCACCCACTCCAACTGACACTCACCCACTCCAACTGACCCACTCACCCACCGACCCGGCCCTACTCCCTTCTCGTGGCCGCACGTGACCGGCGGCACCGGACCCGTACCTCTCGCCCTACAGGGATACGCATCCTTCTCCCTCGCCTTCCTCCTTCCCCATCAGATCGTGCCCCCAGTCGCCAGCACCTAGCTCGTACCACTTCCGCCGTCTGAACCCTTCCTTGTTGTGTTTGCCTCCCGCTATCCCCACTACCCGCTGATTGTGCCCCCTCCAACATGGGAACCTGTATTGCCGTCGTCAAAATCATCGGCGCTTCCTCTTTGGGGTTGTTGACCACCTCCTTCACCTGCCAGTCGCTCCAGGTGCTCCCCACCTACATCAGCCGCTTGAACAATGAGGTTCTGATTGCCGCCGCCTCCGCCACCGACGTGTTGGATGCATTTTTCTTGAACCTGGTTTTGTCCAAGGCGGCGCAGGTGGCGCTAGCCTCGGTCTCCACCGCGCTCTTCTCCATGGCCTACAAATACTCCCCGCCCGCAGACAAGCACCCATACCTCGTGTACTCCGCGCTTGCCGCTCCGTTGGCGCTTTTGGCGTGGTCCTACCAGGGCGCCGCGGCAGAGTGCAACATCTTGAACCGCACCAAGGCCAGACGCGCGCGCTTGGCGAAGAAGCCGGCCCTGCCAAAGGCAGACGCCGCGGCCGAGGACGAGGAGCGCTTGAGCAAGTCCTATGTGCACGTGTCCGACGACTCTCTGGCAGTGTCGACCCCTGCAACGTCTGCTCCCGGCACCCCACAACAGCAGCCGGTGGCGGATGCCTCCATCGAACAGGAGGTGGAAAACGCCATCTCCAAGAAAGAGTATGTCCACGACTTTGAAACAGTGAAGCAGTCGAACCATGTGGCCGCGTCCGTGTCGGGTGTGGGCTTGGCGGTGTGTGCCATTGGCTTGATTGGCGACTTCTTCATTATCTAGCGCAACCGCGTGGCTTTCAAAGGGTGTTCCCCGCTTGTCGCCAATGGCTCGCGCCGCACTCGGTCCATGGTGTTTCTGTGTATGCTTCTGGAATGTTCTTTAGCTTATAGTGACGTACCTGTTAATTGTGACATTATTGCTTTTGTGTAGACCGTAGTGGCACATTGGCCCCGTATGGGCTGGCCAAGCTTAGTCCCGCTTAGTCTAGACCCAATGGGTGCACCGTAGGTTTGGCCGCATCTGAAGCAACGCCGCACCCGTCACTCAAATGGGCAGGGCTCGCAATATCCACCGGGGCTCCAATTGCGTTGCTGGAGCCCACCCCCATTGCTTCGTTGGAGGTACTGGTGTTGCCTCGTTGCCAGGGGCATCCGGTGTTCGGGAACGTTTACTGAAAACGGGTCAACGGTTTCGGTTCGGCAAAACCGCCACGGTATGTCGGCTGATTACGTAATGATGGGGCCGAGGCTTCGAGAATTGCTCCTGCAGT
The DNA here is from genome assembly GCA_022577645.1 of Clavispora santaluciae. Classification (NCBI taxonomy): domain Eukaryota; kingdom Fungi; phylum Ascomycota; class Pichiomycetes; order Serinales; family Metschnikowiaceae; genus Clavispora; species Clavispora santaluciae. Next base: position 511,105 of record JAJNMX010000011.1, read on the forward strand.
GGGCGTATCTGCTCCCGCTATATGCCGGCGCGATGGTAAGCATTTAAAGAGGTGTTTCGCCATCCCTGAAGCCCCAACCAAACAAAATCAGAAATGTCTTCTTTCTACGAGCTTTCCCCATCTGACGCGAGCGGCAACGCCTTCCCTTTTGAGCAATTGAAGGGCAAGGTTGTTCTCATCGTCAACGTTGCCTCCAAGTGCGGCTTTACGCCGCAGTACAAGGAGTTGGAGGAGTTGAACCAGAAGTACAAGGACCAGGATGTGCAGATCCTCGGCTTCCCATGCAACCAATTTGGACACCAGGAGCCAGGCAACTCTGAGGAGATTGCGTCGTTTTGCAGCTTGAACTACGGTGTGACGTTTCCAGTGTTGAAGAAGGTGGATGTCAACGGCGACGACGCCGACCCTGTGTACAAGTATTTGAAGAGCCAGAAGTCCGGGCTCTTGGGTCTCAACCGCATCAAGTGGAACTTTGAGAAGTTCTTGGTTGACAAGAACGGTAAGGTGGTGGAGAGATACTCCTCTCTCACCAAGCCCAAGAGTTTGGAGGCGAAGATTGATGAGTTGTTGAAGGCGTAAGTATGGCTAATGTGAAATTGATGATGAGGATGTAGTGTTACCGGAGCTTGCATCCGTGCCAGTTTGGTCATTTATAGAATATGCAGAAAATGAAATGATTGATGCAGATGAAATGATAGATGATGCAGATGAAATGATAGATGATGCAGATAGATGCAGATGAAATGGTAGATGATGCAGAAAATGTATAGTACTTCGGCCATCCGTATTTCCATAATAGAAGGGGTAAACTAGTTTCCCGACTGTGAAATCTCATTAAATATGCTGAATGACTTATCTCATGGTGCATACGCATTAAGCGACGGGCTGGTAAGGATGTACAGTAGTTTCTATTTTAATACTATACACGATTAGTATGAGGACGGGTGGAGCTTCGATGAATAAATCAGGTCTATTCCTCGATTTAAGCTCATATGCCTGTCGTGGTTACTGACATGTTTGTGTTATTTGTCATGTTTTATTACTACATGTAATGCTATTACTGATCATATTTACTGGTTTCTTTGTTTCTGGTTGTTTTACTCTTTTTCTTGGTCATTACTCGGTTATTGCTGATTATTATTCGGTTATAGCTGGCTTATTACTGGGTGATTAGTGGGCTACTGGGCGATTAGTGGGCTACTGGGCTATTGATTTTCCACCTTTGTGACAGCGTCCCCTTCTAACAAATCACACGGTGATCACACGAAACAGTAACCAACAAAGGGGCGTGAGACAAAACACAGTCAAGGGGTAGGATGCTACTTGGCGCCGCAGTCGAATTCCGTCCCATATAGTACATAGTATTTACAAAGCCTAGCTGTGGAAGCCAAAGTCGTTCATAAGGCTGTCCACGTCCTTCCAGAGCATGTCGTTGTTGATGTCGAACGCGCCCAACTCCAAGCTCGCCGGCGGCACCACCGGCGACTCCAGCTGGTGCTTGTAGCCCTTGGCCATCTCCGGGCGCCAGTCCGAAAGCGGCGCCGCGTACGGCGGGTCCGGCCGCTCGGCAAAGTCGATGAACGACGGCGTGGACTGGCCCTTGGCCGCCGCCGGGAGCATGGGCGACACGCCGCTGGTGTTGGGCGAGGTGTCGCTGCTGGCGTCGATCACCTTGAAGATGGAGCTCTTCTTGGTGGCGGCGATGGGCTGCGGGTCCAACGGGATGGTGCGGATGATCTTGCGGGCCTTGGAGCCGGCGTCGCCGTCGCCCGAGAGCAGGCGCTTCTTGCGCTTCATGGAGCTGGAGCTGCTGCCGGGCGTGGACTTCTGGCTGGCGTCCGGGCGGCGGTCGCCGTCCTCGTCCAGCGACGCCACCGCGTCGGCCGCGGGCTCGTTCTCGTCCGACAGCGCGTCGGCCGCGGCCGCGGCGTCGCCGGCCTCGCCGCTGTCGGTGATGATGTTCAACTTGGCCATGCCCACCTGGTCGCGGAGCAAGGACAAGCAGTCGAAGAACACGGACGCGGCCATGCGCGAGCGGATCTTGATCAGCACGCCGGTGAGGTTTTTCTGGTCGAGCGAGCGGAACAACTGCCACATGTTGCGCATGATGCCGCTGGCGCGGTAGGCAATGTCGTGGCGGAGCACGGAGGCCTTGGCCACGAGCAGGATGGCGGTGGAGTAGATCTGCTTGCCCGCGTCGACGTCGATGACCATCTTCAACGGCGAGTTGACCAACTTGACGATGATGCACGACGCCAGCCAGAGGTTCAACATGGACACGACCGGGAGGTACTGGACAAAGAGGGGATCCTTGGCCTGGCACATTTCCACGTGGTTGACCAACGCGATGGCGGCGTTGTAGAGCCGCACCAAGCCCTTGGAGAGCTCGAGCGGCTGCATCTGGTGCGCGTCGAGAAAGTAGTACGTGAGCAAGTGCACGCGGGCAATGATGTAGCGCATCTTGCGGTAGTGGTTGTCGTCCGCGCCCTCGAGCGAGTGGCGGAGCTGGAGGTCGTCCAACTGCTTGAGCAACACCTTGATGAGCGAGACGCGCTCGGCGAGCTCGGCCTGCAGCGACTCGGGCGAGTGGGTGAGGCCGAGCGTCTTGGCCACCTGGTCCTCGAAGTGGGCAATCTCCATGAGGTGGCGCGTGGCGAGCGGGAGCAGGAGCTGCTGGGGCCGGAGCAGGTCGAACTGCACGAACGCCGGGAAGCCGAACGCGGTGGCAATGTTCTGCGCCACGATGTTGCACACGACCCACGTCTTCAGGTGCTCGTGGGCCATGGCGGCCTGCTGCGGGTTTTCCGGGCCCAAGAGCGCGGGCGCCAGGTGGAGGCCGATGCGGATGGCCTGGAAGAGCGCCACGCCGATGGTGTTCCACGACGAGTCCGCGCTCAAGGACGACGTGAGCGGCGGCCACAAGGTGTAGAGCACAAACGCCTGCACCGAGTAGACGGAGCTGGCGTTCATGATGGGCTCGTCCTCCTCCGTCGGGTTGTAGCGCGTGATGGGCGAGATGGTGATTTCCGCGAGAATGTGCTTGATGTGCGGCGACAACTTGACGAGCAACGACTTGTCGGCGGAGATGCGCCGGAGCGCCACGAACATGAGCACCCAGAAGAGCGCGGGGCAGAGCCGGTAGATGCGCTCGGGGCCCTTGAGCACGTCCACCACCGGCATGAACGGGTGGTAGCGCCGCACGTACTCCAAGAACAAGTTGCGGATGGTGTCGGGCGCGAGCGTGATGTCGTCGAGCGTCTTCTCCTCGCACCGGAGCGCGCTCTCGGGGATGTGCACGGGCGACGACTCGAGCACGACGGCGCCCGGCCCGGGGCCGGCGCCGGGGCCCGCGCGTACCGCCGCCCCGTCTGGCCGCACCGCCCCGTCTGGCCGCACCGCCCCGTCTGGCCGCACCGCCCCGTCTGGCCGCACCGCCCGAGGGTCTGGCCGCACCAACGCAGAAAAGTCGGACGGCAGCGGGCTCTGCGCGTCGGGCGTGGCCAGGAGCAACGGCCGGTACGCCGGGTCCGCCACAAACGACCTCTTCAACTCCTCAAACTGCTTCTCGATCACCGCGATGCGCGCGCGCTTCTCGGTGCGCTTGAACTCGGGCTTCAACTCGCACGCCAAGCCCTTGGCGTCGCAGCGCGAGCACGCGAGCGGCTGGCGCTCGCGCGCGTCGCACTTCAGCTTCTGCTGGCGGCACCCGGTGCACGCGAGCTTGCGGATGCGGCCGCGGAGGTCGGCCCTGTCGTCGGACAAGTCGAGGCGGTCATCGGCGGAGGGGGTGGAGTCCAGCGCGGGGGTTTTGGGCTCGGGCCGCTCTTCCTTGATGTGGCGGTCGAGCACGCCGAGCTCGTGCGTGATGTTGGCGATGTGCGCCAAGCGGTCGAGTGACGAGTTCGTCTCCATGGTAGGTGAGGTGGAAAATCACCCGGCCTGCACTTGTGTGTGGGTGTGTGCCGGAGGCGATGCGGGATGGGTTGGGTTGGGAGGGAATTTGGGGTTTGGGTGGGGGCTTGGAGGGTTGGGAGGTGATATGGTGTTGGTGTTTGGGTATGGGAGGGGTGTGGGGGGTGTGGGGGGTTTCTGAGGGGTTGGGGTGTGAGAGGTGGGTGGTGGGTGGTGTGGTGGTGTGGTGTACGGGTGGTGAAGGGTATGCGGTTACATGCCACAGGGCCCAAGTTTACTTTTCCACCTCCTCCATCTCCACCTCCTCCATCTCCACCTCCTCCACCTCCTCCATCTCCACCTCCTCCATCTCCACCTCCTCCATCTCCTCCCATATCTTCCATCTCCCAGATCCAGTCTCTTCTCCCCTTGTACCCGACCCCAGACGTGCACACAGCGCGCTCCACATCTCTCCCACTCACTCACTCCCACTCACTCACTCCCACTCACTCCCACTCACTCCCACTCACTCCCACTCACTCCCACTCACTCCCACTCACTCCCACTCCCCATGTTGGCCTTGGCGCCAATGTCGCGCGACATCAAGATCCTCCTCTGTTCGGTTCTTCTCCGCCGCGCCAGCTTTGGCCTCACCAACCAAGTCCTCACCCTCTTTTTGCATGCCGCCGGCATCTCCAACTCCAGTGTGGGCATCTTCATGACCCTCACCCTCGTGGGCGACACCCTCATCTCGTATCTTCTAACATGGTACTCCGACTGCATTGGCCGCCGCACGGTGATGGTGGTGGGGTGTGTGTTGATGTTCGTGTCGGGGCTCGTGTTCGCCTCGTGCCTGAACTTCTGGACTCTCTTGGCCGCGGCCATCGTCGGGGTCATCTCCACCTCGGGCGACGAGACCGGGCCTTTCAAAACAGTGGAGGAGGCGTGCTTGTCCCACTTGACCCCGCCAAAGACCCGTGCCCACACGTTTGCCACCTACGGCTTCTTGGGCACCTTGGGGGCCGCGTTGGGCGCCTCCTCTTGCGGCTTCTTGGTGGACTACTTGAGCCTCCACTTGGCCTGGCCCGCGGAAAAATGCTATCGTGCGGTGTTCCTCGTCTATTCTGCTCTAGCCGTGCTGAAGTTAGTGTTGGCCTTGTGTTTGACCAGCGCGTGCGAGATTGCCGGCGACCCTGGTGCTGGTGCTGGTGCTGGTGCTGGTGCTGGTGCTGGGGCTGAAAGCGAAAGTGCATCCGGGGCCAGTCTGTACTCCACCGAAGATACACCGTTGGTCTCCCCCGGGCGGGCGCTCTCCAAACAATCCATGCGCATTTTGCCCCGCCTTCTTGTGGTGTTCATGTTGGATTCTTTTGGCTATGGCTTCATGCCCCCAGCGTGGATCGTGTACTACTTCAAGTCGGTGTTTGGTGTTTCGGCGTCGGCGTTGGGAGCTTTGTTCTTCTTCACTAATCTCGTTGACTCGCTATCTTCCATCGTCTCCGCCGTCACCTTCCACTGCCTCGGTCCCATCAAAGCGATCTTGGCGGCACAGCTCCCGTCGGCGGTGTTCTTCTTCTCCGTTCCGTTCGCTTCCACTTACACCCTCTCTGCGGTCTTGTACTTCCTATTCTGCGCCTGCGCCACCATGGACGTGGTTCCGCGTCAGATATTCTTGACCGCGGTCATCCCCAAGGAAGATTTGATCCGCGTCATGGGCACAGTTAACATTGGCAAAACTTTTGCCAGATGCATAGGTCCCATATTCACAGGAAGGTTGGCCCAGCACAACCTTCTCCATTACGGCTTTTACATAAATGGTCTCTGCTTGTTTGCCGCGGACGCCATCCTCGGCGCCAGCTTCATGCACTTGGACGCCCAGGTTTTACAGGAGCACCGGAGCTAGGCCAGATCAGACTTCTGCACGGAGCTATCCGGATCAGACTTCTGCACGGAGCTATCCGGATCAGAAGTCATGTGTCCGTGAATCAAGCAGCCCGGCTGAACTGATTGGGAGTGGCATGCCCAAGACCACCGCATCTACTAATACTCAATTATGCATTTATTTCCCAATTCCCCGCGGTTACGCGATTATTCGTATGCTATACTGGCTCATTAAAAGAGAATCAGCAACGCCTTTTTGTACCAAGGCAAGATCCGGTATGCCTCTCTTTCCTCAGCAAGCTCCTGTTGCAACTTGTCAATGTCAGTTTCCTTACGGCCAGTATCGATATCCATCGTGTCAAGAGGAACAATCGTGTTCCACTTGCGAGAATAGAGCTTATGGCCAATGTAGAATGCAACCACAATCACGGCACCCAAATAATTCTCAAAAAACACAGTGGCATTAGGCTTGGCGCCCAATGGGAACAACGAGGTCCAGAACTGAAGCGCCAACACCACCACCAAACAAATGAGCGAGTACCACGAGCCCCAGATTCCGGTGTTGGAAAGATATGGCAACTCGTCCAAAGATCTGCCTTGCCTCTTCATAGCGGCCCTGAATCTGAGGTGGGCAATAGAACACGATGCCCACGTAAACAACGTCGACAAGGCAGAAATGGCCACCAACCAGTTGAAAACGTCCGCCTGCTTAGGAGAAGCAGAAACGAATGCAAGCAACCCGATGATGGCAGAGACAAGAATGCCCACCAAGGGCCTGCCGCATGTGTCCACGTACAAGAAAATCTTGGGTGCCAACTCTTGCTCAGCCAAGGACAAGATAGTTCTGGAGAATCCGTACACCGCCGAGTTACCGATGGACAAGAGAGAGATGAGCACCACCACGTTGAAGATGGAAGGGAGCGCATGGATTCCTCCGGCCTGGATGGCAATGACAAATGGCGAGGCCAAGGCGTTGGAACCACCCACCAAGGCGGGGTTGGCGGAAGACACCAAGAACGAGATGAACGTGAGGGTGATCATGTAGAAGACTAGGATTCTGTAGAACACCATCTTGATTGCGTGGGGCAAGGCAATACGAGGGTTAGCCTTGGACTCGGCCGCCGTCAAACTCACCAACTCTGTTCCGGCCAACGAGTAGGTAGCAGTGACTAGCACGCTCACCACACCCTTGAAGCCGTTGGCAAAAGCACCAGTCTCATGCCAGTAGCGGGCGCCGATGAAGCCGTCGTTGCCGCCGCCGCAGATCAACACAATGGCCAAAATGTCAAAGCCGACAATGGCGAGAAGCTTGATGACCGACAGCACAAGCTCAAAGTACTCAAAGCCCGAGGCGCCAAAGAGGTTCAACACGAAAATGAGCACGTAGAACACGGCCACCCACACCACCGAGTTGATGCTGGAGTTCCAGAAGTTGATGGTGAGAGACGCCGCCACCAACTCGAGCGGCAACACAATGACCCAGAACAACGCATAGTTCCATCCGGCAGCAAACCCAAACGAAGGGTCAATGAAACGCGTGGCGTACACCGCAAACGCGCCACTCACCGGGAACGTGGAGGCGAGTTCGGCCAACGCCTGCATCACACAGTACAAGAAGGTGGACACAATGAACCACGCAATCAAAATGCCGGCCGGGCCGCCGTGGTAGAGCGCCTTTCCCGACACAATAAGAAGCCCCGATCCCACACACCCGCCAAGCGCGATGAACGCCTGCGACACCGGGCCGATGGACCCTTGAAGCTGGGTGTTGGCGGTTTTCTGCACCGCCCGTTCGAGCGACGTCATAGACTCGTCTTCCATTGCAGCCGCACTGGCTTCGGCTCTCTTGAAGGAGGCGGTGAATCTGCCCCAGTGGGAAGGCGTGGCGGCCTCACGTGGAAGGCTACTGAAGGACTCTTGTCCGTCCGAACACTTGCTGAGCTCGCTTCCCGTCATGATGAAAAGAGGTGTCAGCGACGAGCGAGAGAGGCGATAAGATAAAATGCAAATTTGGCAAGCCGCCTGCGTCGGGGTTCCGCCGCTTTATATGGCCCACCCAGCATGTGTAGGCTAGAGGTGAAAAGACTGCAAAATGCCCTTGTCTGCTGATGTATTGCCGTTGATCCTGCGTATGCGCGCCCGATTCCGGTCGGTTACCTGAGAGAAAAACGCCGTGGAGGCGGGGGTGGTGGTGCGGTTTTGCTGTCTTTCCGATTCGGTGGAGCTTTGGTTCCGAAATAGGTTCGGTCATGCATGGATGGGGGCGGTTGGGCTCGGGTTTATGGCCTTATTGGGCCGGAAGAGGACGATCCCAGTGCCGTTATCAGCGTTTCCATCGACTCCCACCTGCAGTCCGGGCTGCGATGGACGCCGCAGCGCCGTTGGCAGAGGCCGGTTGCAGGTTTCTTTTTCTGCGGACCCTGTACCGGATAGTATCTGCACTCCCATTACGCGGGCCATGAATCATACCGGTGCGTGACCAGCAAATGTGGTCCGCCGCCACCGCCGATTAGTCAGAGAAAAAAGTCGGGCGCCGACAAAACTGGCACTTTCACGTGACACGTTTCCCGCCGGCTGCACCGCCCCCGGTGCAACACGCCCGGCGCCGCTCGCTGCCTCCTTCCCTTCCGGGTCCCGCACGTGGGTGGATGTACACCCGTGCCTCCATGCGTTTACACCCGTGCCTCCCTGAATTTTCGCCCGTACATCCCGGCTGTGCGCCCGCCCGCCCGCGCGGGGCGAGGGCATCTTTGCAATCTGGCATCTGGGCGCTATCTTGTCTCCGCATTTCTTGCACCCGTGCCTCCGGGACCCGTGCCCCAGCGCCTAATACCGATTAGGGTTGCTCCATCCTCCAGCCCCCAGTAGCAACTACTTTCTTCATGAGCGAATTCAAATTCAAAAGCACAATTGACCCGAAACAATTGACCAAGGTTCTCCTGCTTGCAGGCGACCAATGGGGCGGGAACTTGCCCCCCGGCCAGTTTGCACTCACTCTGAGCAAGCTGTTGGTGGATCACATCTTGAGCGGCAAACCCGGGCGGGCATTCTACTTGGAAGCGCCAGATGGCGGAATTGCAGCATCGACAATCGTGACCCACCGCAAGGGGTTCTACAAAGAGCCGTCGCGCGGCATGACGTCCGCCATTCCTGACCCTTCCACCGTGGGCGTTGCGCCGGCGACAGGGTTGCTCGTGAGCTACGTGGTGGTGGCGCCGCAGTACCGGCGCCAGGGCTTGTTCCGCAGAATTATTGAGCAAGCCATCGCGTACACCGAGGACGAGCTTCTCCAGAAAGAGCTCTCCAAGTCCTCCGACGCCGATGACAGCTTCCGGCTGATGGTCACGCACAACGGCAAGGTCGACCGCACGTTGGCCAATCACTACATGAGCAAAAAATACGTGTGGTACTTGTACTCCGGCATCGACCGCGCGTACGAGCGGTTTGGGTTCAAGGCGTATCCGTTGGACGGGTACAAGATCCCCCTCGCGTTTGGCGACAGCGGGTCGGCGGCGTTGGTGGAGAAATTGCTCTCCAAGGCGGGCCAGAAGGCGGGCGTGGGGAAGAAACTCCGGCTTTTGGACCGCTCCCTGGCCCAGGACCGCGACTTGGTGTCGTTCATCTTGCAGGGCCTTGAGCTCGAGCTCATGACGGACTTGAACAAGGACGACTCGCACTCGGAGCTCGGCCTGGGCCGCCGCTCGTCGCTGTCGCAGGCCAACATTGCCGCGGCGCTTCTGATGTCGGCGCAGAAAGGCTCCGCGGCCGAGCTTGCGGGCCTTGGCGCCCAGGTGGAGCACATTCCGCTCGGCCGCAGACGGTCGTCGGTGCAGCGCGCGGCGGTGCCCAAGTTCGGGCTCCAGCCCACGGCCGACGCGATGGACGCCAATCTCCGGTTCGACAAGTTTCTCTGCGACGCGCTGGGCGTCAAGAACCACGCCACCGTGTGCGGCGCCATTCTCACGAACGAGTTTCTGCAAAAGAGCTTCTACATCTTGTGGACGCTGTTGTTGTTCAGCGTGGTGCACGTGGTGGCCGTGGGCGAGTTGAAGCTCGATGTGTTTGGCGGCATGGGCGATGCGGCGCCCCCGGGCCGGCGGCGGTCGTCGTTGGCCGGGTTGAACGAGATGTCCGGGTTGAACTTGCAGGACTTTGAGTTGTTGGTGAGTGCGGCGGCGCATGTGGCCAACCGCCGCCGGTTCAAGGGCATGCAGTCGTACTTGTCCTTGTCGAAGAACTCGTTGCCGGCGGACGTGCCGGAGCCAGTGATGCACGACTTCCTCATGAACTACACCACGCAGGGCAAGGAAGGCGCGAAGGGGGTGGAGTACGTGAAAGACTTTACGTTCCAGCACTTTTTGCCCATGATGCGCATGTTCGGAAGCGCCAGCACCGACTTTGCGTTGGACTGGACCAGCAACAGCCCTCTCCACTGGGGGTGAGATGCCGAACCAAATAGAGACGAACAGAGCCGCCAAATAGAGCCCAAATATACGAACCAAATAGAGCCCAAATAGAGACCAATAGAGCCCAAATAGAGACCAATAGAGCCCAAATAGAGACCAATAGAGCCCAAATAGAGACCAATAGAGCCCAAATAGAGACCAATAGAGCCCAAATAGAGACCAATAGAGCCGACGACCAATAACCAACGGCTTCCCAACCTCCAGTGCGCCCCACCTACATCAGTACCTCCCCTGCATTCGGCACCCACTCCACCCTACATGCTCTATATGCCCTGTGGCACCTCGGCCACTCTACCACATCGCCTGCCCTCATCGCCTGCCCTCATCACCCCAGTTCCATTCAGCCGCCCCGTGCCTCTCGGTGCTCGGTGCTCTCGGTGCTCGAGGACAGTGTCCTGCAGGCGCGACAGTGTGGGGCTAACTCCGGATGACCAACCCCACAATCCGGGGTAACCACATATAAAGGCACCGTCCCCCCACCTTCCACGCCATGCACAATTTGCTCGCCCACGACACATCCGTACCCCGGTTGCCGGTGCCGCCGCTCGCCGCCACCATCCAGAAGGCCTTGGCCGCGCTCAAGCCGTTGGTGCCCGCCGAAGACTACGACGCCGCGTTGCACGCCGCCTCCGCCGCCCTCACCCACCCCACGGTGCAGCTTTTGCAGCAGCACTTGGAGGCGGCGGCTGCCAATCCGCACGTGCTGTGCTACCTCAACGCCATCAACGGCGAGTCGTACCCCGGCATCTACGGCGCGCTCCGCGGCGACACGTTGCCGCGCAACCCGTACTTGGTGTTGGAGGAGGACCCGTTCGCCAAGACCATCAACCCGCCGAACCAGGCGCAGCGCACCGCGTGCTTGGTCAACTCGTCGTTGAAGTTCATCGTCACCATGCGCAACGGGCGGTTGAAGGAGGACGTGACGCCGCGCAGCGGCGCGCCGCTCACCATGAACTGCTACCGCAACCTCTTTGGCGCCACGCGGGTGCCGGGCGCAGCGCAGCTGCACCACGCGGTGACGATCAAGAAGTACCGCCACGCCAACGACTCGCGCCACGTGCTCTTCATCTGCAACAACCAGTTCTACACGTTGGAGGTGTTGACCGAGGCCACCGCCGCGGCGCCGGCGCACCGCCTCTGGTTCGGCGACTCCGAGTTGGCCGAGATCGTGCAGTGCATCATCGACGACGCCGCGGCCGTCGACCGCATCGCGTCCGTCAACAACGGCGTGGGCGCCATCACCACCCAGACCTACCACCACTGGAAGGCGCTGCGCCTCGAGTTGTCCCGCTCCAGCCCCCACTTCTTGGACCTGGTCGACAACGCCTTGTTTGTCGTGGCCTTGGACACAGACGCGCCCGTGTCCGACCAGGAGAAGACCATGGTCATCTCCCACGGCACGCTGGAGTTGTTGCGCGGCTCCAACATCCAGGTGGGCTCGTGCACCTCGCGCTGGTACGACAAGTTGCAGTTGGTGGTCACCGCCAACGCCGTTGCCGGCGTGGTGTGGGAGTCCTCGTCGATGGACAGCACCGCCATCTTGCGCTTCATCAGCGACATCTTCACCGACCTGATCCTCAAGCTTGCCCGCAACATCAACGGCGCCGAGTCCACGCTCTTCGACCCGTCGATAGAGTTTGTCTCCAGCCGCGACAGCGCCCCGAAGCCCCGCCAGCACCTTCTCCAGCACAGCCGCACCCCGGAGATCCAGAACTTGGTCCGCTTGTCCGAGACCCGCCTCTCGGACTTGCTCAAGCAGCACGAGTACAAGACCATGACCTTGAAGCTCGACTCGCACCTCCTCTCCAAGTTCCAGATCCTGAGCGACTCGTTCATGCAAATCGGGTTCCAGGTGGCCCACTACGCCCTCTACGGTATGGTGGCCAACACTTTGGAGCCCATCACCACCCGCCGCTTCCGCGACGCCCGCACAGACCTCATCGCGGTCCAGAACGACCTGGTCGCCAGCCTCGTCAAAATGTTCATCACCCTGGCCGACACCTCCCGCAAGTGGGAGGCATTCCGCGCCTGCTGCGCCGAGCACGCGGAACTGTGCCGCGACGCCATGCACGGCCGTGGTTTCGACCGCCACCTCGGTGCGTTGCTTCAGATCCTCAAGAAGCCGGAGTCCGTGGCCAACTTGAACCAGCTCAATGCGCACCTCTCTCCGCTTCCTCTGGTGGAAGAGTTGAACGCAGAGCAGCTTCCGTTCTTGACGTCCCCGGCGGTGGAGTCTCTCTCCAGCCCCGAGATTTTGATCAGCAATTGCGGAAACCCCGCCATGCACCTTTTCGGCATTCCACCCGCCACCGACCTGGGCTTCGGCATCGGCTACATTCTCCACAAGGACAAGGTGGTGGTCACGGTGTCGTCCAAGTTCCGCCAGACCGAACGGTTCCTCATGACTTTCAACGCGGTGGTGGGCAGTATCAAGCGCATTTTGCGGGCCAAGTCGGACTTGATGCTTGAGGCCGCCGACAGCACGTCGCGCAAAGCCGAGTTGAAGCGCCTCCGCATCGAAAGAGAGTTGCAGAACGTGGATCTCTCTCTTCCTTCCATGCGTCATCCTATCGATATTGACGTCGGGTCCCGCGTGGATTTGGTCGACAGACGCCACTTGCCTGGCGACGGCGCTGTGTCCGGGTCGCGGTCTCGCTCCGGCTCTGGCTCCGATGACAACAAGGACGACGACTACTCGTACTTGGGAGGTTATGGCTACTTCGACGTGAGTGAGGTGGAACTCCGCAGCGACGAACTCTCACGCAACGAGTCATACATGAACTCACACTCCAATCTCGGGTCGCAGCTAGCGTCGCGCGCAAGCTCGCGGCACCAGTCGCACCTCAACTTGAGTGCTGTGGCCAAGCTGATCAGCCAGGACGACTCGAAGAAGCTGATGGGCGACCGCCTCCACGAACGCATTGCAGAGAAGTTTGCCATGCAGTTGGGATCTCCTCCGCCTCTCTCGGCCGAGGAGCCTAGGCCCAAGAACCAGATTGGTCGCACCTTGGGCTGAATGAATGCACGGTTTGTACTTTCTTGTGAATTGAGTAGAATTTTGTCTTTGCTCTTGTAAGATTAGTGTGGTTACTATTTTAAGGTCGATGCCATCTAGCTTCGCCGACATTTCTACATGGACCCAAATAAACCCAGATAGACCCAGACCCAGACTTAGACCCATCACAGCTCAAAGTTGGCTGAGTCTTTTCAGACAACCAGACCCAAACAAGGAGCAGTAACCCCGTTTCGTTGCACTCAGATTGCAGTGAATGGTGTGGTCCTGCACTGTTTTCCGATCCAGTCGCAGCTTTCTGGGGTAGCCGAGAATCCCAAAGGCACCGAGTCAGTTTCTGCTACAACCGCTCAGAAGACATCTTGCGGGTTTTTGCTTCTGCCACATAATGATATCGGGGCTCGCGCGTGTGGCGCGGTCATACATCAGCATCAGAGGCCCGGACGCACCGAAGTTTCTCAACGGCTTACTAACCACCCGGCTTCTTCCCAATGTGGTCAAAAAGAAGCAGCACACCATCTCACAGAATGAAGGCGCCCATGACGTCAGCGGGAAGCTCGACTTGTCCAAGAACTGGGGCTTGATGCACGAAGACATCTACGACCCAGAGCAGCGCATTTGGGTGCGGCGCGATGGACTCAACTCGATGATTCTAAACTCCAAGGGGCGCGTGGTGCAAGACTGTTTCCTATACTCCCAGCCGTTCCATAAATCGGCCTCCTTCACCGATGAGCCCAGCTACTTGGTCGAAATAGACCCCAAGTACAAGCTGCAGTTGATGAGCCTCTTCAAGATCCACAAACTCAGCGCCAAAGCCACCATCCAGGAGGCATCCGCGTGCTCCTACTACTACTACAACGATACGGCCGAGTTTGAGGATTTCCTCGAAGGCGTTCGTGCCGACTACTTTGATACCTTTGACGCCGACTCCGCGTTGGCTGGGGCCAACAGGCTTATGGCGGACGAGACCATTATCGCCCGCGGCGCGGCGGAAAACGTCGTGGCGATTGCGGTGGACAACAGGATCCCCAACTTCGGCTTGAAGATCGTCACCAACACGCCCTTGGACCAGCCGTCGCTGCTCTTCTCCGAGTCTTTCCGGCTGCAGTTTCCGGTCCAAGTCGTGAGCGAAACGGTGGTGCGCCAGCGCCGCTTTGTCAACGGGCTTTTTGAGTACGCTGATGCGCCTAGAGGGACATCGCTTCTTCCGTTCGAAATGAACTTGGACTACACTAACGGACTCTCGTTGGAAAAGGGCTGCTACGTGGGCCAGGAACTCACTATCCGCACCTTCAATGGCGGCGTCATTCGCAAGAGAGTGTTCCCAGCCGAGTTGTCGTGCTCTACCGAAGCAGCGAGCGTGTTTGACGGGGTCGATTTGAAGGAGGTCACTGTGACGTTCAAGGGTCTGAGTTCCACCGAGTCCGATGCCAGCGGCTCCCTGTCCGACTCTCCGTTTGGCATGGCTTCGTCTCCTTTTGGATCCAGTGGCCGTGTCGCTCGCTCGCGGGGAAAAGCAGCCAAGCTTCTCGCTGTTGAGGGAAACTTGGCGTTTGTCCTTGCGTCCGTGGACGACGTGAGTGCGGGCAAGACGTTTGAGTGCGACGTGAACGGCACTAAAGTGGACATCGTCGCCAGTGTTCCAGACTGGTGGCCAGAGACATAACCTGTACATATTTATTTTTTCAGCAGCTGTGCTTTTCTGTTGGGCCAGGCTCTACACATGGGAACATGTCAGATGGGAACATTTCAACCGATGCGTCGGGAGAAGTACACCTGCCTATTGAATACATAACATAGCAATTATGTGGAGCCGTTTTCCGCTCTGCTGCGCTCTGCCATTCTCTGATGGTGTATACTAGGCCCTTAGTGCTTCATTATTTTATTTTCTATCCATGGATTCGTCCTCTCCACCTCTATTCCTGTGCCCTATAAGATGCGCATTCTACCGAGATTTTGCTACTTAGTACATAGTGAGCGCCATGCAAAGAATATATCAATAAGACACGTACAATGATGATCACCCAATCCGCCGTCTTTGCCTTTGCTACCCTCTTCCCCGGTCAGAAACTTCCTTGCCCTCGTATGGCATCCCCTCGGTGGTACTGGTGTCAAGCGCACCTGTCGTGCGCCGCGCACTATCACGATCTGAAAAAAATTCTCCGCCAGTACCGCTTTCTCTATCCACCACACAATGTCTTACGACGACATAGAAAACGCTACTCCCGACATTGTTATCGGCTCTACCATCCCCGAAGTCGATGAAGAAGTCGTGTATGAGCACGAGGTCGAGTCCGGCGGAGAGGAAGCCGAACCCGCCCCTCAGAAGGAGAAAAAGTCTGTCGCTTTTGCCGGCTTAGAAGATGAGTACGACGAAGAAGAGGCACAAAGAGAGTTCGAGGAAGGTGGAGGACTTCCTGAACAGCCAGAAAATCCTGATTTCGCTGAGTTGACGCCACTCAGTCACGAGATCATCAACAGACAGGCCACCATCAATATCGGAACAATTGGACATGTGGCGCACGGTAAGTCTACCGTTGTCAGAGCCATTTCTGGTGTTCAAACTGTCCGTTTCAAGGATGAGTTGGAGAGAAATATTACCATCAAGTTGGGTTACGCCAACGCCAAGATCTACCGCTGTGACAACCCCGAGTGTGCCCCTCCAGGCTGCTACCGTTCGTTCAAGTCGGACAAGGAGATCCACCCAAAATGTCAGCAACCTGACTGTGAGGGCCGCTACAACTTGGAGCGTCACGTGTCGTTTGTCGACTGCCCGGGTCACGATATTTTGATGAGTACCATGTTGTCGGGTGCTGCCGTCATGGACGCTGCGCTCTTGTTGGTGGCGGGTAACGAATCGTGCCCACAACCGCAAACCTCGGAGCACTTGGCTGCTATCGAAATTATGAAGTTGAACCACGTGATCATCTTGCAGAACAAGGTCGACTTGATGAGAGAAGAGTCTGCTTTGGAGCACCAGAAGTCCATCTTGAACTTCATCCGTGGTACCATTGCTGACGGCGCCCCCATCGTGCCCATCTCCGCTCAATTGAAGTACAACATTGACGCTGTCAATGAAATCATTTGCAACTACATTCCTGTGCCTCCAAGAGACTTCTTGGCCTCGCCACGTTTGATTGTCATCAGATCGTTCGATGTCAACAAGCCAGGTGCCGAGATCGACGACTTGAAGGGTGGTGTCGCTGGTGGTTCGATCTTGACCGGTGTGTTCAAGATCGGTGACGAGATTGAAATCAGACCCGGTATCGTCACCAAGGACGACAACGGCAAGATTCAGTGCAAGCCTATCTTCTCGAACATTGTCTCTTTGTTCGCCGAGCACAACGACTTGAAGTTTGCTGTTCCTGGTGGTTTGATTGGTGTGGGTACCAAGGTGGACCCTACCTTGTGTAGAGCCGACAGATTGGTTGGTCAAGTCGTGGGTGCCAAGGGCAACTTGCCTTCCATCTACACTGACATCGAAATTAACTACTTCTTGTTGAGAAGATTGTTGGGTGTCAAGACTGAGGGCCAGAAGCAAGGTGCCAAGGTCCGCAACTTGGAGGCCGGTGAAGTTTTGATGGTTAACATTGGCTCTACTGCTACCGGTGCCCGTGTGGTGGCTGTGAAGGCTGATATGGCTCGTTTGCAATTGACCTCTCCTGCCTGTACTGAGGTCAACGAGAAGATTGCCTTGTCGAGAAGAATCGAGAAGCACTGGCGTTTGATCGGTTGGGCCACCATCAAGAAAGGTACTACCTTGGACCCTATCGCATGATCTCACATTTCCTACTTCGCATGCAAACCTTCTCCTCTGTATTTATAGTCATAATTACGACCTATGTGTCTTGATCCCCATAGCATACGTATACTCTGTGCTGCGGATGAACCGTGGATACGAGTCGTCCTCGATAAGCTTGTAGATCGACTGGGCCACGCGAGTGAAAACGGTGTGGATTTGGTTCAAACGCTTGGTGAGGTCAGCATTCGTCACATCGACCTTCCCATCGTCTTCTGCAAGTAAATTGATGGCGCTTTCGCTGCTCCCAGTCAGTTGCTCGCTTCTAGAAGGTCCGCTAGCCAATTCTCCGCCGGCCGGTGTTCCGTTGTCGTGGCTCTGTTCCGGTTTGCATTCTTTTTCGCCATCAATATCCCAGTCTAAGAGCTTTTCATATGTCGGCGTGTTCACATAGTCCAAAATATTGGGCTCAGGCACACTCTTGTCTTGTCTAAACAGCATCACCTTATGCACTTCCTCTCGTAGCGCAAAGTCGAGATTCACGTCAAACTGTGATTCCACACTGAAATAAGTAGCATATATGTATAAAGCTCTTGAAAAGCAGGCGTTGGTATGTCTGTCGATGACATTCTTCACAATTTCTCTTCGGTCATTGTCCTCGCATCGCCTATACAATTTCCAAAGACGAGAAATTTTTCTTTTCAGTTTTGCAAACTCCATTAGCTTCGCGTACGCTTCCAAATTTTCAGCATACCGCTCACGCTCAGCATGCAATTTGAAAAGACATAGCATGCCCGGGTCGCTCAAAATCTCTTTTAAAGTTACTTGCTTAAATTGGTTATCTGACAGGTCCCCATCTTCAGCTGTTTGCATTTTTGAAACACTGCTTTCAGCCGATAAAGTGTTTCCATTCCATTCACATATTCTTTCTCCTCTGTCGCTGAGCGTATATATGGCATCCCGGTGATTAATAAATTCCAAACCGGAATTATTCTCAGTGACAGGGACAATGAGGCCATAAGTTACCATTAGTCTTCCGATCTCAATTGCTTCGGAAACGGAAAATAATGCAGTACAGTCACAGAGCCACTGAACTATAGCTTTTCCGGGGAAGCAATACTCGACGGTGACCTCTTTGTCCTCTGTTTGAAAGGTCTTGTTTTTATACAAGTTGATGCCAGATTCAGACTCAAAATATTGGATATGAGCGTCAGAAGCGGGGTTAGAAAAGTATTTATGCTGGAATGGACTAACGAATTCCCTTGGTGCTCTCTTTCTGGGTGAAGTAAATTCATCCGCATTTGGCAAGAATATATGAGAGAAAACCTCACTCTGTTCTCTAAGAAATATATTTTCCACTATTTTTGGCTTTTTCGAAGGTGACCACACGTTTGGAGTCGGCCCGGACATTTTTGTCAATAGAATGCTTATTACATACTCTGAATAAAGCAATTTGTTAGATTCGGACCGATCGTAAATGAAAAGATTCATTGTGTTCACAGTTGAAGATACCAATTCGGGATACTTCTCCTGGTCAATTCCAAATTTTTTACACACATAGTATACCACAGCGGCACCCTTTGGAGTTACTTGCACCTCTGCCTCGAGAGTTAACATATTCTCTGTTCTCGATTCTGGGTTATGGATGAATTTCGCCGCAAAAAACCTTCTGAGTAATGAAAGAGCTAATTCAGCCTTTATTGAGTATGTGATAGTCGTTGTTACAGCCTTGTGTGAAATATCTAGCGATAAAGCACTCATGGTGCTCACCGCATCATGAACCAGAAATGAGTATGCGTGGGATTTCCTAGCAAAGAAACTTGTCTTTTTTTTAGCTTGTTCCTCCAAAAGACCCATATTGATAATCAAGATGGTAAATATTTCCATAAAGTTTTTTCCCTGGTACTTGGGTTTGGATTGATCTGTTCGAAGTCGATGAGACTCTTCCATTGTCAGAGCATTAGCGTTATGGGTTGCTCGAGGTGGCATGTGAAGAATTCTAAGTTAACACAATGTGGATACTTAAGTATTGAAATAGAAATCATGAAATTAAACATTTATTTCCAAAAATATACCTTGAAACGACGATGATTTGTGTCTGTGTCAATATCGTAATCTGAAACGATGCGATAACTGATATGCAGAGGCGGCATCGGGGATGCGTCTGGCGCGCATCTCACAATCTGGTGAGTTTCTTAAATGAGTTTGAGGAATTAACAAGAAGTCCTATGTCGTCTAAAGAAACATCTAGTTGAAGCATCTTGGAGTCTTCAATAACTGTTTCCTTATACATATTGTAGTTGTTGTTTCCGTTGACCTCATTGTTGGTTGTGATCACATCAAACAAAAGTCCCATCTTATAAAGATTGGCCCAGCAATCTCTCAAGACTTTAGGCGACCAAACTTTTTGGCTGACTTTGATGCCTGCAAGAACAGTGTTGTCAATAAATGAGGCACTGGAAGAAAGGGATGTTGCTTCCCTGTTGGATGTTTTCAACATGTCGGAGTACTCCTGGTATGCCAAGTTGAAATTAACATGAGGTACGTCAACTCTCTCGATCCATCTTGCAGCGGATATCAAAAGGAGAAGCTCCAAGTTTGAAAGAGAAGTTATTGCCGCCTGTACACCATTGGGTGCCAAATTTTGTATGTACGTTTCGAAGTCCTCATCCCGAGGAAATGGGTGGATGCAGGATATTTGTGAAACAGGCAAGAGGCCACATGCATTTACATCCCTGTAATTTTTTGTTGTGTAGAATATTTTGTAGATGATCTTCTTAAGTGAGCTCGGTCTATTGTTTAGTTGCTCGATGTATTTGTTCCACTGCTCAGGGTAATCATGGTTCTGGAAGTCGGAGATGTATTTCTGTGCGACAGTCAAATTCAACTTGGCGTTTTCCCAGAATTGCTGCATTGACTCTGCTCGGGTTATGTCAATTATTCTCTGACTAAAACGGCTTCTCACTCTTCTTTCTAAAAGCTCACGTGTAGTTATCATTGTAGTGACGCCTATGACTGCAATCGGAATTTTTGAGCTCTGTGACAAGTCAAAAATGTTGTAAAGCAATGTCTGCTTAACACTGCTGGTGAACTTTTCAATTTCGTCTATAATGATGATCACGGGAGTTGGGTGTTCTTTTTCTTCGTCATAGTCCCTTCCAGGTGCATTACTATCGAGCGTTAGTAAGATGTTTGTGAAAGTGTCACTTATTGCTCTCTGTTCAAATGTGGTTGTTTCTCCCGAAGTAGTACCAAATTTGTTGCTATTCAAGTCCAACTGTCTCGCAATTTCCCGGAGAGCGATTTTGTCATCCGAGTGCAAGCTCGCATTGAGCTTGATTGTTATAAACAGATCCGAGTATTTTTGCTTCAACGCATCAATAGCTTTGTTCAAAATTAAAGTTTTCCCGGATCCTCTGGGCCCAATCAATAGAGTCGAGTGACCTTCATAATCTCGAACAGTATGTTCCAAAATATCATAGACTTGCTCGTATGGCCTAAGGAGCAGAGAATTTTCAATCTGAGGAAATGATTGCCCAGATAGTTGTGAAAGAATTAACCGACGCATCAATTCGATATCTTGGATTTGAAAGGGAGATGAATCACTTTTTTCATTCTCTTCTCCATCATTCTGCAACTCGAACTCCGGTTTTTCATCAATTTGATCCAGTGCCCCAACCTCACCGGAGGTATTCGACTTTTCGATTACAGGGTGAATTTTTTCAGCTTCACTTTCTGGGGTCAAATCAATTACTTCCAAGCCTTCACTATCCGCAATGGCTGCATCAGATGGCTCACGTGCGTTGGTATTTGCTTGGTTCTGAAGTGTTTTGGAAGCAGCATTTCTTGGCACGAGTGTCTCCAGAGAATCATTGTTTCCATGGCCAGAAGATGTGAGTTCGTGTTCGCGGCTCATTGTGCGAGTTCCTTCGTTGGTTTCAGAAATTTCAGATGATATGGTGTTATCGGATAGCAAGGGCCTGTTTTGAATCATCTGAGACGGATTCGATGTGTAATCTTGGTGATAAAAAGGGCCCATTTCTGTAGATGCCTTCTCTTCCAATGGAGCGGCTTGCGCTCTCAATTCTTTCACTTTTTCCTTCTCTTCAAGCATGTAGCGAAACTCATTAGTTCCAGCTAATGAAATCTTCCGCTTTTTGTCGGTGGACTGTCTCTTCAGTTCCATCATCAATCGGTACTCTTCAGTACCAACGAGCAAAAGCGGTTTCCGCTTCTTCGGTAGATGTTCCTGTGGGGACTTCATCTCCTGTGGTTCTAATGGGTTTATCTGTTCAAGATCGATTAGATTTATTTCATCTGATGCGGGAGGTGCAAATGTTTTGGGAGCTGGAACCACTACTGGGTCAGTTGTTGGAGCAGTATTCATACGCTTCTGGAGCCTTATTCTCGAAAGCAACAGATCTGATTTGAGTTCTTCTGGCCTGTAGTGCTTCAAAGGAAGGAATTCACCTTCAAAATCTTTGAATTGGGACATGGAGGAAAGACCCGTGGCTGTTTCTGTGTACGGCTTTAAGATGGGTTAGCGCGAAGATCAGTGGTGATATACCGGCAACCAAACAGTGAGAATCAAGACTACTCAGTAGTGAGTGCATACTGCCACATCACAAATGGGAGCTTCTGAGATGACATGTTAAACGTAGGATGGATGAATATTGCTGATGGGAGAATATTTGAAAGGAAACTATGTCCTGGCCGA
Source organism: Clavispora santaluciae (assembly GCA_022577645.1). Taxonomy (NCBI): domain Eukaryota; kingdom Fungi; phylum Ascomycota; class Pichiomycetes; order Serinales; family Metschnikowiaceae; genus Clavispora; species Clavispora santaluciae. Next base: position 532,812 of record JAJNMX010000011.1, read on the forward strand.
TTTTTTCCTTTGATGCGTAGAAACCCACTTCATGGTCGCGGTCAACTCGCACGACATGGGAAATTTGGTGCATCACGAGGCCAGCAGGGGGAATTATTCGGTAATCGAAGATTTTGCGGCGATAAGAATGCTGTGTGAAGGCGAAACATGAATCAAGTGTTTCGGTAGTTTTTCAGTGGCATGAAGTAAATTGTAGTCGAGGGACATTTTGATGAGAAATTGTAAAATGCGACAACTCTGCCGGGAGTTACTACGAAAACACCTTGCAGCACAAGCAAAAATAAACATCCCCAACTAGAGAATAGAAAGGGGAATGAGAAATTTATGAGGGGCCACGGATCCTGAAACAGTTCCACCATGCAAGGTTTGGGCACTGTACGCACTAGCCATGGTGATATTGGGTGGTTCATTCAAGATGACAATTTGCACCACCACCAACGAGTGCACGGCGTACCACGGAGGGACCGCGTTCAGACTAGCGAAGCTTCGGGCCGAAGAAAAAAAGCCAAAAAAATATGCCGGTCCCAGGAATCGAACCTGGGTTTGTTCGGCCACAACGAACTGTACTAACCACTATACTAGGCCGGCTGGTTATATTGAGGAAGAGGGGATTCACCAACACACGGTACCATAGAGCCCGGGCCCGACGCACAGACAAGGTCTGTTTGCGGAAACAAAAGCTATATTAATTACTATAAAAGGACCCTGCCGCCGCCACCGCCCACGGGTCTCGACACAATGGGGAACAGATGCCATCTCCAGCAGTGCAGCGGCTGTTCGGCGCCAGCTGCGGCCCTGGCCCGCATTGGCCTAGAAAATGGCATCCAACGCACAGCAGACACACAAGGCAGCCAAGCAGCCCATCAAACAGCCCTCATTGCCGCCGCTGGGCCTCTGCTGCTGCACATAGTACTGCTGTTGCGGCTGCTGCTGGTAATAGCCGCCTTGTGGGGGCCCCTGCTGGTAGCCGCCGTAACCTTGCTGGTTCGGGTAGCCCTGGTTCGGGTAGCCCTGTTGGTTTTGGTAGCCCTGGTTCTGGTAGCCCTGGCTATAGCCTTGCTGGTAGCCTTGCTGCTGGTAGCTCGGCTGCAGCGTGGGCGCGTAGCCTCTGGAGGATTCGTAGTTCTCTGTGGGCACGGATGCCTTGCTTTCGCTGTTCCAGTTTGGAGGAGCGCCGGTAGGGGGGTTGTAGTTGGACATGAGGAGGAAGGTGTGTTTGAGTGACCACGAAATAGGGCCGCGGCTAGGTGCAGGAGACGTGGGGCTTGGCATCTGGTGCCGGGCCGGGCGGCGCCGCCGGCAGCGCGAGGACCCCCGCGGGCGGCGGTGGCGGTCCACGCATTGGAGAGCCGCCGCGGGGTCGGGGCGGCCGAGGCTGCTATCGGAGGGTGGGCGCAGCCTTGATGGCCGGGCCGACCCTGGGGCCTTTCTGCAGGACCGGCACCGGACGGTGCGAGGCGGAACCGACGGTGCGAGGCTGTAGCGGAGCACGAAACCCGCACCGGGAACAGACGCACCGGGGACCGAGGGGCGCAAATCCGGAGGCTCGTGAGCCTGCTGTGGGTTGCACGTGAGCCTGCTGTGGGCAGACCGGGGAGGGCCCGGAGCCACATCGGGCTGGAGGGGCGGCTGTGTGCCGGACGGGCCGGTGCCAAGGCAGGGCCCACGGCAAGTGTAGCCGCACTGGCCGACCGCATACGGCAAGCCCGACACCCGCCCCGGCGCAGTGGGGGCGGGGGGACCAAACAAAGAGGGCCTTATCTACCCCCCGAACGTCGCCCCACGCCCACGGGGCCGGCCCGCGGCCGACGCTACGGTGCTCGTAAACCGGTTTTGAGGGTGCGGCGGAATGTGCACATACCGGCCAGTTACGCGTAGCGAGTCACGAGAAATCTCATCACCAACTGCAGAGGTCTCGGCCAATTTCCCAGGTGTGGAGGAGTCGGGACTCCACAGTGCGGGGCCGGCGGGGGTTTCTACCGCTGGGGAATGGGGGAGCCGCGGCGCCAGATCTGGGACTCCGCAGACTGCGGCCGCCCAGGGGCGCAGCGCGGAGCACACGATAAGCTTCGTCGACGGATCTTATGACCAAAACCGTCAATTCTGGTTGAGAGCGCGAGCCAGGTCTCTTATCTGGTGCTATGACGTGCGCACGGCGTTCACCTCTGTACACGACAAGGTGCTCCATCTGACTCGCGGCCCATCTGCATGGCCCCATCTGCTGGGCACCATTGGGCACCATTGGGCACCATCTGCTTGTGCACCCTGCTTGGGTAGAATTCACGGCAGCAAGCCCCAGCAAGATCGCAGGCTGTCTGGTGCGACGGGCGCCAGCTGGCCATTTCACTTCGCCGAGGTTGTGCCCGCGGCCAGAGAACCTGCATTTTTTCGGTGCGGCAAAACAGCAAACGCGGCGCATGTGTGCGCGTGGCGGCAATGACGTATCCTGCCGTTCGATTGTCGAATGGGTCTTGTCCCGAGATGAGCTCCGCCAGGTGTGGCGTTTCATATCTGACGATCCAGCTATAAGTATATCCTGGACGCTGAATGTTTCCCCCCATCACCTTATCTGATGCCTAGCTCATCGTCAGCTTCCTCGCTCGAGAGCTCAAGTGACCAAAAAGGCACCGACTTGAAAATCACCGTCGTGGTTTCCGACCCGGAGAAATTCCAGAAGGACGCACAAGAGGATGACTGGCTGTTCCACAGCGGAAACGTCGAGGAGATGGATAACTCGCCCTATCCAGAAGTCAGAGCCTCCGTCGGGTTGGACATCGACTTGGAGACCAACATCAACCACTGGAGAATGTGGTTCTTGACCATCGTGTTCACAATTGTGTTTTCAGGCGTCAACATCTTCTTTTCGTTACGGTACCCTTCCATGTCCCTCAGCTCCATTGTTGCGCAAGTGGTGTCTTTCCCCATTGGATGCGCCTTGGCAAAACTTCCAAAATACAAACCCAAGTTCTTGCCCGACTTCTTCCAATTGAACCCGGGGCCCTTTTCCAAGCAAGAGCATGCTTTGCTTACAATCGTCATTTCTTTGACCGGCTCAACCTCCTATGCCATGTACATCTTGAATGCTCAAACAAACTTCTATTACCAGAATGTCAAAGTGGGGTATCAGATCTTATTGGTTTTGTCTGTCCAATTATTGGGCTACGGTGTCGCAGGAATCACCCGTAGATGGATTGTATACCCAGCATCAATGGTTTGGCCTCAAGCTTTGGTCACAACTTCCCTTTTCACCACTTTGCATGACAACAAGAGCGACGCATTGAACACCTTGAAAGCAAATGGCTGGACCATGTCAAGATACAAGTTCTTCGTGTTGGTTTCTTCCTTCAGTTTTGTTTTCTACTGGCTTCCAGGATATTTGTTTAAGGCCTTGTCTTATTTCAGTTTCATCTGTTGGATTGTTCCTAAGAATATTATTGTCAACCAGCTTTTTGGTGTCGAGTCTGGCCTTGGGCTCATTCCAATTTCCTTTGACTGGACGCAAGCCACACAAGCACTGAACACATCTCCATTAGCTACTCCTGCCTGGGTTTCTGCCAACACTTACGGCTCGGTTTTCATTTTTTACATTTTGATTTTGCCTATCTTGTACTACACAAACACCATGTACGCCAAGTACATGCCAATGATTTCCACCACCACATATGACAACACGGCTAAGAAATATAACGTGAGCAGAGTTCTTAACAGCAAGTTGGAATTTGACGAACAAGGATACAAGGCTTATTCTCCTTTGTTCGTTCCATTCTCCTATTTACTTTGCTATGCCCTCAGTTTCGCTGGTGTGGTATCTGTCTTCGTACACTGTTTTTTAAACCATGGGTCTGACATCTTTAAGAAGCTTAAAAACCAGAAGCATGGAGGTGAAGACATTCACAAGAGAATGATGAATAATTTCAAGGAAGCACCAGACTGGTGGTATTTGGTATTATTTGTCATTTCTGCCGTTCTTGCATTTGTTACTATTTGCAAGTACGAAACTCAATTGCCATGGTGGGGTCTCATTATTGGTCTTTTGCTTGTGACAGCCAATTTCATCCCTCAAGGTTTGCTTGAAGGTATTACTAATCAATATGTGCCTTTGAATATTATTACTGAGCTTTTGGCGGGCTACATTTGGGAAGGTAAACCAATCGCGAACATGATGTTCAAACTTTACGGCTACATTCCTATGAGGCAAGGTCTTGACTTTTCCAGAGACTTAAAAGTCGCCCAGTACATGAAAGTTCCTCCTCGCATTTTATTCTGGACTCAAGTAGTGGGTACCATCATATCTTGCTTTGTTAATGTCGGGGTTCAACAATGGATGCGGTTCCACATTAAAGATTTCTGTTCTAGTACCCAAGTTGATGGCTTTATCTGTGCGGATGGCAGAACCATCTTCAATGCTTCCATCATTTGGGGTGCGGTTGGCCCAGCAAAGTTGTTCAATCCAGGAAAGCGTTACAATGCTTTCATGTACTTTTTCCTCATTGGTTTAATCGTTCCATTCATTGCCTTTTACTTTAAAAAGAAGTACCCTAAGCATTGGATTGCCAAGTTTAACGCACCGGTATTCTTCACAGGTCCAGTTAACATCCCTCCTTCGACTGTTTACAACTACTCGTTGTATTTCATCATTTCATACGGATTCAACCACTACATCAGAAAGTGGTACAAGCTTTTCCACATCAAGTATACTTATATTTTGTCGGCGGCCATCGACTCCGGTGTGTCGATTTCTGCGGTTATCATATTCCTTTGTGTTTCTTACCCAGCGGGTGCGCTCACATGGTGGGGTAACACTGTGTACAAGAACACTTACGACTATGACTACGCCAAATTCTATACATTGGGTGCGAACGAAACCTTTGGTCCTAAAACCTGGTAATATATATTAATAGAATCGTCTCATACTAGAACAAGCCCGTACATCTGTGCAACAAATACCCGTCACCGCGTGCTGAGACTTTCACCCGTGCGGGAATTTACATTGCCTAAAGGAGTCCATCGAGTAATAATATAGATAAAAATTTTCCCTCTAAATGCAGGTCAGAAACCACGTTCGGCTGCAATGAATCCAGAGTACTTGGCAGAAATGCTCCGGAAAAGTGCCTTGCCCATGTTTTGTAATTGAAAGCACTGAAAGTATAGCCCTTAATTGCCATAATTATGTTCTACACATCAAAACTTCTCTGCTTTTATGTATGGTGCCGTGGATAGGATGAAGATGACGATGCGCTAAGCATCTAGACACTAATTACCCACTGAAGCATTCCACAAATACCGGGACAGATGTAGTCGGAGGAGTGATGTCCTTAATATACTCTGAAGCATTTATCTCTCGCTCAAACCCAAAAAGTAGCCCAGTTTGACCCATTTCCCTAATTTCGTCCAGGTGACATGGGCCGGATTTGCATCACGTGTGAACACATAGGGCTAGAAGCCTAATCCGTATTGTCCCGATTAGGAAGGTATACTCACATGTTCAATACAAAACCGACAAAAATCAAATATTTGAGCACGCGCACCTGCACACAGAAGCGCACAAAAATTTTCACTAGTCGCTACTGCTCGCGACTATTTTTCTCTCCCGCTAGTTCAACTTTTCTTCTCCATCCAAAGTAAAATGTCTGACGTCGAGGAACAACCACAACAAATCGAAGAGCAAATCGAGGAGCCAGTTGTGCAACAAGAGTTGCAATTGGTTGAGTTGGCTACCGCCATCCCAGCTGATGTTCAAGCTGCTCAACAAGAGATCAAGTTGTTCAACAAGTGGTCTTTTGAGGACATCGAGGTCAAGGACGTTTCCTTGGTTGACTACATCCAAGTCAGATCTCCTGTCTTCATCTCCCACACTGCTGGTAGATACGCTTCCAAGAGATTCAGAAAGGCTCAATGTCCAGTTATTGAGAGATTGACCAACTCTTTGATGATGAACGGTAAGAACAACGGTAAGAAGTTGAAGGCCGTCAGAATCGTCAAGCACGCTTTGGAGATCATTGCCGTTTTGACCGAGCAAAACCCATTGCAAGTTGTTGTTGACGCTGTTGTCAACTCTGGTGCCAGAGAAGACTCCACCAGAATCGGTTCTTCCGGTACCGTCAGAAGACAAGCTGTCGATGTTTCTCCATTGAGAAGAGTTAACACTGCCATCGCTTTGTTGACCATCGGTGCTAGAGAGGCTTCTTTCAGAAACGTCAAGACCATTGCTGAATGTTTGGCTGAAGAGTTGATCAACGCTGCCAAGGGTTCTTCTACTTCTTACGCCATCAAGAAGAAGGATGAGTTGGAGAGAGTTGCCAAGTCCAACCGTTAAAGTGGTTGTTACGTGGTCCATGTATTGTATATTTTCATACTAAAAGTCATTTTAATGTTACTTTCTTTGTACGATCTCCAACAATATCGGTGACTACTGTAGAGTAATCTTTGTCTTCTATGGCGCTCAACCCTTTGTTGAAAACTGGATGAGCTGCATTGGGCCGAAGAAAAAAGACCTCTAGCAATTTAACATGGCTTTGCATACTCGCAAACATCAAGCACGTTTCAATCGATAAGAGCTCAGCATGAACCACTGTGCAATGCATCAGAGAGGCTTCTTTCGTAGCTGCCAACTAAAACGGAGCTCTGCATACCCTATAATTGGCATTTAATATTTTAATCTCATTTGGCTGCCTCCACCGAGAATCTAACTAGGAAGACCAATGGTTCTATTTTCATACTTTGATCGCTTTGACAAGGAGAATAGCTCTGAACGCATTTACCGGTGAGTTGGACATGATACTATCTATTACTCTTGAGAATGTATTCCCTCCATGCATCATCATGTCTATTATGCTACTTAGGGAATTTATACGCGGACAGCAATATAATTATGCAATTACTGATCAGCGACATGCACTGATATTGATCTTGCCTCATACACGAAGAGGGTAAAACATCCGAACAAAAAACATCATGATGGATGGTCTCAATAACTTATTATAGCGATCAATTCGGGCCTGCAAAATGATAAACTCTTCACATGCTTTTTCCTCTTCCATATTTTGGCTGGAGTTAACGTCATTCTCACCAAAGCTTTGTTTTTGCTTTATTTCTTCCGTCGCATCGTGTCTGCGCTTTTTGAAAGTAAACCTCACACTCCACTCTCGAATCACAAGTAGAATGACCAATCCACCAAAGAAGCAGCATCCAGAATAAATTTGGGCATGAGCAAAATTGTTAGACTGACCCGTTGTTTTAAGCTTGAGTGCAATCACTTCCGCCGGAAGAGAAAACAGACCAACAACGATATTCAATGTGCTCCATACCGCCGGAAGCTTTTCAGATTTACCACTCAAGTTTAGTAAGTCTAATGCTGAAGATTGTGCCATTGTGCTTCCCACTCCTATTCCGAGTCCAATGAGTATCGCCAATACTATTAATTCAGCATAAGTAGTGGCATTCATCCAATAAGCGAAGTTCAATACTCCAACATAAACACAGACAATGCTTGCAGTATTATATCTGCCAAAAGCATCTCCAATTTGCCCAATTGACGGTCTACCAACAACTTGCGCCGCATTCAAGATGGCTAACAAGTTAGATGCCTTTGATTTTGATAATCCTATCTGAGTAGCGTAGTTGGCAAACGAATAGAGAATAATAACATACGCCATAACAACCACTCCAAACCAAATAGCAATAAGCACAAGAGGGTAGCATTTGAACTCGGTGAAATCGAAAATTGTTTTGACATGAACCATAAATATTTTGAATGATACAGAGGGCCTCAGTATCTTTCGATGATTTCTTGGCCTCGTAAATGCTGTTGCAAACGAAGACACTGCAAAAGTGATTATTCCAACCATTCTTAGACCCCATTTCTGATCTCCGCTGTCTTGAATAACCTTGTTAACCGCCAAAGAAAATATCACTCCACCTAGACCAGCACCAGATACAGCTATACCCATTGCAGCTGACTTACGCTTATCAAACCATGTAGAGATGAGTAGTGTTCCTGGAATGAAAATTAGGGTGAAGGACAACCCAATCATAATACCTTCACAAATAAATATTTGCCAGAACTCCTTGCAGATAGAAGCAAGAATGTACCCGGCTGTTTGAAGGATGATGCCCATGCAGAGAACTTTCGTGTGGCCGAAAAGTTTTACCACTAGTACACTGAATGGCGCAAGGGATTGCGCCAAAAACACAATAACTCCTCCCATGAGCGCATACTCATACATAGAAGCGCCAGGAAAGGAGTTCGAGTCTAAGTAGTAGTCCAAGAACACACCAAATGCAGCATTCACACCCCAGGTCGAAAGTATCTGAAGCATCAACAAAAAGGCTTGCCAAAAGGCAAATGCTCCATCAACAGGGTAGTCGTCATCTGTTTCCTCCAGGTCAATATCGGCTTCGGAACTGGCATACCGGGAAGAATTCTCCAATTTTTCCATTAATGTTTGTTCAGGGAACTGATCTTTGTATTTTTGTAGTTCTTCGTTGTCGAGGTGATGGTCGTCTTTGATGGCAGTGATTATTCTAGATAATTCGGAAACATTGGTAGGATTCCGGGATAATCTCTGTTCGCAATGTCCATTGACCCGATGGGTAGACAACACATGAGGTTCGTACTCCAATGGTTCACTCTTAACCAGCTCCAAAGATGACCTCAGAGAGTCCAGCATTTTTGTTGTAGCCAGAGTAAAAAAAACGGTCCTTTGATGAGGTATGGTGCGGGTTATCGATGAGTAATATCATCGCGGAGTGCGGGGACCGCTTGTCCAGGTATACAGAGACGGAAATAACAGGTGAGACCAGTATTCCCGGTACATAAGCGCAAACAGGCACGGTGTAGGAAAATGAATGAATTCTCTATATGGACCGGTAGATAAGGCTTGTGGTGACTGAATGCGATTGCAAAGATGTGAACCCAAAGCTTCACATGTATCGCGTGAGGGTAGATTTACGGCTAGCTGCTGGATACATGTACACGTATGGGTCGAAGCAGATTTCGTCCTTTTTAGGAAGGACAACGGGTGGTTTCTGTGCTCCTGGAGGTAATTGCGGCTTCCCGGAGAAACGGATCGGACATGTTACTATGCAATTTGTTAACCTGGTGCGGCTTATGGCCAATTCGGTCTCGGCAATAAGGCAGAGAATGAAGGATTAGACACAGGAAGCTGGACCACTTTCTGCAGGATGGGTTACTTTTCCTGAGTCGTGCCGAAGTGTGCTGCGTTTGTTACTGCGGTTTGGACTCTCGTTGCCTAATTCGGATTTGAATATGGCCAAATGCTGATGTAGTAGTAGCTTGGGTGCAACCACCAGAAGAATCAAGTCAAGTACTTTCTCAAGGCTGACATCTACAAGGAACAGCTGCAAAAAAAATGACGTAAAAGTATTTCTCCTTTATTAATTTCCTTTCCTATACACGAAGAGGGTAGAACATACGGACGAAAAACATGAGGACAGAATTACCCAAGAGCCTGTTGTAACGAACTAGTCTTTCCCGAAGAATAGTATCATCCTCGTACTCCGCCGCTTCCTCCTTCCCTTCTTGGCATTCTTCTTTCTCGATTGTATTCCCATTCATGCCCAATGCTTCAACCGCTTGCTTTCTTCTCTTCTCAAACACAGCGCGCACCGCCCATTCTCTGTTCACCAAAAGAAGCAACAATCCCAAAAAGAAGCAGCTCCCAGAATAAGTTTGGGCATGGGCAAAATTGTTAGCCCTTCCCGTCGTCTTAAGCTTGAGTGCGATCACTTCAGCCGGGAGGGAAAACAAGCCAACAACAATATTCAAAGTACTCCAAACCGCAGGAATCTTTTCTGGGGTACCAATCAACTCTAAGGAGTCCAATGCCAATGATTGAGCCATGGTGCTTCCTATTCCCACAGGACCTCCTAATATGAAAGCGAGAACGATTAGTTCTGCGTAGGTTTTGGCATGCATCCAGAATGCAAAAATTAAAATCCCAACATAGGCGCAGAAGAAGCAAGCCGTATTGTATCTTCCGCATGCATCACCAATCTGGCCTACAGTGGGCCTTCCAATCAGCTGTGCTGCGTTCAAGATGGCCAATAAGTTGGAAGCCTGGTCCCTGGATAAACCAATTCCGGTCGCATATGTCGTGAAGGAGTAAAGAACAATGACATATGCCATCACCACTACTCCAAACCAAAGAGCAATGATGCAAAATGGGTAGAGCTTGAATGCGCTGAGGTCGAAGATAGCCCTGAGGCTCGCCATGATGTACAGTCTGGTGAGTGTGTTTCTGTACTTGAGCTTTGGCATCTTGTGCTTGTTTCGAGGTCTCATGAACGTCGTTGCAAAAGAAGACCCGGCAAACGTAATGAATCCGGTCACTCTCAAAGCCCATTTTTGGTCTCCTGTTGCTTGTATCACTCTGTTGATCACTAGGGAGAAGACGACACCTCCTAGACCAGCACCGGCCACTGCCAATCCCATTGCCGCCGACTTCCGCTTGTCAAACCATGTGGGGAGGATAAGTGTTCCAGGCAAGAAAATCATGGTAAATGATAAACCCACCATGATGCTCTCGCAGATGAAGATCTGCCAAAATTCAGTGCAAATGGACGCGAGCATGTACCCCAGCGTCTGGATGATGATACCCGCCACAAGGACCTGTGTCTGGCCAAAAAGCTTCACTATTAGCACACTGAAGGGAGCAAGGGATTGGGCCAAGAACACAATGACACCTCCCATGAGCGCATAGTCGTACATGGACGCACCGGGGAAGGCGTTTGCGTCCAAATAGAAGTTGAAAAACACACCGAATGCCGAATTCACACCCCAGGTGGAGCAGATCTGGAGCATCACCAAAAACGCCTGCCAGAATGCAAATGCACCATCGATCGGGTGGTCATCGTCAGTTTCCTCCAAATCCAGGTCGGCGCCAGGCTCGGGTTCTGCGCACTTGGAAGAAATCTCCAATTGCTCCATGAGCATCTGCTCAGGGAGGCGATCCTTGTAACTTTCGAGCTCTTCGTTGTCAAGCTGGTGGTCATCTTTGATTGCACTGATGATTCTGGATATTTCCGATGCATTGGTGACATGTCGAGATAAGTGCACACTGTGGTCGTGGGATGTGTGGGTTGCCAATGGCTGGGGGTTGTATGCCAAACCGCCGGACTTGTCCAGTTCCAACTCCAGCTCCAAAGAGGAGGTCAGATACATCAGCATGTTTCACTGGGGCCGCCTGGTAATTTTCTACCGTGTGGACATGGTGGAATATAGGCTAGCTTTATGCATGCGAATTTTGAGATGCACTCCGATGAGTAATGATAGCGTCTGCATGCGTCGGGCGGGCGCCAAATTCCTTGTTCGCGGATCAGGCGCGATTTCTCCGATAAGTTTCATATGGTCGCATTACCTAATCTAGAAGCGGTGGTGGCTACCAGGGCAAGGAATGGTGGCTGTATGCCCAGACTTATAGCTACAGCGATTGGGGCCGGTCATAAGAGCCGGGTGCGGGCGCTGTTGAAGGGGGATCGGCTATATCCTGTGTGGGCGGTCGGATACTACGCTATTAGGAACGCGGTCTTCACTACCGTTGCATTTGCCGCACCCGCCACGGGCCGATACAAGTATCCCTTGCAAGTCTATACAAACCCTGCAAGCCGATAAGGCCATAAATTCTACAACCATACAACGTGACTGAAACTCCAGTGGTAAAAATACACTGATACAACTGCACTGGTAGAACCGATACACTGATACATCTACCACCAACTCTGCCACCTACCAACTCTACCACCAACTCTACCAATTCAACTCTACCACCTACCATCTCTACCACCTACCATCTCTACCACCTACCAACTCTACCAATTCAACCGATACAACCGATACAACCGAGTGCAGCATTGACTCCTGTTGTCGTAAACATCAATATTTCATTTGAGAAGAAAGGGTACGTATGACTGGATGTACCGGCTAACAGTGTTGATCCAATGTCATGTTATACTAGGCGTGTAGTGTCTGTGTCACCTCAGGACCAGTAAGGAAGAGCGACATTTTCACTTTTCTTATTCTCATAGTTGCTACTGGTCTTACATGTGGGGTAGCCTTCGTCTTGCAAGATAATAAGTACGGCCGATACAAGCCTGCACGCGGCGATAGTTGCATCAACGGTATGCCTGCGCGTGTCTTGGTGTCGCCCCAGTACATCCCAGTGCCTGGAACCAGCCCAAATACCAGCAAGCCCGGATGCACGGGCGCTGATTGCAGCCGGATGGCTGTCGTCGCCAGCATGCAAGATCGGGGCAGACCCTGGTGTGCTGGAGAGACGTCACGGCGCAAGGTCGTGCACAGCCCAATTCCTATAAGTGGAGCGGCGGAGACATCACCAACGCCACATGTCTGGGTCTTCCGAGTTTCTCCCCAAGGGAATCGACCTTGTGCAAAAAGCAATTGAGGCAGACACTGCCACGCGATATGAAGAGGCGTACAAGCTCTACTACAACGGCTTGGACTATTTGATGTTGGCGCTCAAGTACGAAAAGAACCAAAAGTCCAAGGAGTTGATCAAGTCCAAGTTCACGGAATACTTGACGCGCGCAGAGCAATTGAAGGAGCATTTGGAAAAGCAGCAGGCCCAGGGCGGCAGCGCGGCCGAGCTGTCCGGATCCGGCTCCACCAAGGCAAAAAAGACCGGCGAAGGCGACGACGAAGACGCTGACACCAAGAAGCTCCGCGGCGCGTTGGCCGGCGCCATTTTGTCGGAAAAACCCAACGTCAGCTGGGATGACATTGCCGGCTTGGACGCGGCGAAGGAGGCGTTGAAGGAGGCGGTGATCTTGCCCGTGAAGTTCCCCCACTTGTTCACCGGCAACAGAAGACCCACCGCGGGCATCTTGTTGTACGGGCCGCCCGGAACAGGTAAGTCGTACTTGGCCAAGGCGGTGGCGACGGAGGCGAACTCCACGTTTTTCTCCGTGTCGTCGTCCGACCTTGTGTCGAAGTGGATGGGCGAGTCGGAAAGATTGGTGAAGCAGTTGTTCACCATGGCGCGCGAGAACAAGCCGTCCATCATCTTCATCGACGAGGTGGACGCCCTCTGCGGGCCCCGCGGGGAGGGCGAGTCCGAGGCGTCGCGGAGAATCAAAACCGAGCTTTTGGTGCAGATGAACGGCGTGGGCAACGACTCGGGCGGCGTGCTCGTGTTGGGCGCCACCAACATCCCGTGGCAGTTGGACGCGGCGGTGCGGCGGCGCTTTGAGCGCAGAATCTACATTGCGTTGCCTGATGTGGAGGCCCGCATGCGCATGTTCGAGTTGAACATTGGCACTGTGTCGTGCGAGTGCACCCAGCAGGACTTGCGGGTGTTGGCGGAGATGACCGACGGCTACTCGGGCCACGACATTGCGGTGGTGGTGCGCGATGCGTTGATGCAGCCCATCCGGAAGATCCAGCAGGCCACGCACTTCAAGACGGTGGAGGTGGACGGGGTGGAGAAAGTCACGCCCTGCTCTCCCGGCGACGCCGGTGCACGAGAAATGAGCTGGCTCAATATCGGCACGGACGAGTTGCAGGAGCCAGACTTGACCATCAAGGACTTCATCAAGGCGGTCAAGAACAACCGGCCCACGGTCAACGCGCACGACATTGAGAACCACGTCAAGTTCACAGACGACTTTGGCCAGGAGGGCAACTAGGCCGCTTATAGAACAGTAGCACTAATCTGACACTGCAGAGAGCTTGTCTCGCCCCTATTGATGTTCTTTAGAAAGGGCGGAGCAGAAGCCGGCCGTCTAGGCTGGCTGCGGGCACAAGGTTGTAATCGTGCAGATGTTGCAGTCATGGGAATCTTGAGTGTCGTCGCCATAGCCTATCACGTAGCCTATCACGTAGCCCGTCTTAAATATAATCGTACATTGGGCGCCTCGGGCGCATCTATCTTCTGGAAGGTGATCTCTCTCTCATCCGCGAGGCAAACAAGTCCTCTTCGTCGTCCTGGTCTCTTTTGGTCGCCTTGAGCTTACTGGCAAATAAGTCCTCCTCGGCATCTTCTCTTCTGTCTCTGCCTCGTCTAGCGGCGGGCCTCGGCCGCGGCTTGGTCCGGTCCGGTTCGCCATGGAGCAAATAGTAGCGAGAGTACGCCCCGGCGTTCTTGACCTTGCGGTCCAGCTGCAATGACTGTCTGGCGTACAACACCACCGCGCTCTCGTCTTCGTCCATCGCGCTCTGCTTTCGAAGCTCCTCGTCCCGGCTCTCTTTCTTTGCCGAAAACAAGTCTTGCTCCGGGGCCTGGCGGTCCTGGTACTTGTGGAACGCAATGGTGGGGCTGTATGGCTTCGCCTCTCTCTCCTGGATTATCGACGACACGTACTCCTGGGAGAAATCGCTCTCGGGCTCGACGCTGTTGGGCCCGGCCGAAACCGACAAGGCGTTCAATCCGAGTGCCGCTTCCTCGTGGGTCTTGAACACCACGTTGGCGGAAGAGTCGTCGATCCACTGGATGCGGAACAACACCGTCCGCTCGTTCGCAACATACTCGTCGTCCTGTTGTGTGTAGTTCAAGTAGTAGTCGACAAAGCACTTGATGTCGTCGGTGGACAAGTTGTCCACTCCGCGCAAGTGGACCGCTTCAGGGCGGAGGGTTTCCGTCACGCCGTTGACAACAACCTCCACCTGTTGCTCCTTCAATGTTTCCTTTTGCTTGTTTTCTTCATCGACAGTTCGGGTCATGAACCCGCCGTACGGTGCTGGATCCATGGTGTAGTGGAGGATGAAAAATGCGCGTGGAGTGTAGGAATACACCGGCCACCGGACTGGGCAGAAGTGGTGGAGAGCTGCGCCGCTCCCTGAAACATGCAGATGCATGCTCGAATGGGGGTGTCGCTGCTCCTACGGTGTGTTTTTGCATGTGCGTGCTTGTCGTACTGATGCACCTGTTTTGGTCACTTCAGTGCGGTTTCTAAGGCGGTGGGACAGGCCCTTATTTTACTGTCATCAGCGTCTATTACTATGGAGTATGGGTCTTTGGGGTCTGTGGGGCTGTTGGGTCTTTGGGGTCTGTGGGGCTTTTGGGCCCGTGGGGCCTGTTACTATGCATTATTGTCATCGTTTACTGCAGAGGCGTCCTCTCTGACAAAAAGCACATTGTTGCACCGGATGAAAATCTCGCCAATCTTCTCCTCTCTCTTGCCCTCGGCGTCACGGATAACCTCGTATGCATCGTCAAGCTGGAAATTCATGTAGTTATCGATCGACAAGAGCGTGCCCTTGTATTCTGTTTTGTTCCACTTTAGGCGTACGATAACCTGCTTGTTTAGAAGCGTCTTCAAGAAAGGCTTGGGGTTTATGGGTTGGAACTGTCGTTAGTAAAAGTGCTTGGCGGCCGAAGAACACGCAGGGGGGCACGTGTGAATACGTACGCTAGACATGATACTCAAAGAGAAGATGTATCTGGGTATATCTTGGCCGCGCCACATGTAGGACCAACACTGCTCCCCGCCCCGGGCACCCCCACCACCGACAAAAAATATTTCTTGCGGCAGAATCCTGAAGGACGTCTCTGCTTCTCCAGCCCATAACCCTCCGCCACGCCCCGTAACTGGGGCCGTCTTGGGCCGCTCCCGCCGGGGCACCTTGTTCTATGTGCACACCCACCCACCACCTAGGGCCCGCGTTAGTAGCTCTCCGACTCTCCACTGGGCCCGTATGTCGCTATCTGCTGTTTTGGCTGCCGGGGCTGCTGTTCGGTTCGCCGTGCCGACGCTTTTGCCTCATGTGACTCGCGCGTTGGCGTCCACGCCTCAGATCTCCACTCCCATCGACTCGTTCCGCTCGATTCAAGAGGCGTTGTTCTTTTTGGAAAATGACATTGACGTGTACGACGGCGGAGTGGTGCACCACCCTCCATTGCTCGTGGCGGTCTTCAGAGTGTTGCAAGACGTGATTCCTGCGGGCTACAGAGATGCGGTGGTCAACCTTCTCTTTGCCGCGGTCGACGTGGGCGTTGCTATCAAGCTCGTCAACTTGAACAAGTGGTACAACGCGCACCAGGGGAGCAAAGTGAAGCGGTCGTTCGTGGGCTTCAGCGACAGCTTGATTGCGGCCTTCTACTTGTTCAACCCTCTCATGGTGTTGACCAACTGGGCCCATTCGACTCAGCCAATCACCTATTTCCTCATTGTGGAGCTGATGGCCCAGGTGCTCGTGGACAAGAACACTTTCCGCGGCGCCATTGCCTTGGCGGTCGCGGCGTACTTTTCTTACACTCCTGTTTTCCTCATCTTCCCCTTGGCCGCCTTGGCGTACGCCGTGGCGCCCCACCGCGACTGGAGGGTCCAGATTTTCCAATCGCTGGCGATCTTCTTAGCTGCCGTCACCATGTTGCTTCTCTTGTCGTTTGTGTTGACGGCGCTGCCTGACTTCCTCTGGCAGTGCTATTGGCCCATGGTTCTGTTCCTGAAGATCGCCCCCAACATGGGGCTTTGGTGGTACCTTTTCACCGAGATGTTCGACTTCTTCACCCCATTGTACCGTGGCATCTTCAATTTGTACACGTTTGTGTTCATCTTGCCCATCACGGTGCGCCTTTTCGAGCCGGCGGTGCTGCCTCGCACCGGAGACTCATTTTTGGCCATGGTGATGTGCTACTTGTGGCTTTCGTTCACCAAGCCGTACCCTATTGTGGGAGATCTTGGGTTTGCGTTGTCGATGCTCCCCATATTCAAGAATACCGTGATTCCGCGAACCAAGTTCTTGCCTGCGACTGCGTTGTTGCTCATTGTGTGCTTGCTCTTGGCGCCAATTTTCTACTACTGCTGGATTGTGTTGGGCAACGGAAACAGCAATTTCTTCTATAGCATGGATCTAGTCTGGGCCGGTGTGCATGTGTTGCTCTTTTTGGACTTCATTTGGGGTCGTTTGGTGTACGACTACATTCAGACCAACAATGTGGAGAAGCCAGAGGAGCTTCGGCTCACCCAAATCTGAGCATTTACCTCGTCATTATATACTTCTGTACGTTTGATGTAGACTGACAAGTGGCCAGAGATCCACCAATATCAGCACCAATAGCACCAATAGCAAAGGCACCAATAGCACCAATATCAAGCGGTGCAGATTATGTAAAGAATGCGCTAACCCACTCACCCACCAATTTCTACTACACTGACTCCTGCTCTTACCTGGTATTCGCAGTTTTTCCCACGGTCAAAGCTTGTTGCACAATAAGCGCAAATAAATAAACGCACAGAATGTCGAAAAAAAGCGAAAAAGATGCTGCGCAAGATCAAGCCACGGTGAACATCCTCCGGCCCCTACAGACCCGCTACGTTTCTCTCTTCGACACTGTTGTCGGAACCCACCCCCACCAATTGGCATCCTGCAGACAATAGCCGGTCGCTTCTACCGGGCACGGCGCCATGGCTTCAACACGACAAGAAACCACGCCCAGCAGGGCAAGACACACACGGGAAGCGTCCCCACCCGCCCCCTCCGCCTCCCCGACCCGGCTCCCGCATCTGGGACCGGTCCCAACCCCAAGCCGCGCACGTGACCCGCAGCCAATCACCGGCACCAAAATTCGCATTTCCACCCGCCAGAAAAAAAACCACCTCCACTACTCCAACCCCATCATGTTGTCCCGTGTTTCCGCCCGTGCCTACAGCACCGCGCCCGTGAAGTTGGTTGCCAGAGATGCCGCCGGCAGCTTGTCCACCCTTTCCGTTGTGGTCAACAACGCCGGCTCCAAGGCTGGCAAGTCCGGTGTGGCCCACTTGTTGTCCAAGTTTGCGTTCCTCAACACCGAAACCAAGTCTGCGTTGAGATTCACCAGAGAGTCCGAGCTCTTGGGTGGCCAGTACTCTTCCCACGTCACCAGAGACGCGGTGGTTCTCTCCGCCACGTTCTTGAAGGAGAACTTGCCTTACTACGTCGAGGCGTTGGGCAACACTGTGGCCAAGCCATTGTTCAGACCACACGAGTTCTCCGAGCTCGTCGTGCCCGTGGCTGCGGCCGAGACCGCGGCCGCCAACGCCAGCAACGCCTTTGTTGCGCTCGAGGAGTTGCACGCGCTCTCGTTCAGAAAGGGCTTGGGCAATGCGTTGTACTACAACCCTGCCACCAAGGTGTCGTTGGATGACGTGACCGACTTTGCCGCGGGCGCCTACACCGCCGGCAACGTCTCCATTGTCGCCTCTGGCGTCAACAAGGCCGACTTGGCGTCCTTTGTGTCCGAATCGGCGTTCTCCGCTTTGCCTGCTGGCGCTTCCGCCGATGTCGCGGTCAAGACCTTCACCGGCAAGGAGTCGCGCGTGACCCGCGCCGGCGAGTCCGTGGCTGCCATTGCCGTGCCTGTGGCCAAGGCTGACTTTGCCAAGTACGAGGTGTTGTCCGCTGCCGTCGGCACCTCTGTCTTGAGCGGCGCCGAGTCTCCTTTGGCGCAGATCCCAGGTGCCGACTCCAAGTTGTACCAATACCAAGATGCCGGCTTGTTCGTTGTGTCTGTTGCTGGTGCCGACGCTGCTGCCGTGGCCCAGGGCATCAAGGCTGCCAAGAAGGCGGTGGACGCTGTTTCGGGCTCTGACTTGGCTGGTTCCGTCAAGGCGGCCGAGTTGGCTGTTGCCTTGCAAGAGTCGTTCGAGTTCCCAAGAAACATTGCCATCTCCGCTGACAGCGCCAAGGGTGTCAAGTTGGGCGCGTTCAACTACGTTGCCGTGGGTAACACCGACGTTTTGCCTTACGCCGACGAGTTGTAGGCCCCCCGCATATTCCACGACATTAGAAGTGCTCTGCATGCATTCTTATACGCATAAAAAGAATTCTGTGTATGCCGTAGTTGTGTTCCCCGAAGCCGGTGCTGGTGCCGGGAGGAGCTTGGGGAGAAACACCCGTACACCACACATTTTGCTTCCCCCCAAGGCAAGGGCCGCCCGCTCCGGTCTTGCCTACGCCGGGACACCAGAACGTGGTGCCGAAGCGCCACTCCCGTACACCGTAAGCCGTCGCGTGGCCCCAGAGGAGCCGCTGTGGCCGCTTCTGTCCTCGCCCCGAGGTCCTGCACAAAAGCCGCGAGTGCGTCCTCATCTCGACATTCTCGTCCACAAATCTTCCAAAACACCATCATCATGTCGGACGCTGAGGAGGCCTACAACGAGGCTCCAGAGAACTTCGAGGACTTTGACGCCCCAGATCACTTTTCGGACGACGAGTTCGCCGACCCAGACCCCGTGGCACCCCAGAAAGATGAGGATGCCGAGATGAAAACCGAAGACGGCAGAACTATTGTGCACGGAGGCTTCAGCGAGGCGGATGCGCAGGTGAGAGTCAAAACCACCAAAGAATTGGCCATCTCCAAGGAGGACAGAACCACCACGCCATACATGACCAAGTACGAGCGTGCCAGAGTGTTGGGAACCCGTGCGTTGCAGATTTCGTTGAATGCTCCGGTTTTGGTGGACATTGAGGGAGAGACCGACCCGTTGCAGATTGCAATGAAGGAGTTGGCGCAGAGAAAGATTCCGTTGGTTATCCGGAGATACTTGCCGGACGGCTCTTTCGAGGACTGGGGCTGCGACGAGTTGATCATCGACAACTAAAATAGTGTACATTAAACGAACTAGATGCGGATATGTAGGGGCCAGGAGCACTCGAGGGGCCAGGAGCACTCGAGGGGCCAGGAGCACTCGAGGGGCCAGGAGCACTCGAGGGGCACTCGACGGCCTACTCGATGTAGGCCAGAATCCAGTTCGAGCCGTAAAAGAGCTTCTTGCCATCCATCTGCTCCTTGACAAAGCCGCTGGTGAGCAGGTCAAACGCATGGCGCAGGAGGCGGTTGTCGCCCGAGCCAATGTCGCCGAGCTGCACCGAGCAGCACGCCTCCTTCAACTCGTCAAAGTCGACAATGAGGCTGAACCTGTTTTCTTCGGAGGCGAAGACCTTCAACGCGTTGACGATGGTGGTTTTGTCATCGACCTTGCTGAGCTCGGCCGCGATCACGTTGGAAAACTGGGCAAAGGTCATCAGGTCCTGGCCGCCAAGCATGGCGTGGAGCGCCTCTGTGGTGGGTAGTTCCAAGCCCAAGGTTTTGTGGACGTTGGCCAAGTCCGACACGGAGATCTTGCCGTCCTTGGAGTCGCTGTCAATCAAGGTGAAGGCATTGCGCACCTGTGTCTTCTGCTCGTTGGAGAGGGTGACAAGCGGCATGGCCGATAGAATGAGGAAGTACGGGAATAGAGGGAGGGTAGAGTGGGTGGAGTGGGCCATACGCAGGAGTAAACAAGCCAGGCCAAAGAGACACGCCATAGCTCCGTACCTGCCTCGGCCATCCGTCGGACACCACGTAGACCGACCAGCATAAACGACCCACCGGCATAAACGACCCACCGGCAAACGACCCACCGGCAAACGACCCACCGGCATAAACGACCCACCGGCCACACCGCCAACCGGCCACACCGACCTAAACCGCGCACACATCAACAGTCGCACAGTCAACAGTCAACAGTCAACAGTCGCACAGTCGCAGTCAAAAACACATCGCACACCCAATGGAGGAAGGCGCCCTATATAACCACCCCGTGGTGATCGACAACGGGTCCGGCAACATCAAGGCCGGGTTCGCCGGCGAAGAGAAACCCAAGTGCCTCTTCCCCTCGCTCGTGGGCACGCCCAAGTACCACAAGATCATGGCCGCCGCGCTGTTGTCGCCGTTGGAGGAAGGCGTGCTGAAGTACAACAGCACCGAGGCGTACGTGGGCAGCATCGCGCAGCAGAACCGCGGCCTCCTCCGCCTCCACCACCCGGTGGACCACGGCGTGGTCACGGACTGGGAACACATGGAGCGCGTGTGGCACCACACCTACACCCGCGAGCTCCGCACCGCGCCGGAAGACCACCCGCTCCTCATCACAGAGGCGCCGTTGAACCCGCGCGCCAACAGAGACCGCATGTGCCAGGTGATGTTCGAGACGTTCAACGTGCCGTGCGTGTACGTGTCGGTCCAGGCGGTGTTGTCGCTCTACGCGTCCGGGCGCACCACCGGCGTGGTGGTGGACTGCGGCGACGGCGTGAGCCACGTCGTGCCGGTGTACGAGGGCTTCACGCTCCCCACCGCCATCAAGCGCATGGACGTGGCCGGCCGCGACGTGACCGAGCACTTGGCGTTCAACATCCGCCGCATGCTGGGCGTGTCGCTCGCGTCGTCCTCGGAGTTGGACATTGCCCGCGCCATCAAGGAGAAGGTGTGCTACGTGTCCAAGGACCCCGTGCGCGACGAGAAGCTCTACAGCGGCCTGGCCTACACCCACTACCTCGCGCCGCTGCCCGCGGCCACCAACCACGAGGGCTCGGGCCTTTTCTCCGCGTACAAGCTCCCGGACGGCCACACCCTCAGCTTGGGCGTGGAGCAGTTCCGCGCGCCCGAGATCTTGTTCAACCCGCAGCTCGTGGGCGACGAGTCGCCGGGCATCCACGAGCTCACCGCGCTCGCCATCGCGAAAACAGACTTGGACTTGCGCCCGACGCTCTACCAGAACATCCTCTTGTCCGGCGGCACCACGCTTCTCCGCGGCTTTGGCGACCGCCTCATTTCCGAGCTCAAGGCCGGCTCCGCCTCCCCCAACGCCTACGCCGTGGGCCCGCGGCCCGCGGACGCCCGCGTCAAGATCAAAATATACGCGCCGCCGGAGCGCAAGTACAGCACGTGGATCGGAGGCTCCATTCTTGCCGGCCTTTCCACCTTCCGCAAGATGTGGGTCACGGCGCAAGAGTACGCGGACGACCCCGACATTGTCCACAAAAAGTGCATGTAGCATCACACCGCCGTTTTCGCCAACTTTTCCCCACGACGCCAAGCGCAGTCTCTGCAACAGTGCCTCCCTCCAGCCCCCACCTCCAGCCCCCACCTCCAGCCCCATATGACCACCTCCAGCCCCATATGACCCCACCTCCAGCCCCATAGGGCCAGACGCTGCTACTCCACCTCCAGCCCCATAGGGTCTGCTACTCCGCATCTGCACCGCAATGGCCCGCAATGCTACATACCATACCCTGTCACCCAACAGGCAAATATATCTTCAGTCTATACACCTAGATACAGTAGTATCTGTCACCAAAGTCGCCCAATCCAGGCACAATGTACTTGCTCTCGTCCAAGCACTTGTCGATACCCCCGGTGATGATCTTGACGCCCGGGTACTTTTGCTGGAAAGCAGCAATGCCTTCAGGCGCGGCCAACAAGTTCAAAAAGAAGATCCGGTCCATCTTCACTCCACGCGAGAGCAACACTTCCACCGCCATCATGGCGCTGCCACCAGTAGCCAACATTGGGTCCAACAAGAACACGTATCTGTCGCTGATATCCTCAGGCAACTTCTCGTAGAACAATTTGGGCATGGCGGTCTCCTCGTCTCTTTGAATCAAGATCTTTCCGATTCTGACGGATCTGCAACAGTCCCTCAAGCCTTGCTCCATGGACTCGCCCGCACGGACAATGGAAACACCGCAGATCTTTCCCAAAAACCGCGATCCTTCATATTCGTAGTTGCCGTGGCACTTGATTGTCTCCTGCTTCACCGGCAATTGGTTCAAGCCCTCTTCCACCAAGAGTCGGATGATTCTGTCGGAGTAGAACACAAAGTCACTTCTCTTGGTCAGCTTGTCTCTGATTATAGAGTACAACCCTATGAGCTGGTTGGTTTGCGGTAATAAGATCACGTTCTTGCTCACTTCGTTCGACATTCTTTATCTTGGTGTTGGATAAGTGAGAAAAATTGTTGCGACAGGATCACACGATGACCATCGCGATAACGGTGCCAAGATCCCACCCGAAAGAACAAATTATGTGTGTTTCACAATTTCATTGTCTTGGGTTCATTTTCAACCTAATTTCTTTCTACTGGGTACTTTTGGTTTCCTTGGCTGATTTTCGTGTCGGCCATGGATATTTCAAGTGGTGCCCAGATGTAGTCAGCGCAGCCCCCCAAGAAGAGGAAAGAAATTTGAAGCTTTGACGAATATCTCCCCCATGTGTATTCAGCTGTAGCTCACCAGCCCCGTTTAAAAGTTCAAAAGATACCGAAAATCAAGTGTGTCGACCATGCCAACACATCCGCATAATATCATCCAAGAGTGGTAAAAGGCTATCCAAGGGAAGCGAAGGTATCCAAGGGAAGCGAAGGTACCCAAGGGAAGCGGAGGCACACTGCTACCAGTCTTGGCATTTACAGTTAGGTACAGCCGACATACTGGGTGTTTATAAGTATACAATCATTGCTCAACGGCAAATGGGTTGGAAATGGCCTCGGTGCCGTTCAAAGGCGAGATGGTTAACAACTGTGGGCCCCTAACAATCACTGTGCCCAATTCCCTCGTCTTGTCGGTCAATATGGCGTCATCTTCACTGTCTCTGAGCAGTTCCACCACTTGCTCCAAAACCAAGTTCATCAACTGGTCGTAGCCCTTCAAGACACCAACAACCTGTCTTCCGCCAATAAATTTGACCACCACTTTCTGGTCGTAGTACTTTTTCAAGTCCAAAATCGCCTCTTTCTTTGGTCTGTCTTGTCTCGCGGAATTGGGTCTTCTGTCATTGCGCTCCTGCCTGTCTTGACGGTCGTTTCTATTTCTATTTTGGTAGTTGCGACCACCGTTTCTGTTATTCTAGACGTTAGTGTTGTTCGTGATAGCCACCGGTGTGTACATACGTTGTCCATGTCTGGTTATGTGGTGGGTGAATGTTCAACTGAGAGTGTTTTCGCACTTAGTACGCACAACCGAATCACCTCCACCACTACTTTACCCAACCTATCCAACGGCAATTGCGGGACAGAAAGCGCCATCTCCACTTACAAATACCTTATCAAAATCATAAATCTGGACCGAGCACAAACCTTCCATGGATATTGCTGTTTATTTCACCTCGGACCTCACGTCGTCAGAAAGACGGATTTCGCCGCAATGGACGATTGGATATCTTAAACAAAGACTCGAGCAAATCACCGGTATCGAGGCCTCGTTTATGGCACTCCACCACTACCCTATTGGTGACAGCAACGAATATGTTGAAATCGGCCAAGATGACGAAAAGACAATTGCTGACCATAGAGTTGCATCCTATTCCCGGGTCCACGTGATGGACACCGATCCCGAGTCCAAGCTCAAGGATCTTGCCGAAGAAAGCACTTCGGGATTTTCCTTATCCGAGGAAGAGTACAGCAAGCGCTCCGATTCGGTGTTGCAGTGGAAGAAGCAGAATCAATTGGGCCGGTTTGACCCCAGCTACGACGCAGCCAAGGCAAGTGCGCAGGAAGAAAACGAGAAGCTTGCTCAGTCCATTCTGGTGGGAGATCGGGCTAGGGTCATTAACATAGAAGGTGAGAGAAGGGGCGTGGTGAGATTTGTGGGGCGCATCGATGATTTGGACCAGGGTGAGAATGTGTGGGTCGGCATTGAGTTTGACGAGCCGGTGGGAAAAAACGACGGCTCTATTGGGTCGGTAAGAATATTCACCGCGAGACCCAAGCACGGCTCGTTTGTTAAGCCAAAGCAGGTGGAGGTGGGTGATTTCCCCGAACTTGATCCGTTTGCGAGTGATGAGGAGGAGTTGTAACGAGAGCCAACCACAAAGAAAGA
Organism: Clavispora santaluciae; assembly: GCA_022577645.1. Classification (NCBI taxonomy): domain Eukaryota; kingdom Fungi; phylum Ascomycota; class Pichiomycetes; order Serinales; family Metschnikowiaceae; genus Clavispora; species Clavispora santaluciae. The sequence continues at coordinate 557,404 of JAJNMX010000011.1, forward strand.
TACGGATATATAGGAGCGGAGGCACGTTTCGCTGTGACTATTGAATGGACGAGATCTACATTTACGAGTGGGACAATGTGTGGTAGATACAAGAATGGCAGTTGTCAGCTTTCAAAGTACAGGCGGACAATATCTGGACCCCACGCCGGCTATTCTTCACTTTTCTTTGGAGTTTGAAAAAACCAGCGGAGCCGGGACTTTTACCCCAAGGTTCGGCCGCAGTGGTAGATAAACCTGCGTAGAGAATAGATCAACGGCAAGCGCGGGTCAGATGTATTGGGCGAAATTTCTCAACGCCACTATCTTGACATAATGGACGGCGCAGAGCAACCAGAGGCTCCTTTCTCCTTTATCTACAACTATGTAGAGGAAGAGAACTTGCAAAAGTATCTCCGCTTGACCATCATTGTTTGTTTCTACGTGTTCGCTAGAACTTACTATTCGAACTATGCCAAAAACAAGGAAGTGAGCCGCAAGCTCGAGCAGGACAAGAGGGAGAAGGAATCGCGCAAGGAGAGGGACCAAGCCAAGGCGGACGATGAGATGGCGAAGCTTGACGAAGAAGCCCGCAGTTTCGGTTGGGGTAAGACCACCAGAAGAAACGTAAAGCGCCACAACCGTGAATTGGAGGACAGGGTCGAGGAATTGAGAGAGTACCACCAGGGAACATACGATGCCGCGGAGGATCACGACATTGACGACTTGTTGGAGTGAGCGCCCTTCGATTGCCATGGAGCCTGAACGAATACAGCGAGATATGTTGTGATTTCCGCGTATTCTGAAAGAAGGGCGGTGGCTGGTGCGAGACAAAACTATGTATAACAGACACCCGAGGGTGGTAATATCGTCTGGGGTTTCCATATGGCTTCCAGGAGAGTAATATAACATGTGCCCGAATTCGGCGGTGCGCGTAGGTGGGAATCGGGCGGCGGTGCGCGTAGGTGGGAATTGGGCGGCTGCGCAAGCGGCGGGGGGCAAAAAAGGCCTGGCTCGATGGCGATGTGATTGCCTTTGGACTTGTATTGCATATTGGGACGCTGGACGCCTGCCACCCCAAGTCTGTACCACCTGGAGATACCGGCCTGCACAGTAGCGGGGGAGTTGCGATGGCCTTCACTAACGAAAAAAGATAAAAATCTGAACCACCTAAACCCACCACACCATGGCCGGCGACCCATTTCTCTCGGATCCTTCCAAGAAGAGAAAGAGGAACAGCAAGACGACCAGTGTGTCGAGAAAGTCCAAATCGGCCACCCCCACTGCATCACGCCCCGATGACTCGGAAATTTCTGGCGATTCTGCTGAATCAGGAACGGAAGAGGAGTACGAACGGGAGGACGGCGCCATATCATCAGACGAGGAGTTTGCCACGGAAAACGCCGCGGACAAAAGAAGAAGACTTGCCAAGCAGTATTTGGAAAACCTAAAATCGCAGGAGCTCGACGGCGACTTTGATGCCGCGGACATCGACGAAGACCACTTGGCGCGGCGGTTGCAGGAAGATGTGGCCGAGACCAAGGGATACATGTACAAATTCTACAGCGAAAAGATGGAGCCGCAATTGGCGGAGATCGCGCCCAAAACCGTGCGCATTGGATCCAAGAACTTGACTGGGGTTTCTGTGAAACATCCGTTCATCTACACGGTGTCCAAGGACATGGAGTTGATCAAGTGGAAGGACACGGGCAAGGCCAAGCCGCAGAGAATAAAGCACAACAAAGGAGGCGCTCGCTATGTCCAGCTCAATACCAGAAACCCCAGCGCGAACCATCACTGGGACCAGATCAACTGCGTGGCCGCGTCGCCCGACGGGAAATTTGTGGTGACGGGCGGAAACGACGCGCGCCTCATCATCTGGTCGGCAGAAAACTTGTCGTGCTTGAAGGTGTTGGAGACGCGGGCGGCGGTCAACTCCATAGCCTTCAGAAGAGGCACGGACCAGCTTTTCGCCGCATGTGCCGACTTGAGGGTACGCACCTTCAGCATCAACCAATTTGCGCAGTTGGAGGTCTTGTACGGGCACCAAGACAACATCACCGACATCAGCGCCTTGGGCAGAGAAACATGTGTGTCGGTGGGCTCGCGAGACAAGACCGCCATGTTCTGGAAGATTGCCGACGAGTCGCGCTTGACGTTCCGCGGCGGTGACTCGGAGAAGAAGAGGAAAAAGGACGACGACAAGCCACATGAGGTGTTCCACGCGGAGGGTTCCATCGACGTGGTGGCGATGGTGGACGAGTCACACTTTGTCACCGGCTCCGACAACGGGAACCTTGCCTTGTGGTCCTTGTCAAAGAAGAAGCCCTTGTGCACCCAGCGGGTCAGCCATGGATTGAGTCCGCAGTTTGTGCCCACGCAGGCCAGTGCCGAGGCCAGCACCGAAATTGCACAGAGACAGATTCCCGAGAGGCAGCCGTTCTGGATCACAGCGGTGTATGCGCTTCCATACAGTGATGTTTTTGTCACGGGCTCGCACAGCGGCGAGGTCAAGGTGTGGAAGATTGAGAGGGACACCTTCCGTCTGTTCAGCCTCGTGGGGTCGGTGTCGTTGAAAGGATGCGTGGTGAAGATCGACGGCGTGGAGTTGCCCGACGAGAAGAAGGTGGTGATCTACGTGGCCACAAGCAAGGAGCACAAGCTCGGGCGCTGGTTGGGCAAGGTGGAAGGCCGGAACGCCTTAACGACGTTGACGTTTGACGTCTAACATTGCATAGATAACGATAGAAGCACGGACAGAGTGTAGAAGCCTAGATGTGGTGGAAGGCACCCGAAGGGGCCGCATTGGTCCACGGCATGACGCCGGATATCCTATTCTATAATACACACCTAGAAAGCGGCCTCGTCATCGCCGTCGTCGCCCATGTCGTCGTCGCCGTCGTCGAAATACTTCTCTGCGTTGTAGTCGTCGTCGTCGTCCTCCTCAAACTCGTCGTCGAAGTCGTCTTCCTCCGGGTTTTCGTCCTCCTGGTTGACCTGGGGATCGGCATCGAGATCTTCGGCTAGGCTCTTCAACTTCTCCAACATCAGCTGTGCGGTGTCTTCCGCGTGGGCCACGTTGAAGTTAGCAAGCCCGCCACCGTCTTTGTACGAGGACAAAAGCAACTTTTTCTTCTTCTTGGTGAGTCCCATGACAGAGTGCAACTCTTCGGGGAAAAACTCAAGTTGGTACGGGTACTCGTCGATGGAGCGGCCCACCTTCTTGACCTTCTTGTAGCGGTCGGAATATCGCTGGATAGAGTCTGCGGCAGCGACGGCGGTGTCTGATTCGGCCGATCCGGTGAAAAAAGGGCCGTCCAACATCAATTTGGCAAATGCGAGCGACTGCTTGGCGGCGTTTTCCTCAAACGGCGTCAATGGCCCGTGCACCGGGAGAGGGTGTTGGGGTTTTTCTGTTTGCTGGCCCTGGGAGAGGACATCGGAGTAGTCTAGGCCGAACGGCAATAGCACTTTGCCCGAGGATCTGTTTTTGAAACTCATGTGGCGGAGAGGATGCGATGGTGCGGGCTTGAGTATGGGTCTCGGATGTACGGGTGCGCACCACTGGGTGTAGCACCGGGTACAGACGAAGGTTGAAGTGGGGAGGAAAGGGTCTACATTAAAGATTCCCGATTCCCGAGCCCGAGCCCCCTAAAGAACAGCACCTCCCGTCGAGCCAATTCCAAAGACCCAACCCGAAGCTGTGCCGCTTCCGTATTGCTTGTATGCCTAATCAAGGGTTGTGCAGTTGCACCGCAGAGATGGCCTGCAGCTTCGCCAGTTGGGTCCATTAGAAGAAACACCCACACAGCGCAACAGACAACCAACCAGACAAAGACAACCAGACAAAGACAACCAGACAAAGACAACCAGACAACCAGAAAACCAGAAAATCTACAGAACCTACAGACAACCTCCAAACTAGAACGCCCGCGCCAAGTGCAGGCGGATCAACACCAGGCCCAAACCGGTATTGTCATTGATTCTGCGCGCAAACAACCAGCCACCTTCTCACCAAATACGGTGCACTCCCGGGTTCAAGCAACAACCACAATCGGCGTAACGCTCCCGCCACCTGGCCCAGATCCATACCTCCAACCCGTGCCGCTGTTCTACCCGCTCTCTGTTCTACCCGCTCTCTGTTCTACCCGCCTGCAACCAAAACCATGAATGGCCCCCAGAGCGCCGACGGCACCCTCGTGATCATGGTGTGCCGCGCGAAGCACCTTCCCAACCGGCGAAAACTCGACAAACAGTGTCCGTACGCCCTTCTACGCATCGGAACCGTGGCCAAAAAGACCCCCAGCGACTTCCGCGCTGGCCAGACCCCGGAATGGACCCACGAGTGCCGCTTCACGCTTTCGCGCGAGCGCAAACCCATCATGAAGCTCGACGTGTTGGACGAAACCAAAAACGACCCCACGCCGGTGGGGAACACCGAGATCGACTGCTCGCAGGTGTTTCTGGACCCGGCACACCTCCAGGAGGGCGGCAAGTACATCTTGGACGCATGGCACGACTTGCAGTTCAACGGCCGCCCTGCGGGAAAGATATACTTGGAGATGACCTTCTACCCCAGTGCACCGGTGCCGCCTCCGAAGACGGAACTCGATCCGGTCGCCGCCGACAACTCCGCCGCCGGCTACCACACACACTCTTACAGCGGCTCTTTTGCCGCCAGCGACAACGGCCCGGACATGCGCAGCTCTCTTCCGACCCACGCCCTGCCGGTGGACGATGTGTTTGTCGCGGAAGACGAGGCCCGTCGATTCCGGAGCTCGGACCCGGGCACTCTGGCCAACCTGGCGGCCCATAGCGTGTTTGGCGTGGAGAAAAAGGACGCAGGCCGGTTCCGCAAGCTCAAATCCAAGCTCCGTGCGTTGGAGTCCAAGTGGGACAGCCGCACGCGCCCCACGCCCCCCGAGGGCGCGCCGCAGCTCCACCCCGAGCCTCACGATGCGCGAGGGCTGCCCGAGCCGCAATATTTCGACCCGGGGCGGCAAATGAACGACACTCCGCCCCCGCCACCTCCCCACCTGTCTGTGTCGCCGTCCCGACCGCTTCTGGTGTACCTGGGCCACGCCGAGACCGCGCACTTGCCGCGGACCAATGCTCGGCTCCTGCCGAGCAGACGGCCCGAGCGACACGGCTCGCCTACACGCAAGCCGCCCCCGGGTATGGCAGACACGTCAGTTCCGTTTTCGGCGGAGTCGTTTGGCGCCGAGGATGACGCGTTGCCCACGGCAGTGTACAGCATGGGCCAGCCGGTGCAGCAGCTCGCGCACCTGGCCACGGTTGGCGCTCCGCATACGCTCAACCCGCACGAGATTGACCCGCGGTACTACGCCCCCACTCCATTGGAGCACATGGGCCCCACCAGGGACGTGCGCCAGGCTGCCACCAGCGCCGAGACGGGGTACTTGGGAGAAGGGCGGTGGAATGTGGACCGGTTTTCGCCTTCAGTTTTCCAGCGGATCACGGACGAGAACGACAAGCCGGCGGTGCCTCCAAAGATCCCGCGTGGGCTTTCGGAGCAGGAATACTACACGCTTGAGCGTGACAGCTACTTGAAGGACATTAACGGACGGAGACATTAGGAACAGCAGGGTGAAGACGCACCTGACAACACTGAAAAAGTATGGGCGGCGACTACATTGCGCGTACTGGTAATAATACATTCAAATTGGATATAAATTCCGCTCACAACAAGTTGGCGGCCACAACAGCCAACACGCCCGCGGCAATACCGGCAACAGAGCCTGCAGCGGCCTGGGTGGACGACTCGGCCACAGACGAGGTTTCGGTGGAGGACACAAGCGCCGTCAGCAGCAACTGCGCGGTGGTGGAGGCGGCCGTGGTGGTGGTGTTGTAGTAGGTGGTGGCGGTGTTGTTGTGGTAGCTGGAGTACACGGAGTGGGTGGCGTTGTAGGCCACGTTGGCCTTGTACGCAAGCAAAGCCAGGGCAGCGGAGGCCGACGACACCGAGGCGACAGACGCCGACGACACCGAGGCGACAGACGCCGACGACACCGAGGCGACAGACGCCGACGACACCGAGGCGACAGAGGCAGCAGAAACGGAGGCAGCAGAAACCGAAGCAGCAGAAACGGAAGCAGCAGAAACCGAGGCAGCAGACGCCACCGACTCAGCGGACGCCACGGACGCCACGGACGCAGAAGACACCGAAGCCGCAGATGCAGACGCATCCGAGCGGGCCTCGGCAAGCGCCGAGCTGGAGCCATCCCAGATGGTCTCGGTGATGGTGACCGTGGAGGTGATGGTGGTGTCAGACGACGCAGCAGCGGCGGCAACAAGAGAAAGCAAGGCGGCGGAGACGGAAACGGAAACCATGGTGTGGGGGGGGAGGGGGGTAAATGAGTGACTGGGGTAAGGAGGGGATGCTGATATAGCGGGAGGGCGCAGAGTTGGGCAGAAGGCGAGGACCAGAAAGAAGTGAGTGGTTTCGAACGTCGGGTGCAAGATGCGGTTGGTGATGTTTTTAATGGCATGGGCCGTGGTGCAAATCAGCCATGGGCATTGGCGTTGGTGCAGGCGAGTGTGCACACAGACGGAGCGCCACATCGCCAACTGCACACAGTTGTTTATTCTCGGCCGGATGGGGAAACTCGCATACCGTATCCGGCAAGCGGCCTGCACCAAATCGCGCCGGGCCTCTTTTTGTACGGGCCATGTCTGTTTTCAGCCTCACACTGCGTGCGCCGCGTGCGTAGTATACGCTCCACCGCCGCCTGGTGGCTCTGTCCAGCCCGAAACGGGTACCGGCGCCTGAGCCGGAAGTGACTGTGGCCGTGTCCCGGCACTTTGCGTCGCCGCAACTTTGCTTGGCCCGCCGAGGCCGCGGTCCAGACGTTAGTGGTTGCAGATCGCGAATGTACTCCGCACATGGCTAAACCCGGTTACGAGCCAGACACAATGTGCGAGCACATGAGTCCAACGTATGGCGATGCTCCTAACCCACGGACTATGGGGGCCCAAGTATGGGGAACCTGCTGGCTCGTAACCGGCCCTGGGTTGGTGCGGCAGCCCACTCAGGTTCGGGGGAGAGGCCCAAGCGACTGCGGCCGCAGTATGGGTGTGATGGTGGTACGGGTCTGGTGGCACGGGTCTGGGGTGGCACGGGTCTGGGGTGGCACGGGTCTGGGGTGGCAGTGGTTGGGGCAAAAGTAGAGGAGAATCTAGAATGCGACTGCAACCAAGGTCCATTTGTGGTTGAGACATGCGTGGCCTAGATGCCCATAGCGAGCCGGGTGGCTCATGTGCTGCTGTTTCAACTATATGTGCCATTTCGGAGCAGCAGGAACTGCTTTTCCGCACCACCTATTCGAGTGCCCTCACTCTAATCTATGGGTACTCCAATGCACATCTAAGAGTAGTTTGCTGTCTATGAGTACTCCAATGCACATCTAAGAGTAGTTTGCTGTCTATGAGTACTCCAATTAGACATCAACGAGCACTCTAGTTATCCATATATAAGTACTCCAATTGCACATATAAGAGCACTCTAGTTATCCATATATAAGTACTCCAATTGCACATATAAGAGCACTCTAGTTGTCCATATATAAGTACTCCAATTACACATATAAGAGCAATTAGCCATCTACGAGTACTTTAATTAGCCATCTACGAGTACTCTAATTAAACATCTACGAGTACTCCAATTAGACATCTAAGTCATTAGCCATCTATGAGTACTCAAACACCCATCTACGAGTACTCCAATTAGACATCAACGAGCACTCTCATATATAAGTGCTCCAATAGACATCTAAGAGTAGTTTGCTGTCTATGAGTACTCCAATTAGACATCTAAGTAGTTAGCATCTACGAGTACCCCAATTAGACATTTAAGTAATTAGCATCTACGAGTACTCAAATTACACATCTAAGAGTAGTTTGCTGTCTACGAGTACTCCAATTACACATCTAAGTAATTAGCATCTACGAGCACTCCAATTCCACATCTAAGTAATTATCATCTACGAGTACTCCAATTCCACATCTAAGTAATTAGCATCTACGAGTACTCAAATTCCACATCTAAGTAATTAGCATCTACGAGTACTCAAATCCCACATCTAAGTAATTAGCATCTACGAGTACTCCAATTAGCCCTACGATCACTCTAGTTATCCACCTACCCACAATTTGAGGCACGTTAACTGCTTATCTCGTCCGGTATATCAGTACCTCCATGGCCGTATACTCAATGCCATTCTATGGACTTCACCGCGATACCTCCGCCCCAATTTCTCCCATAAGTTCTAGGTAAGTGCACTCGTGAAGTCCCGACACAAGAATGGAGCCGACCCACTCACTCAACCAATCATACCATAGCAAAGCCGGCCATAAACCCGGCCATACAAAAGCCCAGCGCAATCTCTCGGGAAATGGCGTGCGCACGACCGAAAATTTTTGAGTACTTCCTGTCGCACCTTCCTCCATTCCCCAACCACCATGTTTAGAACCAGCGTCCGCAGATACTCAATCAAAAACCTTCCGTTGGAGACCCAGCCCACAAACAAGTACAATGCAGCCCGTTCTGCATTCAACTTGAAACCCGTGCCCACCCAAGGCCTCATACATAACCCTCCCGCAGCTATGCCCAGTGTGAAAGACACCCCCAGAGCATTCTTGCCTCCAAACGACCCCAGATTGAAGTTCATGGCCGACAGATACAAGACCTACACCCCCGAGGAGATTTCGGACATGCCTCTTATATGGGGCGCCAAGAAGGACTACTCGTTGACCCCCGATGTGATTGCCGAAATCGTCAGCTTGAGAGAACAAGACCCCCACAAGTGGAGCATCGCCAAGTTGGCCGCCAAGTTCAACGTCGAAACCAACAAGGTCAACGTGATCACGGGCTTCAGCAAGGCCAAGCAACAAAAGCTACTTGAGGAGTTGGAGACTGTGCAAAAGTCGTGGTCGGGCAAGAGAAAGATTGCGAGAGACGACAGACAACGGAGAAAGCAGATGTGGTTGAGAAACGAATTCTAGCATGTATATAGTATGGGCATTCAATGTATATTTTCATCTTCTATATTGTTCTGGCGCTAAGAGGTGGGCTCTGCCGCATCCTGCTCGCTTTCAAGTTCCTTGAGAGCAAGCGCATCGAGCTCTTCGATGCTCTCTTGGACATTAAGTTTGAATGAAATGATGTAATCGATCAACCTCTGCACCGTGTCGTGCAAAAGCTCACGCTGCTCCTTGATGTGGTACTTCCACTCCTGGTACGCGATCTTCAAGTTCTTGTGCCTTGTATCGGCCTCAATCACTCCTTTGTTGACGTTGATTTGCAATCCTTGGAGCTCTCGGTCAAGCTTCTCAATCTGAGCCGAGTAGCTTGTACCTTCGCTGACCATAGTTTCGTAGATTTCCTCTTGCGTCGATTTGTTTTTCGCAACGGTCGCCTCTAGACTCTCGATTTCTTCCTGCTGGTCAAAGATCTTTTCGGAAAACTGGTCCACCTGCTCCACCACCTTGATACACTCCTCTTGGAGCTGGTGCACATTTTTGTTTAGCGTGGACCGCAACAGAAGAAGCTTGATCTTTTCATCCTGCAACGACTTGTTGAGGACCTGGTCGTAACCAAACCCTGCAGTTTCGTCTTCAATCAACAGCCGGTTCAATAAAAGTTTAAATTGATCGTCTGGCGAGATCTTATGAGTCATGAGATTGTACTGACTAACAAAACTTTCCAAGCTCTGGAAACTTTGTCTCATTCTGCCATCGCTTGCACGGAGGTTTTCTCTTGCGTCTTCAATTTTGTTGGAAATGGAGTCGATCGCCTTGGAGAGCTTGTCTCGTTCTGTATTTTGGCGGTCAATGTCGCTGATGGTGTAGCCCTTGTTTATGATTGCGTTTTCGTATGTCTTCTTTTCTGTCTCTAGATTAATGAGTTGCTTCTCGGCATTGGCGATTTCGTTTTGCATCTCAGCCAATATCTCTCCCCACTTCGACTGGCGCTCTTTCATTTTTTCCATGTAGTCGGAGAACTGTCGAAGATCGTTTTCTAGCGCTTTTGATTTGGCTTCTGCTTCCTCGAGCTCGTGGTATTGGTCGTTCAAGAGGTCGAATTCCTGTCGGAGAATGCTTTCGTACTCTCTCTTGTCCTTCGCTGCCTGGACAACGTCGCTGTTTGCCTGTTCAAACCCCCGCTTCATTTCCTCGTAAAACTCAGAGTAGTCTTCCTTCTGCTCAATGAATGCGCGATAAGACGAAATGATGTACTTGATGAACACCCGGTCGAACACGTCGTCGGGGGCAATGAAGTAGTCTTCGTTCAAGTTCAGGAGCGAGAGATTCAACTTGACAAGCCAATATAGCATGCCGAGAAAAGCGGGCCAGTTCTGGCCGCCTACCGCGCTGATGGACGAGCGGTTGATTCCATCTAGATACGGATAGTTGAGAATGCGGAGAAGCGCGAACACCTCTGTTTCAATCGAGCGGGTGAACTTGTAATTGGGGTCGATGCGGCCATAGAGGAACTGAAAGATCAACACAAAGTCTTTCTGCGTGGGCAGCAGGAGTGTTTTTAGCAAGATGGGGTGGTTGGTCTCGAGCTCAAACTTGTTCGCCGTTAAAAAGTCGTAAATCTCTTGCAGAATAAGACTCTGGTAGTTCTTGTCCCGCAACGGCCTCTGGTCGCCGCGTCTCGGGGTGTGGCCGTATGCGGAGGAGATTTGAGAGCTGGGCTGGATACTGTTTTGGCTGGGGCCGTTGGATTGCGACGAGCTGGGCCCGGGTCGGTTGAGCGAGCTGAGTCTCTTGTTGGATGCGGGAGTCATCAAAAGGGTGGAGCGTCTCTTGGACGACTCGAACGAGTTCGAGGTGCGGAAACCCGAGGATGCGCGAGATGCGCCTCCGAGGGAAAGCCTCAGTGCTTTCTTAAGAAGCTGGGCGGCCAACGGTGTGCTGTGTGTGTCGGCCATAAAGAGGAGTGTTGTTTGTATATGTTTGTTTGGGACCGTGTTTGTGTGGATGCGAACACGTGACCGCGCACGTGACCACTCCCGGAGCCAGCCATGTCACGTGAGCGCGATACGCTTGCGAGTGCGAAAACATCATGTAAAGTCAACTCCTGGCAATCCGTATCCCCCAGCTCGTTCCCCCAGGTTGATAAGGCGGCAGTTTTGCGACCCCCGCTGCTCTTTTTACCGCATCCCTCTGTTTCTGTGGCCCCCGGGTGCCCGTGGCCATTTTGATTCGTGCTGATTACCCCCGCGCCCGTATTCCTTGTTATTGCTGTGCAATCCGCAACCCGGCACGCCCGTGCCTTCCAAAGAACCTTCTGCAGACACTGCCCGACACTACTGAACTACTGCACTACTGCACTACTGACACTACTACACTACTGACACTACTGTACTACTGACACTACTACTCTACTGCACTACTGCACTACTGCACTACTGCACTACTGCACTACTGCACTACTGAACTACTGAACTACTGACACTACTACTCTACTGACACTACTGCACTACTGTACTACTGCACTACTGACACTGCTGACACTACCCGCTGCCCATGAGTGCCAATAAGACCGGAACCCCAATCACGTCGCCCAAGATCCCCAAACAGGTCAAGCTAGACGTTCCGTCCACGCCGCCCGCGTCCAAGGGCAAAAAACATCTACTGGCGTTTCTCTCGACGCCGGAGCAGCCCGACGACAGCCTACCGCTCAGCCCCTCGTGGAAGCGCAGCAGCTCCGGCACGTTCAAGTCGCCCGACTACAAATTCACCGAAGCGGTGCACTCGCCCTACTCGGCAAGCGCCTTGCTCAAAACCCCCCGCAACTCCGGCTACGACTCGGACGAACGCGACACCCCCCGCAGGGCCAAGGTGTCGCGCACGCCGCAGTACCTCAGCCCGGGCCGGCGGTTGTTCACGGACGAGCTGCTGGCGCGGCAGGATCTCCAGGACATCAGCACGCAGCTAAAGAGCAAACTAAGCCTGGCGCTAGGAAAAATCAAGAGCCACGAAAGGGCCGCCGCCGTGCCGGTGCAGTTGTCCTTTCCCGACCAGTCCTTCACCTCCACCCACGAGTCGCCCACGAAGAAGCTCCGCGCAAGCCAGAACTTGTCGTTGCTGCCCGGATCCACCTCGTCCGCGCACAGGGCAAACTTGAACTTGCAGACATTGCAAATGTCGCCGGCCATCTCCGAGTCGCCGCTGTTTGCCGAACGCCTCCACCACCTGCCGCCGCAGGGCCTCGAGCCGTTTGCCGAGCGCATAAACATTCCGTCGCCCGATGAGGAATCCAGCGCCCACAATGCGCTTCTCGCCGCCTTCTCCCGGCTGCGGCGCAGAGGAAGCCGTTCCAGCGCCAGCGAGGGGAGACGCCAGTCCATCACCCACGTGCTCAACGACCTGCCGACACGCCGCTCTTTGGGACCGCCGGCCTTGTCGCAGCCCATGCCGCTCCCGCGCTTGAACATGGCGCTCAGCGACCACAACGATGATTCGGAACAGGATGCAGTGTTCTCGCTCATGTCGCTTGCATCTCCCCAGTCGGTGAAGCACATGTCGGCGATGCACAGCCGGCTGCAGAGCCAGTCAAATAATTCTCCCACGTCGTCAACCTCCTCGGCAATGGTGCAGTCGGCCACGGGTCTGACAGGCCGGGTTGACCACGACGAAACTGATGTGGAAACCGCGAGCACGGACGAGGAGGCGTAGATGGGCCGGCCCTATTTATAGCGTGATAATAGAAATAATTTCTGAGTATGGCAGGACCGACGACTAATACTGGACAGGCGATCGTAGCACGCATTCTGGATACCTTGACTTCCGAAAACTTTACCACCGAAAACTTTACTACCGAAAACTTTACTACCGAAAACTTTACTTCCGAAAACTTTACACTTGCGAAAACTTTAATTGGCTTCTCGATAACTTGATATTACTCTACAACTTGAGAACTCGATAACATTGCTCGGATATTCTACTCCATATTGTACTCCACATTTTTCTCCATATTCTACTCCATATTCTACTCCATATTCTACTCGGATTATTTACTCGGATAATTACCACACCGAATACAATATGGATGCCAAATTCAAGGAATGTTTTGGCTCCAGCCATTAAAGTATTCAACCCAACGCCATTTCCCGCCCTGAATTGGACGCAACGGGGCCAAACCTATGGAAATGCGCATTGGGTGAGCAAATTGGAAACTGCTCTCGGGGTTATGCGCACACATTACGCACTTACAAGAATTTAGTCATTGTGGCCATGCCTCTCTGGCCTGCCATTGTTCGTAAAAGTAAGGGGAGGAGAATATTCGGGAATTGAGAAAATTCATCTCGTACATGAATACCCGTACCGCCCAGTGGTGTGGGGCCAATCGCCGGTACCTTGTATCAGAAGCGTAATCAATTTAGTCATGAGGAAAAAAAAAAAAAAAAAGAAACCATAACGTGCAAGGTCGTGATTACGGAAAAAAAGAGCGAATAGTAGTGTGTTCATAGTAAGCTCAGCCATGTATTAAGTACTGAGACACTTGGAGGCATTATCCGAAATAGTTCACCCGGAAGTGAACAGCGATGGTAAATATTTTGGCGCTGGCTCGTTTATTTGTTCTTTTCCCACACCAAGAGGGATTGCTTTACCCAAATGGGCTAACAAACCATTGTGTCTATGTGCACACCCTAAAAAACGCTTAGTAAGTATCTCCAACGCTCACACCGATATAACCCAGACGGAAAAAAAATAAAAGGACTTCATTAGTGCTACAAAAAGCCAGGTTCAGGCCTTCTTCTATCAAAAAAAAACCCAAAGTTATTGATCTATATCAAATCCCCCAACACATCCCTATAACCAAAGCAGGTGTTCTCCTTTCGTGGCAAAAGTCCCCACCACAAGCTTCCCTTCCATCATCGTCTTCATACCCCGTCCATAATGACTGAAATTCTTTTGCTCCTCCACCCTACAGTTGTGACAGATGAAAACAACGTCGAAAAGGCCAAACTGGACCTTTTGGCCAAATTCCCCCAAGCTACCATCACACAGCACATCATTGACCGTGTAGCCAACGGAAAGGTGGACTTAGCTGTGTCCAAGTTCAACCAGATTCACTACGTCAACCCCAACGCTTCGCATTTGGCGATTCCTCCGGCGGTCATGAGTATATTATTCGCCACCCTTCAGAATGGGGGTGAGTTGCTGGGCGATTTGCCTACAGACCAAGATCTAGACGTGTTAATGAGCGGGTTCATCGTTAAGGACAACAGAACATGGTCCAAGCCTGCTCCCGTATCCACGGTGTTGCTAAGAAAGAAAAAGACTGACGCGACCCCAAGAAAGATGCCTTTATTCAAGAAGCAAGTCACGTCACCTGCGCCCTTGACGGATACTTCAGCCAATAATACCGACATTGAAGAAGACGCGTCGATGAAGAGAAAGCTTGAAAGCACCAAGCTAGCATACTTCAGCGATGCCTCCGATGACGAGGATGACTTGATCGAGGAAGATGAATTAATTGCTGAATCCAGAAAGCTTAATGTCAATGTCGTGGTTCCCAAGAAGTGCGAATTGCCCAACGGAAAGAAGAGAAAGAAGGCTTGTAAGGATTGTACATGTGGCTTGAAAGAGTTGGAAGAGGAGGAGGAACGTGCTTTTCGTAACTTGCAAGACACCTTGTTAGGAAAAATGGCGCAGCTGGCTACCTTAGAAGCGATGAAGATCGAGGAGAGATTGAAGAACTCCCAGATTAAATTCTCAGCTCAAGACTTGACTGAGATAGATTTCACCGTGGAGGGTAAAACGGGTGGATGCAACCTGTGTTCTCTCGGTGATGCTTTCCGTTGTGACGGATGTCCATTCTTGGGCCTTCCTCCATTCAAACCCGGCGAGGTCGTCACTCTTGATAGTTTCGGTGAGGACATCTAATCTAGGTACTGGGATAGGGAGGACATTACGTAACTTTAATATATTGGCACATTTAATAATCCATTCGTACTGGGAGTGAATCATTATTCTTGCTAAGAAAGGTGACTGATCAGTTTATGCGGAGCCAGTGATTGTGACTTCATAGATATTCTGTTCTTCGTGATGCTGTAATCAGGCCAGTTAGCCGATAGTCAACATCACAAATTCAGCATTCTATTTGCAGAATTAAAAAAGTCGAAGGGATAGAAAGCTTTGATGTCTCCCTGAATATAATATTTAGTATACCAGCAGCGTTTATCCATTGCTTGTGAGGCACAGCAGCGCTTAACTTTATCCCTGAGGTATATCAGTAAGAGACGGCGTATTGGAACAAGTCAAGCTTGAATAAACAACCCTCTGTATGTTAGTTAATCACTTCTCTTTTGTATTTATACGTCACCTGCGTGGCATAGAATATCAATACAAGGGTATTAAAGTGGTTGAAATCTTCCAATAAATCGTCTTGGAGTTCAATGAAAGAGAAGGGTTCATCTTCTTCTAAATTTGAAGACGTATTTGGGTATATTCATCAATAGCATTGAAAGTATTGAGTAAAATGTTTGCCCGCCCCCACACATGATGCTTTAAAACGTTAAATACTCTCTTAACAATATACATATTGAAACGTAATCCATTATTTTAGGCTGGAGGCGAGAAACTAAAATATGTTTTAATGCCATGTGGATGTCAGCTTTGGGAAAAGAAGTGGATGATTCTAATTATAAGGATAATGATTCCAGGGGTGTGGTTTCCTTTTTTAGGATAATCTCCCAAACACAGAATGCCTTATTATTAGTACTGACAGTAAAGATTCATTTTGAAACACGAAGAATGAAATATTTGAATATCCATCGTCTTTTTGAAGATCTTTGCAAGAAGATTTATTTTACAAAACTATTTTCTTCTTCATATCTGATCCTGCTGATCTTTTGAAACTCAATGTGATGAAAATTAAGGTCAAATCAAATACACTCTTCAAATAGGGAGAGTCCATTAGACACAATGACTCCTCAGTGCTTGATCTTTAGTTGATAAAATCAGGAGAATGAAGAACGATTTACAAGAATTTTATACGTTTCAATCAGAAGCATCTATAACTCATAATCTACAATTCCAGATTATTTGAAATCATTTCAGAGTACAGAGAATTACAAAAGACATCATAGAAACAATTTCCTTTTCATTTTTGTTTTGCCAGTTATGGCTAATGTAATCCATTCAGGATTTTCTACAGACGTTCCTAAGGAGAATGATTCACGTAAATTCTGAAAGAGGGCCCGAATAGAACTGGAGATGATTCGACTCAGTTGAGCATCCCCGGAAGATAAACGCTACTAGAGATAACCAGACTATGGATCAAGAAACACATTTGGGGTCGATTTGAAAGGGCGGGAGACGGTTGGTTGAGCCTAAAGAATATGTATCCTGTGCAAATGGTGGAAGGGCCTATGCAATGACTGCAATATGCATTGCGGTTGCAAGCAACTTATTCAGTTCTGCACACCGCTGCATAACTACAAAGAATCGAAATTCAGAATAAGCGAGTTTAGAATGCTTGTTTGTAAAGCGTAAGCTAGCTCATAACCGATCCAATTTCCGGAACAATAGAGCATAGTGAAGCCTTCATACTGATCTCCTTTCCTAAGGAACCGCGAATATTTTACACGAACAAAGGAACCGTATCCACCTTGCAATTCGGCTGCATCTCTGCCGAAAACTGAGGGCAATCAGACACTTTTGAATACGCAGGCAGTTTCACTGTTGGAGGACATGTAATATGCCATACTTACAAATCAGGGTCTCTCACTAGTTCAAGTTCATCATATATTAAATAGCACATAAATAATCAAATATAGCGAAGAATAGACCCAACGATATCTTTCGTAGGAGGTATTACTGCTGAGTCAAAGTATATCCATCATAACCGCCATAAGAGTTCAACGGCATGCTACTCAGTGTCAACGAATTATGCCGTGGTTGAAGCTGCGAAGGTTCACTCTGTGGCGATCCTTGATGTTGTGGTTGTTCATAAGCCGCATATTGAAGAGAAGGCTCATTTCCAACGCCATATACTATACGTTCAGTATGTGATACCTGATGGTAGAGCTGTTGGGCCGCTTGCCCATATGCTTGTTGGTCTGAGAAGCCGTATTGTCCCATTTGGGGATACGAGTACACGACCTGCAGCCCGATTGACGATTGAGATTGATTCAGAGGCAGTTGTGTTTGGGGATGCTGTAACAGGTTGAGCTGTGGAGACTGCTGGTGCTGCAGGTTCGGTGACAGGGATAAAAAGTTTTGCTGATTGAAAGAGTAGAGTTGTAGTTGAGGTGTACCTTGGATGGCGGCAATGTCAGTCTGACCGGAAGCATAATGAGAACGGGCTTGGCTATGGTCAAGATTGGGACGACAAATTGAACAATGTCTGTTTTTTCCTCCTCTCCTGGGCGTGTAGCGGTAGTTGGGATACTTTTTGGCATGGTTCTTTTTCTCCTCCTCTGCCAAGTTATTCCAGTAGTCACGGTCTTCAGTGGACAAGGCTCTCCATCGCCGACCTAGCTCCCGAGACACTTCTGGATTTGTTTTAGCCTCCGTCGATTCATCAAGAACTGACTGGTGGTGTTTTTGCCTAAACAAGATAAATGCATTGCGTGGGCGGGGAATGCGATTGGGGTTTGATTTGCAATTACATCTCTCTTGAGGATGATACGGTGCGACCAAGTTCACTTCTGGCGATTGCATCGTCGTGTGCGTTAATTGTCCATTTTCTGAGTTTCCGTATCCTGAATTTGTAACCATCACAGACGAGGCGGTGTAGTTGGAACCGTTGTTTGCTGCTGTATATGGAATGGTTGGAGAATACTGTGTGACAGAAGTGGCTTGGGTGCTCGGCTCAGATTGGCTCATGCCGAAAATTGAGTACCCCGTATCCAGAGGTACATTCAGATACTGGTGAGGATATTTTTGCTGATATTGCTGGAATTGTTGTTGCTGTTGTTGATTGTGATGGTGGTTCTGCTGTTGCCCTTCTTCTTCTTCTTGCAGCTGTTGCTGCTGCTTTTGTTGCTGCTGCAATTGTTGTTGTTGCAGATGTTGGCGTTGGCGTTGTTGTTGATGTGAATGGTGGAGATGGAGATGCTGCTGCTGCTGTTGTTGTTGTTGTTGTTGTTGTTGTTGTTTTTGCTGTTGCTGCTGTTGCTGTTGAACGTTCAAAGGCATTATTTGAGAAAGCAGTGGTAGGGGATTTGATGAATATTCTTCTGGCGACAATGTTCCAGAAAGTGTAGTTGGCTTTGTATATTCGTCAACACCGAGGCAATCTGTCTGGTAATATACAGCTGCTGACATAGTCGGGCCAACAGATAGTAGTTACACGAAGCGAAGAATGTGAATCACCGAGTGTATAAAGAAATAGTCCAAAAAAGTAGTATTGTGACTGTCAAATATGTGTATTGTAGTGGTGCCGACTAATGGAGAATAAAAGATCTCTCGAGTAGAAGAAGCCAACAAGGGGACACGGGGTTGTAACTGGCACAAATTGCGTTGTATATATTGTATTAAATATAACCTAAAGGACTTCCGCAGGCCTTTTATTATTTTCAATCAAACGGGGATACTATCTGCTACGTGACAGTAAGCCGCCTTACAGCCACCTAATCGAAAACAATATGCAGAAGGAAACCTGCTTATTTTACAACACGGCACGTTGCATATGCATAAGCGCGCGGCGGTAAATGTGTATGCAGACAGGCATATAAATAGCAGCTAGGCCAGGCAGTCATCAACTGAGGCGAATTGGGCGTTTGCATCATGCGCGCAGATTCCCAAATCCTACAGACTATAGCTTAATGCGAAAAAGAGACTCAAATATGCTTCAATCAGTAGTCTCATTAAAGGATGAGGGCTCGAATTAAAGTTCTATATTAAAAAGTAAAGATATATATGATGGGCCCCCTATTATTGCTGCAAAATTATCAGCCTCGGCATAGGTTCGAAGATACACTACATTGTCTTATTATTCCTACCAACATTAATTATGATTGATTGTCTTGGAGAATGTTAGGAGCTTCTAAGTGTGCTATTCATGTGATTAATACTTGATGCTTGTCCCTCAAATGTCTTGAATATCGCTAGAGTTTAAATCTAACAGCCGTACGTTGTGTCATTATGTGAAACAATCTCAACTGAATTACTATAGAAGTAGTTAATACAACTTTATAAGTGTAGTACGAATCTACATCAGCTTTTTCTTGCACAATTAATTTTATGTTGAAAGGCTTCCTTATAGCATTATATCCCATTATGAATTATTTTCGATCATCCTCGGAATCCGTATATATCACTGCATACCAAAAGAGTGAGATCCTAAGTCGCAGTGTAGAGGAGTTCAGAAGGCATAGGATCTCCTTTGAAATATCTCACCCTTATGTGGACGCCCCGTCGGCATGGGAATCTAGACTTTATTGAGCAGTCATTTTATACGTCAGTAGGAAAAAAAGGTGAGGGAAGCCAAGTACAACACGCTTCGGGGTAATACGCGCTTGGCACTTCTCAAATGCATGTATGAAAGCGGTTGAGTGAACTGATAAGTACAGAGTCTAGCAGTGGCAAGCGTCAAATAATTCTCATTGCAAATCTATTCTGACAAACGCGATTAAGGATGATTAGACGTCTTCTCTGGCAATCTTGTTTGAAATCATTTAATAGACTAGCTTGGGTAAATGCCTGTCCTACCATATTGAGAACTCTTTTCTAGAAGTTTCACTACCAGGGTCTGAAACGCATGGTTATGAACATCTTCCAATCGTACAACTTCTGGTGTGGCACGTCTACGCCACAAGTCACGAGACGAGCAAAATGCTTGGCCCTTGCCGTTGCAATACACTGAAGTTTGTTCCAATTACGTATACTCGTGAGGTGTTTCATACATTCTGGAGTATTTTGTGGGTTTATACTATGAAGTAGTATTAATACGTTCATGGCGCACCCATAAGATCTGCTGGCACTTACGCAGTTGTCTCTGTCAAATTTGAAGCGAAAGAAACGAACGAATGCGCATGCACTCTCTGCGTTATTTTTATGGTACGGGTGTAATAGTTGCACCTGGTCGCACATACAGTACTGAAACGATCGTCCCATACTTTTCTTCTCCTTAATTATTCGCTTAGCCATCGGAAGCGCGAAAAATCGTGAAATAAAGAGATTATCAGTAATAATAATATTAACAAAGTAGATACACGTACGCGTCGGGAAATTTGTAAGCTTTACTCGGTAAAAATTGTATCGAAGATGACAGATTTTCATGAGCCTTTTCTGTAATGCCCCAGTTGTGCACCTTATATCAAACTACTGTATGCAAAAGCAAGGAAAAGATAAACTTCGAAAATTCTTCATCACTGCAGAATTGAATCCGCATATAGTTTCGCCCCACGTTCTTGGGTAGCTCATAGCTCAGCTACGGAGGACACCTGGAGGAAAAATTATATGCGGCCCCAATGCATTCCCTGCCGCGAGTACCTACAGGACCCCTAATGAAGGTCACACCGGCAGATATTGAGCAAAGACAGTGTAGAGCGTCTTAAACGCGAATCACAATTTGCCTTTCTAGCCATATTGCAAAGGGGCGTCAAGGTTGCACTAACAACCAGATGATATACGTATATTTTCTGTGGCCGACGGATTAATGCCCTTTTCGGGAGTCTACACCTCGCTACATATGCCGTATCACATGAAAAGGGCGCGATCTGCATCTTGGTGCGTATGCAAGGGCATTTTTCTTAATTAGTGCCTGGACTATTTTCAATCCCTACAGGTGATTTAATTGAAGAATCGGAAGACTTACATTCACGCGCATAATTTAGCATGGTAACATAGTTGCAACGGCTCTTCCACGACAGCCCGCATGTAATGTGCAGCCCAGAGTAAATGAACTCCATATACTCATATCGCACCATTATTATACATCTGTGGTCACTACCAATCGCGACTATTAGCAAAGTGAGACAGTCAATGACCCGAAAAGTGATATCGAAAAACTTAGGGTCCCCTTAAGTCGGGCTCTCTGGGCATTTTTGGTCGTGGTTTTCAGAGTATTCGATAGTTAGACCGATATATTGCCTCATACTGGCTATTTTCTCATCGGCTACTCCATGTTTGTGGAGGTCAAAATTGGCTGAAGTATAACCCGGGTATGCGCATCGTGAATATACCAGGAAAGGCTTAAAGCAGTATAGGAGTTATATCAGCGATCATAGAAATAATTTGCTCTGAATAATTATTTTTTACGCAAACAGTGGAAAACAACCCGCTCGTATGGTATGCTTGAATAAGCACTCAGACGGACAGAGATGAATATAGTTATTAATAGCACAGCTCAAGTCTCATATTTACCGGGAACAACCGAGGGTTGATGGTCGGTAGAAATCGAACGGGACATAGTCGTGCAGTTCCCAATGGAGGAAAGCCGCTCGGTCCACCCTTGGGATGCATGAAAACTTTGATGAAACATGTTAGTTGCAATTCAAGCGTATACGAGCATCTGTCTAGATCTTTCTAGAAAGTTAAAAAAAATGTGCAGTAAATCTTTATTTCTCTCTCCATGTGTATCCTCAGCCTTAGTATTAGAGGTGTAGACTGAAATAGAAGGCCACAAGATTTTTTGTATTCGATACCAGGCTTTTAATCTCGTTGGTTTTTATTTGATCTTAGTCCTACACGTTCCCTAGCTTGTGGGAAAATCAATCAGCTGCAACGTTTGGTCCAAAGGATAGCCTTCAATGCAGGTCAATGATAAAGCTAAGAGACTGTTGTATGGCAAGCCCAAGAAATTTGCTGCACCCCCAATGACGGGTCAGCTACAAGATACAGGCAGGCCACATCAGGGCGTAATCTAGTCTCTGATTACATCTCAGCGGCTCACCGCCGGCAAAAAAAAATATACGCCTAAAATTTCCCCGACCTTGTTGCTGTAGAGTTGAACATCCAGACCTCCCGCTTCCGTTTCAGATCACGTGACCCCAGCATCAACAAAGATAGATCCAAGTGAGTGAGCCAAAGAAGCGCTATGGACTTTTTGACAGCTGACGAGAGCGAGAGCTTCCCCTTCCCGCTCACAATTACGCGAGATGACTTTTCTGTGGGGTCCCAATTTGATGCTGATGCGTTCCTTTACTCGAAACATCGGTTTACTCCACTAGATTCCCTTCTCACAGACCTCACCGAACTTTCCAAGAGCCTCAACCAGGATCTCTTGGACTTGGTTAACAATGAATACACCAACTTCATTCGGCTTGGCCAATCTATCGAAGGATGCATGGATCTTATGAGCAACATCTCTCTCGATGTTTCGAAGTTCAACACGACATTAACGTCCGCATTGGACGATTTCTCTGCCTCGTCCGAGACCGCCGACGCAGTTCTTTTGCATAAGAAGCGGTTAAATTTGATGAAAAACAAAATCAAGCTTATGCTTCTACTCAATGAGCAATGCTCCAGTTTCAACACGCTCCAGGCCCTCGATGTGGGTGACGTGGAAGCGGAACGGTTAACGACGAAGGTTTCGACATTGGCTACTCTTTACTTGTCTGTGACAAAAATATTTGCCGTGTTGATGGAGTCTGTGGCGGAAAAGGATGAGATCTGCGCTTTTTTCGACAAGGTGGTGAAGCCCAAGGTGGTGACGCTAAAGCATGAGTTCAAGCTGTATCTAGACGAGCTATTTGTTCTTGGGTCGAGCCGCACCGAGGAATACGGTAACTTGCTATTGCAGTTGCTCCACATTTACCGCGTGACGGGTCTCAAGTCGACGGTGGGGGAAACCAGTCCCAAGAAAGCGTGATGCGCTAGCCGCGTCATATGGCTGCCGGGGAACAGATGTGACGGTGTGTAGCGACAGGAAAGGCAACCTTGCATGGCGCAATATGGGCATAAAAGCGCTGCCGCCGCCGCCGGGGCATCTGCACTGGCGCAGGTTTTGCCGTGGCTGCTAAAGTCTACGGTGGCAGAGCGCAAAAACGCACGCAGTTTCTGCCGAGTTACGCACGCTGTTTCTGCCGAGTTACGCATCACATACACCAATGTAGCACCATTTAATGCACCTCTCCACGCATGGAAGCGTCCGCAGCCACCGCTTGTTGTAGCCGGCCGCCACTGCCGGGCGGGCCCGCTCGTGGGCTTGTGCTGCAATTTACGCGCGCCCGGCGTAGGCACAAGAACCAACCAGACCGCGACAATTGCAAGGCTTCAGCCATAAGCAAAGTGGTGGTGGCACGCCCCGGTAGTGCAATCAGAAAAACTCGACCCCAACACCCCATTGTCACACACACACTGAGCTATGGTTTTCGGTAATCTTTTCATTGGCAGACACGAGTGGGAAAACGTGGACAAGAACGAGTTGCCCTCCGACATTCCTGAGGTCGAAGAGGTGGGAGCCACGTCCGCTCCGCTCTTAAGTGCCGCCTACTTCATTGGCGCCAGATGCAAGCCTTACAACGACGACTTCATGTTGTGCAAAGACGAAAACAACGGAGGCACTGTGGAATGCTTGAAGGAGGGCAGAAGAGTCACCAGGTGTGCGGTGTCTGTGTTGAAGGACTTGAACAAATACTGCTTTGACGAGTTCAAGATGCACTACGAGTGTCTTGAGCAAGAAAACCACCGGTTGGGCAGCTGCAGAGCGTCGGAAAAGATCTTCAACAAGTGCGTTTTCGACAAGTTGAAGTTGGAAAAGAAGATCCCCGGCGTGGAGGCCCAGGTGTTCCAGAAGGAAAACCCCATCTACACCGGAACTGGAAAGGACAAGATCACGGCCAAGGCGTTTGTGGACGCCAAGTCGTCCGAATCTTCCGCATAGAGCCGCCTGAAACGCTCGCCCTGTTTATTCCTTATCTCATCCATGCATCATAAACGCATCCGTGCCCTCTGACAGCGGCCGCGGACTGGTTTCTATTAGCGATAGAATATACGAACTGTCGATCCTGGCGTAGACCCATGCGGCTGCAAAAATGGCCGCATATCGTGCCCTTCCGTAGTCTCTAATAGTCCGGCCCCGAATCGATAGTCCGGCCCGAATGGATAATCCGGCGTGCGCGCACCGAAACATCACCACTTGTTTTTTCACCAGCTTCACCAACCACACCACATTGCATCCCACCACCATCGCAATGTTCGGAGCTTCTACATCTGGAAGCACTGGTCTCTTCGGAAATTCCCAGGCCAAACGGACTTCTACCTTTGGCACAACCCCTGCGCCTGCCAATGGCGGCTTTCTGTTTGGCGCTAACACAAACAACACAAACCCAGCCGCTGCCCCAGCCGCCAACTCCGGCTTTTCCTTCGGCGCAAATGGCGCCCAGAACAACCAGCCACTGAACACTGCCTTCGGCGCTCCAAGCACAGCACAATCGGGCGGCCTTTTTGGCGCCAGCACAGGAAACACCCAATCCGGCGGGCTCTTTGGCTCTACCACTACTGCTGCCCCTTCCGGGGGCCTTTTTGGCGCTGCATCCAATCTGACACAGACCCAGCCGGCCCAGCAGGCGCAGGGTGGCTTGTTTGGGAACAATACCCAGGGTTCTGCCCTGGGCGGCTTGTTTGGAGCTAAACCGGCCACCGCCGCACCTGCAGCGGGAGCAACCTCGGGTGGGCTTTTTGGAGGCTCCAATGCTGCCAATGGAACGGCTCCTGCAGCCTCGGGGGGATTATTTGGCAGCAAACCGGCCACGGGCGGCTTGTTTGGCAACAACACCGCCTCTGCTGCTCCTGCGAACAACTCCACCGGCGGCGGCTTATTTGGAGCCAGTGCCGCGCCGTCTGCTTCGACAGGAGGCTTATTTGGAAGCACTTCCAACAATACCAACACGGCTGCTCCATCGGGCGGATTGTTCGGCAACAATAACTCCAATACTGCCGCTGGAGGCTTATTTGGAAATAATGCCACTGCATCTAACACTACCGGTACTGCTAGCGGAGGCTTGTTTGGCGGCTCGAACACTGCTGCCAACGCAGGACTTGGTGGCGGATCCGCTGCTCCTGCTGCTCCGGGCCTTGGTAATGGCAACAGCGCCCAACCTTCGTTCAACTGGTCGTCGCAAAAGCCAACGAACGCCCCTGCTACCACGTTGAACTTATCATTGAATGCGCAGGCCCCTGCTCAGACTCAACAAAATGCATCCACCTACACCCCAGCCGTCAACGACCAGGTGTTGAGGTTGAAAGAACAGTGGGATCCTTCGTCCGCCAAATGCGGCTTGAAGACCCACTTGTACAACAAATTCACAGAGGAAGAAATCAATGTTCTACTTCAGCAGCCCCGTCCTGCTGACGAAAGTCCAGAGGACTGGGAGCGCGCCATGACCAACCGGCCCGGCCCCTTGTACTACCCTGTGAAAGTGAGCTCTTTTAGTGAAGTTGCACAACGCGTGGAGGTACAATTGGAGCATGTGGCCAAATCCAGAATCCTTCTGCGTAACATCAACGAAAAGATGGACCAGTTGTCGTCCAAGCACGACTTGGACAATTCCACGCGCATCATGAGAGCCAGAGCGAAGCACACCAATCTTTCTCGCCGGTTGCTAAGGTTGGCCACGGTGTTGGCGGTGTTGCGGTTGAAGGGGTATCCGTTGTTACCGGAAGAGGAGGAAATCTCCAAACAGCTCCAGGCGCTTCTTGCCAAGATTTCTGACCCCAACGGGTCGGTGGGCAAGTTGAGCGACATTTATGCCCGTTTGGCTATCATCAAGGGAAGGTCTGAGGATCTCTCGAGCCAAATGGATTCCACTCTCAATCACATGCATGGAAGGTTGAACTTTCTTTCTGGCAACGAGAATGAGGTGGTCAACGACAGCACGACCCAAATCAACCACGTTGCGGATCTGTTAACCAAGCTTCTCTACAAACAGCAAGTCGGTCTCAACTACTTGAATGACGTGGTCCAAAAGGACTTGGACATTGTTAACAAGGCTGCATCTCAGAGATGATGGTTTCCCGAACCGTGATCTCGTACATTAATAACGTATGACTAATCTACGCACTGTCAAACCCTTCAAACCTATTTGTAGTCTTTTTCCGCTCCGAAACAGGTAGTTTGCTCTGAAGATTCCAAATCTCCGCCGCCTCGAGGGCTGCGTCCGCATTCACCTTGACAGAAACCCCGGGCCGGACTCCGAAATCGTGCAGAAGACCATGCCAGCCACTCTCTATCGATAGAGCCTCAATCTTGTGATATTTTTGGAAGTTGTGACGCAAACTCGCCATGATTTCTTTGGGTGGGTGTGATGTCTGGAGCACCGCAAATGGACTTTCCGTTGTGGAGGCGGAAATGCCGTACTGGTCAGCCAAATGCCGAGCCGACGGCACAAGAGTGTGTTTGAAAGGCACCAGTAGCTCTCCGCTGAAGTAACGATCATCATTTTCAATGTACGAGTACCGGGGGATACCACAGATGGTTCGCAAGTATTCCGCAATCTCCTGTTGTCGCTGGAGCAAAGCACCGACCGTCTGGGAAGTACAGTCGGCACTACCGAAAACATCTAGTTGACTCGCGGCATCAAACGGATTTAGCACCACAAACAAGTCTCGGTTGAACGTATTTGGCGCCGTATGGGGAGCAGGTTGTATGTGGAAATGTTCTAGAGTGGCCAACTTAGAAAAGCTGGTATGCAAGAAGGCAATTTCAGCCGCCAGAGTCGGCGCCGGAGTTAGCCGAAACTTTCCTGTCACGCAGAACTTGAAATATAGCGCTCTTCGGGCCTGGAGAGACATTAGCCGTATTAGTAAAAGAAGGCCAGAGCCGATAATCCACCGCGACCTGTGTGTAACTTGGCATCGCTGACTTCCCCGGACTTGACGTTTTTCCCTCTTTTGGCTACACATGGGCATTGTGGCAATTCTAGCGGATACGGTGGCGAAGGAAATCAACAGGCCCGTTTCCGAAAATCTTCTGAAGTCGCTTGTGGCGATCTACAGGCTGAGTGGTACCAAGAGCAACTTTGCCGTAGCAACGAGTGCGTTGGGTTTTTCCGAACCGCTAGCCCACCGGATCTATGTTTTGATTGGCGACAACATCGAAGCGTTGGAGGCTGAACTACGGCCCAGTCAGAGTGAATCGAGTGTTCTGGGCCCGGAAACACGCA
The DNA here is from genome assembly GCA_022577645.1 of Clavispora santaluciae. Taxonomy (NCBI): domain Eukaryota; kingdom Fungi; phylum Ascomycota; class Pichiomycetes; order Serinales; family Metschnikowiaceae; genus Clavispora; species Clavispora santaluciae. The sequence continues at coordinate 584,469 of JAJNMX010000011.1, forward strand.
AGCACGTGAGCACTGCCACAGCCACAAAGAAGGCAAAGAAGCCTAAGGTAACGGTGCAGTTTGGAGACGACGACGACGGTCTTGGAATTGACTCAGGCCCGTCTGCTGCTGCTCCAAAACCTACCAAAGTTGCTTTCAAAAGAATCAAAAAGACAGACGCCCAGCGCATTAAGCAAGGGCCTCCAAGAGAAGAACACCACGCGCTGCCGGCAATAGCAAAAGTACAGGTGGATTCTACAACAAAACCCACTGTACCTGCGTCGAAATCGGCAATTGACAGATCAGCATCCGTATCCTCATCTCATGCTTGGGATACAGCTAATGAGACTGAGTCTTTGGACGCCGTGGATGATTTGGAAAACGATCGAGACTGGTACTTGCAAGAGGATTCTGCGTACGCGGTAGTATCGCAGTACGGCGATGAGGAAAATATCCCAAGGCGACCAAGGGCCAAAGCACATAACAGGAGCGGTGGAGCATTTGATGATTCCGGGACGTATATTGATTACGACCATGTCGACTCCGCGGCTCATACAAACATTCCGCTTCTTCTGCATTTCTTAGTTCCGCCTTTTCTCAAGGGCTCTGAAGACCACTTGATTCTCCAAGTCGGACAAGGCCGTTCTAAAAGTCTTGATCCTAGCATTTCGCCGATAATAGATGCTTCGTCGGAGTTGGCTCTCTCGGCCCGAAACGGGAGTTTCACTGTCAAAGACAGAAAGGAAAAGAAAGAAAAGGCCCAGCAAGCCCGTGATCGGTCTACAGCTGGATCAACCCTCTCTTCCACAATTAAAAGCACAGAATCGGTGGCTCAGGCAGCTCCAGAAGTAAAAGAAGAGCTGTATTCTAGAGAAGAAATTCAGAGTCAGAGAAGATCTTTGCCAGCCTACGCCGTTCGTGCAGAATTAATGAAAATGATAAATGAAAACCAAATCGTTGTGGTGATTGGAGAGACCGGTTCTGGTAAAACAACGCAGCTCGTTCAATTCTTGAATGATGCTGGTTACACAAAGAATATTGATAAAGATGGCACGCGCCTTATGGTGGGTTGTACCCAACCGAGACGTGTGGCAGCAATGTCTGTGGCTAAAAGAGTTTCAGAAGAAATGGGGTGCAAATTAGGCGAAGAGGTCGGTTATTCGATCCGTTTTGAAGACAAAACTAGCCGGACCAAGACACGAGTCAAGTACTTGACTGAAGGTATCTTACTTCGTGAAATCCTTGGTGATCCAAACTTGGAAAATTACTCTTGCATTATTATGGATGAGGCTCATGAGCGGTCGCTCAACACCGACATTTTACTAGGCCTTTTTCGTCAACTTCTTCGCCGGCGAAGAGATCTCAAACTAATCGTCACAAGTGCTACAATGAATGCGGATAGGTTTAGCTTATTCTTTGGAAATGCGCCTCAATTCTTCATTCCCGGTAGAACATTTCCTGTGGATGTTTTCTATTCCAAATCTGCTTGCCCCGATTATGTCGAGACTGCTGTCAAGCAAGTAATGACAATTCACCTATCCAACAAAAAAAGTGATGGCGATATTTTGGTTTTTATGACAGGGCAGGAAGATATTGAGGCAACTTGCGATCTTATTCAAGAAAAGCTTTCTTTGTTAGAATGCCCGCCTCCTTTAGATGTCTACCCGATTTATTCCTCCTTGCCTGCGGATTTGCAGAAGAAAATATTCAGCAAGCAAAACTTGGAACGAAGAAAAGTTGTTGTGGCCACTAATATTGCTGAAACATCGCTTACAGTCGATGGTATCAAATATGTTGTTGATTGCGGCCTTGTAAAAATGAAATTGTTCAGCCCCAAATTAGGAATGGACACTTTACAAATGGTTCCTATATCACTTGCAAACGCTCAGCAAAGAAGTGGAAGAGCTGGTAGAACAGCTGCTGGTATTGCGTATCGTCTTTATACTGAAAAGGCTGCCAGTCCGGCAGAAATGCATCCACAGCCCATCCCGGAAATTCAGCGGGCTAATCTTAGTTCCGTGATGCTTATGCTCAAGTCTTTGAAAGTTGATAATGTGATGAGCTTTCCATTCTTAGATCCACCACCACAAGACCTTCTCAGTTGCTCTCTTTATGATCTTTGGGCCATGGGTGCTTTGGACGGGACCGGAAGCCTCACTCCATTTGGCTCAAAACTCGTTTCATTCCCTATGGAACCCACCATGGCCAAACTTCTCTTGCTTTCGTGTCAGGAAGAGTTCCTGTGTTCTTCGGACATTGTGACGATAGTTTCTATGCTCTCTGTTCCGAATGTTTTTTACCGGCCCAAAGAGAGAGCTGACGAAGCGGATGAGATGCGTGAGAAGTTTTTGGTGGCCGAACTGGACCATTTAACATTGCTCAATGTGTATACACAGTGGGAACAGCGTGCTCGCATGCCAAATATGACACCACAAAAGTTGGCTATGTGGAGCAGTCGGAACTTCTTGCATCACAAATCTTTGTTGAGGGCTCGGGATATTCGCAAACAGCTTCTACTTATAATGGCCACCAACAAGTATCCGGTCACAAAGGCCAAAGAAGATAGAGACGTGCGCAAGTGTCTCTGTGCGGCTTACTTCCACCAGCTGGCGAAACTTAGCAAAGCTAATGGAGGTGGCAGAGGACAGGCGGAGTACTCCAATCTCCGTCACGGTTACATGAAAATGTATTTACATCCCACCTCCGCCTTGGCCGGAGGAGCTGACATTAGCCCCCAGTATGTGATTTATGACGAATTGGTACTCACTACTAAGGAATACATGCAATGTGCCACTGCGGTTGAGCCGGAATGGCTCTTGAAATATGGGTACGTTTTCTATGGTGTTAGTGCGAGCGTCAAAAAGAGAATCGAAGGAGACGTTGATTTTGTCATCCGAGATCGGAAAGATTTGGAAGAGGCGATGCAAGCGGAGGGGCAAGCGATAGCACAGTCCGAAGCCGTTCAGGTTCGCCCAAAGATGCCGCGAGTGCGCCGGGGGTTTTAATAGCTAATTCGACATGCATTATTGAAAGTGCATTGAAAGTGCATTGAAAGTGCATTGAAAGTGCATTGAAAGTATGCATTGGAAGTATGCATTGAAAGCATGCATTGAAAGTATGCATCTATTGAAAGGAGAGTGTCAGGCCTTGTGTAATTATGTATTAGGATAATTGCACGTTATCTATAAGTCTAGCAACAGAACCATCTTCGCGGGGCACTCTGACTGCAGTGGACACAGTAGCCCCAACCTTGGGGTCCACGGTATTAAGATCATCTAAGGTTTCCGGGTGAGAAATAGCCACATACTCAACCTCCCAGGATGCTGGCATTGTCAGATACACCTTGAGAATCTCGTTCAAGATGATGTTGGCGCTGACTGGAGACAGCTTTTGCGCATCGTATGCTTGTTGGCCCGCGAGAAGACCCTTGTAGATGACAGAGCACTGCTCTTTGGTTTCGGCAGACAAGTACTCGTTCCTCGACAGCATCGCAAGTCCGTTTTCCTCCCGAAGGGTGGGTAGCACGTTGACTTTTGTGTCGAACAACAAGTCCTTGACCATATTTTGCACCACCACGCACTGCTGTGCATCTTTCTGGCCAAAGTACACGTTGGTGGGAGCAACTACATTCAACAACTTGGCCACCACAGTGGCCACTCCCCGGAAAAACGCCGGCCTTTGTGCGCCCTCGAGTTTTTCCGAGCACCCGAGCACATTGACAAAGGTGCCCACCTGCTTCTCCACCTCAAGCACAATACCGGACGGGTACATCTCCAGAATCTTGGGCACAAACACCGCATCCACCGGCTTTCCCGCGATCTGGCCCAACGTTTGCAAGTCGCGGTCCAAAGTGCGCGGATACGAATCCAAGTCCTCGTGGGGCGCAAACTGTGATGGGTTGACAAAGATCGACACTATGGTGCGGTGGTTGGCGTGCAAACTGTGGCTGACCAAGTGGCTATGGCCCTTGTGCAAGGCCCCCATAGTGGGCACAAACCCGACCGACTCTTGGTTCAAAAGGCACTGGTTTCTCCACTGGCGAACCTGCTGGACTGTTCGGAGCACCTGGATCGCTCTGGACATGGTGGTGTTGGAGAAAAAAAACGATGCGCATCGCTCCAACCACTGCGCACGACAAAATCCGGGGTACGCCAACGGCGCACATGAGAAGCGGAGCAGAGAAATGTCTACGGAGTCCGCTCTGTGGACTGTACGTTGGGCTTGTGGCGGTATTTACTTTGCAGGCAACACGGCCCTTCCTATGGCCCTTCCTATGGCCCTTCCTATGGCCCTTCCTATGGCCCTTCCTATGGCCCTTCCTATGGCCCTTCCTATGGCCCTCTCATTTCTGGCCCTCTCATTTCCTCTGGTTTTGGCATTTCTCGCACTGACATTTCTCGCACTGACATTCCTCTAGCTTGGCCCTCGGGCAGTTTTGGCATTTCGGCATTTTGGCATTTTTGGTTTGCCGTTGCTCTCTCGGCCCTATATTTGGGCGTGTGCCGAGGCTCGAGTCCCCCACTTCCCCACCCTCGGACCTCGGCACATTTCGGAGTAGTATATACATCGGAGCGCACCCCACAACGGCTTCATCTTCCTTCTCCAGAAAATCCGCACAGAAGCCCTCTCCTTTGACCCAGCCTCATCCGCCCAATGTCGTTCCACAAGCAGAAAAAGGTGGCAGACGGCACCTTCCCCAGATCCGTGGGCACCACTACTTTGCCATCCGACCGCTTGAAGCTAGTGTATCACAAGTACAAAGCCACCGCCAGTCCCCCTGACGGCACCACTGTCATCAATTTGGTATTTGCCCATGGCACGGGCATGAACAAGAGTGTGTGGAGCGTTCACATCAGAAAGTTGTTTGAGCTCAGCGCAAACAGCCAATGGAAGTTGGGGTGCGTGGTGTCGGTGGACTGCGCCAGCCATGGCGATTCTGCGCTTCTCAACCGCCCCTATTTGGGTTGGACCGCGGGCTGGCTTGATGGCGCCCGCGATTTGATCGCCGTGGTCAAGCACGAAATGGAAACATGCGGCGACTTTGTTCCTAGTGCCTACTCAAGAAACATTGTCATTGGGCACTCCATGGGCGGTTTCCTTGCCACCTATGCCGGATACTTGGAGCACACCTTGTTCGACTCTGTGATTGCGGTGGAGCCGGTATTGGCGTACGACCCGCAGTTCACTCCGTTCTTCCTCAAGCGGGTCAAGCGGCTTTCGCTGCTTCTTAAGGATACATTTGCGTCCTTGGAGGAGGCAGAGTCGTGGTACAAGCAAGACAGTTTCTACAAGGACATGGAGAAGGATCCGTTGGACGAGTTTGTCGCCGACGAACTTGTGGCCGAAAATGGCACATGCAGCTCCAAAGCCAGCGTCACGGCGCAATTGGCGTCGTACCTCTCAGCAACCTTGGACGTGGAGACCGGCCAACATGCATTGAAGTACTTGCGTATCCCGTTCTTGCATGTCATTGGAAAGACGGCTCAGTGGAATCCGCCACCTGCGGTGGACTTTATACGAGAGGCTGTGCCTGCGGAACTTCTTGAAACCGCCGACCTTGAAGGTGAGCATTTGGTACATGTGACTAACGTCAAGGATACAGTTGATACGATTGGCGGGTTCATTGACCGCAGAGCTGCGTTTGTTACGGAGAATAGACGGAATTTCCCGGAGGTACGGTTTGGCAACGATCGTGACGCCATTTTCAACCTGAAGTGGCCGGAAATGTTGGACGGCAGAACCCGAGAGTCTGTTTCGTATATGTTTACCCTGAAGAAGACACCCAAGCTATAGTACGGTTTCAGTGGTGTTTGGTAGTCATGGGGCACGACAATGTTCAGCGCATCAGTATATATGCAGCTGAAACCGCCCATGTATCCAGCAGTTAGATTTGTGTATTTTTATTTGCCAATAGTGACTCGTTGATTTAATCATTAGCGTCTCCAGACCCGCAATAGCCTTTATCTGGGGTTCATCTATCACGCTGGCATATGCACTGTGTGCAGGCTCAGAAAAAAAGTTATAACCTCATCGCTTCGTACCTCCCAAACCCTATCTCCAGCAATGGCTTCTAAAGAAATCATTTTGGCACACATTGCCAACTTTGCTAAGTCCAATGAAGGCTTGAAAGATTTGTCAAAGGCAGTTGACAAATATGTCAAAAAGCATAGCCTTGAATTGCCTTCTGTTGCGGGAGATTTGGAATCTTTGCTTGATGTGAGCGATGCTGACAGCGATGCTGAAATGGAAGATGTGAGCAAAAGTTCGGAAACTGAATCCATCAGCGAAGATGAGAAGGCCAATTCTGACTCGGACTCTAGCTCGGACTCTAGCTCGGAATCTGACTCTGACTCTAGCTCGGACTCTAGCTCGGACTCTAGCTCGGACTCTAGCTCGGACTCTGACTCTAGCTCGGATTCCGACTCTAGTTCGGATTCCGACTCCGACTCTGATTCGGAATCTGAAGAAAAGCCTGAGGAGAAGTCTGAGGAGAAGTCTGAGGAGAAGTCTGAGGAGAAGTCTGAAGAAAATGCTAAAGAAGCAAGCTCTTCTGATTCCAGCTCTTCTGACTCTTCTGATTCTGACTCCTCTGATTCTTCTGATTCTTCTGATTCTGATTCCTCTGATTCTGATTCCTCTGATTCTGATTCCTCTGATTCCGACTCTTCTGATTCCGACTCTTCTGATTCCGACTCTTCTGATTCTGACTCTTCTGATTCCGACTCTTCCGACTCTTCTGATTCCGACTCTTCTGATTCCGACTCCTCTGATTCTGAATCTGAAACTGAGAAAAAGACTGAGAAAGCCTCGTCCAACTCTGAATCCTCTGAGTCTGAGTCTTCTGAGCCACAGAAGAGAAAATCAGATGAGGTTGAATCTTCTCAGGAATCTAAAAAGATCAAAAAAAACCACATTAGCGCTACTCCAGAAGCAGAATTGATGCCAGGACAAAGAAAGCATTTTTCCAGAATCGAGCGTTCCAAGATTTCCTTCGAGGACCAGAAATTGATGGACAACACTTATAAAGGTGCTGCTGGAACATGGGGCGAGATGGCCAACGATAAATTGATGCAAGTCAGAGGTAAGGACTTCACCAAGAACAAGAACAAGATGAAGAGAGGTGCGTACAAGGGTGGCTCCATCACCATGGCTAGTGGTTCATACAAGTTTACCGATTAGAGTGAGGATGCTCTTTTACTTCTGCATAATGTTTAATAAAGGTTTAGAAAAATCCGTCCGCCACTCGTGGCATAGTAGAGCACCAGTCAACGTGCAGCTGACGTTTTTTATTTAATTCGTGATTATATAATTCTGAAAAGGACATACAATAAATTTCAATTAGATTACCCAATTGCCTGGTTTGCAAGGTTTCCACGCATGCGCAAGTTCCATGCACTATTTGAAGCTTCGCTCACATCTTGCACATTTCAACATTGAGAGCAACAACTCCACAAATGACATCACAGCAAATGGAAACTTGTTGACCACCTCATGTCTTTCATGGATTTCGAATCTCGTTACAAAGCACTTGTGCTTCGGGATCCTGGTGCTGAGGGGAAATTTGTGTATGCGGTCATGACCACTAATATTGTCTGTCGCCCCACATGTTCCTCCCGCCTTGCATTGGCGAAAAATATAGTCTTCTTTGATACTTTGGACGAGGCAACTGGAAACGGATTTCGTCCGTGTAAGCGTTGTCGGCCCGATGTGAGTTCCGATTGGAACCCTACCCGAAATAGTGTTGGGCGGGCCTGCGCTATTCTTAATCAATGGGCCCTGACCGGGCAAAAGCTAGATATGCCTCTCTTGACGAAGCAGGTTGGTGTGTCTAAATGGCATCTTTGTCGTGTTTTCAAGAATTATACGGACTACACTCCCCGCCAATTCTACCTTCTATCATGCCAGGGACTGTGTCCGGTAAAGAATCTACCATTGGTTCGTACGAAACGCTACTTGCAGAGAGTTAAGGAAAGCTCCAACACAAGCGAAGATGTCGTGGCTGATATTCTTAGATATTGCGACGTGCATCCGTCTGGTTCTGACGTTGGCGAGTTTTCTGATATGAACCTTGGGGACGCGGAACACCTTGAGCTAGATTGGTGTGCTTTATTGGGGTCTTACCTATTAGACCCGAATGAAACCGGGTTGTGCTGATTTTCGAGCCAGCTTGCTGAACCATGATCACGTTAATACGTGTATGACCATGATCACGGTGATACAGATGCTTTGACACCGGTCCTATGCGGGCGTGTGAAATCACTTAATAGCGATAATATACTCTGACAACTGATTCGAGACGTATGTCAAAAACACCAACTCTCAACTCTACAATTTTGCTCACTACTCAACATTGCCCTCCGGGAGTGTCCAGTTTCAATTTATATTTCCGAAACTTTGGATCTATCAGTGTTTTATTTTTTCCCACAAGCTGTTCTTTTTTCCCAGGATTTCCAAAGTATGTAGTCCTTGGTTAATGATTTGGCCTGCACCTGGTCCCAACCATATAAGAACTCACATCCTTACGTTATCAGACTACAGGGTATGTCTAGAGTCAATTACGCTGAGCTAGAGAAGGGAAATTTTTCCGACGATTCTTCCGATTCGTTTGGAGAGGAAAACTACACTCGCAAAGGCAAAGATGACGACTATGCTTATGGTGGTCCTAACCCGAGAAAAAAGAGAAGTGCTAGCAAACCGAAGGCAAAGACACCCTCTGAGAATATCCAGGACAATGCAGTGAAAAGGAGAAAGGCAGAAGAGGCAATAGATGTCATTAATCAGCAGTTGAGTGATGACGAGTTTGCCGAGGACCAGCTAGTGGAGATAACTGCCGATATTCCCTCTGACTACGTGCCCGACGCTGTTTCTAAAGTGTTCAGCAGAATGGATTTTCTGTACTTGAAATTGAAGCCAGACCACTTTTCCCGGCCCATCTGGATCTCACCCATAGATGGGCGTATCATTTTGGAGTCATTTTCGCCGTTGGCCGAGCAGGCCCTGGACTTTTTGATCACTGTGGCAGAACCCAGATCCAGACCATCTCATATCCATGAGTACGCCATCACTTTGTACTCTCTTTACGCGGCGGTTTCTGTGGGTTTGGAAACTGATGATATCATTGCCGTTTTGAACCGTCTCTCCAAGACCCCGGTTCCAGAGTCATTCTTGAAGATTATCAGGGAAGCCACCATCAAGTTTGGTAAGGTCAAGCTTGTGTTGAAACATAACAGATATTATGTGGAAAGCACGCAAGCAGATATTTTGCAGATGCTCTTGAAAGACCCAATCATAGGCCCCTTGCGGGTCCAGACCACCACTGAGCAGAACCATGATTTGATCCTGGCTTCGGCCCCGACCCAGGATGGCTTGGTAATTCCTGGAACTAAACCTACTGTGGAGGGCGAGAACAAGAATGTTGACGATATATTTGCATCCGTGGTGGGCAAAAAATCCGAAGACGAGGATGACGACTTGGATACGGTGCATTCGTTCGAAATCACGAGCGACTCTGTGGAAATCGTCAAGAAGAGATGTACCGATATTGAATATCCCGTGCTAGAGGAATATGATTTCCGTAACGATGACCGGAATGCAAATCTCGATATTGATTTGAAACCTTCTACGCAGATTCGTCCCTACCAGGAAAAGTCCTTATCCAAAATGTTTGGTAATGGGCGTGCGAGATCTGGGGTGATTGTCTTGCCTTGCGGTGCGGGAAAGACTTTAGTTGGAATTACTGCAGCCTGTACTATCAAGAAGTCTGTTATTGTTCTTTGTACTTCGTCAGTGTCAGTGATGCAGTGGAGGCAGCAGTTTTTGCAATGGTGTACTATCCAACCGGAGCAAGTTGCTGTTTTCACCTCTGAGAACAAAGAAATGTTTTCTAGTGACGCAGGGTTGGTTGTTTCTACCTACTCCATGGTTGCTAATACTCGTAACAGATCCCATGACTCGCAGAAGGTGATGGACTTTTTGACAGGGCGTGAATGGGGTTTTATTATCTTGGATGAAGTGCATGTTGTTCCAGCTGCTATGTTCAGAAGAGTGGTTAGTACAATTGCTGCCCACGCTAAATTAGGACTAACGGCAACTTTGGTGCGTGAGGATGAGAAGATCTATGATTTGAATTTCTTAATTGGTCCCAAGTTGTACGAGGCCAATTGGATGGAGCTTGCGCAAAAGGGCCATATTGCAAATGTGCAATGTGCGGAGGTGTGGTGTCCCATGACTACAGAATTTTATCAGGAATATCTAAGAGAGTCGGCCAGAAAGAGAATGCTTTTATATATCATGAACCCCACCAAGTTCCAGGCATGTCAGTTTTTGATTCATTACCACGAAAAGAGAGGAGACAAGATCATTGTTTTCAGTGACAATGTGTACGCATTGCAAGAGTACGCGCTAAAGCTCGGAAAGCCATTTATTTACGGATCCACTCCCCAGCTGGAGCGGATGACGATTTTGCAGAATTTCCAGCACAATGACCAGGTGAACACAATTTTCTTGTCTAAGGTTGGTGATACATCAATTGATTTGCCTGAAGCAACGTGCTTGATCCAGATCTCGTCTCATTATGGCTCCAGAAGACAAGAAGCCCAGAGATTGGGCCGTATTTTGAGAGCAAAGAGACGTAATGATGAAGGCTTTAATGCGTTCTTTTACTCCCTTGTGTCCAAAGATACCCAAGAAATGTATTACTCAACCAAAAGACAGGCGTTTTTAGTGGACCAAGGTTATGCATTCAAGGTGATCACCCACTTGAGTGGAATGGAAACTCTACCTGACTTGGCGTATGCTAGTGCACGTGAACGCCGTGAATTGTTACAGCAGGTGTTGTTGAAAAACGAGGATGCGGCAGGCGTTGAGATTGGTGATGACGAAGATACCAATTTCATGCCCAAAGACAGAAGAATCAAGCAAGATGCCAGTGGCTCCAGAAGTGCTGGGTCATTGGCCGGATTGGCCGGTGGTGAAGATATGGCGTACATTGAGTACAGCAAGAACAAGAACAAGGAGTTGCGGGAACACACGCACCATCCATTGATCCAGAAGATGTATTATAAGAAGAAAAAGTGAGGCATACAGATATAGTGTGAACGGAATATAAGGTAATATGACTGGAGGTGTACAAGTAGAGATGAGTCCAAGTGGTGAAGCTCGGGAGCGGTCAACAGTGGTTGTAACGGGGCATCGGGGCCGTATGCATTGGATCGTATGAACCGAGTCGAAGTAAAGCGAGAACAAAAGCAGCAAATGGGCAAAGGCATAAGCAATAGGGAAGAAAAGAATAAATATATAGCCCTCAGTCGTAGGATGATGCAACAAACCCGCCAAACTCGTCGTCATCGAAATCGGGGGTGTCGTTCTTCTCCAGACCGCCCTTCGTAATGATAAGATCATCAATGATCTTCTGCTGTAAATCCGAAAGATGCTGGTTGTACAGAAAGGTATCCTGGTAGCTTCTGAAGCGCTTGCGGTAGATGGTCAATGCCTCGGCGAACGAAACCGCCGTGAACAGATCGTCAAACTTCAATCCCAATGCCACCTGGAGAATTAGCCCTGTGGGGTTCGCGTCGTTGTTCAACGGATGGTAGCCTGTCCCCGGTAGTTGGGTGATGATTTTATAGTAACGCGACGATTCGCTGCTCACGGCAATGGTGTCTTCGCCGTCGTTGGCGATGCAGAAGTTGCTGCCGGCTTCTGTCAACGGGTTGTACCACACTTCGGCCCATGGGATGCACACCTGCGACGTCTCATCATCCAGGATGGTTGTTTCGTGGTGGAAGAGCTCCAATTTGAGCCGGAGGCCCTCGAAAAGGGCAGAAGGGCCAGTAACGTCTGTCCTTTCCTGCTCCACGAGGCGTACGGACCCGTGCCACACCACATTGGAGGCGTCGGTATTCCATTTCAGGAGGGACGGTTTTCCCGGGGGGATTTTGAACGCACTCACGCCGTGAGCCTCAAAGAGCGTGTTGTTGAGCACCAGCATGCAAGGGGTCTGGAACAGGCAATGGAACAGGCAATGGAACAGGCAATGGAACAGGCAATGGAACAGGGCCAAGTTGGGCCAGGATCAGGCACCGGAAGTCTCGGAAGGAAGAAGATAGTCCGAGTCAATCAGAGAGTCTGCGAATGGATCAATTGAGGTCAAGCCTGATGAAGCCAACAGGGGAGGGACCACGTTCGGTGCGATTAGGAGTGGAGAAACACGAATCAAACGGCAGGACGCGGCGAATTGGGTAAGGCAGTGCAGCGGCAACAGATGAGTAGTGGCGGATCGAGCTGAGACGCTGGAAAAGCAGAAAGATAAGCCCCAGTGTCACAGAAAAAAAAACACTAGAAAGCACACAATACAAGTGAGGTTTCAAGTGGATTCGTGGGGTGCGAGTGCGACAGCAGAATCACACAACCACACAGGCAACAATGGGATAAATTAGCAGAGGAGACAAAATTCGGGACACCGAAAAGGGGGCCGTGGCGTGAATTTCGGCGGCAGAAAACTGCAAAACTTGCGGAGCCGGCGGGAATGCAGCCGATGGCGGGCATCCCCAGATGGCGGAGATTGAGAGGACCACCGGCCACCACCGTGTATATGAGCTTCGCGCGACGCAAACCTACGAGGAACATTTCACCAAATTTTTTCACTCCTGCAAGCCCGTGACCACACACCCGACCCCAGATGTTTAGAAGTGTTGTCGGTGTCAAAAACGCCACGCTAGGAAGCGTCAGCATAGGGCGCCGCTTTTTCGGCGTGTCTCTGCGTGCTCTCAACGACTTTGACGTGCTCAAAGCGGAAAAGACCGCCAAGGGCAACGCCAGCACTGTTTTCGACATTGACGAGTTGATTGCCAACTCGCCAGACCTCCAGAGCTCCGGGCAGAGGAGAAACTACGATGAGTACTCGTTTGGGTCGTCTGCGAAGGACCCCAGGGAAGTGGCCAAGGCCATAAACATCACCGGGCCTTCGAGCGGGCGCACGGTGGATGTGAAGTTCAACAACGTGGCGTTTGCGATTGGAAACGTCTACTCCATCCTCAAGACCAACAACGTGAGGGGCCAGTGGCAGGTGCAGAAGAGATACATGCGCCCCGCCAAGTACAGAAAGGAAAAGCACAGACGGTGGTGGAGAAAGCAGTTTGCCAAGGGATTCTCCGACTTGATGGCGCAGGTGACGGACGCAAAGAGAAGAGGTTATTAGCTTGTAAATACACGAAACAACACTGAGCATACGCAGTGTCGGGGGCTACGTAGAAGGTCTAAGTCATGCATTGTCTCGGTCTGCGCGGGTTCTATGTGGGCACGTTGCTCGGTTCCGGTGCAGCTTCTAGGTGGATCTGGTGGGGACTGGTGGATCTGGTGGATCTGGTGGATCTGGTGGATCTGGTGGATCTGGTGGATCTGGTGGATCTGGTGGATCTGGTGGATCTGGTGGGATCTGGTGGGATCTGGTGGGATCTGGGTCTAGTTCTTGGGCTTGACGCCGTTCTTCTTCACCTGCTTCTTGTCCTTCTTCAACTCCGGCTTGAACAGCTTGATCAAGCGCGGCTCCAAGCTGATGGTGTTGCCGGCCACCACAATCTCCTTCGCCTCCAACGCCTTGAGCTGGTCGCTCTTGTGGCGGAAGTCGCACAAGGCGGTGCGGCTGCTCTTCTTGAAGTACTTGATGTCGCCAAACGTCTGCACCAAGGCGGTCTTCAACTCGTCCTCCTCCACGTCGATGTTGCGGATGTAGATCGGGTGCCACTCCTCGCGCTTGAACCGGGCGGCGGGCGCGGGCGCAGGCGGCGTGGGTTTCTTTGGCGGAGGCACGGCGGCTTTGCTTGCCTTGGGCTCGATGGCCGCCAACGTGGCCCACGTTGGCTTGGCGCCGGGCTTTTTGTCGTCGGGGGACTCCGCCTTGTCCTCCTCCTTCTCTCCGTCTTTCTCTGTCTGCACAATCTCCTCCACCTTCTCCACCTTCTCCTCCACCTTCTCCACCTTCTCCTCCTCCACCTTCTCCTCCACCTTCTCCACCTTCTCCTCCACCTTCTCCTCCACCTTCTCCACCTTCTCCTCCTTCTTCTCCTCCTTCTTCTCCTCCACAATTTCCTTCTCCACAATCTCCTCCTTCTCCCCCTCCTTCTCCCCCTCCCCGTACGTCTCGCCGAGATCCACAAACCGCAACACATCGTTGCACACGTCAAACACCGTCTTCTCCTTCGCCGCCAACACAAACGTCTGCACAAACGGCCACAACGGCGACCCGCCGCGCTTCCACGAGCCCGACACCACAATCAAGATGTTGGCGCCGGCCCACTGGAAGTCCGCGCGGTCCACCACGATCTTGGCCGCGTCCGCGTCCGCCTCCGCATAGTACGCCTTGATGGCGTCCACGCCGCACGCCGAGTGCACCTTCTTGGCGCCAGTGGGAAAGGCGTCGTGGAGCACCGCCGCGTGGGCATCGTAGAACGCAAAGAGCTTGGCCTTGCGGGCGGTGTATGTGGTGTAGTATTTCTGGATGAAGAGCCAGCCGATGGATTCGATGGCCAACTCCTTGTCGTCCGGGGCGTCCTTGGCGTGGTCGGGCATGGTGGTGTGAGGTGAAATTTTCCGACATATCACCATTGTCACCGCACCGCACGGTTACGTCTCGACAGGTTGCCAGAAACAACGGAGCCCAAGGCCCAAGGGCCCAAGGGTCTCACCGGGAACCAACTGGAATGAACGGGAATGAACGGGAATGAACGGAACTGAACGGGAATCAACGGGAATACGGAACTGGACGGAGATTCAGCCGGCGATGCAGTGAATGCGGCACCGGATCCATGCGCGGGCCAGTAACGTCTCGCGGGCACTTTTTGCTGTTTCGGGTGAGGTCGGTAGGGTTTGCTTTCTTCTCTTGTCTGCTCGTTTCCCACTTCTCTACTCTCTGAATTACTCGTACTATTTCCACTCATACTATTTCCACTCATGCTATTTACTCATTCTATTTCCACTCATGCTATTTCCACTCATGCTATTTCCACTCATGCTATTTCCACTCATGCTATTTCCACTCATGCTATTTCCACTCATACTATTTCTCTACTCTATTTTACTCATTCTATTTCTACTCATTCTATTTCTCTACTCTATTTTACTCATTCTATTTCTCTACTCTATTTTACTCATTCTATTTCTCAACTTTATCTTATACTTCTATTTCTCAACTTTATCTACTTCTATTTCTCACTCAATCTATTTCCACTCATTCCATTTCTCACTCATTCTATTTACTCATTCTATTACCCTCATACTACTTCTCTACTCTTTCTACTCATTCTATTTACTCATTCTATTCCACTCATTCTATTCCACTCATTCAATTTTCCTACTCTTTCTACCCATTCTATTTACTCATTCTATTCCACTCATTCAATTTTCCTACTCTTTCTACCCATTCTATTTACTCATTCTATTCCACTCATTCAATTTTCCTACTCTTTCTACCCATTCTATTTACTCATTCTATTCCACTCATTCTTTCCACTCTCTATTTCTACTCTCTATCCTACTCTCTCATACTTCTTCTATTTCTCTACTCCACTCTACTCATTTATACTTCTTCCATTTCTACTCATTCCATTCTACTGATTCTTCTCACCCACTCCCTACGCTGCCTCAAGAGGCCATGTTTGGATTTATCAATTGGTCAATACAGCCTAGCTCGTCTCCTTCAACAACTCCTCCAAGATGCGGTTCTCCAACTCCGTGCGGTTGCCGACGCCATTGTAGGTCTTGACGCCCATTCTTCTCAACACCTCGATGGCCGTGCTGCGGGCAAAGCCCATGTTCTCAAACTGCGTCACAATGTCGTCGTCAATGCCGTACAACGCCGAGTCGCTGGGCTGCGCGCTGGCCACGTCGTCCGACGCATACACCTTGGTCCAGTAGGCCGCGGTGTCGTCAAACGACTTTTTGTTGCTGATGTAGTGCTTCGCCACCTCCGCGTCCTGCGGGTCGTTGGGCTCCGGCGATTGTAGCAACGACTGCAACGAGATCAACGACGACTTCAACGTCAAGATCGGGGTCCACGCGTCCTTCAAAATGTCGAGGCAGATGGCGCCCGTCACCGACGAGATGTTGGGGTGGTAGATTTTGGTGGAGAACTTCATCACCGGCGGCTTGAACGGGTACTCGTTGGGGATGTTGATGTCCACCTTGAAAAGCCCGCCCTCGTACGGTGTGCCCGGCGGGCCTTGGAAGTAGCCGGCCAAGTGGGTCAAGTCCGACTCGTTGATCAACTCGAGCGTAACGCCCGACTTGGCGTCCTGGCGGCACTCTTCGAGCTCCTTGGCGATTCTTTTGACTCGGGACATGCGGTGGCGGTGGCGTTGTTTTCTCCGGGCGTGCAAATGCGGATAAGCCTTGTCGTGGCTTGCGCAGGGTACGAACATCTATATTACAGTATTATACAGGAGGTACTGATGCACCGTGGCTTCAGGCGGTGCGGGTCAAGGCGTCAAACACAATCTTCAACTCGGGCGTGGCGTTCTTCACCATGGGCAGATTGAAGAAATTGTCGCTCGAGAACACCTGCGTCAACACCAACGAGAGGCCCCACGGGTGCGGCTTGTTCACCAAGTGCCGTTCCACCAACACCCGCGTCAAAATCTCAACAACCTGCCGCTGCACCTCCGCCGACTGCCACAACGCCTCCTGCGTGAAGAAACGGGTACACAAGCTCACAAACCACTGCGTGTGTGCGTTGGGGTACCTCAACTGGTTGACAATCGCCCCCAAGAGGTGGTACTTGAACTCCATGTTGCCGTGGTTCAAGAGATCCACAAGCAACGACGCCTGCGACGACTTGGGGTTGAATGTGCGCTGGCTGTGGGACACGTGGTCCTCCGCCGCAGACATCCCCACATGGAGCACCAACGCGTTGACGAGCTTCACGTTGAAGTGGACCGTGTCAAACCCAAACTCCACCACATCCTTGGGGTGGTTCAATTTCATGCCGCCGTAGATGCTTCTCATCAACGCGGGAGCGGGAATGCGCAAAAAGTTCTCAATCAGCTTCTTCAAGCCCACCTTCTGGAGATCCTCCATCGGTGGGTAAAACACCGCGGGCAACGTGTCGCAGTTGGGCAATTCGTCAGCGTTCAAACTCGTGGAGAAGGGGCTGGGAAAGTCGCTGTCCTTTGGAATAGCAGACAAAATAATGTTCCTGAGTTGAATGTAGCCCGAGGGCACGGCACTCGCCAACTGGTATTGGCATGCAATCAAAAATTCAGGTGCGTCGTGCGCCAACGCCGTGAAGAGACGGTTGAGCGATTTGAGAATGAAGTTCATCACCTCATGCTCTGAGGAGTCGTCCTTCGAGTAAACGCTCTGGAACTTCAAAAGTGCGGTGAACAACTTAACTGCAACTCCATAGCCCTTGGCTTCAGGTAAGTCAAGAAGCTTGGGCAAAAACATACGGTGCGCAATCAATGTGATCCACGCAAAAGTGAATCCAGGATAGATTATAGGCTGTATCGAGTTGAATGTTTCTCCAATGACGGGGAAGAACAAATGATCGATATGCGCCGTGGCCTTGGAGTCCAAGATTGACGCATCACTCCACATGCACAAGATGGACGAAAAAATATTGAAGTATGCTCTCTCATTCCAGGTTGCTTTGGAAGTTTCATGCTCGTTCACCATCACTAAGATGATCACGTCTAAAATATTCTTCAAGTATTCAATAGCTTCTTCAGCGCGGTCTTTCAGGAATCTCAAGATAATGTTGACAATCAAACAGGCAAACGAATCGGCAGTCAAGAATTCCTCTCTTTGCGTGCGGCTTCTGATTTCATGCTCGGTGGCAAACGCTGTTGTCGATATATCCGTCGCTGCTTTGAAGAACAACTCGAATTTCGAGGTGTCGGTCAAAATTCCACAATGGAACAATTTACTAATGAAAGCCTTCTTCAATGATGCGCTAGCGTCTCCGTGTGCCATGAGCTTCACCCACTCGGTAAAGATATATCCCATTTGGGTATAGCCTTCGGTATCCTTCTTATCTGATACTGGTAGAGCTGGATAATTGGACCTTTTAAGCATCTCAAATAATTCATCTCTTGATACTCCAGCTTGCTTGTGGTCCTCGGATTCACCCGGTGTGTACTTCGAGAGGGACTCCAATGTGTGTGCAAACTCTGATCTTAAAGCAATTGGCCTAGCTCCATCAAAGCTGAAAACATTCAACAACAAGCTGCACGCAAATTTCACAAGCACGGGGCTTGCTGATTCGGCAATGAGCTTACCAATAGAACTATCAAGCTTTAAAGGTGATACTAATTGCACCTTTAATAAAGAGAAAATGACAGGCATGTTGAACTTGCGCTGATCCACTGAATGAACCATCCACCAAGTCACATCTTTCGCAGTAGAAGGAGAGTACTCACAGAGCTTATCCAATATCACAACGTAGATTTCATTGCTCATAGGATTATCGTGTACCTGGGTAAACAAGCAGTTAACCGCATATTGGGCAACCTTCAACAACAACTCAGGATGCTTCAATACATTGCTTTGAGAAAGAGACAAAGCCTGAGTTAATGTCTGCAAAATTGGGTGCTCTGCTCCAAGCTCACTCAAGCTAGTTTCTCTAATGCCAACTGACAACTGGATAGCCTTTTCGAAAATCAGGGTAATAATGCTGAAGAGTTGATCCGCAGAGGCAATCTCATCCTGCTGCAATCCAGTAGTTGGTTGCTGAGGGGTTGACTGAGGAGCAGTAGAAGCCACATTGAGGGGAACTCTTTGCATTGCATTTTGTGGCGAAATCTGCGCAAGTCCAGGGTGATGAGCTTGAGCAATACCTTGAGCAGGCAAGGTAGACTGCTGCGTCTGTTCAGCTCGGTTAATATATGAGTTTGTTCCAAATCCAGTATAAATACTCAATTGATTATCACGTAATCCCTCAGTTTGCAAACCCAAAGGAGGGGGCAAATGAAGTGCATAATCGGAGACTTTGTCATCAGCAAAAGGTTTTGACCCAGCACGACGCTCACGCGCCATAACTTGAGGACGCATGCGTTCTTCAATTAACTCACAAATGTTGCTAACGGCCAATTTTTCAACAATGTCAACGCACAAATCAATGTTTGCTTGAATAGCGACATTCAACTCGGCTAAAGGTAAATCGTTTGGATTAACCTGGTTGCTCAATAACTGAATCATGGTGGCTTCGATTGTTTCACTCAAAATCTTACGACCACTGCAGACAACCATGCTGTGAGCAAGTTGTTGAGCCAAGATTTGGTAACTTTTTCTGAATTTGTTCACGTCCCCTTCAGTGGCAAAATCTTTTTGTACTAAAGCCTCAGTGGTAGTCAAAACAGCCTCTGAAACTCTGCTGAGAATAGGAACAGCGCACTCCCGCACAGAACGAGCAAGGGAAGCCTGGAAAGCACGTCTCAAGTTAGGGTTTTGAGTGAACACAGTATTACCTGACAAGTTGCTAAAGGACGCGTCAAGTTGATTTGCGCCCAATTGCAGAGATCCAGGTTCATCGACGTGTCTTAACTGGTGAGCTTGCGCAGAAGGAGGAATTGATTGCTGTTGTTGTTGTTGCTGCTGTTGCTGCTGTTGCAATAAAGCTGCTTGTTGTTGCATGTGCTGCTGCATTTGGAAAGATTGGTCTGGTCCTCCAAGCGACATCTTGGCCATTTCATTTTGGAGCATGCTAGGGTCTTGGCGAATACCAAACATGGCAGCCAAAGCTTCTGGCTTAGGGTTGTGGCTTCTTATAAGTGTTGAAGCCTCGATATCTTTAACCTTCAACTCGAAAGAGTTGAGTAAGACTTCTATTTCAAACTTCAAATTCAATTTCAAATCTGCGCATTCATAAAGCTCAACTAAAACTTTGATGATTCCGAGAACCCAAGGGTTAGGTGGTCTGAAAATTCTCGAATGGCTGGCTTGGTCCAATATTTTGCAAACGAATGGGATGACAACTGGCAATGTCTTGAAGTCAAACGCCTCAACCAAGAGATACTTCAATGCAACCTGATCTCTCTTGAGGGGTCTGTCGTGGGCAACTGTAATCTTACCCAACCAAGATCCCAAGTTTTTCAAATTCGATCTTTCAGTTGGTGAGTCTTTGAAGTTTCTGAGAAGATGTCCAACCTCCGATAAAGTGGTGTTCAATATGTACTCATAGAAAATTGCATTGTTCAAGCCAAAGACTAAGTCAGCGTATAATGAGTGGTTGTTTGGTTCACTTTTGGCTCTTTCCGCCACAAGATAGTTAGAAAACCACGAGAAATACTTTTCAAAGAGCAACTCATTGATTTCTGGGAGCTTATCAGCCATGTTGTCCCCGGTCATATTGTTCACACTGAACAAAAGCTTATCGGAGATCGTTTCATTGGGAATTTCTTGTTGAACAAAGCCAACTGTCTTCTTTACCGCAGAAATGGAATTGTAGCTCAAACCGGGTGCCGCAGGTGAAGATGAAGCTTCATGATTGCTAGCTGCCTGCTGTGTATTGTTATCTGGGCACGCAATACCATTCGATGCATCCTTCACGATTTGATACATCTTTGCATGGGCAGAGAGCGATTGGCATTTCAATAAGTGCTTGCAGTAAATAGGATACTCGTGCAACCTGGACTTGAAGTTGTACAATGATTGGACAGCAAATTTAAACAAATGAGAATCTTGAGGTTGGTTACAAGATTCCCAAATAAAATTGAGAGCAACTGTGAGAGTTGTGCCTTGAATAAGATCTCTCTGCAATAACGCGCCAAATAACAATGATGTTGAAGCTAAAGCGGTCAAAGGGTATTCAGAAAAGAAGCGGTACTCGTCGATTAATGAGTGGATCATGCATGCAAAAACATCTTGATCGTGAGGGAGGTCGCTCGTCTTCATTCTGGTAAGCATGTCAACAATCTCCTTTATCTCCATCTCTTTGTTGTACATCTTCGAGTAGTATGCCTTCATCTCTTGTTCAACTTGAGGAGGGAATACGTTCAAATAAAGCTCTTCATTTTTCAAAATTGCCTCATCATGGCCAGTACCAAAGTTAATGAGTCTGGGGTAAGTAGTCAACAAAGATAATTGAAGATTCTTCAACCTGTCGCTATCCACCAACCCTTGAGATCCTTTGAGCAATTCTAGTAAGGTATAAACAACAGATACTCTCAATGCTCTAGAAGCTATGGGCACTGTTCCTTGTTGCTGTTGTTGCTGTTGTCCAATCTCAAAGTCTTGCGCTGTTCTAAGTTCCAAGATCTCTAGTAAGCTTTGGTACAACGTAGAGCGAAGCTTCGTGTTCTTGATATCAGTCTCAATCAACTTTTTGTAGTCAAAACCGAATGCAGATGCTTCAATAGCAAATGTCAAGTACAAGTTATAGGTCATCGCGCTTGCCTTCTTGAGCAACTCATCAAATAAATTGAATGAAGTCGATACCTGAATCACCTTGACAAGGGACTCGTTGTTCAATCTGTTAGTGTAATACTCGATCAACTTGGCAATCGCCAATTGAATGTCAAATTCTTTGAATTTTTCCAAAACTTTACCCAACTGGACAGCGTTAGCATCCACAAAAGGCCTATCCAACATGAAAGCAAAAAGCCTATCAATGCGATCTAAAATGTAACCGCTTTTATCTGGAATGGTCAATGCTCCAGCAATAACATGATGAGGTTCAGTTCTGCAGTGTAAGTCGAAAAATTGAATTAGCCAGGTGTCAAGCTTCTTGTCTCCTTCGGTTTGCATTTTGTTTTGTTGTGCTGTTTCAGAATTGATTTTCGCCATGACTTGAACCTCGAGTTTAGCAATATTAACAAATTTCAATAGCTCGGGCTCATTGGAATCCTCGTTTTCGTAACAGAGCGTAAGGTTCTTCAGGTTGATTATGTCAAAGGCACCTTGCTGGGTATGCATCGATTGCAACATATACAACAATGTTTTGTCAAACCACCATTCATAACTCAAAAAGATGTCAATGAGACCTTGTTTGAAATCAAGACTTGATAAGAGCTGAGTCAAACTCGCAACAGAAGGTTGGCTGTTGCGCTTGGATGCGTCGAACAAGTAGTCGTGGACCTTTGAAAAAATGTTGAACCAATTCAAGTTATGGTCTGGGCTAGCATCAATAGTTCTCAAGCACGTTTGCAATTGTGCACCCTTAGCGTTGGCTTCTGGTAAATTGTTTACAAAAGTCAACAAGGTAACGCCTCCATTGGTGGTGGTGAGACCTTGAGAGCCAGGGATCAATACTTCAGCAAGTATTAAAGCAATGCTTTGGTCTGCCTCCTCTGGCTTGATTTGTAGGATGATGGACAAAAGTTTGCCCGGTAACAAATTTTCCGGGCCAATTTCCATGATAATTTCTTTAAAGGACATGTCTAAAACTGAGGAATAGAATTCTTGTACGGGGGGTATGTCCAGGTTAGAAGCGTTGAAGAGCTCGATGGTCAAGATCTTATGAAGAAAGGGGAAGCTTGGTGATGCGAGAATGCAATGAAGAAGAAGGTGGTACCAGGTTTTATCTGTTGAAGTACTTCTCTCAGCGACTAAATCGAGAACTTTGGGGGCGGACTCTTGAATAAACTGAAGTGGGCGAGAGCCAAAGGGATGCACTAAAGTAGAAACAAGAACAAATGAGATGACTGGGTCAACAGAGAAGTGGTCAAAGAACTCAAAAAGGTTTCTTTCCTCTTCAATTAAGACGGTGCGGAATGCAAAGACAAAGTAGTAAACGAGATCGCAATCTTCACTAAGATGGGCGAGTTCCGCTTTAAGGACTAGTTCTGGGCCAGAAAGAGGAGCAGAGTTTTTTGCGCTCCAGTTGGCAGACTTGAGAACTTGGTAGAGGAACGAGTAGTGTACGATATGAAATCTCTGCTCGTTGTCGAGGATGTATCTGATCTGCTGGTGGTGGGATTTCCAGTTGGATACAGTAGCGGTGCGGAATAAAATTAGTAGTTGCTTTAAGATGATAGAGATGGTCTCGCTATTTTCAACTTCAGCCTCTTTTTCTAACTCACTGAGTAATTGGGGGTTCAACGGCTTGTTGGTGAACCCTTGCGGAAACTTGAATTGGTCGTTTAAACTGGTTCTAGTGCCCAGTGGGCTTTCGGGTTGCGAAGTCACTGTAATTAAAACGTTCGAGCAAGATTCTCCGCCGGCGATGGAAAGGGAAGTTTCGATATACGTGCAACAAAGACCACTAGGATAATGAAGCGGTCTCAGTCTTGTTCAAAACTTGCGGTAAATCGACGACTTCGCGGATAAACTTGTTCTTGCGAGCAAGGATTGATGTTTGTTCAGATCTAATCAGTAGTCTGACAAGGGTTTGGGGAAATGGGTACTCTGATTCTGTTGGAGTTAGTATGAAGGCAAAAAAGTGTGTGACGCAAAAGGTTACAGGCACGGAACCGCGAATAGGAAATCAATCGCGTCCGCTTCTGCATCTACCGTCACTAATTGAATACTTACCCTTAGGATTAAGGTTATCTTGTTGGTGGATCACTTTGGGTGGCAGTATAGGCTCAAAATTTTTGAGAACGAGGTTCCCATGGAGGCGTGTTACCCGGCATACGCGAACCATATGAAGGATTGGGTTCCAGTCAGACGGTCCTTGGGGTATTGGAAGGCATTCTCCGGGAAAAAGTCACTCCAACTTGTGTAGATGAAAAACCGTAACCGATTTGAGAGCATTCTGTCCTGCGGTAGGAGTTTTTTTTGCGCTCATGCAGACCCCAGTGGTTGTTGATTCGGTCCTTGGCCCAGTGCTCAAAGGGCCCAAGCTACAAAATGCCAAACGGCACACAGAGTGTTAACCTTGTGTATATTCCTACCTAACTATGCGTCCAAGTCCACCGCCAGTAAAATCTCGTTTCTTAAATCCTCCTCTAAGTGGGAGCACGCTTTCTTCAAAAGAAACCTTAAAACCTGGTTTTCCAGGGCCAAAGCGTCCAAGTCGAGATTCATTGCAATGGAGCTCGGGTCATCGCTGATCTTACCAATGTGCGACTTCAGCCCGTTACCAATGGAACGGTTGGTCTCAGACGAGCACGTACTTTGAACATCCGAATATACCGATTCCAAGTCGGTTTTGGAGCCAGATGAAACCGTCAGCGACGACCGATTGGCTCTGGAAATCCGGGTCACAGACTCGGATACTGAATACGTGGCGGACACAGAAAGAGTCTTGAATGCATCCATCACCGATGCCGTGGCAGACCGCTTACTCGGTTTCGGTTGAACCTTTTTCCGGAACAATTGCGCATCCCATGACGACAAGTTGTCTGTGAAGAACAGGGTCAAGCTGTTGACAACATTGCCCCATTTGGATTCGTTTAGAAGGTGCTGGTAAACCACCTCTTCGTCGCCTTTGCCAAATGACATAAGGATGGGCTTGTTGCAAACCAACAATCCCAACGACACTTTGAAAATGCCAGTCTTCCAGCCCTCCAAGAGGCAGAGATCCACCACGCGCTCGTTAAGGTGCATCCCGGGTGTGTTGATCAACAGAAACGAGAGCCACCACTGATACAAAAACATCTTGCAATCGCAGAAGGCGGTGAGGTGGAGAGCCAATTCGGAGTCAAGTTGGGTAAAGATGGCCATGAACTCCTCGTACCAGCTGCTTAAGGCATTCGACATTGTCAGGGCAACAAATAAGCTGCGTAACTCCGGTTCGCTCTCCATGATCTTGCACAAGGCATGAAAGGTGAACTCGGGCTGTCTCAATGAGTGGTATAAGGTGCCAACCAAGAAAAGCAAGCCTTGGCAGTAGCCTAGGTCCAAGTCGTAGTTGGCGTAAACGTTCAAAATTGTGAGAAGATCGGCCACTGTTTCGGGTCTTTTGAAGAATTCCACATCAGGAAAAGTTCTCAGCAAGTCTTTGCTTATTTGGTCCGAAATGGCTTTGTTGTATGAGTGCTGGAAGTTCTTGTATAACATACGGGAAACGTCCGGAATTTCTGTTTGGTTTGTCTGGCTCACGAGTATCAAGCGCTTCCAAACAAGCAGACGGAGCTGCACCGGCATGTCACACTGGATCAATAGCATTTTCGTGTAATTAGGAAGTGTCAAGATGCTCTTGTATGGATTTTCGAAAAATGCCAACCAATATTGCTTTTCCATCAGCGAACGGGGGCCGAGTTTTTGCTCTGCAATAAAATCCTTGCAGCATTGCTTCTGCGACAGACCAACGAGGTGTCCACCCGAGTAGCACTCGGTGACTATATCGGAATCATAGTCATAGTGGGTATAGAAGGAAAGAAGCTCGTCTTCTGTGAACGCTTTATCGCCTGTAGTACAGCTATGGCGGTTCAAGTCCACTTTGAGATCCATATTGTTAAGCATGAGCTCGTTGGAGTTTCCAACGCAAGAGAGGGATTCTTCAAATTCCAAAAGCGACTCGTCAAACATGGCCGAAGCTATTCGCGCTGGGTATAATGGGGAATTGGGGGTGTTTGAGGCTGGGATGTGAATAGGAAGGCAGTAATTGCGTTTCTGTTGGGCTGATCAATGGGATCAGTATACCAGGGGATGTAAGGGGAAGGGTAGGCTGGTATGGGATAGACTAGTGAAGGGAACTAGTGAAGGGAACTAGTGGAGGGATAGGCTAACGAAGACTAAGGAAGGCAGAGAGTAAAGATATGCTGGGTTAATGAAAGACTGGGGTAAGCAACACTACTCTGGTAAAATCCCTTAAACTAGAAATGCCTTGATCACCGACACGGATCCCATATATGGAGATTGTCTAGTGCTCCATCTGGCAATTGTGCATGTAGCTATGCAGTCGCGAATGTAGAAGGCTGGTTGCCACGTTTCCTAAAGCGGTAAGGATAGGCATCGAGGGGACGCATCTCCTGTTTTTTGTCTATCTAGGGGGGAATGTTTGTGCCTGCTATCTTTCCTGAGTTGGCGGCCTGCCATTACTAGTGGCGGTCTTTCTCCCTTCTAAGCTGCCCACCCCTGGCAGACGTCTGGAGGCCTGCATGTATGTGTTTTCGATTGGTATGGTGCAGGTACGCAGCGTCAGAAGCATAGAAGGAGTCGCGTTTGTTTATGCTACAACTCAGTGGTGCACCTCACGTGAGACATTGAAGGCATTCTTGTTCGCTTCTGATTGCATGCAATCTGTGCCCCACAAAAGCCCTGGGACAACCCGTCGGATTCAGAGTTTGCATATGACAATCACCCTACAGGCCCCGAGTGTATTGTTTATGGCCGCGTGCCTGAAATGTTGAAGGGCGCAGTGTTTTGACAGTATAATGCGGCTGAGGTTTTTCCGAGGCCACTGGGATTGGAAGAGACGACATTGGCAGGTGGGGCCAGATGGAAGTGACTTCTGTTTCTGTTGTGCTTCTACTGTACTTCCCCTTCGCTGTACTTCCCCTTCGCTGTACTTCCCCTTCGCTGTACTTCCCCTTCGCTGTACTTCCCCTTCGCTGTACTTCCCCTTCGCTGTACTTCCCCTTCGCTGTACTTCTACCTGTGCTTCTACCTGTGCTACTGCTGTTCTTCTGTAACCCGCGCTTCTGTAACCCGTGCTTCTGATGTACTTCTGTAACCCGTGCTTCTGCTGTACTTCTGTAACCCGCGCTTCTGTAACCCGCGCTTCTGTAACCCGCGCTTCTGTAACCCGCGCTTCTGTAACTTGTGCTTCTGTTGTGCTTCTGTAACCCGCGCTTCTGGTGCTTCTACCTATTCTACCCGTGCTACCCGTGCTTCTCTGGCTTCTCTTGCTTCTCTTGCTTCTCTTGCTTCTCTGGCTTCTCTTGCTTCTCTGGCTACCCGTGCTGCTCTGGCTTCTCTGGTTCTGAACCTGCGGTGCCTCTGGATTTCCCGCGCCTTGGAACCTCTTCCAGTGTACACTCCTTCACCACCATGGTTTACTTCTTCGAGGCAAAAGCCACCAGCGACGGCGATGACTTCGGGCTCGGCGAGGAGTCGAAATACACCATATACATGGGAAAAGACAAGCATGAGAATGACCCGTTGATTCGCAAATCGCACCCCAAAAACCTCTGGTTCCACGTGGACAAGCACTCTTCGGCCCATCTCTACTTGCAGCTCAGCCCCGAGCAGCAGAGCACCAGCTTCGACACGTTGAAGGTGGAAGAGGATGTGTTGATGCAAATTGCGCAGTTGACCAAAGCCAACTCCATCAAGGGCAACAAACTCAACAACATCACCATCATCTACACCCCGGTGGACAACTTGCGCACCGATGGGCTGATGGATGTGGGCACGGTGACGTTTGTGAACCCACAGAAGTTGAAGCGCATCCACGTGGCGAAAAGGGACAATGCGGTCGTCAACAGGCTCAACAAGACGAAAACCGAGGTTCTGACGCAGGTATTTATTCAGGATCAGGAGGCCATGCTTCAGCTGTGGGAACGGGAGAAGAAGGAACGCGAGAGAAAGATGGAGCAGGAGAAAATGACTACGGCGAAGGAGTACCAAAGGCAGAAGGCCTTCAACAAGGATCCGTATGCGGATTTGTTTACTGAGGAGAACCTTCGAGCCAGCAGCAATGAGTTTCGGAAGGAGAACTGGGTGGAAGATGAGTTCTGGTGACTCCAATGCAGCGTGGGCAACCAAGCGTTTGTCGCAAGAGGCGTTTGTCGCAAGAGGCGTTTGTAGCAAGAAGCGTTTAGCATGTTTGTAGCAAGAAGCAAGCTTTTAGCCAGCGCCAAGCGTAGGGCAACGTTTCGTAGTGTAGCGCTATGGATGCTGTTGATGCGGGGAAGCTGGCAATTGCACGTTAGGACACCGCCGCTGCGGCATCAGATTACCTGGAGCACGCTCTATACCTCTGGCGACGAACACTACGTCTGGTTCGAAAGAATATGTGTATTACACCATGTACTTAAATGCTAGAAGAGTTCGGCGCTTACTCTTGTTCGATCTTGATAGGGAACTTGCCAGCCTCTCTTTGGTCGTTCCACTTCTCGACCCAGTCGACAGGGCACAAAGACGTGAAAGTCTTCCAGAAGATCTTGCAAGGCTCAAAGTCTTCACCTTTGACAGCGACGCACTTGTGGTAGTCCACGTAGTTTTGCGCACAGTGCTTGGTTTGGTTTGTGTAAGGGAATCTTGGGTCGAATTGAGGGGTCTCAAACTTGAAGGTTTCTGCGTCCAAAGCCATTGTGAAGCGTGCTTGTGTGGGGAAAAACTAGGCGTGAATGTTCGTTTTTATTTTAGTCTTACGATTTTTAGTGTGCGAAATGGGTCCATACGATTGGTTGGTGCGGTCTGTGTGCACTCCCCATCCACCCGCGGGACGGGTGTCATGGAGGTACTTGGGGCGACTAACACCGGACCATTAGGCTCGGGTGGTCTGGAACTCTGGAACATCCGAACCTCTGGAACATCAGAACCTCTGGAACATCAGAACCTCTGGAACATCAGAACCTCTGGAACATCAGAACCTCTGGAACATTAGTAGAATAACCGGTAGATGGGCTACACCACTTCGGGAGAGAGCCACTTCGGGAGCTGGAGCCACTTCGGGAGCTGGAGCCACTTCGGGAGCTGGAGCCACTTCGGGACCGCCCGACCTGATCTCACGGCCGTTGCACGCTCCAGCCCTTGGGCCCCGCGGCAGGAAGGGTCACGTCAGACGTGGCCAACACCACGGTCAAACACGGCACCTCGTACACCTTGTGGCCCTGGAGCTCGCGGCGCGCCGCGGCCGCAGCATCGTCGCTGGACGACACAAGGTCGTCGCCGAAAAAAACCAGGACGTTCTTGGAGCTCTTCTCCGGCTTGTACGCCGGGTTGATCAACGAAGGCTGGGTGGACACGTGGGAGAGCTGGGTGAGCGCAGCGTTGAGCTTGAGCTGCTCCACCACCGCCACAAGCTTCTGGATGTTTTTTCCACAGCCTGCCAACATCACCATGGCGTGCGTCTGTAGTAGGTTGGCGCAGTCGGCCGTGTACTTTTGCACCAGGCCGGAGGAGACCACCACGGCGGCCTGGTCCACTTTGGGCGCGACGGAAAAGGCGGCGGCCAAGTCGAGGTAGAGGTTTCTCGTGTCGGTGGTGAGAGCCGCGGCCTCTTCTTCGAGGAGCTGCTGTAGTCTTTGCGGGGCCAGCATGAGTGGAAGAGATGGGTTCGCGAATCACGAGGCGCGACAATCTGCTGGAAGGGCACAGGTAGAGAGGCAGATAGAGACAGAGGCAGACACAAATAGACAGATAGAGACAGAGGCAGACGCAAATAGAGACAGAGGCAGACACAAATAGAGACACAAATAGAGACAAATAGGCAGATAGAGACAGAGGCAGTCTATGAGACAGACAGTGACAGGCAGGTGAGATACTGGAGGTCCGGCCCATCTTTTCGCCGCCCCGCTGAGTGCAGAAAAGCGCGAACCCGCCCGCCGCGCGCGCCTACAAAACCAAGCAAGCCTCTCTATTGACTACACCGCCTACAACGAGGTGCGCGAGCTCTTGCGCGTGGCCGCGCCCGCCGAGCCGCGGCTCGACCGGCTGTCGCGGCTGTTGTTGCAGCTGTTGTGCACCGACAGAGTGGTGTCCCACTTGCCAAAGCGGCTGGAGGTACTGATGTTCATGAAGGTGTCGTAGCTCACCGACTCCATCATGGCCGCGTGCTGCTGGAGCAACGCCTCGGGCGGCGTGTGCGTGCCCGACGGCACCCGCTGGTGGTGGAAGCTCTTGCCCCGCCGCACCCGCACCTCCCGTGTTCCCGCCACCGGCACCGCCTGCCCGTGCACGTCGATGATGTACATGTTACTGCTGGAGTCGTAGACCCTCATGCCGGGCACAAGGCGGGGGGCGTCGGCGCCGCGCTCGTAAATGAGCGCTTCGGTGCCGCGCGTGAGCTCTCGGATCTCCAGCACGAGCTCGTCCGGGGTTCTGGGTTCGGGCATGGCAGCAAGAAGTGAGGTGTACAAGTACAAGGTGAGCGGGAGCGGTGTGTATGGTGTACGTGTGCGTTTTTGTACCGCGGTCGTTGCACTCTGGACGTTTGCACGGGACGTTTGCACGGGACGTTTGTTTGTTGTTTGCTGTTTGTTGTTTTTTGTTTTTTGTGTTTGCTGTTTTTTGTTTGCTGTTTGTTGTTTGTTGTGTTTGCTGTTTATTGTTTGTTGTGTTTGTTCTGTTTCTTCTGTTGTACGGTGTCTGCTTGTTTGTGGTACGATGCCTGCACGCCCGTACCGCGGTGCAGCTGATTGAATCTGATAGCCAAGATATATGCACCCTGCACGCACTCCGGCATCGGCCCTTGCGAACCCGGTGACACCTCAGTGACAGATTTATACGTATGCGCCAAGACTTTCCATTCGGAGCCCCGCAATGTGCCAAGCAGACCCCAGAAGTGGGCCCCGCCGGTGCAAGTGCACATTGGCACCCAAAAAGTCCTTCCCTTGCCGCTGGATCCACACCCCCGGCGCCTGGTGGAGGAAATTTTTTTTCCTGCTGCCTCATGTGGGCGGGTGCCGGACCGGTTTGGGTTCGGCCGCTCTATTGGCCAAACAGAAATAACTTGCATATGTGGGGCGGCGGATGCGGCGAAAGCTGCCCTAACTGGCCGAATCCCATCCCGTTCCACAGACATGCGGCCGAAGCCCGGTTGATGTCTCTTTGGTATAAAACCGCCGGCCCTCTCCCCCGTCTGTCCCTTTTTTTTTTTTTCTGTACCCCCTCCCCGCCCCGAACATGGTCAACGTTTTCAACGTTCAGATTTTCTTCGTTGTCTTCAGAGAGTCGTTGGAGGCTATTATTGTGGTGTCGGTCCTTTTGGCCTTCATCAAGCAAGGTTTGGGTGGAGCCCAGCTGGACCCTGCCATCAACAAGCGATTGACCCGCCAGGTTTGGTGGGGTTCGATTCTAGGGGTCATTCTCTGTTTGGTCCTTGGTACTGCTTTCATTGCAGTCTTCTACACCATCGGTAACGATATTTGGAGTAATTCCGAGGATTTGTGGGAAGGTATCTTCTGTATCATCGCGTCCATGTTGATTTCCGTCATGGGTATTGCCATGTTGCGTATCAACAAGATGAAGGAGAAGTGGAGAGTCAAGTTGGCCCAGGCTTTGCTTAAGCAGCACGAGAACAAGAAGGACAGATGGAACCTCCGTCACTTGACCACCAAGTACTGTATGTTTGTCTTGCCATTCATCACCTGTTTGAGAGAAGGTCTTGAAGCCGTTGTCTTCGTCGGCGGTGTTGGTTTGAACAAGCCCGCTTCCTCTTTCCCAATTCCTGTCATTTGTGGTTTGATCGCCGGTATCTTTGTTGGTTGGATCTTGTACTACTTCGGTTCCACCACCAAGTTGCAAATCTTTTTGGTCATCTCTACAAGCATCTTGTACTTGATCTCGGCCGGTTTGTTCTCCAGAGGTATCTGGGGCTTCGAGGAACACAGATTGAACGTTTTGACTGGTGGTGATGTCGCCGGAACCAGCAGTGGTCCTGGCTCTTACGATATCACAAAGTCTGTTTGGCACGTCAACTGCTGCAACCCTGAAACCGATAACGGTTGGGATGTGTTCAACTCCTTGTTAGGCTGGGAGAACTCGGCCACCTACGGAACTGTGATTTCTTACAATCTTTACTGGTTGATGATTATTGTTGTCTTGTTGTTGATGATGTACGAGGAGAAACACGGCCACTTGCCAGGCTTCAAGAACCTCAAGGCTAGACAACTTAACCCAATGTACTACATCAAGGGTAAGAAGAACGAGAAAGAGTTGACTGCTGCTGAAAGAGAGGAGTTGTTCAGACAAGTTCACAACTACAAGTTGGAGACTGGCGAAGAAACCCCTGAAGCTAGTGTTGTCGACAAGGGTGACTCTCTTGGAACCAGCTCCAAGAACGAGAAGAGCGAGGTTGTTGAGATTCAGAAGGAATTGTAAGCAACCACGGCCAATAATTATGCCAACAAACTTGTGGCTTGGGCATCCGAAATGGTGAATCAGTCGTTAACACACACACACACACACACACACATATCGACCTTCACCACTTCGGACGAAAAGCTCATGTTATCCTAAGATACCTGTTTACGGGTTTTGTGGAGGGGGGAGTATCACTGGGGAGTGAACTTCACTGTCGAGCCGTCAAATATTAGTTTATTTGGTGTCTTTTACATATTTTAAATTCCGATTTTGTTCGTTTTTAAATCATTAGCTTCTCGTGTCTTCAATATGACGAGGCATGAATTTCTATCTAAAGCAAGAGAACTCATTAACGCTGTTTTGCAATGCGTTGGACAACTTCAAGTTAAGCTCCTGCTGAGTGTAGCCTAGGTCTGAGAAAATACCCTCGATTTTTTCAATATGTCTCAATGTAATTTGCACAAGATTGAGACAGTAATCGTCAAGTTTAAGTGTGTCACTTGCTTCAAAAATTTCCACGAAAAAATCGAGGTCAAGCTTTAAATTACCCAAAACTTTAACCACCACATTTTCCTTTTCTGACACGACACGCAAGCACAGCAAAAACTTCACCAAAAATTGCGTTTGAAGCTGTTGAACAATTGTGACAAATGCGGCTTGGTCAGTAATAGGCTTGACAATATTGATCAATTTGACAAAGTGAATAAGACAGTCATAAACAAAAGAATCGACTCCAATCGCAGAATTATTTCTATCGATTTTATCGAAATGCTCATTAAGGCGGGTCTCAATCCACGCTTTTTCATGTTCGTTGATGTCATCTAAAATGGTTATTTTAATTTTATCAAGATCAGAAAATAGCTTTAAATTCTGCTGCAGCAATGACTTATCAAATAACTTATCAAACCGACGAATCAAAAATGGAGCAACAGTGTCTCCCAATACCGTGAAATTATTCATGGTCAATATTTTGTAGGTACTCTGCTTGATATTGTATTCAGTGAAATCCGCATTGGCTGTCGATTTTTCAATCGTAAATCTTTTCAAAATGGACTCGATCAAGACATTTATACTTCTCATATACTGGATCTCCAAGCTAACCAAAACCCGCTTCGTGGGGAACGCCGAGATGATTCTCACCTCACTGTCGGCACTTGGTTTCTGGAATACCAAGTCCGCTAATTTTTGCAAAACGAACAACTGATAGTATTGGAGCATTTGTAACATTTTCGTGTGCACATGGCTTTTGGATGATGTATCCGATGTGTTATACTTTTCCCAATTTTCTAACTCGTAGAATTGAGAGCAATCGTTGACCCATGTGGCGCATATCGCTTCCATGATTTTTTGGTCAATCAAAGAAGACACATCACGAAGTGCTTTGATCTGCTTGTTGGTTTCAAAACTCTTTGTTGTATTTCCTATCTGGGTCGTGAACGAGCCCACACGGGTCAAGATGGAGCCGATGCGGGCCGAGATGTCACTGAGATAGAAAATTGCCGAAAGAGAGTTACAATGACAAGGGATAAAAGATTCATAATATGATGGAGAAACTTTCATTTGATCCACCGGCACTTCAGCCTTGAATATCCTTGTGAGCCGAGACACAAATGTGTCAAGAAAGGCGAAAACATCGCTTCGTATTTTGAACTCGGGGTCCACGTTATAGCCTCGCAGAGGATCAGCGTAGTGAATGTAGTTCTTCACGAACTTCATAACCACCGTGTCGAAGAAGCTCTGAACATACCTGATGTAGTTAGAGAACGCTAGCCAAGTTTCGTTAATGATAGATAGGTCCAAATTTTCGCTGCTCTCGAACAGCTCGATTATCATGTGCTGATCATCAGAAGTCAATATCGAAGAGGGGACCGTCGAAGATGCTTTGAAGTACTCTTCCACGGTTTCAAACTTTGCCCCGATGTACCTGACGTAGGAGCCGCCCTCGCGATAGTCGGACAATGAAGTGACATAGTCGGAGAGTTTCTTCTGCATGAACAGAAACTTTGATTCAAGCTTATCACATTGGCGAGAAAACGTGCTCGAAAGCTGCTCTAGGTGCGCCGTCAAGAAGCTGTAAATCGGATCCAGTTTATCACGGGGGTTTTTATCCAATCTGTGTAATTTCTCCACCAAGTCGAAAAACTTCACATCCAGAACCGAATTGGGCGATGCTTCGTGGTCGAGCGAGAGCAACTCTGCAAATACTTTGCGTCTGTATTCCTCTGCAATGTTCTCGATCTCACGGTATACGCGGGCCGACGCGGTCTTCTGGATGCTGTAGTCTTGCTGCAAGCTGCGGGCTTCCTCTGCGTCATCTAAAGCTTTTGCAGATCTGATTGCATCGGCATGCGTCCTCTCAAGCGTTGCCTTTTCTTTCAAGTACCTGTTGTAGTCGTCGATGAAGGATGCGTGGTCGTGGGCGCGAAGATGGGCAATGAGGGTTTTCGGAAGATTGAACACAAAGCTGTTGGCGTTGACAAAGTCGATGAGTTTAGAAACCTTCAGCTCCTTCAGGCGGTGGTCAATGATAGGACGAATCATCAAGGTAGACGACAAGTTGAGGTTGTTGATTGACTTCTCGAGCTCGGAAAGGAGCCCCGAATCGGGGTCCACGGAGTTTTTGCGGCGGGCTTCTGGGTTGAACACCACGCTGTTTTCCACGTCCTGGCGGGCCTTGGACTTCAGGCCCTTGAATGCGGTCATCACGTCATCGATGGCTTGTTTGCACGAGACAAAATTTTCAAAGTTGTCATCCAAGACGGACTTCAATTGCGAGGTCTGGCTGCGGATGCTGCGGTCGAGACCGTCCAAGTACGCCGTCAATTGCTCCATTGGGGTGTCCTGGTGCACTGTGGTCAAGAACGCCAGGGGCCGGAATGATTGAGACGAGACCATGTACTGGTTCAAGCGCGGATCCAGTTCCGAGTCGATCAACCCTTTGCGCTCGAGCACGTCCACGAGCAATGCGCCCGAAAGGGGGTCCTGGTAGTCCTCGGCCGCATAGTGGTAGCTGGATGATTGCGCCAGCGCCTGAAGACACAGGTTGAGTAGCTGAAACTGGTCGATGGGGTCCAAAGCAGTGAGAGCCAGCGGATCTGCGGTGGGACCAAACACTTTTGGGTCAGACCTGAGCAGTTCTGGAACCTCGTGGTAGAGCAGAGCGATTGTCTGTTCGTCCGGTTCGAAGAGAAGCATAGCGGTGGTATTGTGGTGGAAATACTTTGTATACAAGACCTGGGTGCGAGGCAACAAGCAAATCCGGGAGAGGAACAGGAGATAAAGGAGGTGGCGGCGATAGTGATAGAGATGGATAGAGATGGATAGAGATGGTACTGGTAGATATAGATGGATAGTTATTGGATGATGTGAGAGAGGCAGGGTATAGTTTATTGAGAAGCAGGTGACAATTTGCAATCGGGGACCGCAGCGACAAATGCAAAATCAGTGCGAAATACAGATAAAATACAAATGAACAAATGAACAAGTGAATAAATAAATACAAATGAACAAATGAACAAGTGAACAAATGAACAAATGAACAAATGAACAAATACAAATAAATACAATTAATCAACGCAAAGAAATACATACAATAATTGCAATGAACCAAGCAATGAATACGCTAATCAATCCAATCGTGCAATCTAGACACGCACCGCATGTGCAGTAGAGCCAGCTGCCGGCACCAAACAGGAGCCAGGAGCCGGAGAGTCAAAAGGAGGCCATCAAATGGAATAGTAGGAGGAAGGATGGGAATCGGGGAGCAGTCCCGGGGAGCAGGGAATCGGGGAAGCAGGGAGAGGCAGACCGTCAGGTGAAACGATGGCCCACGCTAGCGCACCGCCTGCCACACCCGTACACCACAGCATAATGGCAGTGAGCCGGAGCCGGCGGGCGCCACGCCACACCTGACGCAGGCTCAGCGCAGCAGCGGGACGGCTGGAGCCCCGCAGACACTGCCCCGCAGACACCAACAGACACCGCCCGACGCCGGCAGCGGGCGCCCCCACGTACACCCCCGGGCGTGCGCGGCTCATAACCCGCGGATAAACTCTGGAAAAAGTTTTCGGGTAACCCTTACCACGGGTGCAAACATGGAACACCAGCAGGAAATCGGCGGGGCCCAGGCGCTCCTACTGTTGGGAACCAAGGACAAGGACGACAACCCCGACGAGTTGGAAAAAGAGCAGCAGCTCAACGACGCGGTGGAGGCCGCAGTCATGCGCTACGTGGGGGGCACCCTCACCACCGACAACAATGCCCACCCCGGCCACAACCACAGCCACAACCACGACCACGACGCCAACCACGACGCCAACCACGACCACAGCAGCCACAGCAGCCACGGCCACCACAACAGCAGCCACGGCGGCCACGCACACGCGCACGAGGACGCGCTTCACGCGCTACCGGACGACGGCAAGCGCAAGCTCAACGAGGACTTTGAGTACCAGTGGGACCGGTTCTTGGAGGAGGACGTGGCGGCGGACTTTGAGCGCACGCCGCCCAAGCGGCGGCGGCGCAAGAGCTTCGGCACGGGCCACGACATTGACCCGGAGCTCGCGGGATTGGACACGTCAGCCGAGCACGACCAGTTGGTGCACGCGGCCATTCTCGGCGCGGGCGAGCTCGCCAAGCAGCTCGCGCTCCCCCCGCGGCTCGGCGAGGACGCGGCGGGCGCGGGCGACGGCGCGGCGGCGGACGCGGCGGACGCCACGCCGCCGCACGAGGGCCACGCCATCAACCAGTTGGCGCACGCGGCGTCCGCGCTCTCGGCGGGGATCAAGCACAAGCACAAGCGGCCGCTCAAGAAGCAGGCGGAGCGGCGGCTCGAGGCGGCGATTCTCCCGCGGCTCAAGTACGACCACAGCTCGATCGAGGCGCTAGTGGAGCAGGCGGCGGGCGAGGCGTGCATGTGGTACAACTCCCAGGCGGACGCGGGGATGGGCGGCCCGCGGCTCTTTTCGCCGGAGGAGATTGCCATCGTGGAGCACTTTGTAGACGGGTACTGCCAGCTCCACCGGCTCCTGCGCATGGACATCTGCCGCCGGGTGTGGTCGTCCGAGCGCACCAAGGACAGCTTCTGGGAGCTGGTGACCAAGGTGCTCCCGTACCGGTCGCGGGCGCTGGTGTACAAGCACATCCGGCGCCAGTACCACGTGTTTGAGATCCGCGCGCGGTGGACGGCGGAGGAGGACGAGCTTCTTCGCAAGTTGGCCGACACGTGCAACACCAACTGGAAGAAGGTGGGCGAGACCATGGGCCGCATGCCCGAGGACTGCCGTGACCGCTGGCGCAACTACGTCAAGTGCGGCGCCAACCGCGCCGCCAACAAGTGGTCCGACGCCGAGGAGCAGCAGCTCAAAACCATCGTCATGGACATGCTCACGCGCGACACGGGCGACAAGCCGATCCAGATCAACTGGACGGTGGTGCTGGAGCGCATGAACGGCGTGCGCCTGCGCATCCAGTGCCGCTACAAGTGGAACAAGCTTCTCCGACGGGAGTCGCTTCTGCGCATCGCGCTGATGGACTCGGCCACCAAGGTGTGGCTTCTTGGCCGCCTCCTCGACGCAAACTTTGCCGACGCAGACTCCATCGACTGGGACTACATTCTCCACATGTACCTAGAGGAGCACAAGACAAAGACGAAGGAACTCTGGACCGCGTCCGACTTCAAGGTGGCGCTAGAGAAGATGTCCGGCGCCGTGCGCGACCGCAAGACCCTCCCGCTCCACATGATGCTCACCAAGCTCTTGTCCACCTTCTACGAGCCCGATGCGCGCAACAAGGAGTTTGAGCCCATGCGCAGCATCTCTGTGGAAGACCAAGCATCGAACGTGGCCAATGCCACGGTGGCCGCGGTCACGTCCGGCGTGACGGAGCAGGAGGCCCAGCACCAAGAGTACAGCCTTTGGCGGTAGCCCCACACTGCAACCCGCACCCCCACAACACCACCCCCACCCAATTCTGCTCACGCTCGCATCCAGATGACACCGACAAAATTGACGTCCGTCCTATTCCTTATCTGGGCGATCACTCGGCGGTTGCTGCATACCTCACCAGGGTTTCGATCCCAGGGTTTCGATCCAGGGTTTCGATCCCAGGGTTTCGATCCAGGGTTTCGATCCCAGGGTTCGATATGGTCCAGTCTTTTATGCCGCTGCTGGTGTCGAGGCAACCCAGTGGCTCATGGACATCCTACCTCCTATCACATTCTCTTCCATACTCGGCAATATACTGGCACTCATTTGACCCTCTGGCCCATTACTATACCCGAAGGCAGAAATGCCTCTTCACTTGCGTGAAATTGCCCCAGACCAAATCGTTCTGCATATATCGCGGGAGATCAAAACAAGCCTCAGTCATCTCCCATCACTGCCCTGGGAATGGAGTTGGGCCAAACAAATGATCTGGACTCCTCATTGGTATCCAAAGAGCCATCTTCGCTGACGCTGACAGAAAATGTCTATCAGCGTATGTTGGAATTGGAGCAGGAGTTGATTGAATTCCAGGAATCAAGCAAAGAGCTAGAGCAGACCCTCGAAGAAGAATTGCACGAATTGGAAACACAGAACAATCTCCTACTAGGTCAGGTGCAACTCAAAGATTCTAAGATCGCCGAACTCACCCAAATGGTGTTTCGGTTGAACAAAGAACTCACCGAACTCGCAACGGCGCAGACCAAACGCGACGAGGACAACAAGACTGCCATAGCTGAATTGAAGAAGAAGCTTGTCACAATGGAGATTCTGAACGACGACATGGCTTCGCGTGACCGGATTCTAGACCAGAAGCTTGCGCTTGCAAACCAATTCAATAATGAGCTCTTGGAGCGTATTGCCATGACGGAAAACGATCTAGAAACGGAGCGAGAGATCAACGCCAGACACCAGCTCACAATCTCCAACATGGAAATTACATTGCCTCTGTCTCTGAAGCTTACGCGGCATAAGCGGGATAGCACAATCCAGGATTTTTCCATGGCGGAGGGGACGATATTGGACATAAACGAGATGTTGGCGTCGGAGCCGCCGCTCCCAATAAAAGAGAAGGAAATGCCCCGCTCGGACTCGCTCCACAAGCTTCACCAGCTCCACACCAAATCCGATGTGTTGCTACATAAAGTGGGAGAGATGAACACATCCTTGTCGTTGAAGTCTCCTTCGACCACAGAGGTTTCCAGGCACAAACACCCAACTCGCAATGGGCTGATGCTAATCAGCTACTCGCCCTCGATCAAGAACTTGTCGCGAATACAGCTGGCTGCCCTCCTTGAGAAGGAAAGCCGAGAAGCTGAGCCGCTGTCGGCCCGTGTGCGCAGCAACACCATCCCTGCAAAGGAAAGGACTTCGGCCGACGCGAAGAAAAAAACACGGCTCAAGAGTGTGATGAAAAGTTTTTTTACGTAGAGTGGATCCCCTAATAGATATCTTTTGCACACCTGGGCGGTGCCCTCACCGACGTATACGCCTGCACACAGAAGGAGAGGTTAACGATACTGCAACCAAAGTCTAGATCGCCAGAGAGTCCTAGTGATCATGCTGCTCGAGTTTGAAGACATTGTGGCTCGCTTTGACAAGTTCGAGGTGTATGATTTTTTGATCGAATTGAACCTAAAACTTGGCCCGAATGCCGATGTCGACACGCTTTTGGACCACTCGGTGGTGCTTCGTCAGTTGACCCGTTTGATCAATGTGTTTTGTGACACCAGACCGGAGGCGCTAGAAAAAGGGAAATCCAAGCCCCAAGAAAGCTCGGACACGGTGTCTGCTGAAGCTTCTTCGCAATTTTCCGCCAGCTTGTTCATCCTCCTATCTAGAATCTTAGTGACTGTTTTGTCCACACTTCCAAACAAGATATACGACACGGCGAACAACCTTTTACCGTATCTTGTGGTCGACGAAAACGGCAACTTGTCCTTAAGCGGCCAAGTGGCTTCGATAATCTTGATTGATTTGTTCGACCACTTCCCCAATCAACTTGCATCCTTAGTCAATTTCGTGGCTACACAGTTGTACAAGATCCTCAAGAAAAGCGACAATGTAAATTGCAATATTGCATTTCTTCTCAGTGTTGTTTTGAAGTCCGCTCTGAAGTCCGACATTGATGACAAATTCCAAGCCAAATGGATCAAGCTTTTGCTGAAAGCTATTACACAGAGCCGCATCGAGGTACCTTTGTCTGACACTGAACTCTCGGGTGATGGCGAACAACCATCGATTGCAGTTTTGGAGTACTACATTCTGTCAATGAAGAGTATTTTGATATTGCTGGTGGCTTCCAACTACCAGCAACTTCTAGATGTTTCTGTTTCGTCGCCCGCTTCCAAAATGAAACCAGAGGCAGTTTTATCGCTGCAGAATCAGTTTCAGATTGCAGTATTGAGCACCCACGAAAAGTTATTTCAATTTGGTTTTCAATCCCAATTCAAGGAGATCCGTGCGGCAATGGTAGACCTACTTGCAAACTTGCTTCTGAGTTTTGTGGAGACCGGAAAATCCAATCCTATCGAGTACTTGATTGAATTGTACCCGATGCCCAAACTAAACTTGTGGGATCAGCTGCTTTCTAATCCAATCAGTATGGAGGGTGAATTTGTTTCCGACGCAAAGAAAGATACAAGCACTATTCCATACAGAGATGGATCCAGCACCACGCAAGCAAACGCAGAAATGCTTTTGATGCAAATTGGTTGTGTGGAAACAGTTGTGACTTACGTTCAACTTGTGAGCTTACAAGATTCTGATTATTTCCCTTCGCATCTCTGCAAGATCATTGATTCTATATTGGTCTGCTTTGGCGATTTATCGTTACTGGGACACATTCAAAACCAGCAATGGATTCGTACGTTGGACCAATGGTTGAATGTTGTTTGCTTTTTGGTGAATGAAAGCGGCTCCACTTTGCACGAGATTTTAGCAAGATATATTGTTAAAAAACTCACTTCATTACTGGACTTATCCGACTCCTTAGAGGAGACAGGAATTTCTTCAAAGACATCTAGAAGACAGTCTCTGATTTTTAGCTTTAAGCCTTCTAGAAAGAGCAAAACCCGAAGTCGTGCTAACGTTTCAATTGCGCCGTTTCATAATCCCTATCAGATGAAAGTCATTTTGCAGATCATCGAATTGCTTCTCCCTTATGGTGTTGATTTTGATTCATTAGTGCATAATAAGCCTGTTGATGAAGACTCTGAAAATGAAGCACAACAAGACAGTGATGACGAAATTGAATGGGGAGAACAAAAAGCATATAATTCACAGAGGAACAATTATATTAGTGATTTGCTTCTTTCCTTGATCTGCAATGAAAATGAATATATCAGAAACTATGGCTTGAGCACTCTACTTCATTATGCTAAGATTAACTTCTCGGAATCTAATCAGTTGACCTTAGATGTTTTTCTGGCAGTTAACCAAATTTTCAACGTTGCAGAATCTGGAAA
The DNA here is from genome assembly GCA_022577645.1 of Clavispora santaluciae. NCBI lineage: Eukaryota > Fungi > Ascomycota > Pichiomycetes > Serinales > Metschnikowiaceae > Clavispora > Clavispora santaluciae. The sequence goes on from JAJNMX010000011.1 coordinate 625,741, forward strand.
AGAAATAGGAGATATTTCAAACCAAAACAACATTACGACCTCATCTAACATAAAGTTGCTCAGTTATTCTTTGGCTTTGCTGGCTTTAATAAAGCAATCGGATACAACTGTCTTACAGAATTCCACAATCGCCAAGATTTTGAGTTTTTGTACTCAAAATTTGAAGCACAATAGCACTTTCACTAACAAAATAGCCCATAACGCCTCTTGCTGGATTATATTATCTTCTATAGTAACTTACTATAAGGATTCTGAGTTTGTCAAGTTAAACTCGTCCCAGTTTTTAGTGTTTTGGAAAAGTCTTTTGACCTCCCAATTTATCAATTCGGACTCTTCGGGACCAGAGAGTGGACTGATGCATGAGATAGCAAATAACCTCAAATTGAGGAGTTTGAGTATCATCTGCTTGTTGAACTACATCAATTCTGTTCAATTATCTCCGGATTTGTCTAAGCAGCTTCAATTTCTTTTGGTCAAAGCTCACAAATATTTGATTTATCTAGAGAGCAACCTCTCCACTATTGGAGGAGTGACATCTTTCAATTCGCTGCAATTCAGCGATAGTGAATACAATCCTAACATGATCTGCAACTTGATTTTTTCAAATTTCGGTGAATCAAGCTCGTTGTCTATTGAGAAGCAGTTGATCAGCTTAATCTTCTACAACAAAAAAGTAATATTGCAGGGTTTTCTCCGACTTTCTGGAACTTTGAAGAGTGATGTTAATTCGAGTTTAGTCGTTCTTCTATTCAAAATTTTTGCTGATTCAAAAGCTTTCTCAACGCAACAAGCCATCGATTTGTCAAAAGAAAAGGCCAAGCCAAGCAAGAATAAAGTGGCTGTATCTACTCCTGCCCATAAGTTCAACGGTCTCTTGCTTCTTGATGACGAGTACAAGTACAACTTTGGGGTGACCAGCAAGTTCAATTCAGCCTCAAATTCTATCGACAAGTTAAATTCTGATTTCAAATCATCTGAGAGCATTTTAGACGATGAAGGTATGCTTGGTATGTACTCCATGGAAAATCTCACAGCCCTGAACAAGCTAAAACAAGATCCAAGTAATTGCTGGCTTGACATTTTCGAGAATGCGGTGAACCTGCCATCGACCCATAGCATAAACTATGATCCTGCGTCGATTTTACAGCATGATTATTCCACCTACAACAGGTCACCGGCTAATTTGATTACCTCTCTTGTTGACCTTTCCATAGAGGTTTTTCAGCGAGTATTCCCCAGCTTGAGTTTTAAAATCCAATTTTCGCTATTAGAGCAAATGAGAGCTGCTGTTTCTGCTAAAAATATGAATGCACTGAGGAAAATGGCGGTACAAATTAATGTTACTGTCGCATTACATGGTCTTGTTGAATACTTAGTCAAAAGCAAAAGCCATTTAGATGAACAGTTATTAAGTATTTTGGTTCAGACGATCGAAATCGTCCTGACACAGATAAATTCTTTGGTTGAAATTTCAGCGGATGCTATTGGCTTGGCCACTACTCTTCTCCCCAAAGAGAAAACTGAAGAAATTGTTTCCAAATATATTAATGACATTGTCAATGATACGGACCCATTTGCAAGAGGTATGCTTCTTTTATCTTTATCAAAAATTTGCCAACATAGTCAGGTGGGCATATCGGAAACATTCAATGTGATCACCCAGCTCATTGTTGACCCCCACCCAGTCATATCTTTCTACTCGATAAGCGCTGCAGCAAATGTGATGGAGAATTCTATTGGCAACAATACTCTCTCTAAAAGCTTCATAGAAATGGTCCATACCAAATTTTTGAGCCATTCAGGAGAACTTAACTTATCCAACAGCGTGGCACCTAATTTGCTCTCCTCTCTCAATGTCATGGAAAGAGCTACTAACCTATTAAAGCAATGTATCACTTCTTTGGGCCCCGCATTAAAAGATGCTACCGCTACTTTAAAGAAGCAGCTAAAGCATCTAGTCATTTCAGTATCTTATGGTATTGGATGCTCGAGTATGTCTGATTATATTTCTTCGTTGAGGCACCTTCTAGAAATATGCCAGGAGATAGTGATTTTTGACTTGGATATCATGTCGGGTCTTCCACAATGGATTCAACTGTTTTGCAACAGGTTGATTACAAGTAACATGAAGACTGGAATTGGTATTTTACCCCCTACATCTGTGGGCAGCTCGACAGTGTTTCCTTTAACTACAAGTCAGGAGTTATATGATGAAGCATACTCTTGTCTCGTTGGAATGACCAAGCTTTCCCTTACCACTCTCAGCAAAGACTCATTAAATTTGGCGTGGATTTCAATGGAATTGCGGCCTTCTCAGCCGTTAAAAGCACTCATTTCATTTTGGATTGATTCCAAAATTGAGACTAGGTGGTTTTCTCAACTTTCTACTTTGTTCAAGGTGTCGCGGAAAAAGCTCGTTGGATCATTCGTAACTGCGAATTACCAGCAAAAGCTCTTACCTTCACTGCAGAGAAGAAAGAAATCAGATGGAAACACGCTCAATTTTCAAGACGAAGAGGTGCAGAATATCGTGAATGACGATACATCACTAGAAGAAAAGAATGAGCACATTAATTGGGAATTCAAGATCTTTGTGTATGACATGTTGATCAATTTGATGACATCTGCTCAAGGGAACAGATCTATAACAGAAGAATTGATTCCGAAGATCCAAGAGATAGTTAGAATGTCATTTGTTGGTACCACGTCTCCCATATTAATAGTAAAACTCAAAGGTGTTGAGTTGCTTGATAAAGCATTATCTCTTTTTGGTGAGATGGAAGACCCTCTTTACCCAAGTGTTTCTATCCTTGAGCAACAGCAGGCTCAAATAATCAGTGCCTTAATTCCATGCTTTGGCGCAGATAGCGATGCGAGCGTTATGGTACATGCCATTAACGTGTCGTCTAAATTTGTGAATCTTCCACGAATAAAATTTTATTCGAAGCAAAGAATTCTTAATACTTTGGCGTTTTTGCTTGAAGAGATATCGTCTAATAAGTTCATCAAGTTTGTTTCCCTAGAAGAAATGGCGGAGTATGGACGAAAAGCTATCCAATTGGCGATTTTGAATTGCTGGGCTATCTTAAGGATAAATTTAGAAGAACAAGAAGGTTTACTCGAGCCAGATTTTCAAAGTATACTTGATAAGTATTCGACGTTGCTCAACTCGCTATGGATTTTAGCTCTCAAAGACTTATCAACATTAAAATATAGTCTGCCAAATTTGAAGGAGATTAAACTTTACTCTACTTATTGGCTCAATTTTGTTGGTGTATTAAGTCTAGAGTTAGAGAAGAACCATCAAGCCGTGACAGATCTCCTTAAAAATGAAGAGGGCGATTTCTTTTTTGTATTATTCTGCCAATGCGCTGAATCATTAATTAAGAATCAAAATGTCTCTCAAGTTTTACCTTCGGTCAACCGCTTGCTTCAAGTCAAAGAACTAGTCTCTACACTTTTCAAAGATGAGATTTTCGGAGAAGTCATTGACCTCATTGACCGTCTCGTTCTCATGGAAGATGATGCAAACCTGAAATGCGAAGTCTTAGATACTGCTAGAATCCTTTTTGTATCTTTTACTTCTATGAATAAGACTTGGGCTGGGTCGGAAAATGAAAAGCTACTTGAACTCTTAAGAGTTGCTATGTTACCATTGTTCCAGATTTATCCTTTCTTGCGCAATGAATTCAACCGAGATGATGCTGCCCATCAGATTTTGCTTTCGCATTGCAAAAATGAATCGCAGATTTCTGTCTTGAAAAAGCTGTTGTCGGTTGTTGTTGCCATGATTCAATCTTTCAACAACTTGGAGGAGAAAGAGGACCTTTTGTCCTGTCTTTTGCTCATTTTTGCAAAATTCTACGAATATGGAGACGAAAAATTGGTGGGAGTAATTCTTCCCTACTTGAAGACAGCATTGGACGATAGTTTCTCTATATCAGGACTGAAATTACCATCCAGGTTTTTGAATATTTTAAGAGCTAATGAGGCTATAATCATAGGAGGGAGTGAAGCTAACCATATAATTTCCTATATGGTACTTCTTACTGCTGGTGGTGTGGAATTGAACTCAGAGGAAGTCGATTCATTTGCTGCTATATTGGTAAAATCTGTTTCCAACCCTGAAAATGCTTCTACATCAATCCATTCTATAAAGTCATTGATTAAGCATTTGCAACCTGCTGTATCGAGCTCCTCAATGGTTATCAAAAGTATTATGGCGCTCCTCGTTAAAGACATGGTACATGGAGAAGATTTTGACACTGATATTAAAATTGCATTGGAAATTATCTATTTGGTATCACAATCTGCAGCGATCGACACTGGAGAGAAAAGAATTTCTATGTTCTCGATTCTCGTTTCATTTATTGCCAAGTTTGGTGAGGCTGGAAACGTGGACCGGAGTTATCTACACGATCGAATCATGTCTCTTCTCAACAGTGATACAAATTCGTTCAGGGCGGCCGTAAGTGGTCTCAATGAAAAGCAAAAGAAAATTATTCAAGAATTGATAAAATCAAGCGATGCAGAAAACCCTGATATGGGCTCGGAAGAAGACAAAATAGAATTGAAGATGTTTAGTTAGATTTAGGAAACTCGTTTAATTTGACGTATTTTTTTTTTTTTATCGCGTATTGTGTAATTCAATCTTTCATTGGTGCCACATATGCGAACTTCGGTAATTGCTGCAGAGGTCCGGGTTTACCCATCCAGAACCGTGCCACGTTAAGGTAAGCCTTTTCGTTTGCTTAGTTACACGATAAGGATGTTCAAAGTTATATTATTTATTTCTCTTTGGCTTACTCTGGTGTTAGCCAAAACCCATGAGTATTACTTCAACGCCAGTTTGGTCGAGGCCAACCCTGACGGCACCCATGTGAGAAACATGATCGGAATCAACGGCGAATGGCCCCTTCCCATCATTCGTGTGGCCAAAAACGACCGTGTGGTTATACATCTCAATAACCAATTGCCAGACCGCAATACTTCACTCCATTTCCACGGATTATTTATGAAGGGCCAAAACCAAATGGATGGACCCGAACATGTGACCCAATGTCCTATCCCACCAGGACACACGTTTGTCTACGATTTTGTGGTGAATCAAACTGGCACGTACTGGTATCACTCTCATCTGGGATCCCAGTACAGTGATGGCCTTCGAGGAATGTTTATTGTCGAAGAAGAGAAAAAAGAGGACTACCCATTCGAGTTCGACGTGGATGTGCCTTTGCGTGTGTCTGACTACTACCACGACGAAAGCAGCGATATCATGAAGAAATTCTTGGCTCGTTACAATCCCACAGGTGCAGAGCCCATCCCACAAAACTCATTGTTCAACGAGACTCGCAATAGTACCTGGGAAGTGGCTCCGGACACGACGTACTACTTGCGTATTGTTAACATGGGTATGTTTGTGACGCAGTATTTGTACATTGAGGACCACACCTTCACTATCGTGGAAATTGACGGTGTTTATGTCGAGCCGGTTGAGGTGGATTCGTTAACAGTGGCCGTGGCGCAGAGATATGGAGTTTTGGTCAAGACAAAGAAAAACCCCAAGTCTGGAATCTTTAGGTTTGTGAACATATTGAATCAGGAGATGCTCGATGTTCTTCCCGCAGATCTCCAAGTGATTTCTACCAACTTCGTGCAATATCCTACAGGCGATGGACAGGAGAAGCCAGAGCCATTGAAGTCTAGCACCGAGCGGTTTGAGAAGCTTGTTGCATCTTTGAACCCAGTGGACGACTTTGAGTTGGTTCCATTAGAGAAGCAGCCATTGTTGGATGATCCTGATTTCCAGATTGTCCTCAATTTTACCATGGACAACTTGGGCGATGGCGTGAACTACGCCTTTTTCAACAACATCTCCTACACTGCGCCCAAAGTTCCTACCTTGTATACGGTTTTATCTAGTGGAGAGCATGCCACCAACCCAGCTATTTACGGGTCGAACACCAACACATTTGTTTTACAACATGGCGAGGTGATCGAGATTGTGCTTAACAACATGGATCCCGGAATTCATCCGTTCCACCTTCACGGTCACATTTTCCAAGTCATACTGAGATCAGCGGGCTCTGAAGATGATGACGAGCCACAGGTTTACGATCCCAGTAACCCGGATCATACAAAGTTTCCTAGCTATCCAATGATGAGAGACACAGTCCATGCCAATCCTAACGGATTTATTGTTCTTCGGTTCAAAGCGGACAACCCAGGTGTATGGTTTTTCCATTGCCATGTTGACTGGCATTTGGAGCAAGGGTTGGCGATCACGTTGGTCGAGTCGCCTCTTGAGATCCAGAAAGAACAGGCCAAGTCTGAAAGTTCCCACTTGAAGGCGTGCGAGTATTACCCGATTTCTACTAAGGGCAATGCTGCGGGTCGTTTTGGAGACTCTGAACTGGCGTGGTTGGACCTTACCGGAGAGAATGTGCAGGTGGCGCCATTGCCCGCCGGGTTTACATTCAAGGGTTACGTTGCATTATTTGCGTGTGCTGCTGCGGCAATTTTTGGCCTTACTTCCATCTACCAGTTTGGAGTGGAGGATATCAACACGGACAACGCACAGCACTTGGCATCTAAGCTCCAGCACATTCTCGAAGACCACGATGGTGGAGAATACGAGACTATGTTGGCCCTGGGCAATGATGGAGAAGAGAGAGCCACAGGCAATTCATCTGTGGCTGAGTAGGGTAGCTACGCTAGGAAAATTGAGCAAATAAAAGACCATGACCGCCCGGTGTACTCAGTGCCATTTTGGTATGCGCACACAACCACCTTATCAACATCGGGGGTTCTCACATATAGGACTCGCCGAGAAAGAAACCCATAGATACAATGTCGCTGCTTTTTGAATGGGCTTTTGGAAAAAAAATCACGCCCCAAGAAAGGCTTCGAAAGAACCAAAGAGCCCTTGAAAAGACCCAGAGGGAGTTGACCAGGGAAACAACCAAGTTACAGGCACAGGAGAAGAAATTGATGCTGGAAATCAAAAAGTCGGCCAAGCTGGGGCAGATTGCGAGCGCCAAGATCCAGGCCAAGGATTTGATCAGAACAAAGAACTACATTGTCAAATTCAACCAGATGAAGGCGCAGTTGCAGGCAATTCTGTTGAGAATCCAATCGGTTAGAAGCAATGCCCAGATGGCGACCCTGATGCGGGACGCCACACGCCTCTTGCTGGGCATGAACCGGCTGATGAATTTGCCCCAATTGTCCCGCATTGCGCAAGAATTCGCCAAGGAAAACGATCTCATGGACCAGAAACAGGAGTTCATGGATGATGCCATTGACGACGCCATGGCGCTAGATGACGACGAGTTGGGAGAGGATGAGCAGGCGGACGAGATATTGACGCGGGTGTTGGACGAAATTGGCGTGGACTTGAACACTAGCTTGAAGGATACTCCCAACCAGATCCACGCCGTGCAAAGCCCGGGCGCCAGAGTTGCGGAACCGGTTGGCGGCGGATTTGACGAGGACGACTTGCAGGCGCGTCTCAACAGTTTGAAGAAGTGATGATTACTGCCCAACGGGTCTCTGGTGAAGAAAGATAAATATTTTATACAAGGTATATGCCTAGCGACGATCAGATGTACTTCTTCTCCTCCAAGTAGTCGATGATGACCTGCGCGCTCTCCTCGATACTTTGGCCGTCGTAGTTCTTCAAGTGAATCTCTGGCTTTTCTGGAGCCTCGTAAGGAGCAGAGATTCCAGTGAACTCCTTGATGATTCCTTCTCTCGCCTTTTTGTACAAGCCCTTAGGGTCTCTTTGTTCGGCAACAGTCACGGGCACATCCACGTAAACCTCGACAAATGGAAGGTTCGATTGCTCGTGCAAATCCCGGGCCACCCTTCTTTCGTTTCTGTAAGGACTGATGAACGAGGTCAACGTGACGCAGCAAGAGTCGGTGAACAACTTGGCCACCTCGCTGATTCTTCTAATGTTCTCGTTTCTATCGCTCTCAGAAAAACCCAAGTCCTTGTTCAAGCCGAAGCGAATGTTGTCACCGTCCAATCTGTACGAATTCAATCCTCTTTGCAACAAAGCTTGTTCGATGGCACAGGCGATAGTGGACTTACCGCTTGCAGACAAGCCGGTCAACCAAACCGTGACACCTTTTTGCTTTCTGAAGCCCGAGCGCTCCTCGTGACTCAAGTTGTCGTGCCATGTAATGTTAGTGGCCATTTTGGTTTTTAGCAAGTAAGTGAAATGTGAAGATAAGGTCTGGGCAATTGCAAATCAGGCGAAAAGAAAATGTAACAATTGCACGTGACCTCCAGGAACCTTCATGCACAGACCACTGATAGGAATCACCGTAGGTGCAGGCGAAATTATGGTCTCGGATGCACGGGTCCGACAGAGTCAGAATGAGCCAGAGTCACTCAATATCTCACTAATTACCATCTTGCGGATCGCAAGTACTACTTCTCCTTCCAACCATGTCGCTCCACACCACAAACCTCGATGGCATTCTTCCTCTCCTTGCTAGAGGAAAAGTCAGAGACATTTATGAGGTTGATGCCAACACGCTTCTTTTTGTTGCAACGGACCGCATTTCCGCATACGATGTCATCATGTCAAACGGGATCGATGCTAAAGGAAAGATCCTCACCAAGTTGTCTGAGTTTTGGTTCGATTTTTTGGCTGCTGAGGTTCCAAACCATTTGTTGTTGAACCCAGGCGAAGACATTTTCAGTCACTTGCCTGCTGAGTTGTCCCAACCAAAGTACAAGGACCAGTTGGCGGGAAGATCTTTGTTGGTGAAAAAAATGCGCTTGATTCCATTGGAGGTTATTGTCAGGGGCTACATCACTGGTTCCGCGTGGAAGGAATACAAAGCTCACAAAACCGTCCATGGCTTGCCGGTGGCTGAGGAATTGCAAGAGTCTCAAGAGTTTGCGGCTCCAATCTTCACGCCATCCACTAAGGCTGAACAAGGTGAGCACGACGAAAACATTTCTCCCGAGAAGGCTGCAGAGATAGTTGGCCAGGAATTGTGCGATAAGGTTGCGGCGATCGCAATCAAATTGTACACCAAAGCCAAGGAGTATGCGAAGAGCAGGGGCATCATCATTGCTGACACTAAGTTCGAGTTTGGCTTGGATGCTGATGACAATGTGGTCTTGGTTGATGAAGTTTTAACTCCAGACTCGTCGAGATTCTGGAATGCTTCTACTTACAAGATCGGTACTGGACAAGATTCCTACGACAAGCAGTTTTTGAGAGACTGGTTGACGTACAACGGGTTGAACGGAAAGGATGGAGTTGCAATGGATGAGACCATTGCATCTCAGACCAAGGAAAAGTATGTTGAGGCATACGAATCCTTGACAGGCAGTACTTGGACCGAATAGCGGAGCTACATATATCAATAAATTAGGATAGAATTTTTGTGCTATGCACAGTTTAAAGGGCGCTTAATCTGACTAATAGCGTGTGATTTATGCTCCTAATCCCTACTTGCTATGCATGACCCGTCGATTTGCATGGGTCTAGATGGTATTACATTTTCGTTTCTGTCCCCGCCATCATCCTTGGCGGTAATTTCTCATATAGTGCTCCTCAAACTCGGGGATGTTTCTTTTTTGGAATGTAAGGCGCTCAAATTCGTCTGTTATTCTTTTTTTGTAATTGCTAGCGTTTTGAGGTCCCACTAGGCGAGTTGGCAGCTTCAATACATTCGGTTCACATTCATTACTTCTTGTTTTCAAGGGAAGGCGAGCTTGCTGGTTAGCTTGTTGGTTAGCTTGCTGGTGTTGAGCGATATTATGAATGGTCTGGGTGGAATATTGGTTTTGATCTTGGGGAGGAGGGGTTGTTCCCAAGTTATGTTGTGCATATTGGAACGATGGATACTGCGGCTGGCCGGTTTTCTTTGGCTCCAATATTTCACGAGGGCCCTTGAGCTTTCTGTATCTGTCATCGGATGAAGTTGAGGAACCTGAATTTTGTGAATTATTTCTCATTAGGTTATCTTCAGCTGCAATAAATACACTTCTGGGATGAAGCACTTCTGAAAGCCGCTGTTGCACTTCCTGCTCTACAACATGCTTGAACTCTCTTTGATAGTTTATGCGCATTTCTTTTGCTTCTTGGTCCATCTGCCTCTTCTGCATCTCAAACTCTTCAAGAAGGCGTAGTTCGAATGCATCCTTCTCGCGTACACATTCAGCTCGTAGTTGGGTGTATTCTTGCTCTAGATCTTTTTCTTTCGTATGCACTTTGAGCTCTAACGCTTTTAGAGCAGTCTCTCTCTTTTTAAGTTCATTGTTCTTCAGAGAAAGCTGTTTTTTAAATTCTCCCAATGTAGAACTTATGCTTTTTAATTCCATTTCCTTTCTGAACATCTTCACCGAAAGATTTTCAAGTAAGTCGTAACATGAGGGGCGTTGGGTCGGATCCACGGTAATGCTGTCATAAATAATGCTTCTGAGATGCAGGGAATATAAATTGCTTATTTCTGGAATGTCTCCTCTGCGTATTTTGGCTTGTAGTTGGATATGTGTAGATGCATGGAAAGGTGGCAGCAAGGTGCACAATTCAAATAGAACACATCCAAGAGACCAGATATCACAGACTGGAGAGTACGGATTATCCATCAAAACTTCCGGAGACATGTAGTAAGGTGTGCCAACGTATGTTTTAGCAAAGTCATTTTGAGATGTTATCATCTTTGCAAGGCCGAAATCACCGAGCTTGGCTGTTTTTCCCAGATCTAAAAGGAAAATATTTTCGGGTTTGATATCTCTATGTATGATCACTGTTTCTGAATTGACCTTTGGCTCTGATCCATTGGCCCGGGACGAAAACAAATTCACTTTGTTAGCATTAACACCGTAATGACAGCGGTATAGAGCCAACAACATCTGGACTAAAATTTCCCAAATAAAATCTTCGGGAACCAGCTCTTTATTCTTTTTGAATGTTTGAATTACTTTTCCGAGATCACCTCCATCACAATACTCCTGGTAAATGTGGATCATCTTTTTCTCTGGAATATGGTCATGCCTAAGATACTTCACAATATTTGGATGATCAAGCTCGCGAAGAATGCGTAACTCAGAGATTATATGATTCTTCTCCTGTGTATTCATGGAAGTATACTCAATCTCCTTCCTTACGAGAACCACTCCTGACTCTCTTTGTCGAACCTTTCTTACGGTACCAAAAGACCCTCGACCTATCACCTCGAGCGCCTCATACTCATTCTCAAGCGAGGCCATTTTGTATTGGCTATCGTATAACTGCCAGTGGTAGAGCAATTAAAGAAGGTGGATCTTTGACTATGGTTCGTGATCATAGGTTAAGAGGTGTGTACTGATGTCTTGCTCATATTTTGGATAAGGCTCGATTTGGCAATTATTGAGTATTTGTATTATATACAGGATGTGATTGGGGCTTCTCTTGAGTGACACCGATTGAATTGTTGTCCGAATATACCGAAAAGCCTTTCTACTGTGATTATTGAAAAATATTTCGCCAAACTTGTAATTTGAATTTCAAGAAATCTAATTTATTGCAGAAAAAGTCCTTTCTTTCTTGAGCACCGAATGCGTACTTAGCGTGTGGTATACACATTCCAACTCCAACTCTAAATCTAACAAATTTTTATATCCCTCATTAAAAATATATTGAAATAACATTATTTAGCCTGTTCTCCACAGTCGACAGAATATGGATCGATCAATTATTAGACTCGGTATTTTGATTCCAATAAAGTTGGCTTCCATGACAAATATTGTTGTGGTATAGCATTATTGATATTTCGCAGATCAGATGTTCATATTATAATCCAATACACTGTTCTCATCTTAAATTGGCTGTCGGAAACATATGTTGAGAATAAAGTGACGTGACATTTAATTACCCAAAAGAATAATTCCTACCATTCGCATCATCAAAATGGTGCTTAGTAATTCCTTGATAGACAAGAATCTCAGAATTAGGGATTGGCCATTTGGTTCAATACGATTATTATTCCTGTACACCTGTAAATATCTTTTTCAGGACAGCTTAGTTGACAAAGTGATGTATAATTCTGCTGCAATGTTTTAATAGATATCTTCGATTAACCGTCTATGTTGATGAGACTAAGGAAGGAAAAAAGATGCGCACCATCTAAATCACAAGCAGAGTACCATTCCAACGAGGCTGAATTTCTTCTCCAAGAAATGACATACAATAAGTACTATATTCTTTAAGAATTCTGATGAAATTAGTACTTATTACGAAAGCTGACTGTTTTTACTTCCCTAAATTATCTAGGCGTTTTCGATTGATTACTTTTAACTTTCAACATGACACTTGAACTAAATATGAATAGAAAATTTTGCTAAGTGGCCCTCGATAATGGAGCAAACAATATCCAAGATTTTCTGTCTTTAGGCTCTATTTTCATTCACCTGAAACAATATGTGTATCTGGTGCGTACTTGTGATCAGGCGGCCTTTTATTTGAGTAAACTTTAGATTATTATATAGGATGTTCCTTGAACTTTTTAGGACAACGAGAGAAGATAGAACGAGCATCTGATTTTTTTTTTAAAAAAAAAAGTTCAAATTAGAATTTAAGAATCAGATCGAGTTCTCATACATAGTAACGTTGCAAAACTTAACTGCACGTAATATTCGGTTTACCAGGTGTACTGGTCCGAATTTCAGGCATGATAAGTGAACAGCGCACAGTAATGTACCATGCAGCGTATGCATCCCAGCTTAAACCAAGGACACGAATCCAGACTTTCTTTGCTCAACATTGAGTCGAATACATTCGAGCTGATCAAAATAAGAATCAAGCCAACTCCAATAGGAAATATGTATTTCTATGAGCTAGTCTTCAAAAATTGATAAAACCTCAATGAATACAATGCTTAAAGCGGCTATATCTTAACATTACATGCAAAAGGGCATGCGCTCGTCAAGGAAATTTATTCCATGGTGATTATGTTACAATGATTCCCAGAGAAAAGTCGCACTCCTCTTATCCAAATTTTGGGCTTCTTCCGTGTATACTTCGCGACCCTCCTCTCTTCTGTATTGAACACGAAACTCAATTTTTACAAATTGAGTTCCATTATACCCTATTCCTGTTCTTAAAAGAATGTCTAACTGTTTCTTTCCTTGGTTTTCGTGAACCGCACATATGCTATTTAGTTGGCGATTTTTCTACTTTGTGGTGTGCATTTCTTTTTATATACATTCCTTCAATCTTGTAGCGACTCTTCAAGCAAGTTTAGCATCATTTTCATTTTCAGATAGCGAGATCGTTAATATATTCTAGGGGTATAAATTTTCAGTCCTAATTTCCAAGTATCTGTTATAAACAGCAGGAAATAAGCGTGCGACATCCTGTTATGAGGAGTGCGACTTTTTCCTGTGAATCTGTACAATTCCCGTTCAAGACAGGAATGGGCATAACTCATACTGCAGATACGAACTCCATAGTTAAAATCGATATTATGTACAGTATGTAAATTCACACATCCGCAACGCATGACCCTCTAAACATGTAGTTATGTGGACATATTCAATCTAATCCTTAAATATTTTCAAGTTAAATTCAAGTATTTTCTCCTTCCGGCGGGGATTCCCTTAAGAAAGTTTTCCTTCAGCCTCTTGATAATCCGGATGGATGAGTCACACATGGATTAAGTAATATTAGGGGCATGTTTGCTATACTTTGGAAGTATTTCTTTTTAAAGGCGCGCGGTTTGAATTAATTACTTCAATTTTCAAGTATAGATCAAAACATTCTTTTCTGTAATCTTATATGATAATATTTTCACTTTTTGGAATCAGACCAATTTATTTTGTTTAACCGAATCAAAGTCTAAAAAATCAATTTTATCAAATTCTCTAGTACAGATTTTTTTCTCATAGTGACCAATCTTTCAATGTCATACCTATCTATCACCAAGGGAAAAGGATCATAATAATTTATAGTTTCACATAATGATAAAAAGGCTCTTTTATTCTCATCCTGAGGTATTTTTTCCAAAGCATTGCTATCACATATATCCCGAGCTTTTAGGGGCACTGGTATATGCCCTTTGATCTTGCTCAGCAATTCTGAAGATATCACCCAAGATAATGCATGATTCTGTATTCATTTTTTTTGTTCTAACACATTTGTGATCATTTGCTTGCCGAACTGAGTTCTGTGTAAGTTTTTCGAGAGTGTAGTTTGAAGATAATGGAGTTTAAGAGACCAAATGTCGAAGAAGAACTAGAAAACTTCATAATGAAGCTTACTGACTTATTTTGCCTCTGAAGTAAACGTTTTTTTCTGTTCTATTATATTTTTGATGATAATGAATATTCAATTTTATCCAATGAAAACATCTGTAGCAATCGAAACAGTACCTTTGTCTTTTTTAATGTATTTTGGAAAATTTGGGAAATCATTATTTTCAGATACAATTATTTCTGAAATTCATCTGACCATTTTTTATCCATGAACTTTTCAAACTTCATCCATTGCCCCGTTATGTTGAGCACGAATTTTTAGTCCACAAGCATTGTACAAACCTTGATTCTGGCCTAAACAAATTTCAAAAAAAGATCATTCATCTTTGAAGAAATTTATGTCGAAAAATGGATGGGCCTTGTTTTCTAATAGCTGATAAATCTGTCGCTGTTTCTTCTCCTGAATTTTAAAACGAACGAAGACAATAATATTTTCCTGTATATATATTACTCTCTGTTACTAAAGATTCCCAGTTTCTCTTGCGCTTACTCTTCCTTTGAGAGCCAATTATTGGATGCACGAATTAAAATCTCCTTAGTCTTTTTTCTGTACTGAATTTAAGCCTTTATGGTTCCCCAAATCCTATAAACGGAGAGCCAGAGATTGTTCTGGAGGGTCATAGCCGACATTGGCGGCACTTCTTGTAAATTTCAACTCGAGCAACTGAATATAGATCCGTACATCTATATTTTGAACGGCTTATTCTCCTGATAAATTATTTTTTCAAAATGATCTTTTCCCAATTGATCAATAAAACCAGCAGCATAAGAATCACTTTCGAATTAAAAACGGAAACTTTTAAAACTAAGACCATAGTTCTGCTACCTTTTGCCTAAGTGCTATTTTACTATGTCTAAAGGGTTCAACATTCAAATGCTTACTTTATTCAAATCTTTATGAAGAGATATTATCTTCCCTCGTCACAAAATCTGACAATCAAATTAATACACACGATCAGTATAATTGGATTTAAAAATAAACCATAATTTTGGCTTTCTTTTTTTTTTTTATTGGACAGTCTTCTAAATTGACGAGCATGTGCTCTTTTTATATTTATTGACGTTGAGTTCAGAATGGACTACGTCGATTATTAAGTGAGGTATCAAATTAATTAACGAAAAAATATGAAATAGAGAAAAGATTATGATGAGTCCACAGATTTAAATTGGGTTGGTTGAAGAAATAAAAATGTAGCCAGCACTGACCTTCGAAATATCAGAAAAGATAAGCAAATCCGAGAGCTAAAGCTGAAAGGCTAACAATATTCCTCGAACCAATACCTTCATAAGTATTAATTAAACTAGAGCTGGAGCCTGAACCTGAACCTGAACCTGAGCCGGAACCTGAACCTGAACCTGAACCTGAACCTGAGCCGGAACCTGAACCTGAACCTGAACTGGAACCTGAACCTGAACCTGAGCCGGAACCTGAACCTGAACCTGAACCTGAGCCGGAACCTGAACCTGAACCTGAACCTGAACCTGAGCCGGAACCTGAGCCGGAACCTGAACCTGAGCCGGAACCTGAGCCGGAACCTGAGCCGGAACCTGAACCTGAACCTGAACCTGAACCTGAACCTGAACCGGAACCTGAACCGGAGTCAGAGCTTGTACTAGAAGACGAAGTTAATGGCCAGACAGTAGTGTACAGCGAGACTAAAGTATCGAGAGTTGTGGTAACAACTGTAACTACCCCAGTAGAAGGAGAAGTATGACATCTTCCATTCAGACAAGATGTGATAGTTACAATAGTAGTAATTTGTTCAGTCTTCGTCACTTCCGACGTAGTTCCATTTGAATAAGACCCAAAACTTGAATAACCTGATTTTGTTGGTGTTACAACATCGACAGTGCAAGTCTCAACATCGTCACAGTCAGATGGAGTGTAGGTTCCTGGAGTTGGGAACTCGCTGTCAGTCACAAAAGTGGTTGTGGTGGTGGTGTGTGGGACAACCACATCAACAGTGCAGGTCTCAACATCATCACAGTCGGATGGAGTGTAGGTTCCTGGAGTTGGGAACTCGCTGTCAGTCACGAAAGTAGTGGTGATGGTGGTGTGAGGAACGACCACATCAACAGTGCAGGTCTCAACATCGTCACAGTCAGATGGAGTGTAGGTTCCTGGAGTTGGGAACTCGCTGTCAGTCACGAAAGTAGTGGTGATGGTGGTGTGAGGAACGACCACATCAACAGTGCAGGTCTCAACATCATCACAGTCGGATGGAGTGTAGGTTCCTGGAGTTGGGAACTCGCTGTCAGTCACGAAAGTAGTGGTGATGGTGGTGTGAGGAACGACCACATCAACAGTGCAGGTCTCAACATCATCACAGTCGGATGGAGTGTAGGTTCCTGGAGTTGGGAACTCGCTGTCAGTGACGAAAGTAGTGGTGGTAGTGGTGTGAGGAACGACCACATCAACAGTGCAGGTCTCAACATCATCACAGTCAGATGGAGTGTAGGTTCCTGGAGTTGGGAACTCGCTGTCAGTCACGAAAGTAGTGGTGATGGTGGTGTGAGGAACGACCACATCAACAGTGCAGGTCTCAACATCATCACAATCAGATGGAGTGTAGGTTCCTGGAGTTGGGAACTCGCTGTCAGTCACGAAAGTAGTGGTGATGGTGGTGTGAGGAACGACCACATCAACAGTGCAGGTCTCAACATCATCACAATCAGATGGAGTGTAGGTTCCTGGAGTTGGGAACTCGCTGTCAGTCACAAAAGTGGTTGTGGTGGTGGTGTGTGGGACAACCACATCAACAGTGCAGGTCTCAACATCATCACAGTCGGATGGAGTGTAGGTTCCTGGAGTTGGGAACTCGCTGTCAGTCACGAAAGTAGTGGTGATGGTGGTGTGAGGAACGACCACATCAACAGTGCAGGTCTCAACATCGTCACAGTCAGATGGAGTGTAGGTTCCTGGAGTTGGGAACTCGCTGTCAGTGACGAAAGTAGTGGTGGTAGTGGTGTGAGGAACGACCACATCAACAGTGCAGGTCTCAACATCGTCACAGTCAGATGGAGTGTAGGTTCCTGGAGTTGGGAACTCGCTGTCAGTCACGAAAGTAGTGGTGATGGTGGTGTGAGGAACGACCACATCAACAGTGCAGGTCTCAACATCGTCACAGTCAGATGGAGTGTAGGTTCCTGGAGTTGGGAACTCGCTGTCAGTCACGAAAGTAGTGGTGATGGTGGTGTGAGGAACGACCACATCAACAGTGCAGGTCTCAACATCATCACAGTCAGATGGAGTGTAGGTTCCTGGAGTTGGGAACTCGCTGTCAGTCACGAAAGTAGTGGTGATGGTGGTGTGAGGAACGACCACATCAACAGTGCAGGTCTCAACATCATCACAATCAGATGGAGTGTAGGTTCCTGGAGTTGGGAACTCGCTGTCAGTCACAAAAGTGGTTGTGGTGGTGGTGTGTGGGATAACCACATCAACAGTGCAGGTCTCAACATCATCACAGTCGGATGGAGTGTAGGTTCCTGGAGTTGGGAACTCGCTGTCAGTCACGAAAGTAGTGGTGATGGTGGTGTGAGGAACGACCACATCAACAGTGCAGGTCTCAACATCGTCACAGTCAGATGGAGTGTAGGTTCCTGGAGTTGGGAACTCGCTGTCAGTCACGAAAGTAGTGGTGATGGTGGTGTGAGGAACGACCACATCAACAGTGCAGGTCTCAACATCGTCACAGTCAGATGGAGTGTAGGTTCCTGGAGTTGGGAACTCGCTGTCTGTTGTTCTTTAGGGAGGTACTGATGTTCTTTAGGGAGGTACTGATGTTCTTTAGTTCTTTAGTTCTTTAGGTGTTGTTCTTTAGGGAGGTACTGATGTTCTTTAGGGAGGTACTGATGTTCTTTAGGGAGGTACTGATGTTCTTTAGGGAGGTACTGATGTTCTTTAGGGAGGTACTGATGTTCTTTAGGGAGGTACTGATGTTCTTTAGGGAGGTACTGATGTTCTTTAGGGAGGTACTGATGTTCTTTAGGGAGGTACTGATGTTCTTTAGGGAGGTACTGATGTTCTTTAGGGAGGTACTGATGTTCTTTAGTGATGTTCTTTAGGGAGGTACTGATGTTCTTTAGGACTGATGTTCTTTAGGGAGGTACTGATGTTCTTTAGGGAGGTACTGATGTTCTTTAGGGAGGTACTGATGTTCTTTAGGGAGGTACTGATGTTCTTTAGGGAGGTACTGA